>CAMITZ010000175.1:0-613000 GCA_946251845.1 Andrena fulva | reverse complement strand
GCCGACATGTCCGACAACTATAGGGTCCTCTCCACGACCCCGGGACTAGGTTGGCCCGCCCCCGACTTGTCCGACGACTATAGGGTCGTCCCCACGACCACGGGCCAAAGTTGCCCTGCCGCCCACATGTCCGACGACTATAGGGTCGTCCCCACGACCCCGGGACTAGGTTGGCCCGCCGCCGACATGTCCGGCGACTATAGGGTCGTCCCCACGCCCCGGTCCAAAGTTGGCCAGCCGCCGACATGTCCGACGACTATAGGGTCGTCCCCACGAACCCGGGACTAGGTTGGCCAGTCACCGACATATCCGACGACTATAGGGTCGTCCCCACGACCACGGGCCAAAGTTGCCCTGGCGCCGACATGTCCGACGACTATAGGGTCGTCCCCACGACCCCGGGTCTAGGTTGGCCCGCCGCCGACTTTTCCGACGACTATGGGGTCGTCCCCACGACCCCGGGAGTAGGTTAGCCCGCCGCCGACTTGTCCGACGACTATAGGGTCGTCCCCACGACCCCGGGACTAAGTTGGCCAGACGCCGACACGTCCGACGACTATAGGGTCGTCCCCACGACCCCGGGACTAGGTTGGCCCGCCGCCGACTTATCCGACGACTATAGGGTCGTCCCCACGACCCCGGGACTAGGTTGGCCCGCCGCCGACTTGTCCGACGACTATAGGGTCGTCCCCACGACCACGGGCCAAAGTTGCCCTGCCGCCGACATGTCCGACGACTATAGGGTCGTCCCCACGACCCCGGGACTAGGTTGGCCCGCCGCCGACTTGTCCGACGACTATAGGGTCGTCCCTACCACCCCGGGACTAGGTTGGCCAGCCGCCGACATGTCCGACGTCTATAGGGTCGTCCCCACGACCCCGAGACTAGTTTGGCCAGCCGCCGATATGTCCGACAACTATAGGGTCGTCTCCACGACCCCGGGACTAGGTTGGCCCGCCGCCGACTTGTCCGACGACTATAGGGTCGTCCCCACGACCACGGGCCAAAGTTGCCCTGCCGCCGACATGTCCGACGACTATAGGGTCGTCCCCACGACCCCGGGACTAGGTTGGCCCGCCGCCGACTTGTCCGACGACTATAGGGTCGTCCCCACGACCACGGGCCAAAGTTGCCCTGCCGCCGACATGTCCGACGACTATAGGGTCGTCCCCACGACCCCCGGACTAGGTTGGCCCGCCGCCGACTTGTCCGACGACTATAGGGTCGTCCCTACCACCCCGGGACTAGGTTGGCCAGCCGCCGACATGTCCGACGTCTATAGGGTCGTCCCCACGACCCCGAGACTAGGTTGGCCAGCCGCCGATATGTCCGACAACTATAGGGTCGTCTCCACGACCCCGGGACTAGGTTGGCCCGCCGCCGACTTGTCCGACGACTATAGGGTCGTCCCCACGACCACGGGCCAAAGTTGCCCTGCCGCCGACATGTCCGACGACTATACGGTCGTCCCCGCGACCCCGGGACTAGGTTGGCCCGCCGCCGACGTGTCCTACGACTATGGGGTCGTCCACACGACCACGAGACTAGGTTGGCCCGCCGCCGACTTGTCCGACGACTATAGGGTCGTCCCCACGACCACGGGCCAAAGTTGCCCTGCCGCCGACATGTCCGACGACTATAGGGTCGTCCCCACGACCCCGGGACTAGGTTGGTCCGCCGCCGACTTATCCGACGACTATAGGGTCGTCCCCACGACCCCGGGACTAGGTTGGCCCGCCGCCGACTTGTCCGACGACTATAGGGTCGTCCCTACCACCCCCGGACTAGGTTGGCCAGCCGCCGACTTGGTCGACGACTATAGGGTCGTCCCCACGACCCCGGGACTAGGTTGGCCCGCCGCCGACTTATCCGACGACTATAGGGTCATCCCTACCACCCCGGGGCTAGATTGCCCCGGCACCGTCACGTCCGACGACTATAGGGTCGTCTCCACGACCCCGGGACTAGGTTGGCCAGTCCCCGGCATGTCCGACGACTATAGGGTCGTCTCCACGACCCCGGGACTAGGTTGGCCAGCCGCCGACATGTCCGACGACTACGGGGTCGTCCCCACGACCCCGGGACTAGATTGGCCCGCCACCGTCATGTCCGACGACTATACGGTCGTCCCCACGTCCACTGGCCAAAGTTGCCCAGCCGCAGACATGTCCGACGACTATAGGGTCGTCCCCACGACCACGGGCCAAAGTTGCCCTGCCGCCGACATGTCCGACGACTATAGGGTCGTCCCCACGACCCCGGGACTAGGTTGGCCCGCCGCCGACATGTCCGAAGACTATAGGGTCGTCCCCACGCCCCGGTCCAAAGTTGGCCAGCCGCCGACATGTCCGACGACTATAGGGTCGTCCCCACGAACCCGGGACCAGGTTGCCCAGTCACCGACATATCCGACGACTATAGGGTCGTCCCCACGACCACGGGCCAAAGTTGCCCTGGCGCCGACATGTCCGACGACTATAGGGTCGTCCCCACGACCCCGGGTCTAGGTTGGCCCGCCGCCGACTTTTCCGACGACTATGGGGTCGTCCCCACGACCCCGGGAGTAGGTTGGCCCGCCGCCGACTTGTCCGACGACTATAGGGTCGTCCCCACGACCCCGGGACTAAGTTGGCCAGACGCCGACACGTCCGACGACTATAGGGTCGTCCCCACGACCCCGGGACTAGGTTGACCCGCCGCCGACTTATCCGACGACTATAGGGTCGTCCCCACGACCCCGGGACTAGGTTGGCCCGCCGCCGACTTGTCCGACGACTATAGGGTCGTCCCTACCACCCCCGGACTAGGTTGGCCAGCCGCCGACTTGGTCGACGACTATAGGGTCGTCCCCACGACCCCGGGACTAGGTTGGCCCGCCGCCGACTTGTCCGACGACTGTAGGGTCGTCCCTACCACCCCGGGACTAGGTTGGCCAGCCGCCGACATGTCCGACGACTATAGGGTCGTCCCCACGACCCCGGGGCTAGATTGCCCCAGCATCGTCATGTCCGACGACTATAGGGTCGTCCCCACGTCCCCGGGACTAGATTGGCCCGCCACCGTCATGTCCGACGACTATACGGTCGTCCCCGCGACCCCGGGACTAGGTTGGCCCGCCGCCGACGTGTCCTACGACTTTGGGGTCGTCCCCACGACCACGAGACTAGGTTGGCCAGCCGCCGACATGTCCGACGACTATACGGTCGTCCCCGCGACCCCGGGACTAGGTTGGCCCGCCGCCGACTTGTCCGAGGACTATAGGGTCGTCCCCACGACCACGGGCCAAAGTTGCCCTGCCGCCGACATGTCCGACGACTACACGGTCGTCCCCGCGACCCCGGGACTAGGTTGGCCCGCCGCCGACGTGTCCTACGACTATGGGGTCGTCCCCACGACCACGAGACTAGGTTGGCCAGCCGCCGACATGTCCGACGACTATAGGGTCGTCCCACGAACCCGGGACTAGGTTGGCCAGTCACCGACATATCCGACGACTATAGGGTCGTCCCCACGACCACGGGCCAAAGTTGCCCTGGCGCCGACATGTCCGACGACTATAGGGTCGTCCCCACGACCCCGGGTCTAGGTTGGCCCGCCGCCGACTTTTCCGACGACTATGGGGTCGTCCCCACGACCCCGGGAGTAGGTTGGCCCGCCGCCGACTTGTCCGACGACTATAGGGTCGTCCCCACGACCCCGGGACTAAGTTCGCCAGACGCCGACACGTCCGACGACTATAGGGTCGTCCCCACGACCCCGGGACTAGGTTGGCCCGCCGCCGACTTATCCGACGACTATAGGGTCGTCCCCACGACCCCGGGACTAGGTTGGCCCGCCGCCGACTTGTCCGACGACTATAGGGTCGTCCCCACGACCACGGGCCAAAGTTGCCCTGCCGCCGACATGTCCGACGACTATAGGGTCGTCCCCACGACCCCGGGACTAGGTTGGCCCGCCGCCGACATGTCCGACGACTATAGGGTCGTCCCCACGCCCCGGTCCAAAGTTGGCCAGCCGCCGACATGTCCGACGACTACGGGGTCGTCCCCACGACCCCGGGACTAGATTGGCCCGCCACCGTCATGTCCGACGACTATACGGTCGCCCCCACGTCCACTGGCCAAAGTTGCCCAGCCGCAGACATGTCCGACTACTATAGGGTCGTCCCCACGACCCCGGGACTAGATTGGCCCGCCACCGTGATGTCCGACGACTATAGGGTCGTCCCCACGACCCCGGGGCTAGATTGCCCCGGCATCGTCATGTCCGACGACTATAGGGTCGTCCCCACGTCCCCGGGACTAGATTGGCCCGCCACCGTCATGTCCGACGACTATACGGTCGTCCCCACGTCCACTGGCCAAAGTTGCCCAGCCGCAGACATGTCCGACGACTATAGGGTCGTCCCCACGACCCCGGGACTAGATTGGCCCGCCACCGTGATGTCCGACGACTATAGGGTCGTCCCGACGACCCCGGGACTAGATTGGCCGCCACCGTGATGTCCGACGACTATAGGGTCGTCTCCACGACCCCGGGACTAGGTTGGCCCGCCGCCGACTTGTCCGACGACTATAGGGTCGTCCCCACGACCACGGGCCAAAGTTGCCCTGCCGCCGACATGTCCGACGACTATAGGGTCGTCCCCACGATCCCGGGACTAGGTTGGCCCGCCGCCGACATGTCCGACGACTATAGGGTCGTCCCCACGCCCCGGGCCAAAGTTGGCCAGCCGCCGACATGTCCGACGACTATAGGGTCGTCCCCACGACCCCGGGACTTGATTGCCCAGGCACCGTCATGTCCGACGACTATAGGGTCGTCCCCACGACCCCGGGACTAGATTGGCCCGCCACCGTCATGTCCGACGACTATACGGTCGTCCCCGCGACCCCGGGAGTAGGTTGGCCCGCCGCCGACTTGTACGACGACTATAGGGTCGTCCCCACGACCCCGGGACTAGATTGGCCAGCCGCCGACATGTCCGACAACTATAGGGTCCTCTCCACGACCCCGGGACTAGGTTGGCCCGCCCCCGACTTGTCCGACGACTATAGGGTCGTCCCCACGACCACGGGCCAAAGTTGCCCTGCCGCCGACATGTCCGACGACTATAGGGTCGTCCCCACGACCCCGGGACTAGGTTGGCCCGCCGCCGACATGTCCGGCGACTATAGGGTCGTCCCCACGCCCCGGTCCAAAGTTGGCCAGCCGCCGACATGTCCGACGACTATAGGGTCGTCCCCACGAACCCGGGACTAGGTTGGCCAGTCACCGACATATCCGACGACTATAGGGTCGTCCCCACGACCACGGGCCAAAGTTGCCCTGGCGCCGACATGTCCGACGACTATAGGGTCGTCCCCACGACCCCGGGTCTAGGTTGGCCCGCCGCCGACTTTTCCGACGACTATGGGGTCGTCCGCACGACCCCGGGAGTAGGTTGGCCCGCCGCCGACTTGTCCGACGACTATAGGGTCGTCCCCACGACCCCGGGACTAAGTTGGCCAGACGCCGACACGTCCGACGACTATAGGGTCGTCCCCACGACCCCGGGACTAGGTTGGCCCGCCGCCGACTTATCCGACGACTATAGGGTCGTCCCCACGACCCCGGGACTAGGTTGGCCCGCCGCCGACTTGTCCGACGACTATAGGGTCGTCCCCACGACCACGGGCCAAAGTTGCCCTGCCGCCGACATGTCCGACGACTATAGGGTCGTCCCCACGACCCCGGGACTAGGTTGGCCCGCCGCCGACTTGTCCGACGACTATAGGGTCGTCCCTACCACCCCCGGACTAGGTTGGCCAGCCGCCGACTTGGTCGACGACTATAGGGTCGTCCCCACGACCCCGGGACTAGGTTGGCCCGCCGCCGACTTGTCCGACGACTGTAGGGTCGTCCCTACCACCCCGGGACTAGGTTGGCCAGCCGCCGACATGTCCGACGACTATAGGGTCGTCCCCACGACCCCGGGGCTAGATTGCCCCGGCATCGTCATGTCCGACGACTATAGGGTCGTCCCCACGTCCCCGGGACTAGATTGGCCCGCCACCGTCATGTCCGACGACTATACGGTCGTCCCCGCGACCCCGGGACTAGGTTGGCCCGCCGCCGACGTGTCCTACGACTTTGGGGTCGTCCCCACGACCACGAGACTAGGTTGGCCAGCCGCCGACATGTCCGACGACTATACGGTCGTCCCCGCGACCCCGGGACTAGGTTGGCCCGCCGCCGACTTGTCCGACGACTATAGGGTCGTCCCCACGACCACGGGCCAAAGTTGCCCTGCCGCCGACATGTCCGACGACTACACGGTCGTCCCCGCGACCCCGGGACTAGGTTGGCCCGCCGCCGACGTGTCCTACGACTATGGGGTCGTCCCCACGACCACGAGACTAGGTTGGCCAGCCGCCGACATGTCCGACGACTATAGGGTCGTCCCACGAACCCGGGACTAGGTTGGCCAGTCACCGACATATCCGACGACTATAGGGTCGTCCCCACGACCACGGGCCAAAGTTGCCCTGGCGCCGACATGTCCGACGACTATAGGGTCGTCCCCACGACCCCGGGTCTAGGTTGGCCCGCCGCCGACTTTTCCGACGACTATGGGGTCGTCCCCACGACCCCGGGAGTAGGTTGGCCCGCCGCCGACTTGTCCGACGACTATAGGGTCGTCCCCACGACCCCGGGACTAAGTTCGCCAGACGCCGACACGTCCGACGACTATAGGGTCGTCCCCACGACCCCGGGACTAGGTTGGCCCGCCGCCGACTAATCCGACGACTATAGGGTCGTCCCCACGACCCCGGGACTAGGTTGGCCCGCCGCCGACTTGTCCGACGACTATAGGGTCGTCCCCACGACCACGGGCCAAAGTTGCCCTGCCGCCGACATGTCCGACGACTATAGGGTCGTCCCCACGACCCCGGGACTAGGTTGGCCCGCCGCCGACATGTCCGACGACTATAGGGTCGTCCCCACGCACCGGTCCAAAGTTGGCCAGCCGCCGACATGTCCGACGACTACGGGGTCGTCCCCACGACCCCGGGACTAGATTGGCCCGCCACCGTCATGTCCGACGACTATACGGTCGCCCCCACGTCCACTGGCCAAAGTTGCCCAGCCGCAGACATGTCCGACTACTATAGGGTCGTCCCCACGACCCCGGGGCTAGATTGCCCCGGCACAGCCATGTCCGACGACTATAGGGTCGTCCCCACGACCCCAGGACTAGGTTGGCCCGCCGCCGACTTGTCCGACGACTATAGGGTCGTCCCCAAGACCCCGGGACTAGGTTGGCCCGCCGCCGACTTGTCCGACGACTATAGGGTCGTCCCCACGACCCCGGGACTAGATTGCCCCGCCACCGTCATGTCCGACGACTATAGGGTCGTCCCCACGACCACTGGCCAAAGTTGCCCAGCCGCCGACATGTCCGACGACTATAGGGTCGTCCCCACTACCCCGGGCCAAAGCTGGCCAGCCGCCGACTTGTCCGACGATTATAGGGTCGTCCCTACCACCCCGGGACTAGGTTGGCCAGCCGCCGACATGTCCGACGTCTATAAGGTCGTCCCCTCGACCCCGGGGCTAGATTGCCCCGGCACCGCCATGTCCGACGACTATAGGGTCGTCCCCACGACCCCAGGACTAGGTTGGCCCGCCGCCGACTTGTCCGACGACTATAGGGTCGTCCCCACGACCCCAGGACTAGGTTGGCCAGCCGCCGACATGTCCGACGACTATAGGGTCGTCCCCACGACCACTGGCCAAAGTTGCCCAGCCGCCGACATGTCCGACGACTATAGGGTCGTCCCCACTACCCCGGGCCAAAGCTGGCCAGCCGCCGACTTGTCCGACGATTATAGGGTCGTCCCTACCACCCCGGGACTAGGTTGGCTAGCCGCCGACATGTCCGCGTCTATAAGGTCGTCCCCTCGACCCCGGGGCTAGATTGCCCCGGCACCGCCATGTCCGACGACTATAGGGTCGTCCCCACGACCCCGGGAGTAGGTTGGCCTGCCGCCGACTTGTCCGACGACTATAGGGTCGTCCCCAAGACCCAGGGACTAGGTTGGCCCGCCGCCGACATGTCCTACGACTATAGGGTCGTCCCCACGACCCCGGGACTAGGTTGGCCCCCCGCCGACTTGTCCGACGACTATACGGTCGTCCCCTCGACCACGGGACTAGGTTGGCCCGCCGCCGACTTGTCCGACGACTATAGGGTCGTCCTCAGGACCCCGGGGCTAGATTGGCCGGCCACCGTCATGTCCGACGACTATAGGTTCGTCCCTACGACCCTGGGCATACGTTGGCCTGCCGCCGACTTGTCCGACGACTATGGGGTCGTCCCCACGACCCCGGGAGTAGGTTGGCCTGCCGCCGACTTGTCCGACGACTATAGGGTCGTCCCCAAGGCCCAGGGACTAGGTTGGCCCGCCGCCGACATGTCCTACGACTATAGGGTCGTCCCCACGACCCCGGGACTAGGTTGGCCCGCCGCCGACTTGTCCGACGACTATGGGGTCGTCCCCATGACCCCGGGACTAGGTTGGCCCGCCGCCGACTTGTCCGACGACTATAGGGTCGTCCCCAAGACCCCGGGACTAGGTTGGCCCGCCGCCGACATGCCCGACGATTATAGGGTCGTCCCCACGACCCCGGGACTAGGTTGGCCCGCCGCCGACATGTCCGACGACTATACGGTCGTCCTCACGACCACGGGACTAGGTTGGCCCGCCGCCGACTTGTCCGATGACTATACGGTCGTCCCCACGACCACGGGACTAGGTTGGCCCGCCGCCGACTTGTCCGAGGACTATAGGGTCGTCCCCAGGACCCCGGGACTAGGTCGGCCCGCCGCCGACTTGTCCGACGACTATAGGGTCGTCCCCACGACCCGGGCCAAAGTTGGACAGCCGCCGACATGTCCGACGACTATAGGGTCGTCCCCACGACCCGGGCCAAAGTTGGACAGCCGCCGACATGTCCGACGACTATAGGGTCGTCCCCGCGAACCCGGGACTACGTTGGCCAGTCACCGACATGTCCGACGACTATAGGGTCGTCCCCACGACCACGGGCCATAGTTGGCCCGCCGCCGACATGTCCGTAGACTATGGGGTCGTCCCCACGCCCCGGGCCAAAGTTGGCCAGCCGCCGACATGTCCGACAACTATAGGGTCGTCCCTACCACCCCGGGACTAGGTTGGCCAGCCGCCGACATGTCCGACGTCTATAGGGTCGTCCCCTCGACCCCGGGGCTAGATTGCCCCGGCACCGCCATGTCCGACGACTATAGGGTCGTCCCCACGACCCCGGGAGTAGGTTGGCCTGCCGCCGACTCGTCCGTCGACTATAGGGTCGTCCCCAAGGCCCAGGGACTAGGTTGGCCCGCCGCCGACATGTCCTACGACTATAGGGTCGTCCCCACGACCCCGGGACTAGGTTGGCCCGCCGCCGACATGTCCTACGACTATAGGGTCGTCCCCACAACCCCGGGACTAGGTTGGCCCGCCGCCGACTTGTCCGACGACTATAGGGTCGTCCCCACGACCCCGGGACTAGGTTGGCCAGTCACCGACATGTCCGACGACTATAGGGTCGTCCCCACGACCACAGGCCAAAGTTGGCCAGCCGCCGACATGTCCGACGACTATAGGCTCGTCCCCACGACCCCGGGACTAGATTGGCCCGCCACCGTCATGTCCGACGACTATACGGTCGTCCCCACGACCCCGGGACTAGGTTGGCCCGCCGCCGACTTGTCCGACGACTATAGGGTCGTCCCCACGACCCCGGGCCAAAGCTGGCAAGCCGCCGACTTGTCCGACGATTATAGGGTCGTCCCTACCACCCCGGGACTAGGTTGGCCAGCCGCCGACATGTCCGACGTCTATAAGGTCGTCCCCTCGACCCCGGGGCTAGATTGCCCCGGCACAGCCATGTCCGACGACTATAGGGTCGTCCCCACGACCCCAGGACTAGGTTGGCCCGCCGCCGACTTGTCCGACGACTATAGGGTCGTCCCCAAGACCCCGGGACTAGGTTGGCCCGCCGCCGACTTGTCCGACGACTATAGGGTCGTCCCCACGACCCCGGGACTAGATTGCCCCGCCACCGTCATGTCCGACGACTATAGGGTCGTCCCCACGACCCCGGTACTAGGTTGGCCCGCCGCCGACATGTCCGACGTCTATAGGGTCGTCCCCACGACCCCAGGACTAGGTTGGCCAGCCGCCGACATGTCCGACGACTATACGGTCGTCCTCACGACCCCGGGACTAGGTTGGCCCGCCGCCGACTTGTCCGATGACTATAGGGTCGTCCCCAGGACCCCGGGACTAGGTCGGCCCGCCGCCGACTTGTCCGACGACTATAGGGTCGTCCCCACGACCACGGGCCAAAGTTGCCCTGCCGCCGACATGTCCGACGACTATAGGGTCGTCCCCACGACCCCGGGTCTAGGTTGGCCCGCCGTCGACTTTTCCGACGACTATAGGGTCGTCCCCAAGGCCCAGGGACTAGGTTGGCCCGCCGCCGACATGTCCTACGACTATAGGGTCGTCCCCACGACCATGGGCCAAAGTTGCCCTGCCGCCGACATGTCCGACGACTATAGGGTCGTCCCCACGACCACTGGCCAAAGTTGCCCAGCCGCCGACATGTCCGACGACTATAGGGTCGTCCCCACGACCACTGGCCAAAGTTGCCCAGCCGCCGACATGTCCGACGACTATAGGGTCGTCCCCACTACCCCGGGCCAAAGCTGGCCTGCCGCCGACTTGTCCGACGACTATAGGGTCGTCCCCAAGGCCCAGGGACTAGGTTGGCCCGCCGCCGACATGTCCTACGACTATAGGGTCGTCCCCACGACCCCGGGACTAGGTTGGCCCGCCGTCGACTTGTCCGACGATTATAGGGTCGTCCCCACGACCCCGGGACTAGGTTGGCCCGCCGCCGACATGTCCGTAGACTGTACGGTCGTCCCCACGACCCCGGAACTAGGTTGGCCCGCTGTCGACTTTTCCGACGACTATAGGGTCGTCCCCACGACCCCGGGACTAGGTTGGCCCGCCGCCGACGTGTCCTACGACTATGGGGTCGTCCCCACGAACCCGGGACTACGTTGGCCAGTCACCGACATGTCCGACGACTATAGGGTCGTTCCCACGACCACTGGCCAAAGTTGCCCAGCCGCAGACATGTCCGACGACTATAGGGTCGTCCCCACGACCCCGGGACTAGATTGGCCCGCCACCGTGATGTCCGACGACTATAGGGTCGTCTCCACGACCCCGGGACTAGGTTTGCCAGTCACCGACATGTCCGACGACTATAGGGTCGTCCCCACGACCCCGGGACTAGATTGGCCCGCCACCGTCATGTCCGACGACTATACGGTCGTCCCCACGACCCCGGGACTAGGTTGGCCCGCCGCCGACATGTCCGACGACTATACGGTCGTCCTCACGACCCCGGGACTAGGTTGGCCCGCCGCCGACTTGTCCGATGACTATAGGGTCGTCCCCAGGACCCCGGGACTAGGTCGGCCCGCCGCCGACTTGTCCGACGACTATAGGGTCGTCCCCACGACCACGGGCCAAAGTTGCCCTGCCGCCGACATGTCCGACGACTATAGGGTCGTCCCCACGACCCCGGGTCTAGGTTGGCCCGCCGTCGACTTTTCCGACGACTATAGGGTCGTCCCCACGACCCCGGTACTAGGTTGGCCCGCCGCCGACATGTCCGACGTCTATAGGGTCGTCCCCACGACCCCAGGACTAGGTTGGCCAGCCGCCGACATGTCCGACGACTATACGGTCGTCCTCACGACCCCGGGACTAGGTTGGCCCGCCGCCGACTTGTCCGATGACTATAGGGTCGTCCCCAGGACCCCGGGACTAGGTCGGCCCGCCGCCGACTTGTCCGACGACTATAGGGTCGTCCCCACGACCCGGGCCAAAGTTGGACAGCCGCCGACATGTCCGACGACTATAGGGTCGTCCCCACGACCCGGGCCAAAGTTGGACAGCCGCCGACATGTCCGACGACTATAGGGTCGTCCCCACGCCCCGGGCCAAAGTTGGCCAGCCGCCGACATGTCCGACGACTATAGGGTCGTCCCCACGACCCCGGGCCAAAGCTGGCCAGCCGCCGACTTGTCCGACGATTATAGGGTCGTCCCTACCACCCCGGGACTAGGTTGGCCAGCCGCCGACATGTCCGACGTCTATAAGGTCGTCCCCTCGACCCCGGGGCTAGATTGCCCCGGCACAGCCATGTCCGACGACTATAGGGTCGTCCCCACGACCCCAGGACTAGGTTGGCCCGCCGCCGACTTGTCCGACGACTATAGGGTCGTCCCCAAGACCCCGGGACTAGGTTGGCCCGCCGCCGACTTGTCCGACGACTATAGGGTCGTCCCCACGACCCCGGGACTAGATTGCCCCGCCACCGTCATGTCCGACGACTATAGGGTCGTCCCCACGACCCCGGTACTAGGTTGGCCCGCCGCCGACATGTCCGACGTCTATAGGGTCGTCCCCACGACCCCAGGACTAGGTTGGCCAGCCGCCGACATGTCCGACGACTATACGGTCGTCCTCACGACCCCGGGACTAGGTTGGCCCGCCGCCGACTTGTCCGATGACTATAGGGTCGTCCCCAGGACCCCGGGACTAGGTCGGCCCGCCGCCGACTTGTCCGACGACTATAGGGTCGTCCCCACGACCCGGGCCAAAGTTGGACAGCCGCCGACATGTCCGACGACTATAGGGTCGTCCCCACGACCCGGGCCAAAGTTGGACAGCCGCCGACATGTCCGACGACTATAGGGTCGTCCCCACGCCCCGGGCCAAAGTTGGCCAGCCGCCGACATGTCCGACGACTATAGGGTCGTCCCCACGACCCCGGGCCAAAGCTGGCCAGCCGCCGACTTGTCCGACGATTATAGGGTCGTCCCTACCACCCCGGGACTAGGTTGGCCAGCCGCCGACATGTCCGACGTCTATAAGGTCGTCCCCTCGACCCCGGGGCTAGATTGCCCCGGCACAGCCATGTCCGACGACTATAGGGTCGTCCCCACGACCCCAGGACTAGGTTGGCCCGCCGCCGACTTGTCCGACGACTATAGGGTCGTCCCCAAGACCCCGGGACTAGGTTGGCCCGCCGCCGACTTGTCCGACGACTATAGGGTCGTCCCCACGACCCCGGGACTAGATTGCCCCGCCACCGTCATGTCCGACGACTATAGGGTCGTCCCCACGACCACTGGCCAAAGTTGCCCAGCCGCCGACATGTCCGACGACTATAGGGTCGTCCCCACTACCCCGGGCCAAAGCTGGCCAGCCGCCGACTTGTCCGACGATTATAGGGTCGTCCCTACCACCCCGGGACTAGGTTGGCCAGCCGCCGACATGTCCGACGTCTATAAGGTCGTCCCCTCGACCCCGGGGCTAGATTGCCCCGGCACCGCCATGTCCGACGACTATAGGGTCGTCCCCACGACCCCAGGACTAGGTTGGCCCGCCGCCGACTTGTCCGACGACTATAGGGTCGTCCCCACGACCCCAGGACTAGGTTGGCCAGCCGCCGACATGTCCGACGACTATAGGGTCGTCCCCACGACCACTGGCCAAAGTTGCCCAGCCGCCGACATGTCCGACGACTATAGGGTCGTCCCCACTACCCCGGGCCAAAGCTGGCCAGCCGCCGACTTGTCCGACGATTATAGGGTCGTCCCTACCACCCCGGGACTAGGTTGGCTAGCCGCCGACATATCCGCGTCTATAAGGTCGTCCCCTCGACCCCGGGGCTAGATTGCCCCGGCACCGCCATGTCCGACGACTATAGGGTCGTCCCCACGACCCCGGGAGTAGGTTGGCCTGCCGCCGACTTGTCCGACGACTATAGGGTCGTCCCCAAGACCCAGGGACTAGGTTGGCCCGCCGCCGACATGTCCTACGACTATAGGGTCGTCCCCACGACCCCGGGACTAGGTTGGCCCGCCGCCGACTTGTCCGACGACTATACGGTCGTCCCCTCGACCACGGGACTAGGTTGGCCCGCCGCCGACTTGTCCGACGACTATAGGGTCGTCCTCAGGACCCCGGGGCTAGATTGGCCGGCCACCGTCATGTCCGACGACTATAGGTTCGTCCCTACGACCCTGGGCATACGTTGGCCTGCCGCCGACTTGTCCGACGACTATGGGGTCGTCCCCACGACCCCGGGAGTAGGTTGGCCTGCCGCCGACTTGTCCGACGACTATAGGGTCGTCCCCAAGGCCCAGGGACTAGGTTGGCCCGCCGCCGACATGTCCTACGACTATAGGGTCGTCCCCACGACCCCGGGACTAGGTTGGCCCGCCGCCGACTTGTCCGACGACTATGGGGTCGTCCCCATGACCCCGGGACTAGGTTGGCCCGCCGCCGACTTGTCCGACGACTATAGGGTCGTCCCCAAGACCCCGGGACTAGGTTGGCCCGCCGCCGACATGCCCGACGATTATAGGGTCGTCCCCACGACCCCGGGTCTAGGTTGGCCCGCCGCCGACATGTCCGACGACTATACGGTCGTCCTCACGACCACGGGACTAGGTTGGCCCGCCGCCGACTTGTCCGATGACTATACGGTCGTCCCCACGACCACGGGACTAGGTTGGCCCGCCGCCGACTTGTCCGAGGACTATAGGGTCGTCCCCAGGACCCCGGGACTAGGTCGGCCCGCCGCCGACTTGTCCGACGACTATAGGGTCGTCCCCACGACCCGGGCCAAAGTTGGACAGCCGCCGACATGTCCGACGACTATAGGGTCGTCCCCACGACCCGGGCCAAAGTTGGACAGCCGCCGACATGTCCGACGACTATAGGGTCGTCCCCGCGAACCCGGGACTACGTTGGCCAGTCACCGACATGTCCGACGACTATAGGGTCGTCCCCACGACCACGGGCCATAGTTGGCCCGCCGCCGACATGTCCGTAGACTATGGGGTCGTCCCCACGCCCCGGGCCAAAGTTGGCCAGCCGCCGACATGTCCGACAACTATAGGGTCGTCCCTACCACCCCGGGACTAGGTTGGCCAGCCGCCGACATGTCCGACGTCTATAGGGTCGTCCCCTCGACCCCGGGGCTAGATTGCCCCGGCACCGCCATGTCCGACGACTATAGGGTCGTCCCCACGACCCCGGGAGTAGGTTGGCCTGCCGCCGACTCGTCCGTCGACTATAGGGTCGTCCCCAAGGCCCAGGGACTAGGTTGGCCCGCCGCCGACATGTCCTACGACTATAGGGTCGTCCCCACGACCCCGGGACTAGGTTGGCCCGCCGCCGACATGTCCTACGACTATAGGGTCGTCCCCACAACCCCGGGACTAGGTTGGCCCGCCGCCGACTTGTCCGACGACTATAGGGTCGTCCCCACGACCCCGGGACTAGGTTGGCCAGTCACCGACATGTCCGACGACTATAGGGTCGTCCCCACGACCACAGGCCAAAGTTGGCCAGCCGCCGACATGTCCGACGACTATAGGCTCGTCCCCACGACCCCGGGACTAGATTGGCCCGCCACCGTCATGTCCGACGACTATACGGTCGTCCCCACGACCCCGGGACTAGGTTGGCCCGCCGCCGACTTGTCCGACGACTATAGGGTCGTCCCCACGACCCCGGGCCAAAGCTGGCCAGCCGCCGACTTGTCCGACGATTATAGGGTCGTCCCTACCACCCCGGGACTAGGTTGGCCAGCCGCCGACATGTCCGACGTCTATAAGGTCGTCCCCTCGGCCCCGGGGCTAGATTGCCCCGGCACCGTCATGTCCGACGACTATAGGGTCGTCCCCACGACCCCAGGACTAGGTTGGCCCGCCGCCGACTTGTCCGACGACTATAGGGTCGTCCCCAAGACCCCGGGACTAGGTTGGCCCGCCGCCGACTTGTCCGACGACTATAGGGTCGTCCCCACGACCCCGGGACTAGATTGCCCCGCCACCGTCATGTCCGACGACTATAGGGTCGTCCCCACGACCCCGGTACTAGGTTGGCCCGCCGCCGACATGTCCGACGTCTATAGGGTCGTCCCCACGACCCCAGGACTAGGTTGGCCAGCCGCCGACATGTCCGACGACTATACGGTCGTCCTCACGACCCCGGGACTAGGTTGGCCCGCCGCCGACTTGTCCGATGACTATAGGGTCGTCCCCAGGACCCCGGGACTAGGTCGGCCCGCCGCCGACTTGTCCGACGACTATAGGGTCGTCCCCACGACCCGGGCCAAAGTTGGACAGCCGCCGACATGTCCGACGACTATAGGGTCGTCCCCACGACCCGGGCCAAAGTTGGACAGCCGCCGACATGTCCGACGACTATAGGGTCGTCCCCACGCCCCGGGCCAAAGTTGGCCAGCCGCCGACATGTCCGACGACTATAGGGTCGTCCCCACGACCCCGGGCCAAAGCTGGCCAGCCGCCGACTTGTCCGACGATTATAGGGTCGTCCCTACCACCCCGGGACTAGGTTGGCCAGCCGCCGACATGTCCGACGTCTATAAGGTCGTCCCCTCGACCCCGGGGCTAGATTGCCCCGGCACAGCCATGTCCGACGACTATAGGGTCGTCCCCACGACCCCAGGACTAGGTTGGCCCGCCGCCGACTTGTCCGACGACTATAGGGTCGTCCCCAAGACCCCGGGACTAGGTTGGCCCGCCGCCGACTTGTCCGACGACTATAGGGTCGTCCCCACGACCCCGGGACTAGATTGCCCCGCCACCGTCATGTCCGACGACTATAGGGTCGTCCCCACGACCACTGGCCAAAGTTGCCCAGCCGCCGACATGTCCGACGACTATAGGGTCGTCCCCACTACCCCGGGCCAAAGCTGGCCAGCCGCCGACTTGTCCGACGATTATAGGGTCGTCCCTACCACCCCGGGACTAGGTTGGCCAGCCGCCGACATGTCCGACGTCTATAAGGTCGTCCCCTCGACCCCGGGGCTAGATTGCCCCGGCACCGCCATGTCCGACGACTATAGGGTCGTCCCCACGACCCCAGGACTAGGTTGGCCCGCCGCCGACTTGTCCGACGACTATAGGGTCGTCCCCACGACCCCAGGACTAGGTTGGCCAGCCGCCGACATGTCCGACGACTATAGGGTCGTCCCCACGACCACTGGCCAAAGTTGCCCAGCCGCCGACATGTCCGACGACTATAGGGTCGTCCCCACGACCCCAGGACTAGGTTGGCCCGCCGCCGACTTGTCCGACGACTATAGGGTCGTCCCCACGACCCCAGGACTAGATTGCCCCGCCACCGTCATGTCCGACGACTATAGGGTCGTCCCCACGACCACTGGCCAAAGTTGCCCAGCCGCCGACATGTCCGACGACTATAGGGTCGTCCCCACTACCCCGGGCCAAAGCTGGCCAGCCGCCGACTTGTCCGACGATTATAGGGTCGTCCCTACCACCCCGGGACTAGGTTGGCCAGCCGCCGACATGTCCGCGTCTATAAGGTCGTCCCCTCGACCCCGGGGCTAGATTGCCCCGGCACCGCCATGTCCGACGACTATAGGGTCGTCCCCACGACCCCGGGAGTAGGTTGGCCTGCCGCCGACTTGTCCGACGACTATAGGGTCGTCCCCAAGACCCAGGGACTAGGTTGGCCCGCCGCCGACATGTCCTACGACTATAGGGTCGTCCCCACGACCCCGGGACTAGGTTGGCCCGCCGCCGACTTGTCCGACGACTATACGGTCGTCCCCTCGACCACGGGACTAGGTTGGCCCGCCGCCGACTTGTCCGACGACTATAGGGTCGTCCTCAGGACCCCGGGGCTAGATTGGCCGGCCACCGTCATGTCCGACGACTATAGGTTCGTCCCTACGACCCTGGGCATACGTTGGCCTGCCGCCGACTTGTCCGACGACTATGGGGTCGTCCCCACGACCCCGGGAGTAGGTTGGCCTGCCGCCGACTTGTCCGACGACTATAGGGTCGTCCCCAAGGCCCAGGGACTAGGTTGGCCCGCCGCCGACATGTCCTACGACTATAGGGTCGTCCCCACGACCCCGGGACTAGGTTGGCCCGCCGCCGACTTGTCCGACGACTATGGGGTCGTCCCCATGACCCCGGGACTAGGTTGGCCCGCCGCCGACTTGTCCGACGACTATAGGGTCGTCCCCAAGACCCCGGGACTAGGTTGGCCCGCCGCCGACATGCCCGACGATTATAGGGTCGTCCCCACGACCCCGGGACTAGGTTGGCCCGCCGCCGACATGTCCGACGACTATACGGTCGTCCTCACGACCACGGGACTAGGTTGGCCCGCCGCCGACTTGTCCGATGACTATACGGTCGTCCCCACGACCACGGGACTAGGTTGGCCCGCCGCCGACTTGTCCGAGGACTATAGGGTCGTCCCCAGGACCCCGGGACTAGGTCGGCCCGCCGCCGACTTGTCCGACGACTATAGGGTCGTCCCCACGACCCGGGCCAAAGTTGGACAGCCGCCGACATGTCCGACGACTATAGGGTCGTCCCCACGACCCGGGCCAAAGTTGGACAGCCGCCGACATGTCCGACGACTATAGGGTCGTCCCCGCGAACCCGGGACTACGTTGGCCAGTCACCGACATGTCCGACGACTATAGGGTCGTCCCCACGACCACGGGCCATAGTTGGCCCGCCGCCGACATGTCCGTAGACTATGGGGTCGTCCCCACGCCCGGGCCAAAGTTGGCCAGCCGCCGACATGTCCGACAACTATAGGGTCGTCCCTACCACCCCGGGACTAGGTTGGCCAGCCGCCGACATGTCCGACGTCTATAGGGTCGTCCCCTCGACCCCGGGGCTAGATTGCCCCGGCACCGCCATGTCCGACGACTATAGGGTCGTCCCCACGACCCCGGGAGTAGGTTGGCCTGCCGCCGACTCGTCCGTCGATTATAGGGTCGTCCCCAAGGCCCAGGGACTAGGTTGGCCCGCCGCCGACATGTCCTACGACTATAGGGTCGTCCCCACGACCCCGGGACTAGGTTGGCCCGCCGCCGACATGTCCTACGACTATAGGGTCGTCCCCACAACCCCGGGACTAGGTTGGCCCGCCGCCGACTTGTCCGACGACTATAGGGTCGTCCCCACGACCCCGGGACTAGGTTGGCCAGTCACCGACATGTCCGACGACTATAGGGTCGTCCCCACGACCACAGGCCAAAGTTGGCCAGCCGCCGACATGTCCGACGACTATAGGCTCGTCCCCACGACCCCGGGACTAGATTGGACCGCCACCGTCATGTCCGACGACTATACGGTCGTCCCCACGACCCCGGGACTAGGTTGGCCCGCCGCCGACTTGTCCGACGACTATAGGGTCGTCCCCACGACCACTGGCCAAAGTTGCCCAGCCGCAGACATGTCCGACGACTATAGGGTCGTCCCCACGACCCCGGGACTAGATTGTCCCGCCACCGTGATGCCCGACGACTATAGGGTCGTCTCCACGACCCCGGGACTAGGTTGGCCAGTCACCGACATGTCCGACGACTATAGGGTCGTCCCCACGACCACGGGCCAAAGTTGCCCAGCCGCCGACATGTCCGACGACTATAGGGTCGTCCCCACGACCCCGGGACTAGATTGGCCCGCCACCGTCATGTCCAACGACTATACGGTCGTCCCCACGACCCCGGGAATAGGTTGGCCCGCCGCCGACTTGTCCGACGACTATAGGGTCGTTCCCACGACCACTGGCCAAAGTTGCCCAGCCGCAGACATGTCCGACGACTATAGGGTCGTCCCCACGACCCCGGGACTAGATTGGCCCGCCACCGTGATGTCCGACGACTATAGGGTCGTCTCCACGACCCCGGGACTAGATTTGCCAGTCACCGACATGTCCGACGACTATAGGGTCGTCCCCACGACCACGGGCCAAAGTTGCCCAGCCGCCGACATGTCCGACGACTATAGGGTCGTCCCCACGACCCCGGGACTAGATTGGCCCGCCACCGTCATGTCCGACGACTATACGGTCGTCCCCACGACCCCGGGACTAGGTTGGCCCGCCGCCGACGTGTCCTACGACTATGGGGTCGTCCCCACGACCACGGGTCTTGGTTGGCCAGCCGCCGACATGTCCGACGACTATAGGGTCGTCCCCACGAACCCGGGACTACGTTGGCCAGTCACCGACATGTCCGACGACTATAGGGTCGTCCCCACGACCACGGGCCAAAGTTGCCCTGCCGCCGACATGTCCGACGACTATAGGGTCGTCCCCACGACCACAGGCCAAAGTTGCCCAGCCGCCGACATGTCCGACGACTATAGGGTCGTCCCCTCGACCCCGGGGCTAGATTGCCCCGGCACCGTCATGTCCGACGACTATAGGGTCGTCCCCACGACCCCGGGAGTAGGTTGGCCTGCCGCCGACTTGTCCGACGACTATAGGGTCGTCCCCACGACCACGGGCCAAAGTTGCCCAGCCGCCGACATGTCCGACGACTATAGGGTCGTCCCCACGACCCCGGGACTAGATTGGCCCGCCACCGTCATGTCCGACGACTATAGGTTCGTCCCTACGATCCTGGGCATACGTTGGCCTGCCGCCGACTTGTCCGACGACTATAGGGTCGTCCCCAAGGCCCAGGGACTAGGTTGGCCCGCCGCCGACATGTCCTACGACTATAGGGTCGTCCCCACGACCCCGGGACTAGGTTGGCCCGCCGCCGACTTGTCCGACGACTATAGGGTCGTCCCCACGACCCCGGGACTAGGTTGGCCAGTCACCGACATGTCCGACGACTATAGGGTCGTCCCCACGACCACAGGCCAAAGTTGCCCAGCCGCCGACATGTCCGACGACTATAGGGTCGTCCCCTCGACCCCGGGGCTAGATTGCCCCGGCACCGTCATGTCCGACGACTATAGGGTCGTCCCCACGACCCCGGGAGTAGGTTGGCCTGCCGCCGACTTGTCCGACGACTGTAGGGTCGTCCCCAAGGCCCAGGGACTAGGTTGGCCAGCCGCCGACATGTCCGACGACTATGGGGTCGTCCCCATGACCCCGGGACTAGGTTGGCCCGCCGCCGACATGTCCGACGACTATACGGTCGTCCTCACGACCACGGGACTAGGTTGGCCCGCCGCCGACTTGTCCGACGACTATACGGTCGTCCCCACGAACACGGGACTAGGTTGGCCCGCCGCCGACTTGTCCGACGACTATAGGGTCGTCCCCAGGACCCCGGGGCTAGATTGGAACGCCACCGTCATGTCCGACGACTATAGGTTCGTCCCTACGACCATGGGACTAGGTTGGCCCGCCGCCGACATGTCCGTAGACTATAGGGTCGTCCCCACGCCCCGGGCCAAAGTTGGCCTGCCGCCGACGTGCCCTACGACTATGGGGTCGTCCCCACGACCACGGGACTAGGTTGGCCAGCCGCCGACATGTCCGACGACTATAGGGTCGTCCCCACCACCCCGGGTCTAGGTTGGCCAGCCGCCGACATGTCCGACGATTATAGGGTCGTCCCCACGACCCCGGGACTAGGTTGGCCCGCCGCCGACATGTCCGTAGACTATAGGGTCGTCCCCACGCCCCGGGCCAAAGTTGGCCTGCCGCCGACGTGCCCTACGACTATGGGGTCGTCCCCACGACCACGGGACTAGGTTGGCCCGCCGCCGACTTGTCCGATGACTATAGGGTCGTCCCCAGGACCCCGGGACTAGGTCGGCCCGCCGCCGACTTGTCCGACGACTATAGGGTCGTCCCCACGACCCGGGCCAAAGTTGGACAGCCGCCGACATGTCCGACGACTATAGGGTCGTCCCCACGACCCGGGCCAAAGTTGGACAGCCGCCGACATGTCCGACGACTATAGGGTCGTCCCCACGCCCCGGGCCAAAGTTGGCCAGCCGCCGACATGTCCGACGACTATAGGGTCGTCCCCACGACCCCGGGCCAAAGCTGGCCAGCCGCCGACTTGTCCGACGATTATAGGGTCGTCCCTACCACCCCGGGACTAGGTTGGCCAGCCGCCGACATGTCCGACGTCTATAAGGTCGTCCCCTCGACCCCGGGGCTAGATTGCCCCGGCACAGCCATGTCCGACGACTATAGGGTCGTCCCCACGACCCCAGGACTAGGTTGGCCCGCCGCCGACTTGTCCGACGACTATAGGGTCGTCCCCAAGACCCCGGGACTAGGTTGGCCCGCCGCCGACTTGTCCGACGACTATAGGGTCGTCCCCACGACCCCGGGACTAGATTGCCCCGCCACCGTCATGTCCGACGACTATAGGGTCGTCCCCACGACCACTGGCCAAAGTTGCCCAGCCGCCGACATGTCCGACGACTATAGGGTCGTCCCCACTACCCCGGGCCAAAGCTGGCCAGCCGCCGACTTGTCCGACGATTATAGGGTCGTCCCTACCACCCCGGGACTAGGTTGGCCAGCCGCCGACATGTCCGACGTCTATAAGGTCGTCCCCTCGACCCCGGGGCTAGATTGCCCCGGCACCGCCATGTCCTACGACTATAGGGTCGTCCCCACGACCCCGGGACTAGGTTGGCCCGCCGCCGACTTGTCCGACGACTATACGGTCGTCCCCTCGACCACGGGACTAGGTTGGCCCGCCGCCGACTTGTCCGACGACTATAGGGTCGTCCTCAGGACCCCGGGGCTAGATTGGCCGGCCACCGTCATGTCCGACGACTATAGGTTCGTCCCTACGACCCTGGGCATACGTTGGCCTGCCGCCGACTTGTCCGACGACTATGGGGTCGTCCCCACGACCCCGGGAGTAGGTTGGCCTGCCGCCGACTTGTCCGACGACTATAGGGTCGTCCCCAAGGCCCAGGGACTAGGTTGGCCCGCCGCCGACATGTCCTACGACTATAGGGTCGTCCCCACGACCCCGGGACTAGGTTGGCCCGCCGCCGACTTGTCCGACGACTATGGGGTCGTCCCCATGACCCCGGGACTAGGTTGGCCCGCCGCCGACTTGTCCGACGACTATAGGGTCGTCCCCAAGACCCCGGGACTAGGTTGGCCCGCCGCCGACATGCCCGACGATTATAGGGTCGTCCCCACGACCCCGGGACTAGGTTGGCCCGCCGCCGACATGTCCGACGACTATACGGTCGTCCTCACGACCACGGGACTAGGTTGGCCCGCCGCCGACTTGTCCGATGACTATACGGTCGTCCCCACGACCACGGGACTAGGTTGGCCCGCCGCCGACTTGTCCGAGGACTATAGGGTCGTCCCCAGGACCCCGGGACTAGGTCGGCCCGCCGCCGACTTGTCCGACGACTATAGGGTCGTCCCCACGACCCGGGCCAAAGTTGGACAGCCGCCGACATGTCCGACGACTATAGGGTCGTCCCCACGACCCGGGCCAAAGTTGGACAGCCGCCGACATGTCCGACGACTATAGGGTCGTCCCCGCGAACCCGGGACTACGTTGGCCAGTCACCGACATGTCCGACGACTATAGGGTCGTCCCCACGACCACGGGCCATAGTTGGCCCGCCGCCGACATGTCCGTAGACTATGGGGTCGTCCCCACGCCCGGGCCAAAGTTGGCCAGCCGCCGACATGTCCGACAACTATAGGGTCGTCCCTACCACCCCGGGACTAGGTTGGCCAGCCGCCGACATGTCCGACGTCTATAGGGTCGTCCCCTCGACCCCGGGGCTAGATTGCCCCGGCACCGCCATGTCCGACGACTATAGGGTCGTCCCCACGACCCCGGGAGTAGGTTGGCCTGCCGCCGACTCGTCCGTCGATTATAGGGTCGTCCCCAAGGCCCAGGGACTAGGTTGGCCCGCCGCCGACATGTCCTACGACTATAGGGTCGTCCCCACGACCCCGGGACTAGGTTGGCCCGCCGCCGACATGTCCTACGACTATAGGGTCGTCCCCACAACCCCGGGACTAGGTTGGCCCGCCGCCGACTTGTCCGACGACTATAGGGTCGTCCCCACGACCCCGGGACTAGGTTGGCCAGTCACCGACATGTCCGACGACTATAGGGTCGTCCCCACGACCACAGGCCAAAGTTGGCCAGCCGCCGACATGTCCGACGACTATAGGCTCGTCCCCACGACCCCGGGACTAGATTGGCCCGCCACCGTCATGTCCGACGACTATACGGTCGTCCCCACGACCCCGGGACTAGGTTGGCCCGCCGCCGACTTGTCCGACGACTATAGGGTCGTCCCCACGACCACTGGCCAAAGTTGCCCAGCCGCAGACATGTCCGACGACTATAGGGTCGTCCCCACGACCCCGGGACTAGATTGTCCCGCCACCGTGATGCCCGACGACTATAGGGTCGGCTCCACGACCCCGGGACTAGGTTGGCCAGTCACCGACATGTCCGACGACTATAGGGTCGTCCCCACGACCACGGGCCAAAGTTGCCCAGCCGCCGACATGTCCGACGACTATAGGGTCGTCCCCACGACCCCGGGACTAGATTGGCCCGCCACCGTCATGTCCAACGACTATACGGTCGTCCCCACGACCCCGGGAATAGGTTGGCCCGCCGCCGACTTGTCCGACGACTATAGGGTCGTTCCCACGACCACTGGCCAAAGTTGCCCAGCCGCAGACATGTCCGACGACTATAGGGTCGTCCCCACGACCCCGGGACTAGATTGGCCCGCCACCGTGATGTCCGACGACTATAGGGTCGTCTCCACGACCCCGGGACTAGATTTGCCAGTCACCGACATGTCCGACGACTATAGGGTCGTCCCCACGACCACGGGCCAAAGTTTCCCAGCCGCCGACATGTCCGACGACTATAGGGTCGTCCCCACGACCCCGGGACTAGATTGGCCCGCCACCGTCATGTCCGACGACTATACGGTCGTCCCCACGACCCCGGGACTAGGTTGGCCCGCCGCCGACGTGTCCTACGACTATGGGGTCGTCCCCACGACCACGGGTCTTGGTTGGCCAGCCGCCGACATGTCCGACGACTATAGGGTCGTCCCCACGAACCCGGGACTACGTTGGCCAGTCACCGACATGTCCGACGACTATAGGGTCGTCCCCACGACCACGGGCCAAAGTTGCCCTGCCGCCGACATGTCCGACGACTATAGGGTCGTCCCCACGACCACAGGCCAAAGTTGCCCAGCCGCCGACATGTCCGACGACTATAGGGTCGTCCCCTCGACCCCGGGGCTAGATTGCCCCGGCACCGTCATGTCCGACGACTATAGGGTCGTCCCCACGACCCCGGGAGTAGGTTGGCCTGCCGCCGACTTGTCCGACGACTATAGGGTCGTCCCCACGACCACGGGCCAAAGTTGCCCAGCCGCCGACATGTCCGACGACTATAGGGTCGTCCCCACGACCCCGGGACTAGATTGGCCCGCCACCGTCATGTCCGACGACTATAGGTTCGTCCCTACGATCCTGGGCATACGTTGGCCTGCCGCCGACTTGTCCGACGACTATAGGGTCGTCCCCAAGGCCCAGGGACTAGGTTGGCCCGCCGCCGACATGTCCTACGACTATAGGGTCGTCCCCACGACCCCGGGACTAGGTTGGCCCGCCGCCGACTTGTCCGACGACTATAGGGTCGTCCCCACGACCCCGGGACTAGGTTGGCCAGTCACCGACATGTCCGACGACTATAGGGTCGTCCCCACGACCACAGGCCAAAGTTGCCCAGCCGCCGACATGTCCGACGACTATAGGGTCGTCCCCTCGACCCCGGGGCTAGATTGCCCCGGCACCGTCATGTCCGACGACTATAGGGTCGTCCCCACGACCCCGGGAGTAGGTTGGCCTGCCGCCGACTTGTCCGACGACTGTAGGGTCGTCCCCAAGGCCCAGGGACTAGGTTGGCCAGCCGCCGACATGTCCGACGACTATGGGGTCGTCCCCATGACCCCGGGACTAGGTTGGCCCGCCGCCGACATGTCCGACGACTATACGGTCGTCCTCACGACCACGGGACTAGGTTGGCCCGCCGCCGACTTGTCCGACGACTATACGGTCGTCCCCACGAACACGGGACTAGGTTGGCCCGCCGCCGACTTGTCCGACGACTATAGGGTCGTCCCCAGGACCCCGGGGCTAGATTGGCCCGCCACCGTCATGTCCGACGACTATAGGTTCGTCCCTACGACCATGGGACTAGGTTGACCCGCCGCCGACATGTCCGTAGACTATAGGGTCGTCCCCACGCCCCGGGCCAAAGTTGGCCTGCCGCCGACGTGCCCTACGACTATGGGGTCGTCCCCACGACCACGGGACTAGGTTGGCCAGCCGCCGACATGTCCGACGACTATAGGGTCGTCCCCACCACCCCGGGTCTAGGTTGGCCAGCCGCCGACATGTCCGACGATTATAGGGTCGTCCCCACGACCCCGGGACTAGGTTGGCCCGCCGCCGACATGTCCGTAGACTATAGGGTCGTCCCCACGCCCCGGGCCAAAGTTGGCCTGCCGCCGACGTGCCCTACGACTATGGGGTCGTCCCCACGACCACGGGACTAGGTTGGCCCGCCGCCGACTTGTCCGATGACTATAGGGTCGTCCCCAGGACCCCGGGACTAGGTCGGCCCGCCGCCGACTTGTCCGACGACTATAGGGTCGTCCCCACGACCCGGGCCAAAGTTGGACAGCCGCCGACATGTCCGACGACTATAGGGTCGTCCCCACGACCCGGGCCAAAGTTGGACAGCCGCCGACATGTCCGACGACTATAGGGTCGTCCCCACGCCCCGGGCCAAAGTTGGCCAGCCGCCGACATGTCCGACGACTATAGGGTCGTCCCCACGACCCCGGGCCAAAGCTGGCCAGCCGCCGACTTGTCCGACGATTATAGGGTCGTCCCTACCACCCCGGGACTAGGTTGGCCAGCCGCCGACATGTCCGACGTCTATAAGGTCGTCCCCTCGACCCCGGGGCTAGATTGCCCCGGCACAGCCATGTCCGACGACTATAGGGTCGTCCCCACGACCCCAGGACTAGGTTGGCCCGCCGCCGACTTGTCCGACGACTATAGGGTCGTCCCCAAGACCCCGGGACTAGGTTGGCCCGCCGCCGACTTGTCCGACGACTATAGGGTCGTCCCCACGACCCCGGGACTAGATTGCCCCGCCACCGTCATGTCCGACGACTATAGGGTCGTCCCCACGACCACTGGCCAAAGTTGCCCAGCCGCCGACATGTCCGACGACTATAGGGTCGTCCCCACTACCCCGGGCCAAAGCTGGCCAGCCGCCGACTTGTCCGACGATTATAGGGTCGTCCCTACCACCCCGGGACTAGGTTGGCCAGCCGCCGACATGTCCGACGTCTATAAGGTCGTCCCCTCGACCCCGGGGCTAGATTGCCCCGGCACCGCCATGTCCTACGACTATAGGGTCGTCCCCACGACCCCGGGACTAGGTTGGCCCGCCGCCGACTTGTCCGACGACTATACGGTCGTCCCCTCGACCACGGGACTAGGTTGGCCCGCCGCCGACTTGTCCGACGACTATAGGGTCGTCCTCAGGACCCCGGGGCTAGATTGGCCGGCCACCGTCATGTCCGACGACTATAGGTTCGTCCCTACGACCCTGGGCATACGTTGGCCTGCCGCCGACTTGTCCGACGACTATGGGGTCGTCCCCACGACCCCGGGAGTAGGTTGGCCTGCCGCCGACTTGTCCGACGACTATAGGGTCGTCCCCAAGGCCCAGGGACTAGGTTGGCCCGCCGCCGACATGTCCTACGACTATAGGGTCGTCCCCACGACCCCGGGACTAGGTTGGCCCGCCGCCGACTTGTCCGACGACTATGGGGTCGTCCCCATGACCCCGGGACTAGGTTGGCCCGCCGCCGACTTGTCCGACGACTATAGGGTCGTCCCCAAGACCCCGGGACTAGGTTGGCCCGCCGCCGACATGCCCGACGATTATAGGGTCGTCCCCACGACCCCGGGACTAGGTTGGCCCGCCGCCGACATGTCCGACGACTATACGGTCGTCCTCACGACCACGGGACTAGGTTGGCCCGCCGCCGACTTGTCCGATGACTATACGGTCGTCCCCACGACCACGGGACTAGGTTGGCCCGCCGCCGACTTGTCCGAGGACTATAGGGTCGTCCCCAGGACCCCGGGACTAGGTCGGCCCGCCGCCGACTTGTCCGACGACTATAGGGTCGTCCCCACGACCCGGGCCAAAGTTGGACAGCCGCCGACATGTCCGACGACTATAGGGTCGTCCCCACGACCCGGGCCAAAGTTGGACAGCCGCCGACATGTCCGACGACTATAGGGTCGTCCCCGCGAACCCGGGACTACGTTGGCCAGTCACCGACATGTCCGACGACTATAGGGTCGTCCCCACGACCACGGGCCATAGTTGGCCCGCCGCCGACATGTCCGTAGACTATGGGGTCGTCCCCACGCCCGGGCCAAAGTTGGCCAGCCGCCGACATGTCCGACAACTATAGGGTCGTCCCTACCACCCCGGGACTAGGTTGGCCAGCCGCCGACATGTCCGACGTCTATAGGGTCGTCCCCTCGACCCCGGGGCTAGATTGCCCCGGCACCGCCATGTCCGACGACTATAGGGTCGTCCCCACGACCCCGGGAGTAGGTTGGCCTGCCGCCGACTCGTCCGTCGATTATAGGGTCGTCCCCAAGGCCCAGGGACTAGGTTGGCCCGCCGCCGACATGTCCTACGACTATAGGGTCGTCCCCACGACCCCGGGACTAGGTTGGCCCGCCGCCGACATGTCCTACGACTATAGGGTCGTCCCCACAACCCCGGGACTAGGTTGGCCCGCCGCCGACTTGTCCGACGACTATAGGGTCGTCCCCACGACCCCGGGACTAGGTTGGCCAGTCACCGACATGTCCGACGACTATAGGGTCGTCCCCACGACCACAGGCCAAAGTTGGCCAGCCGCCGACATGTCCGACGACTATAGGCTCGTCCCCACGACCCCGGGACTAGATTGGCCCGCCACCGTCATGTCCGACGACTATACGGTCGTCCCCACGACCCCGGGACTAGGTTGGCCCGCCGCCGACTTGTCCGACGACTATAGGGTCGTCCCCACGACCACTGGCCAAAGTTGCCCAGCCGCAGACATGTCCGACGACTATAGGGTCGTCCCCACGACCCCGGGACTAGATTGTCCCGCCACCGTGATGCCCGACGACTATAGGGTCGGCTCCACGACCCCGGGACTAGGTTGGCCAGTCACCGACATGTCCGACGACTATAGGGTCGTCCCCACGACCACGGGCCAAAGTTGCCCAGCCGCCGACATGTCCGACGACTATAGGGTCGTCCCCACGACCCCGGGACTAGATTGGCCCGCCACCGTCATGTCCAACGACTATACGGTCGTCCCCACGACCCCGGGAATAGGTTGGCCCGCCGCCGACTTGTCCGACGACTATAGGGTCGTTCCCACGACCACTGGCCAAAGTTGCCCAGCCGCAGACATGTCCGACGACTATAGGGTCGTCCCCACGACCCCGGGACTAGATTGGCCCGCCACCGTGATGTCCGACGACTATAGGGTCGTCTCCACGACCCCGGGACTAGATTTGCCAGTCACCGACATGTCCGACGACTATAGGGTCGTCCCCACGACCACGGGCCAAAGTTGCCCAGCCGCCGACATGTCCGACGACTATAGGGTCGTCCCCACGATCCCGGGACTAGATTGGCCCGCCACCGTCATGTCCGACGACTATACGGTCGTCCCCACGACCCCGGGACTAGGTTGGCCCGCCGCCGACGTGTCCTACGACTATGGGGTCGTCCCCACGACCACGGGTCTTGGTTGGCCAGCCGCCGACATGTCCGACGACTATAGGGTCGTCCCCACGAACCCGGGACTACGTTGGCCAGTCACCGACATGTCCGACGACTATAGGGTCGTCCCCACGACCACGGGCCAAAGTTGCCCTGCCGCCGACATGTCCGACGACTATAGGGTCGTCCCCACGACCACAGGCCAAAGTTGCCCAGCCGCCGACATGTCCGACGACTATAGGGTCGTCCCCTCGACCCCGGGGCTAGATTGCCCCGGCACCGTCATGTCCGACGACTATAGGGTCGTCCCCACGACCCCGGGAGTAGGTTGGCCTGCCGCCGACTTGTCCGACGACTATAGGGTCGTCCCCACGACCACGGGCCAAAGTTGCCCAGCCGCCGACATGTCCGACGACTATAGGGTCGTCCCCACGACCCCGGGACTAGATTGGCCCGCCACCGTCATGTCCGACGACTATAGGTTCGTCCCTACGATCCTGGGCATACGTTGGCCTGCCGCCGACTTGTCCGACGACTATAGGGTCGTCCCCAAGGCCCAGGGACTAGGTTGGCCCGCCGCCGACATGTCCTACGACTATAGGGTCGTCCCCACGACCCCGGGACTAGGTTGGCCCGCCGCCGACTTGTCCGACGACTATAGGGTCGTCCCCACGACCCCGGGACTAGGTTGGCCAGTCACCGACATGTCCGACGACTATAGGGGCGTCCCCACGACCACAGGCCAAAGTTGCCCAGCCGCCGACATGTCCGACGACTATAGGGTCGTCCCCTCGACCCCGGGGCTAGATTGCCCCGGCACCGTCATGTCCGACGACTATAGGGTCGTCCCCACGACCCCGGGAGTAGGTTGGCCTGCCGCCGACTTGTCCGACGACTGTAGGGTCGTCCCCAAGGCCCAGGGACTAGGTTGGCCAGCCGCCGACATGTCCGACGACTATGGGGTCGTCCCCATGACCCCGGGACTAGGTTGGCCCGCCGCCGACATGTCCGACGACTATACGGTCGTCCTCACGACCACGGGACTAGGTTGGCCCGCCGCCGACTTGTCCGACGACTATACGGTCGTCCCCACGAACACGGGACTAGGTTGGCCCGCCGCCGACTTGTCCGACGACTATAGGGTCGTCCCCAGGACCCCGGGGCTAGATTGGCCCGCCACCGTCATGTCCGACGACTATAGGTTCGTCCCTACGACCATGGGACTAGGTTGGCCCGCCGCCGACATGTCCGTAGACTATAGGGTCGTCCCCACGCCCCGGGCCAAAGTTGGCCTGCCGCCGACGTGCCCTACGACTATGGGGTCGTCCCCACGACCACGGGACTAGGTTGGCCAGCCGCCGACATGTCCGACGACTATAGGGTCGTCCCCACCACCCCGGGTCTAGGTTGGCCAGCCGCCGACATGTCCGACGATTATAGGGTCGTCCCCACGACCCCGGGACTAGGTTGGCCCGCCGCCGACATGTCCGTAGACTATAGGGTCGTCCCCACGCCCCGGGCCAAAGTTGGCCTGCCGCCGACGTGTCCTACGACTATGGGGTCGTCCCCACGACCACGGGACTAGGTTGGCCAGCCGCCGACATGTCCGACGACTATAGGGTCGTCCCCACCACCCCGGGTCTAGGTTGGCCAGCCGCCGACATGTCCGACGACTATAGGGTCGTCCCCACGACCATGGGCCAAAGTTGCCCTGCCGCCGACATGTCCGACGACTATAGGGTCGACCCCACGACCACTGGCCAAAGTTGCCCAGCCGCCGACATGTCCGACGACTATAGGGTCGTCCCCACGACCCCGGGACTAGGTTGGCCCGCCGCCGACATGTCCGACGATTATAGGGTCGTCCCCACTACCCCGGGCGAAAGCTGGCCTGCCGCCGACTTGTCCGACGATTATAGGGTCGTCCCTACCACCCCGGGACTAGGTTGGCCAGCCGCCGACATGTCCGACGTCTATAAGGTCGTCCCCTCGACCCCGGGGCTAGATTGCCCCGGCACCGCCATGTCCGACGACTATAGGGTCGTCCCCACGACCCCGGGAGTAGGTTGGCCTGCCGCCGACTTGTCCGACGACTATAGGGTCGTCCCCAAGGCCCAGGGACTAGGTTGGCCCGCCGCCGACATGTCCTACGACTATAGGGTCGTCCCCACGACCCCGGGACTAGGTTGGCCCGCCGCCGACTTGTCCGACGACTATAGGGTCGTCCCCACGACCCCGGGACTAGGTTGGCCAGTCACCGACATGTCCGACGACTATAGGGTCGTCCCCACGACCACAGGCCAAAGTTGCCCAGCCGCCGACATGTCCGACGACTATAGGGTCGTCCCCACGACCCCGGGACTAGATTGGCCCGCCACCGTCATGTCCGACGACTATACGGTCGTCCCCACGACCCCGGGACTAGGTTGGCCCGCCGCCGACTTGTCCGACGACTATAGGGTCGTCCCCACGACCCCGGGACTAGGTTGGCCCGCCGCCGACAAGTCCGACGACTATAGGGTCGTCCCCACGCCCCGGTCCAAAGTTGGCCAGCCGCCGACATGTCCGACGACTATAGGGTCGTCCCCACGACCCGGGCCAAAGTTGGACAGCCGCCGACATGTCCGACGACTATAGGGTCGTCCCCGCGAACCCGGGACTACGTTGGCCAGTCACCGACATGTCCGACGACTATAGGGTCGTCCCCACGACCACGGGCCAAAGTTGCCCTGCCGCCGACATGTCCGACGACTATAGGGTCGTCCCCACGACCCCGGGTCTAGGTTGGCCCGCCGCCGACTTTTCCGACGACTATAGGGTCGTCCCCACGACCCCGGGACTAGGTTGGCCCGCCGCCGACATGTCCGACGTCTATAGGGTCGTCCCCACGACCCCGGGGCTAGATTGGCCCGCCACCGTCATGTCCGACGACTATAGGTTCGTCCCTACGACCCTGGGCATACGTTGGCCTGCCGCCGACTTGTCCGACGACTATAGGGTCGTCCCCAAGGCCCAGGGACTAGGTTGGCCCGCCGCCGACATGTCCTACGACTATAGGGTCGTCCCCACGACCCCGGGACTAGGTTGGCCCGCCGCCGACATGTCCGACGATTATAGGGTCGTCCCCACGACCCCGGGACTAGGTTGGCCCGCCGCCGACATGTCCGACGACTATACGGTCGTCCTCACGACCACGGGACTAGGTTGGCCCGCCGCCGACTTGTCCGATGACTATACGGTCGTCCCCACGACCACGGGACTAGGTTGGCCCGCCGCCGACTTGTCCGACGACTATAGGGTCGTCCCCAAGACCCCGGGACTAGGTTGGCCCGCCGCCGACATGTCCGACGATTATAGGGTCGTCCCCACGACCCCGGGACTAGGTTGGCCCGCCGCCGACATATCCGACGACTATACGGTCGTCCTCACGACCACGGGACTAGGTTGGCCCGCCGCCGACTTGTCCGATGACTATACGGTCGTCCCCACGACCACGGGACTAGGTTGGCCCGCCGCCGACTTGTCCGAGGACTATAGGGTCGTCCCCAGGACGACGGGACTAGGTCGGCCCGCCGCCAACTTGTCCGACGACTATAGGGTCGTCCCCGCGAACCCGGGACTACGTTGGCCAGTCACCGACATGTCCGACGACTATAGGGTCGTCCCCATGACCACGGGCCAAAGTTGCCTTGCCGCCGACATGTCCGACGACTATACGGTCGTCCCCGCGAACCCGGGACTACGTTGGCCAGTCACCGACATGTCCGACGACTATAGGGTCGTCCCCACGACCCGGGCCAAAGTTGGACAGCCGCCGACATGTCCGACGACTATAGTGTCGTCCCCGCGAACCCGGGACTACGTTGGCCAGTCACCGACATGTCCGACGACTATAGGGTCGTCCCCACGACCACGGGCCAAAGTTGCCTTGCCGCCGACATGTCCGACGACTATAGGGTCGTCCCCACGACCTCGGGACTAGGTTGGCCGCCGCCGACATGTCCGACGACTATTGGGTCGTCCCCACGCCCCGGGCCAAAGTTGGCCAGCCGCCGACATGTCCGACGACTATAGGGTCGTCCCCACGACCCCGGGACTAGGTTGGCCCGCCGCCGACTTTTCCGACGACTATAGGGTCGTCCCCACGACCCCGGGACTAGGTTGGCCCGCCGCCGACATGTCCGACGATTATAGGGTCGTCCCCACGACCCCGGGACTAGGTTGGCCCGCCGCCGACATGTCCGTAGACTATAGGGTCGTCCCCACGCCCCGGGCCAAAGTTGGCCTGCCGCCGACGTGTCCTACGACTATGGGGTCGTCCCCACGACCACGGGACTAGGTTGGCCAGCCGCCGACATGTCCGACGACTATAGGGTCGTCCCCACCACCCCGGGTCTAGGTTGGCCAGCCGCCGACATGTCCGACGACTATAGGGTCGTCCCCACGACCATGGGCCAAAGTTGCCCTGCCGCCGACATGTCCGACGACTATAGGGTCGTCCCCACGATCCCGGGAGTAGGTTGGCCTGCCGCCGACTTGTCCGACGACTATAGGGTCGTCCCCAAGGCCCAGGGACTTGGTTGGCCCGCCGCCGACATGTCCTACGACTATAGAGTCGTCCCCACGACCCCGGGACTAGGTTGGCCCGCCGCCGACTTGTCCGACGACTATAGGGTCGTCCCCACGACCCCGGGACTAGGTTGGCCAGTCACCGACATGTCCGACGACTATAGGGTCGTCCCCACGACCACAGGCCAAAGTTGCCCAGCCGCCGACATGTCCGACGACTATAGGGTCGTCCCCACGACCCCGGGACTAGATTGGCCCGCCACCGTCATGTCCGACGACTATACGGTCGTCCCCACGACCCCGGGACTAGGTTGGCCCGCCGCCGACTTGTCCGACGACTATAGGGTCGTCCCCACGACCACTGGCCAAAGTTGCCCAGCCGCAGACATGTCCGACGACTATAGGGTCGTCCCCACGACCCCGGGACTAGGTTGGTCCGCCGCCGACATGTCCGACGACTATAGGGTCGGCCCCACGACCCCGGGCCTACGTTGGCCCGCCGCCGAAATGTCCGACGACTATAGGGTCGTCCCAACGGCCCTGGGACTAGATTGGCCCGCCACCGTCATGTCCGACGACTATAGGATCGACCCCACGCCTACGGGCCAAAGTTGGCCAGCCGTCGACATGTCCGACGACCATACGGTCGTCCCCACGGCCCCGGGACTAGATTGGCCCGCCACCGACTTGTCCGACGACTATAGGGTCGTCCCCACGACCCCGGGACTATGTTGGCCTGCCGCCGACATGTCCGCCGTCTATAGGGTCGGCCCCACGACCCCGGGACTAGGTTGGCCCGCCGCCGACTTGTCCGACGACTATAGGGTCGTCCCTACCACCCCGGGAATATGTTGGCCAGTCACCGACATGTCCGACGACTATAGGGTCGTCCCCACGACCACGGGACTACGTTGCCCTGGCGCCGACATGTCCGACGACTATAGGGTCGTCCCCACGACCCCGGGTCTAGGTTGGCCCGCCGCCGACTTTTCCGACGACTATGGGTTCGTCCCCACGACCCCGGGAGTAGGTTGGCCCGCCGCCGACTTGTCCGACGACTATAGGGTCGTCCCCACGACACCGGGACTAAGTTGGCCGGACGCCGACACGTCCGACGACTATAGGGTCGTCCCCACGACCCCGGGACTAGGTTGGCCCGCCGCCGACTTATCCGACGACTATAGGGTCGTCCCCACGACCCCGGGACTAGGTTGGCCCGCCGCCGACTTGTCCGACGACTATAGGGTCGTCCCCACGCCCCGGTCCAAAGTTGGCCAGCCGCCGACATGTCCGACGACTATGGGGTCGTCCCCACGACGCCGGGACTAGATTGGCCCGCCACCGTCATGTCCGACGACTATACGGTCGTCCCCACGTCCACTGGCCAAAGTTGCCCAGCCGCAGACATGTCCGACGACTATAGGGTCGTCCCCACGACCCCGGGACTAGGTTGGCCCGCCGCCGACTTGTCCGACGACTATAGGGTCGTCCCTAGCACCCCGGGAATAGGTTGGCCAGTCACCGACATGTCCGACGACTATAGGGTCGTCCCCACGACCACGGGACTATGTTGGCCCGCCGCCGACCTGTCCGACGACTATAGGTTCGTCCCAACGACCCTGGGCATACGTTGGCCTGCCGCCGACATGTCCGACGACTATAGGGTCGTCCCCACGACCCCGGGACTAGATTGGCCCGCCACCGTCATGTCCGACGACTATACGGTCGTCCCCGCGACCCCGGGACTAGGTTGGCCCGCCGCCGACTTGTCCGACGACTATAGGGTCGTCCCTACGACCCCCGGACTAGGTTGGCCAGCCGCCGACTTGGTCGACGACTATAGGGTCGTCCCCACGACCCCGGGACTAGGTTGGCCCGCCGCCGACATGTCCGACGACTATAGGGTCGTCCCCACGCCCCGGTCCAAAGTTGGCCAGCCGCCGACATGTCCGACGACTATGGGGTCGTCCCCACGACCCCGGGACTAGATTGGCCCGCCACCGTGATGTCCGACGACTATACGGTCGTCTCCGCGACCCCGGGACTAGGTTGGCCCGCCGCCGACGTGTCCTACGACTATGGGGTCGTCCCCACGACCACGAGACTAGGTTGGCCAGCCGCCGACATGTCCGACGACTATAGGCTCGTCCCCACGACCCCGGGACTAGATTGGCCCGCCACCGTCATGTCCGACGACTATACGGTCGTCCCCACGACCCCGGGACTAGGTTGGCCCGCCGCCGACTTGTCCGACGACTATAGGGTCGTCCCCACGACCACTGGCCAAAGTTGCCCAGCCGCAGACATGTCCGACGACTATAGGGTCGTCCCCACGACCCCGGGACTAGATTGTCCCGCCACCGTGATGCCCGACGACTATAGGGTCGTCTCCACGACCCCGGGACTAGGTTGGCCAGTCACCGACATGTCCGACGACTATAGGGTCGTCCCCACGACCACGGGCCAAAGTTGCCCAGCCGCCGACATGTCCGACGACTATAGGGTCGTCCCCACGACCCCGGGACTAGATTGGCCCGCCACCGTCATGTCCAACGACTATACGGTCGTCCCCACGCCCCGGTCCAAAGTTGGCCAGCCGCCGACATGTCCGACGACTATGGGGTCGTCCCCACGACCCCGGGACTAGATTGGCCCGCCACCGTGATGTCCGACGACTATACGGTCGTCTCCGCGACCCCGGGACTAGGTTGGCCCGCCGCCGACATGTCCGACGACTATAGGGTCGTCCCCACGACCCCGGGACTAGATTGGCCCGCCACCGTGATGTCCGACGACTATAGGGTCGTCTCCACGACCCCGGGACTAGATTTGCCAGTCACCGACATGTCCGACGACTATAGGGTCGTCCCCACGACCACGGGCCAAAGTTGCCCAGCCGCCGACATGTCCGACGACTATAGGGTCGTCCCCACGACCCCGGGACTAGATTGGCCCGCCACCGTCATGTCCGACGACTATACGGTCGTCCCCACGACCCCGGGACTAGGTTGGCCCGCCGCCGACGTGTCCTACGACTATGGGGTCGTCCCCACGACCACGGGTCTTGGTTGGCCAGCCGCCGACATGTCCGACGACTATAGGGTCGTCCCCACGAACCCGGGACTACGTTGGCCAGTCACCGACATGTCCGACGACTATAGGGTCGTCCCCACGACCACGGGCCAAAGTTGCCCTGCCGCCGACATGTCCGACGACTATAGGGTCGTCCCCACGACCACAGGCCAAAGTTGCCCAGCCGCCGACATGTCCGACGACTATAGGGTCGTCCCCTCGACCCCGGGGCTAGATTGCCCCGGCACCGTCATGTCCGACGACTATAGGTTCGTCCCCACGACCCCGGGAGTAGGTTGGCCTGCCGCCGACTTGTCCGACGACTATAGGGTCGTCCCCACGACCCCGGGAGTAGGTTGGCCTGCCGCCGACTTGTCCGACGACTATAGGGTCGTCCCCACGACCACGGGCCAAAGTTGCCCAGCCGCCGACATGTCCGACGACTATAGGGTCGTCCCCACGACCCCGGGACTAGATTGGCCCGCCACCGTCATGTCCGACGACTATAGGATCGACCCCACACCTACGGGCCAAAGTTGGCCAGCCGTCGACATGTCCGACGACCATACGGTCGTCCCCACGGCCCCGGGACTAGATTGGCCCGCCACCGACTTGTCCGACGACTATAGGGTCGTCCCCACGACCCCGGGACTATGTTGGCCTGCCGCCGACATGTCCGCCGTCTATAGGGTCGGCCCCACGACCCCGGGACTAGGTTGGCCCGCCGCCGACTTGTCCGACGACTATAGGGTCGTCCCTACCACCCCGGGAATATGTTGGCCAGTCACCGACATGTCCGACGACTATAGGGTCGTCCCCACGACCACGGGACTACGTTGCCCTGGCGCCGACATGTCCGACGACTATAGGGTCGTCCCCACGACCCCGGGTCTAGGTTGGCCCGCCGCCGACTTTTCCGACGACTATGGGTTCGTCCCCACGACCCCGGGAGTAGGTTGGCCCGCCGCCGACTTGTCCGACGACTATAGGGTCGTCCCCACGACACCGGGACTAAGTTGGCCGGACGCCGACACGTCCGACGACTATAGGGTCGTCCCCACGACCCCGGGACTAGGTTGGCCCGCCGCCGACTTATCCGACGACTATAGGGTCGTCCCCACGACCCCGGGACTAGGTTGGCCCGCCGCCGACTTGTCCGACGACTATAGGGTCGTCCCCACGCCCCGGTCCAAAGTTGGCCAGCCGCCGACATGTCCGACGACTATGGGGTCGTCCCCACGACGCCGGGACTAGATTGGCCCGCCACCGTCATGTCCGACGACTATACGGTCGTCCCCACGTCCACTGGCCAAAGTTGCCCAGCCGCAGACATGTCCGACGACTATAGGGTCGTCCCCACGACCCCGGGACTAGGTTGGCCCGCCGCCGACTTGTCCGACGACTATAGGGTCGTCCCTAGCACCCCGGGAATAGGTTGGCCAGTCACCGACATGTCCGACGACTATAGGGTCGTCCCCACGACCACGGGACTATGTTGGCCCGCCGCCGACCTGTCCGACGACTATAGGTTCGTCCCAACGACCCTGGGCATACGTTGGCCTGCCGCCGACATGTCCGACGACTATAGGGTCGTCCCCACGACCCCGGGACTAGATTGGCCCGCCACCGTCTTGTCCGACGACTATACGGTCGTCCCCGCGACCCCGGGACTAGGTTGGCCCGCCGCCGACTTGTCCGACGACTATAGGGTCGTCCCTACGACCCCCGGACTAGGTTGGCCAGCCGCCGACTTGGTCGACGACTATAGGGTCGTCCCCACGACCCCGGGACTAGGTTGGCCCGCCGCCGACATGTCCGACGACTATAGGGTCGTCCCCACGCCCCGGTCCAAAGTTGGCCAGCCGCCGACATGTCCGACGACTATGGGGTCGTCCCCACGACCCCGGGACTAGATTGGCCCGCCACCGTGATGTCCGACGACTATACGGTCGTCTCCGCGACCCCGGGACTAGGTTGGCCCGCCGCCGACGTGTCCTACGACTATGGGGTCGTCCCCACGACCACGAGACTAGGTTGGCCAGCCGCCGACATGTCCGACGACTATAGGCTCGTCCCCACGACCCCGGGACTAGATTGGCCCGCCACCGTCATGTCCGACGACTATACGGTCGTCCCCACGACCCCGGGACTAGGTTGGCCCGCCGCCGACTTGTCCGACGACTATAGGGTCGTCCCCACGACCACTGGCCAAAGTTGCCCAGCCGCAGACATGTCCGACGACTATAGGGTCGTCCCCACGACCCCGGGACTAGATTGTCCCGCCACCGTGATGCCCGACGACTATAGGGTCGTCTCCACGACCCCGGGACTAGGTTGGCCAGTCACCGACATGTCCGACGACTATAGGGTCGTCCCCACGACCACGGGCCAAAGTTGCCCAGCCGCCGACATGTCCGACGACTATAGGGTCGTCCCCACGACCCCGGGACTAGATTGGCCCGCCACCGTCATGTCCAACGACTATACGGTCGTCCCCACGACCCCGGGAATAGGTTGGCCCGCCGCCGACTTGTCCGACGACTATAGGGTCGTTCCCACGACCACTGGCCAAAGTTGCCCAGCCGCAGACATGTCCGACGACTATAGGGTCGTCCCCACGACCCCGGGACTAGATTGGCCCGCCACCGACTTGTCCGACGACTATAGGGTCGTCCCCACGACCCCGGGACTATGTTGGCCTGCCGCCGACATGTCCGCCGTCTATAGGGTCGGCCCCACGACCCCGGGACTAGGTTGGCCCGCCGCCGACTTGTCCGACGACTATAGGGTCGTCCCTACCACCCCGGGAATATGTTGGCCAGTCACCGACATGTCCGACGACTATAGGGTCGTCCCCACGACCACGGGACTACGTTGCCCTGGCGCCGACATGTCCGACGACTATAGGGTCGTCCCCACGACCCCGGGTCTAGGTTGGCCCGCCGCCGACTTTTCCGACGACTATGGGTTCGTCCCCACGACCCCGGGAGTAGGTTGGCCCGCCGCCGACTTGTCCGACGACTATAGGGTCGTCCCCACGACACCGGGACTAAGTTGGCCGGACGCCGACACGTCCGACGACTATAGGGTCGTCCCCACGACCCCGGGACTAGGTTGGCCCGCCGCCGACTTATCCGACGACTATAGGGTCGTCCCCACGACCCCGGGACTAGGTTGGCCCGCCGCCGACTTGTCCGACGACTATAGGGTCGTCCCCACGCCCCGGTCCAAAGTTGGCCAGCCGCCGACATGTCCGACGACTATGGGGTCGTCCCCACGACGCCGGGACTAGATTGGCCCGCCACCGTCATGTCCGACGACTATACGGTCGTCCCCACGTCCACTGGCCAAAGTTGCCCAGCCGCAGACATGTCCGACGACTATAGGGTCGTCCCCACGACCCCGGGACTAGGTTGGCCCGCCGCCGACTTGTCCGACGACTATAGGGTCGTCCCTAGCACCCCGGGAATAGGTTGGCCAGTCACCGACATGTCCGACGACTATAGGGTCGTCCCCACGACCACGGGACTATGTTGGCCCGCCGCCGACCTGTCCGACGACTATAGGTTCGTCCCAACGACCCTGGGCATACGTTGGCCTGCCGCCGACATGTCCGACGACTATAGGGTCGTCCCCACGACCCCGGGACTAGATTGGCCCGCCACCGTCATGTCCGACGACTATACGGTCGTCCCCGCGACCCCGGGACTAGGTTGGCCCGCCGCCGACTTGTCCGACGACTATAGGGTCGTCCCTACGACCCCCGGACTAGGTTGGCCAGCCGCCGACTTGGTCGACGACTATAGGGTCGTCCCCACGACCCCGGGACTAGGTTGGCCCGCCGCCGACATGTCCGACGACTATAGGGTCGTCCCCACGCCCCGGTCCAAAGTTGGCCAGCCGCCGACATGTCCGACGACTATGGGGTCGTCCCCACGACCCCGGGACTAGATTGGCCCGCCACCGTGATGTCCGACGACTATACGGTCGTCTCCGCGACCCCGGGACTAGGTTGGCCCGCCGCCGACGTGTCCTACGACTATGGGGTCGTCCCCACGACCACGAGACTAGGTTGGCCAGCCGCCGACATGTCCGACGACTATAGGCTCGTCCCCACGACCCCGGGACTAGATTGGCCCGCCACCGTCATGTCCGACGACTATACGGTCGTCCCCACGACCCCGGGACTAGGTTGGCCCGCCGCCGACTTGTCCGACGACTATAGGGTCGTCCCCACGACCACTGGCCAAAGTTGCCCAGCCGCAGACATGTCCGACGACTATAGGGTCGTCCCCACGACCCCGGGACTAGATTGTCCCGCCACCGTGATGCCCGACGACTATAGGGTCGTCTCCACGACCCCGGGACTAGGTTGGCCAGTCACCGACATGTCCGACGACTATAGGGTCGTCCCCACGACCACGGGCCAAAGTTGCCCAGCCGCCGACATGTCCGACGACTATAGGGTCGTCCCCACGACCCCGGGACTAGATTGGCCCGCCACCGTCATGTCCAACGACTATACGGTCGTCCCCACGACCCCGGGAATAGGTTGGCCCGCCGCCGACTTGTCCGACGACTATAGGGTCGTTCCCACGACCACTGGCCAAAGTTGCCCAGCCGCAGACATGTCCGACGACTATAGGGTCGTCCCCACGACCCCGGGACTAGATTGGCCCGCCACCGTGATGTCCGACGACTATAGGGTCGTCTCCACGACCCCGGGACTAGATTTGCCAGTCACCGACATGTCCGACGACTATAGGGTCGTCCCCACGACCACGGGCCAAAGTTGCCCAGCCGCCGACATGTCCGACGACTATAGGGTCGTCCCCACGACCCCGGGACTAGATTGGCCCGCCACCGTCATGTCCGACGACTATACGGTCGTCCCCACGACCCCGGGACTAGGTTGGCCCGCCGCCGACGTGTCCTACGACTATGGGGTCGTCCCCACGACCACGGGTCTTGGTTGGCCAGCCGCCGACATGTCCGACGACTATAGGGTCGTCCCCACGAACCCGGAACTACGTTGGCCAGTCACCGACATGTCCGACGACTATAGGGTCGTCCCCACGACCACGGGCCAAAGTTGCCCTGCCGCCGACATGTCCGACGACTATAGGGTCGTCCCCACGACCACAGGCCAAAGTTGCCCAGCCGCCGACATGTCCGACGACTATAGGGTCGTCCCCTCGACCCCGGGGCTAGATTGCCCCGGCACCGTCATGTCCGACGACTATAGGTTCGTCCCCACGACCCCGGGAGTAGGTTGGCCTGCCGCCGACTTGTCCGACGACTATAGGGTCGTCCCCACGACCCCGGGAGTAGGTTGGCCTGCCGCCGACTTGTCCGACGACTATAGGGTCGTCCCCACGACCACGGGCCAAAGTTGCCCAGCCGCCGACATGTCCGACGACTATAGGGTCGTCCCCACGACCCCGGGACTAGATTGGCCCGCCACCGTCATGTCCGACGACTATAGGTTCGTCCCTACGATCCTGGGCATACGTTGGCCTGCCGCCGACTTGTCCGACGACTATAGGGTCGTCCCCAAGGCCCAGGGACTAGGTTGGCCCGCCGCCGACATGTCCTACGACTATAGGGTCGTCCCCACGACCCCGGGACTAGGTTGGCCCGCCGCCGACTTGTCCGACGACTATAGGGTCGTCCCCACGACCCCGGGACTAGGTTGGCCAGTCACCGACATGTCCGACGACTATAGGGTCGTCCCCACGACCACAGGCCAAAGTTGCCCAGCCGCCGACATGTCCGACGACTATAGGGTCATCCCCTCGACCCCGGGGCTAGATTGCCCCGGCACCGTCATGTCCGACGACTATAGGGTCGTCCCCACGACCCCGGGAGTAGGTTGGCCTGCCGCCGACTTGTCCGACGACTATAGGGTCGTCCCCAAGGCCCAGGGACTAGGTTGGCCAGCCGCCGACATGTCCGACGACTATGGGGTCGTCCCCATGACCCCGGGACTAGGTTGGCCCGCCGCCGACATGTCCGACGACTATACGGTCGTCCTCACGACCACGGGACTAGGTTGGCCCGCCGCCGACTTGTCCGACGACTATACGGTCGTCCCCACGACCACGGGACTAGGTTGGCCCGCCGCCGACTTGTCCGACGACTATAGGGTCGTCCCCAGGACCCCGGGTCTAGATTGGCCCGCCACCGTCATGTCCGACGACTATAGGTTCGTCCCTACGACCATGGGACTAGGTTGGCCCGCCGCCGACATGTCCGTAGACTATAGGGTCGTCCCCACGCCCCGGGCCAAAGTTGGCCTGCCGCCGACGTGCCCTACGACTATGGGGTCGTCCCCACGACCACGGGACTAGGTTGGCCAGCCGCCGACATGTCCGACGACTATAGGGTCGTCCCCACCACCCCGGGTCTAGGTTGGCCAGCCGCCGACATGTCCGACGATTATAGGGTCGTCCCCACGACCCCGGGACTAGGTTGGCCCGCCGCCGACATGTCCGTAGACTATAGGGTCGTCCCCACGCCCCGGGCCAAAGTTGGCCTGCCGCCGACGTGTCCTACGACTATGGGGTCGTCCCCACGACCACGGGACTAGGTTGGCCAGCCGCCGACATGTCCGACGACTATAGGGTCGTCCCCACCACCCCGGGTCTAGGTTGGCCAGCCGCCGACATGTCCGACGACTATAGGGTCGTCCCCACGACCATGGGCCAAAGTTGCCCTGCCGCCGACATGTCCGACGACTATAGGGTCGACCCCACGACCACTGGCCAAAGTTGCCCAGCCGCCGACATGTCCGACGACTATAGGGTCGTCCCCACGACCCCGGGACTAGGTTGGCCCGCCGCCGACATGTCCGACGATTATAGGGTCGTCCCCACGACCCCGGGACTAGGTTGGCCCGCCGCCGACATGTCCGACGACTATACGGTCGTCCTCACGACCACGGGACTAGGTTGGCCCGCCGCCGACTTGTCCGATGACTATACGGTCGTCCCCACGACCACGGGACTAGGTTGGCCCGCCGCCGACTTGTCCGACGACTATAGGGTCGTCCCCAAGACCCCGGGACTAGGTTGGCCCGCCGCCGACATGTCCGACGATTATAGGGTCGTCCCCACGACCCCGGGACTAGGTTGGCCCGCCGCCGACATATCCGACGACTATACGGTCGTCCTCACGACCACGGGACTAGGTTGGCCCGCCGCCGACTTGTCCGATGACTATACGGTCGTCCCCACGACCACGGGACTAGGTTGGCCCGCCGCCGACTTGTCCGAGGACTATAGGGTCGTCCCCAGGACGACGGGACTAGGTCGGCCCGCCGCCAACTTGTCCGACGACTATAGGGTCGTCCCCACGACCCGGGCCAAAGTTGGACAGCCGCCGACATGTCCGACGACTATAGGGTCGTCCCCACGACCCGGGCCAAAGTTGGACCGCCGCCGACATGTCCGACGACTATAGGGTCGTCCCCGCGAACCCGGGACTACGTTGGCCAGTCACCGACATGTCCGACGACTATAGGGTCGTCCCCACGACCCGGGCCAAAGTTGGACAGCCGCCGACATGTCCGACGACTATAGGGTCGTCCCCGCGAACCCGGGACTACGTTGGCCAGTCACCGACATGTCCGACGACTATAGGGTCGTCCCCACGACCACTGGCCAAAGTTGCCCAGCCGCAGACATGTCCGACGACTATAGGGTCGTCCCCACGACCCCGGGACTAGATTGTCCCGCCACCGTGATGCCCGACGACTATAGGGTCGTCTCCACGACCCCGGGACTAGGTTGGCCAGTCACCGACATGTCCGACGACTATAGGGTCGTCCCCACGACCACGGGCCAAAGTTGCCCAGCCGCCGACATGTCCGACGACTATAGGGTCGTCCCCACGACCCCGGGACTAGATTGGCCCGCCACCGTCATGTCCAACGACTATACGGTCGTCCCCACGACCCCGGGAATAGGTTGGCCCGCCGCCGACTTGTCCGACGACTATAGGGTCGTTCCCACGACCACTGGCCAAAGTTGCCCAGCCGCAGACATGTCCGACGACTATAGGGTCGTCCCCACGACCCCGGGACTAGATTGGCCCGCCACCGTGATGTCCGACGACTATAGGGTCGTCTCCACGACCCCGGGACTAGATTTGCCAGTCACCGACATGTCCGACGACTATAGGGTCGTCCCCACGACCACGGGCCAAAGTTGCCCAGCCGCCGACATGTCCGACGACTATAGGGTCGTCCCCACGACCCCGGGACTAGATTGGCCCGCCACCGTCATGTCCGACGACTATACGGTCGTCCCCACGACCCCGGGACTAGGTTGGCCCGCCGCCGACGTGTCCTACGACTATGGGGTCGTCCCCACGACCACGGGTCTTGGTTGGCCAGCCGCCGACATGTCCGACGACTATAGGGTCGTCCCCACGAACCCGGGACTACGTTGGCCAGTCACCGACATGTCCGACGACTATAGGGTCGTCCCCACGACCACGGGCCAAAGTTGCCCTGCCGCCGACATGTCCGACGACTATAGGGTCGTCCCCACGACCACAGGCCAAAGTTGCCCAGCCGCCGACATGTCCGACGACTATAGGGTCGTCCCCTCGACCCCGGAGCTAGATTGCCCCGGCACCGTCATGTCCGACGACTATAGGTTCGTCCCCACGACCCCGGGAGTAGGTTGGCCTGCCGCCGACTTGTCCGACGACTATAGGGTCGTCCCCACGACCCCGGGAGTAGGTTGGCCTGCCGCCGACTTGTCCGACGACTATAGGGTCGTCCCCACGACCACGGGCCAAAGTTGCCCAGCCGCCGACATGTCCGACGACTATAGGGTCGTCCCCACGACCCCGGGACTAGATTGGCCCGCCACCGTCATGTCCGACGACTATAGGTTCGTCCCTACGATCCTGGGCATACGTTGGCCTGCCGCCGACTTGTCCGACGACTATAGGGTCGTCCCCAAGGCCCAGGGACTAGGTTGGCCCGCCGCCGACATGTCCTACGACTATAGGATCGACCCCACGCCTACGGGCCAAAGTTGGCCAGCCGTCGACATGTCCGACGACCATACGGTCGTCCCCACGGCCCCGGGACTAGATTGGCCCGCCACCGACTTGTCCGACGACTATAGGGTCGTCCCCACGACCCCGGGACTATGTTGGCCTGCCGCCGACATGTCCGCCGTCTATAGGGTCGGCCCCACGACCCCGGGACTAGGTTGGCCCGCCGCCGACTTGTCCGACGACTATAGGGTCGTCCCTACCACCCCGGGAATATGTTGGCCAGTCACCGACATGTCCGACGACTATAGGGTCGTCCCCACGACCACGGGACTACGTTGCCCTGGCGCCGACATGTCCGACGACTATAGGGTCGTCCCCACGACCCCGGGTCTAGGTTGGCCCGCCGCCGACTTTTCCGACGACTATGGGTTCGTCCCCACGACCCCGGGAGTAGGTTGGCCCGCCGCCGACTTGTCCGACGACTATAGGGTCGTCCCCACGACACCGGGACTAAGTTGGCCGGACGCCGACACGTCCGACGACTATAGGGTCGTCCCCACGACCCCGGGACTAGGTTGGCCCGCCGCCGACTTATCCGACGACTATAGGGTCGTCCCCACGACCCCGGGACTAGGTTGGCCCGCCGCCGACTTGTCCGACGACTATAGGGTCGTCCCCACGCCCCGGTCCAAAGTTGGCCAGCCGCCGACATGTCCGACGACTATGGGGTCGTCCCCACGACGCCGGGACTAGATTGGCCCGCCACCGTCATGTCCGACGACTATACGGTCGTCCCCACGTCCACTGGCCAAAGTTGCCCAGCCGCAGACATGTCCGACGACTATAGGGTCGTCCCCACGACCCCGGGACTAGGTTGGCCCGCCGCCGACTTGTCCGACGACTATAGGGTCGTCCCTAGCACCCCGGGAATAGGTTGGCCAGTCACCGACATGTCCGACGACTATAGGGTCGTCCCCACGACCACGGGACTATGTTGGCCCGCCGCCGACCTGTCCGACGACTATAGGTTCGTCCCAACGACCCTGGGCATACGTTGGCCTGCCGCCGACATGTCCGACGACTATAGGGTCGTCCCCACGACCCCGGGACTAGATTGGCCCGCCACCGTCATGTCCGACGACTATACGGTCGTCCCCACGTCCACTGGCCAAAGTTGCCCAGCCGCAGACATGTCCGACGACTATAGGGTCGTCCCCACGACCCCGGGACTAGGTTGGCCCGCCGCCGACTTGTCCGACGACTATAGGGTCGTCCCTACGACCCCCGGACTAGGTTGGCCAGCCGCCGACTTGGTCGACGACTATAGGGTCGTCCCCACGACCCCGGGACTAGGTTGGCCCGCCGCCGACATGTCCGACGACTATAGGGTCGTCCCCACGCCCCGGTCCAAAGTTGGCCAGCCGCCGACATGTCCGACGACTATGGGGTCGTCCCCACGACCCCGGGACTAGATTGGCCCGCCACCGTGATGTCCGACGACTATACGGTCGTCTCCGCGACCCCGGGACTAGGTTGGCCCGCCGCCGACGTGTCCTACGACTATGGGGTCGTCCCCACGACCACGAGACTAGGTTGGCCAGCCGCCGACATGTCCGACGACTATAGGCTCGTCCCCACGACCCCGGGACTAGATTGGCCCGCCACCGTCATGTCCGACGACTATACGGTCGTCCCCACGACCCCGGGACTAGGTTGGCCCGCCGCCGACTTGTCCGACGACTATAGGGTCGTCCCCACGACCACTGGCCAAAGTTGCCCAGCCGCAGACATGTCCGACGACTATAGGGTCGTCCCCACGACCCCGGGACTAGATTGTCCCGCCACCGTGATGCCCGACGACTATAGGGTCGTCTCCACGACCCCGGGACTAGGTTGGCCAGTCACCGACATGTCCGACGACTATAGGGTCGTCCCCACGACCACGGGCCAAAGTTGCCCAGCCGCCGACATGTCCGACGACTATAGGGTCGTCCCCACGACCCCGGGACTAGATTGGCCCGCCACCGTCATGTCCAACGACTATACGGTCGTCCCCACGACCCCGGGAATAGGTTGGCCCGCCGCCGACTTGTCCGACGACTATAGGGTCGTTCCCACGACCACTGGCCAAAGTTGCCCAGCCGCAGACATGTCCGACGACTATAGGGTCGTCCCCACGACCCCGGGACTAGATTGGCCCGCCACCGTGATGTCCGACGACTATAGGGTCGTCTCCACGACCCCGGGACTAGATTTGCCAGTCACCGACATGTCCGACGACTATAGGGTCGTCCCCACGACCACGGGCCAAAGTTGCCCAGCCGCCGACATGTCCGACGACTATAGGGTCGTCCCCACGACCCCGGGACTAGATTGGCCCGCCACCGTCATGTCCGACGACTATACGGTCGTCCCCACGACCCCGGGACTAGGTTGGCCCGCCGCCGACGTGTCCTACGACTATGGGGTCGTCCCCACGACCACGGGTCTTGGTTGGCCAGCCGCCGACATGTCCGACGACTATAGGGTCGTCCCCACGAACCCGGAACTACGTTGGCCAGTCACCGACATGTCCGACGACTATAGGGTCGTCCCCACGACCACGGGCCAAAGTTGCCCTGCCGCCGACATGTCCGACGACTATAGGGTCGTCCCCACGACCACAGGCCAAAGTTGCCCAGCCGCCGACATGTCCGACGACTATAGGGTCGTCCCCTCGACCCCGGGGCTAGATTGCCCCGGCACCGTCATGTCCGACGACTATAGGTTCGTCCCCACGACCCCGGGAGTAGGTTGGCCTGCCGCCGACTTGTCCGACGACTATAGGGTCGTCCCCACGACCCCGGGAGTAGGTTGGCCTGCCGCCGACTTGTCCGACGACTATAGGGTCGTCCCCACGACCACGGGCCAAAGTTGCCCAGCCGCCGACATGTCCGACGACTATAGGGTCGTCCCCACGACCCCGGGACTAGATTGGCCCGCCACCGTCATGTCCGACGACTATAGGTTCGTCCCTACGATCCTGGGCATACGTTGGCCTGCCGCCGACTTGTCCGACGACTATAGGGTCGTCCCCAAGGCCCAGGGACTAGGTTGGCCCGCCGCCGACATGTCCTACGACTATAGGGTCGTCCCCACGACCCCGGGACTAGGTTGGCCCGCCGCCGACTTGTCCGACGACTATAGGGTCGTCCCCACGACCCCGGGACTAGGTTGGCCAGTCACCGACATGTCCGACGACTATAGGGTCGTCCCCACGACCACAGGCCAAAGTTGCCCAGCCGCCGACATGTCCGACGACTATAGGGTCGTCCCCTCGACCCCGGGGCTAGATTGCCCCGGCACCGTCATGTCCGACGACTATAGGGTCGTCCCCACGACCCCGGGAGTAGGTTGGCCTGCCGCCGACTTGTCCGACGACTATAGGGTCGTCCCCAAGGCCCAGGGACTAGGTTGGCCAGCCGCCGACATGTCCGACGACTATGGGGTCGTCCCCATGACCCCGGGACTAGGTTGGCCCGCCGCCGACATGTCCGACGACTATACGGTCGTCCTCACGACCACGGGACTAGGTTGGCCCGCCGCCGACTTGTCCGACGACTATACGGTCGTCCCCACGACCACGGGACTAGGTTGGCCCGCCGCCGACTTGTCCGACGACTATAGGGTCGTCCCCAGGACCCCGGGTCTAGATTGGCCCGCCACCGTCATGTCCGACGACTATAGGTTCGTCCCTACGACCATGGGACTAGGTTGGCCCGCCGCCGACATGTCCGTAGACTATAGGGTCGTCCCCACGCCCCGGGCCAAAGTTGGCCTGCCGCCGACGTGCCCTACGACTATGGGGTCGTCCCCACGACCACGGGACTAGGTTGGCCAGCCGCCGACATGTCCGACGACTATAGGGTCGTCCCCACCACCCCGGGTCTAGGTTGGCCAGCCGCCGACATGTCCGACGATTATAGGGTCGTCCCCACGACCCCGGGACTAGGTTGGCCCGCCGCCGACATGTCCGTAGACTATAGGGTCGTCCCCACGCCCCGGGCCAAAGTTGGCCTGCCGCCGACGTGTCCTACGACTATGGGGTCGTCCCCACGACCACGGGACTAGGTTGGCCAGCCGCCGACATGTCCGACGACTATAGGGTCGTCCCCACCACCCCGGGTCTAGGTTGGCCAGCCGCCGACATGTCCGACGACTATAGGGTCGTCCCCACGACCATGGGCCAAAGTTGCCCTGCCGCCGACATGTCCGACGACTATAGGGTCGACCCCACGACCACTGGCCAAAGTTGCCCAGCCGCCGACATGTCCGACGACTATAGGGTCGTCCCCACGACCCCGGGACTAGGTTGGCCCGCCGCCGACATGTCCGACGATTATAGGGTCGTCCCCACGACCCCGGGACTAGGTTGGCCCGCCGCCGACATGTCCGACGACTATACGGTCGTCCTCACGACCACGGGACTAGGTTGGCCCGCCGCCGACTTGTCCGATGACTATACGGTCGTCCCCACGACCACGGGACTAGGTTGGCCCGCCGCCGACTTGTCCGACGACTATAGGGTCGTCCCCAAGACCCCGGGACTAGGTTGGCCCGCCGCCGACATGTCCGACGATTATAGGGTCGTCCCCACGACCCCGGGACTAGGTTGGCCCGCCGCCGACATATCCGACGACTATACGGTCGTCCTCACGACCACGGGACTAGGTTGGCCCGCCGCCGACTTGTCCGATGACTATACGGTCGTCCCCACGACCACGGGACTAGGTTGGCCCGCCGCCGACTTGTCCGAGGACTATAGGGTCGTCCCCAGGACGACGGGACTAGGTCGGCCCGCCGCCAACTTGTCCGACGACTATAGGGTCGTCCCCACGACCCCGGGACTAGGTTGGCCCGCCGCCGACTTATCCGACGACTATAGGGTCGTCCCCACGACCCCGGGACTAGGTTGGCCCGCCGCCGACTTGTCCGACGACTATAGGGTCGTCCCTACCACCCCCGGACTAGGTTGGCCAGCCGCCGACTTGGTCGACGACTATAGGGTCGTCCCCACGACCCCGGGACTTGGTTGGCCCGCCGCCGACTTGTGCGACGACTATAGGGTCGTCCCTACCACCCCGGGACTAGGTTGGCCAGCCGCCGACATGTCCGACGTCTATAGGGTCGTCCCCTCGACCCCGGGGCTAGATTGCCCCGGCACCGTCTCGTCCGACGACTATAGGGTCGTCTCCACGACCCCGGGACTAGATTGCCCCGGCACCGTCATGTCCGACGACTATAGGGTCGTCCCCACGTCCCCGGGACTAGGTCGGCCCGCCGCCGACATGTCCGACGACTATAGGGTCGTCCCCACGCCCCGGTCCAAAGTTGGCCAGCCGCCGACATGTCCGACGACTATAGAGTCGTCCCCACGACCCCGGGACTAGATTGGCCCGCCACCGTCATGTCCGACGACTAGACGGTCGTCCCCACGACCCCGGGACTAGGTTGGCCCGCCGCCGACTTGTCCGACGACTATAGGTTCGTCCCCACGACCACTGGCCAAAGTTGCCCAGCCGCAGACATGTCCGACGACTATAGGGTCGTCCCCACGACCCCGGGTCTAGATTGGCCCGCCAACGTCATGTCCGACGACTATACGGTCGTCCCCACGACCCCGGGGCTAGATTGCCCCGGCACCGTCATGTCCGACGACTATAGGGTCGTCCCCAAGACCCCGGGACTAGGTTGGCCCGCAGCCGACTTATCCGACGACTATAGGGTCGTCCCCACGACCCCGGGACTAGGTTGGCCCGCCGCCGGCTTGTCCGACGACTATAGGGTCGTCCCTACCACCCCCGGACTAGGTTGGCCAGCCGCCGACATGGTCGACGACTATAGGGTCGTCCCCACGACCCCGGGACTAGGTTGGCCCGCCGCCGACTTGTCCGACGACTGTAGGGTCGTCCCTACCACCCCGGGACTAGGTTGGCCAGCCGCCGACATGTCCGACGACTATAGGGTCGTCCCCACGACCCCGGGGCTAGATTGCCCCGGCATCGTCATGTCCGACGACTATAGGGTCGTCCCCACGTCCCCGGGACTAGATTGGCCCGCCACCGTCATGTCCGACGACTATACGGTCGTCCCCGCGACCCCGGGACTAGGTTGGCCCGCCGCCGACGTGTCCTACGACTATGGGGTCGTCCCCACGACCACGAGACTAGGTTGGCCAGCCGCCGACATGTCCGACGACTATACGGTCGTCCCCGCGACCCCGGGACTAGGTTGGCCCGCCGCCGACTTGTCCGACGACTATAGGGTCGTCCCCACGACCACGGGCCAAAGTTGCCCTGCCGCCGACATGTCCGACGACTATACGGTCGTCGCCGCGACCCCGGGACTAGGTTGGCCCGCCGCCGACGTGTCCTACGACTATGGGGTCGTCCCCACGACCACGAGACTAGGTTGGCCAGCCGCCGACATGTCCGACGACTATAGGGTCGTCCCACGAACCCGGGACTAGGTTGGCCAGTCACCGACATATCCGACGACTATAGGGTCGTCCCCACGACCACGGGCCAAAGTTGCCCTGCCGCCGACATGTCCGACGACTATAGGGTCGTCCCCACGACCCCGGGTCTAGGTTGGCCCGCCGCCGACTTTTCCGACGACTATGGGGTCGTCCCCACGACCCCGGGAGTAGGTTGGCCCGCCGCCGACTTGTCCGACGACTATAGGGTCGTCCCCACGACCCCGGGACTAAGTTCGCCAGACGCCGACACGTCCGACGACTATAGGGTCGTCCCCACGACCCCGGGACTAGGTTGGCCCGCCGCCGACTTATCCGACGACTATAGGGTCGTCCCCACGACCCCGGGACTAGATTGGCCCGCCACCGTGATGTCCGACGACTATAGGGTCGTCCCCACGACCCCGGGACTAGATTGGCCGCCACCGTGATGTCCGACGACTATAGGGTCGTCCCCACGACCCCGGGACTAGATTGGCCCGCCACCGTGATGTCCGACGACTATAGGGTCGTCCCCACGACCCCGGGACTAGATTGGCCGCCACCGTGATGTCCGACGACTATAGGGTCGTCCCCACGACCCCGGGACTAGGTTGGCCCGCCGCCGACTTGTCCGACGACTGTAGGGTCGTCCCTACCACCCCGGGACTAGGTTGGCCAGCCGCCGACATGTCCGACGACTATAGGGTCGTCCCCACGACCCCGGGGCTAGATTGCCCCGGCACCGTCATGTCCGACGACTGTAGGGTCGTCCCCACGACCACGAGACTAGGTTGGCCAGCCGCCGACATGTCCGACGACTATAGGGTCGTCCCACGAACCCGGGACTAGGTTGGCCAGTCACCGACATATCCGACGACTATAGGGTCGTCCCCACGACCACGGGCCAAAGTTGCCCTGGCGCCGACATGTCCGACGACTATAGGGTCGTCCCCACGACCCCGGGACTAGATTGGCCCGCCACCGTGATGTCCGACGACTATAGGGTCGTCCCCACGACCCCGGGACTAGATTGGCCGCCACCGTGATGTCCGACGACTATAGGGTCGTCCCCACGACCCCGGGACTAGGTTGGCCCGCCGCCGACTTGTCCGACGACTATAGGCTCGTCCCTACCACCCCCGGACTAGGTTGGCCAGCCGCCGACTTGGTCGACGACTATAGGGTCGTCCCCACGACCCCGGGACTAGGTTGGCCCGCCGCCGACTTGTCCGACGACTGTAGGGTCGTCCCCACTACCCCGGGTCTAGGTTGGCCCGCCGCCGACTTTTCCGACGACTATGGGGTCGTCCCCACGACCCCGGGAGTAGGTTGGCCCGCCGCCGACTTGTCCGACGACTGTAGGGTCGTCCCCACGACACCGGGACTAAGTTCGCCAGACGCCGACACGTCCGACGACTATAGGGTCGTCCCCACGACCCTGGGACTAGGTTGGCCCGCCGCCGACTTATCCGACGACTATAGGGTCGTCCCCACGACCCCGGGACTAGGTTGGCCCGCCGCCGACTTGTCCGACGACTATAGGGTCGTCCCCACGACCACGGGCCAAAGTTGCCCTGCCGCCGACATGTCCGACGACTATAGGGTCGTCCCCACGACCCCGGGACTAGGTTGGCCCGCCGCCGTCATGTCCGACGACTATAGGGTCGTCCCCACGCCCCGGTCCAAAGTTGGCCAGCCGCCGAGATGTCCGACGACTACGGGGTCGTCCCCACGACCCCGGGACTAGATTGGCCCGCCACCGTCATGTCCGACGACTATACGGTCGTCCCCACGTCCACTGGCCAAAGTTGCCCAGCCGCAGACATGTCCGACGACTATAGGGTCGTCCCCACGACCCCGGGACTAGATTGGCCCGCCACCGTGATGTCCGACGACTATAGGGTCGTCCCCACGACCCCGGGACTAGATTGGCCGCCACCGTGATGTCCGACGACTATAGGGTCGTCTCCACGACCCCGGGACTAGGTTGGCCCGCCGCCGACTTGTCCGACGACTATAGGGTCGTCCCCACGACCACGGGCCAAAGTTGCCCTGCCGCCGACATGTCCGACGACTATAGGGTCGTCCCCACGATCCCGGGACTAGGTTGGCCCGCCGCCGACATGTCCGACGACTATAGGGTCGTCCCCACGCCCCGGGCCAAAGTTGGCCAGCCGCCGACATGTCCGACGACTATAGGGTCGTCCCCACGACCCCGGGGCTAGATTGCCCCGGCACCGTCATGTCCGACGACTATAGGGTCGTCCCCACGACCCCGGGACTAGATTGGCCCGCCACCGTCATGTCCGACGACTATACGGTCGTCCCCGCGACCCCGGGAGTAGGTTGGCCCGCCGCCGACTTGTACGACGACTATAGGGTCGTCCCCACGACCCCGGGACTAGATTGGCCAGCCGCCGACATGTCCGACAACTATAGGGTCCTCTCCACGACCCCGGGACTAGGTTGGCCCGCCCCCGACTTGTCCGACGACTATAGGGTCGTCCCCACGACCACGGGCCAAAGTTGCCCTGCCGCCGACATGTCCGACGACTATAGGGTCGTCCCCACGACCCCGGGACTAGGTTGGCCCGCCGCCGACATGTCCGGCGACTATAGGGTCGTCCCCACGCCCCGGTCCAAAGTTGGCCAGCCGCCGACATGTCCGACGACTATAGGGTCGTCCCCACGAACCCGGGACTAGGTTGGCCAGTCACCGACATATCCGACGACTATAGGGTCGTCCCCACGACCACGGGCCAAAGTTGCCCTGCCGCCGACATGTCCGACGACTATACGGTCGTCCCCGCGACCCCGGGACTAGGTTGGCCAGACGCCGACACGTCCGACGACTATAGGGTCGTCCCCACGACCACGGGCCAAAGTTGCCCTGCCGCCGACATGTCCGACGACTATAGGGTCGTCCCCACGACCCCGGGACTAGGTTGGCCCGCCGCCGACTTGTCCGACGACTATAGGGTCGTCCCCACGACCACGGGCCAAAGTTGCCCTGCCGCCGACATGTCCGACGACTATAGGGTCGTCCCCACGACCCCGGGACTAGGTTGGCCCGCCGCCGTCATGTCCGACGACTATAGGGTCGTCCCCACGCCCCGGTCCAAAGTTGGCCAGCCGCCGAGATGTCCGACGACTACGGGGTCGTCCCCACGACCCCGGGACTAGATTGGCCCGCCGCCGACATGTCCGTAGACTATAGGGTCGTCCCCACGCCCCGGGCCAAAGTTGGCCAGCCGCCGACATGTCCGACGACTATAGGGTCGTCCCCACGACCCCGGGCCAAAGCTGGCCAGCCGCCGACTTGTCCGACGATTATAGGGTCGTCCCTACCACCCCGGGACTAGGTTGGCCAGCCGCCGACATGTCCGACGTCTATAAGGTCGTCCCCTCGACCCCGGGGCTAGATTGCCCCGGCACAGCCATGTCCGACGACTATAGGGTCGTCCCCACGACCCCAGGACTAGGTTGGCCCGCCGCCGACTTGTCCGACGACTATAGGGTCGTCCCCAAGACCCCGGGACTAGGTTGGCCCGCCGCCGACTTGTCCGACGACTATAGGGTCGTCCCCACGACCCCGGGACTAGATTGCCCCGCCACCGTCATGTCCGACGACTATAGGGTCGTCCCCACGACCACTGGCCAAAGTTGCCCAGCCGCCGACATGTCCGACGACTATAGGGTCGTCCCCACGACCCCGGGACTAGGTTGGCCCGCCGCCGTCATGTCCGACGACTATAGGGTCGTCCCCACGCCCCGGTCCAAAGTTGGCCAGCCGCCCAGATGTCCGACGACTACGGGGTCGTCCCCACGACCCCGGGACTAGATTGGCCCGCCGCCGACATGTCCGTAGACTATAGGGTCGTCCCCACGCCCCGGGCCAAAGTTGGCCAGCCGCCGACATGTCCGACGACTATAGGGTCGTCCCCACTACCCCGGGCCAAAGCTGGCCAGCCGCCGACTTGTCCGACGATTATAGGGTCGTCCCTACCACCCCGGGACTAGGTTGGCCAGCCGCCGACATGTCCGACGTCTATAAGGTCGTCCCCTCGACCCCGGGGCTAGATTGCCCCGGCACCGCCATGTCCTACGACTATAGGGTCGTCCCCACGACCCCGGGACTAGGTTGGCCCGCCGCCGACTTGTCCGACGACTATACGGTCGTCCCCTCGACCACGGGACTAGGTTGGCCCGCCGCCGACTTGTCCGACGACTATAGGGTCGTCCTCAGGACCCCGGGGCTAGATTGGCCGGCCACCGTCATGTCCGACGACTATAGGTTCGTCCCTACGACCCTGGGCATACGTTGGCCTGCCGCCGACTTGTCCGACGACTATGGGGTCGTCCCCACGACCCCGGGAGTAGGTTGGCCTGCCGCCGACTTGTCCGACGACTATAGGGTCGTCCCCAAGGCCCAGGGACTAGGTTGGCCCGCCGCCGACATGTCCTACGACTATAGGGTCGTCCCCACGACCCCGGGACTAGGTTGGCCCGCCGCCGACTTGTCCGACGACTATGGGGTCGTCCCCATGACCCCGGGACTAGGTTGGCCCGCCGCCGACTTGTCCGACGACTATAGGGTCGTCCCCAAGACCCCGGGACTAGGTTGGCCCGCCGCCGACATGCCCGACGATTATAGGGTCGTCCCCACGACCCCGGGACTAGGTTGGCCCGCCGCCGACATGTCCGACGACTATACGGTCGTCCTCACGACCACGGGACTAGGTTGGCCCGCCGCCGACTTGTCCGATGACTATACGGTCGTCCCCACGACCACGGGACTAGGTTGGCCCGCCGCCGACTTGTCCGAGGACTATAGGGTCGTCCCCAGGACCCCGGGACTAGGTCGGCCCGCCGCCGACTTGTCCGACGACTATAGGGTCGTCCCCACGACCCGGGCCAAAGTTGGACAGCCGCCGACATGTCCGACGACTATAGGGTCGTCCCCACGACCCGGGCCAAAGTTGGACAGCCGCCGACATGTCCGACGACTATAGGGTCGTCCCCGCGAACCCGGGACTACGTTGGCCAGTCACCGACATGTCCGACGACTATAGGGTCGTCCCCACGACCACGGGCCATAGTTGGCCCGCCGCCGACATGTCCGTAGACTATGGGGTCGTCCCCACGCCCGGGCCAAAGTTGGCCAGCCGCCGACATGTCCGACAACTATAGGGTCGTCCCTACCACCCCGGGACTAGGTTGGCCAGCCGCCGACATGTCCGACGTCTATAGGGTCGTCCCCTCGACCCCGGGGCTAGATTGCCCCGGCACCGCCATGTCCGACGACTATAGGGTCGTCCCCACGACCCCGGGAGTAGGTTGGCCTGCCGCCGACTCGTCCGTCGATTATAGGGTCGTCCCCAAGGCCCAGGGACTAGGTTGGCCCGCCGCCGACATGTCCTACGACTATAGGGTCGTCCCCACGACCCCGGGACTAGGTTGGCCCGCCGCCGACATGTCCTACGACTATAGGGTCGTCCCCACAACCCCGGGACTAGGTTGGCCCGCCGCCGACTTGTCCGACGACTATAGGGTCGTCCCCACGACCCCGGGACTAGGTTGGCCAGTCACCGACATGTCCGACGACTATAGGGTCGTCCCCACGACCACAGGCCAAAGTTGGCCAGCCGCCGACATGTCCGACGACTATAGGCTCGTCCCCACGACCCCGGGACTAGATTGGCCCGCCACCGTCATGTCCGACGACTATACGGTCGTCCCCACGACCCCGGGACTAGGTTGGCCCGCCGCCGACTTGTCCGACGACTATAGGGTCGTCCCCACGACCACTGGCCAAAGTTGCCCAGCCGCAGACATGTCCGACGACTATAGGGTCGTCCCCACGACCCCGGGACTAGATTGTCCCGCCACCGTGATGCCCGACGACTATAGGGTCGGCTCCACGACCCCGGGACTAGGTTGGCCAGTCACCGACATGTCCGACGACTATAGGGTCGTCCCCACGACCACGGGCCAAAGTTGCCCAGCCGCCGACATGTCCGACGACTATAGGGTCGTCCCCACGACCCCGGGACTAGATTGGCCCGCCACCGTCATGTCCAACGACTATACGGTCGTCCCCACGACCCCGGGAATAGGTTGGCCCGCCGCCGACTTGTCCGACGACTATAGGGTCGTTCCCACGACCACTGGCCAAAGTTGCCCAGCCGCAGACATGTCCGACGACTATAGGGTCGTCCCCACGACCCCGGGACTAGATTGGCCCGCCACCGTGATGTCCGACGACTATAGGGTCGTCTCCACGACCCCGGGACTAGATTTGCCAGTCACCGACATGTCCGACGACTATAGGGTCGTCCCCACGACCACGGGCCAAAGTTGCCCAGCCGCCGACATGTCCGACGACTATAGGGTCGTCCCCACGACCCCGGGACTAGATTGGCCCGCCACCGTCATGTCCGACGACTATACGGTCGTCCCCACGACCCCGGGACTAGGTTGGCCCGCCGCCGACGTGTCCTACGACTATGGGGTCGTCCCCACGACCACGGGTCTTGGTTGGCCAGCCGCCGACATGTCCGACGACTATAGGGTCGTCCCCACGAACCCGGGACTACGTTGGCCAGTCACCGACATGTCCGACGACTATAGGGTCGTCCCCACGACCACGGGCCAAAGTTGCCCTGCCGCCGACATGTCCGACGACTATAGGGTCGTCCCCACGACCACAGGCCAAAGTTGCCCAGCCGCCGACATGTCCGACGACTATAGGGTCGTCCCCTCGACCCCGGGGCTAGATTGCCCCGGCACCGTCATGTCCGACGACTATAGGGTCGTCCCCACGACCCCGGGAGTAGGTTGGCCTGCCGCCGACTTGTCCGACGACTATAGGGTCGTCCCCACGACCACGGGCCAAAGTTGCCCAGCCGCCGACATGTCCGACGACTATAGGGTCGTCCCCACGACCCCGGGACTAGATTGGCCCGCCACCGTCATGTCCGACGACTATAGGTTCGTCCCTACGATCCTGGGCATACGTTGGCCTGCCGCCGACTTGTCCGACGACTATAGGGTCGTCCCCAAGGCCCAGGGACTAGGTTGGCCCGCCGCCGACATGTCCTACGACTATAGGGTCGTCCCCACGACCCCGGGACTAGGTTGGCCCGCCGCCGACTTGTCCGACGACTATAGGGTCGTCCCCACGACCCCGGGACTAGGTTGGCCAGTCACCGACATGTCCGACGACTATAGGGTCGTCCCCACGACCACAGGCCAAAGTTGCCCAGCCGCCGACATGTCCGACGACTATAGGGTCGTCCCCTCGACCCCGGGGCTAGATTGCCCCGGCACCGTCATGTCCGACGACTATAGGGTCGTCCCCACGACCCCGGGAGTAGGTTGGCCTGCCGCCGACTTGTCCGACGACTGTAGGGTCGTCCCCAAGGCCCAGGGACTAGGTTGGCCAGCCGCCGACATGTCCGACGACTATGGGGTCGTCCCCATGACCCCGGGACTAGGTTGGCCCGCCGCCGACATGTCCGACGACTATACGGTCGTCCTCACGACCACGGGACTAGGTTGGCCCGCCGCCGACTTGTCCGACGACTATACGGTCGTCCCCACGAACACGGGACTAGGTTGGCCCGCCGCCGACTTGTCCGACGACTATAGGGTCGTCCCCAGGACCCCGGGGCTAGATTGGCCCGCCACCGTCATGTCCGACGACTATAGGTTCGTCCCTACGACCATGGGACTAGGTTGGCCCGCCGCCGACATGTCCGTAGACTATAGGGTCGTCCCCACGCCCCGGGCCAAAGTTGGCCTGCCGCCGACGTGCCCTACGACTATGGGGTCGTCCCCACGACCACGGGACTAGGTTGGCCAGCCGCCGACATGTCCGACGACTATAGGGTCGTCCCCACCACCCCGGGTCTAGGTTGGCCAGCCGCCGACATGTCCGACGATTATAGGGTCGTCCCCACGACCCCGGGACTAGGTTGGCCCGCCGCCGACATGTCCGTAGACTATAGGGTCGTCCCCACGCCCCGGGCCAAAGTTGGCCTGCCGCCGACGTGTCCTACGACTATGGGGTCGTCCCCACGACCACGGGACTAGGTTGGCCAGCCGCCGACATGTCCGACGACTATAGGGTCGTCCCCACCACCCCGGGTCTAGGTTGGCCAGCCGCCGACATGTCCGACGACTATAGGGTCGTCCCCACGACCATGGGCCAAAGTTGCCCTGCCGCCGACATGTCCGACGACTATAGGGTCGACCCCACGACCACTGGCCAAAGTTGCCCAGCCGCCGACATGTCCGACGACTATAGGGTCGTCCCCACGACCCCGGGACTAGGTTGGCCCGCCGCCGACATGTCCGACGATTATAGGGTCGTCCCCACTACCCCGGGCGAAAGCTGGCCTGCCGCCGACTTGTCCGACGATTATAGGGTCGTCCCTACCACCCCGGGACTAGGTTGGCCAGCCGCCGACATGTCCGACGTCTATAAGGTCGTCCCCTCGACCCCGGGGCTAGATTGCCCCGGCACCGCCATGTCCGACGACTATAGGGTCGTCCCCACGACCCCGGGAGTAGGTTGGCCTGCCGCCGACTTGTCCGACGACTATAGGGTCGTCCCCAAGGCCCAGGGACTAGGTTGGCCCGCCGCCGACATGTCCTACGACTATAGGGTCGTCCCCACGACCCCGGGACTAGGTTGGCCCGCCGCCGACTTGTCCGACGACTATAGGGTCGTCCCCACGACCCCGGGACTAGGTTGGCCAGTCACCGACATGTCCGACGACTATAGGGTCGTCCCCACGACCACAGGCCAAAGTTGCCCAGCCGCCGACATGTCCGACGACTATAGGGTCGTCCCCACGACCCCGGGACTAGATTGGCCCGCCACCGTCATGTCCGACGACTATACGGTCGTCCCCACGACCCCGGGACTAGGTTGGCCCGCCGCCGACTTGTCCGACGACTATAGGGTCGTCCCCACGACCCCGGGACTAGGTTGGCCCGCCGCCGACAAGTCCGACGACTATAGGGTCGTCCCCACGCCCCGGTCCAAAGTTGGCCAGCCGCCGACATGTCCGACGACTATAGGGTCGTCCCCACGACCCGGGCCAAAGTTGGACAGCCGCCGACATGTCCGACGACTATAGGGTCGTCCCCGCGAACCCGGGACTACGTTGGCCAGTCACCGACATGTCCGACGACTATAGGGTCGTCCCCACGACCACGGGCCAAAGTTGCCCTGCCGCCGACATGTCCGACGACTATAGGGTCGTCCCCACGACCCCGGGTCTAGGTTGGCCCGCCGCCGACTTTTCCGACGACTATAGGGTCGTCCCCACGACCCCGGGACTAGGTTGGCCCGCCGCCGACATGTCCGACGTCTATAGGGTCGTCCCCACGACCCCGGGGCTAGATTGGCCCGCCACCGTCATGTCCGACGACTATAGGTTCGTCCCTACGACCCTGGGCATACGTTGGCCTGCCGCCGACTTGTCCGACGACTATAGGGTCGTCCCCAAGGCCCAGGGACTAGGTTGGCCCGCCGCCGACATGTCCTACGACTATAGGGTCGTCCCCACGACCCCGGGACTAGGTTGGCCCGCCGCCGACATGTCCGACGATTATAGGGTCGTCCCCACGACCCCGGGACTAGGTTGGCCCGCCGCCGACATGTCCGACGACTATACGGTCGTCCTCACGACCACGGGACTAGGTTGGCCCGCCGCCGACTTGTCCGATGACTATACGGTCGTCCCCACGACCACGGGACTAGGTTGGCCCGCCGCCGACTTGTCCGACGACTATAGGGTCGTCCCCAAGACCCCGGGACTAGGTTGGCCCGCCGCCGACATGTCCGACGATTATAGGGTCGTCCCCACGACCCCGGGACTAGGTTGGCCCGCCGCCGACATATCCGACGACTATACGGTCGTCCTCACGACCACGGGACTAGGTTGGCCCGCCGCCGACTTGTCCGATGACTATACGGTCGTCCCCACGACCACGGGACTAGGTTGGCCCGCCGCCGACTTGTCCGAGGACTATAGGGTCGTCCCCAGGACGACGGGACTAGGTCGGCCCGCCGCCAACTTGTCCGACGACTATAGGGTCGTCCCCGCGAACCCGGGACTACGTTGGCCAGTCACCGACATGTCCGACGACTATAGGGTCGTCCCCATGACCACGGGCCAAAGTTGCCTTGCCGCCGACATGTCCGACGACTATACGGTCGTCCCCGCGAACCCGGGACTACGTTGGCCAGTCACCGACATGTCCGACGACTATAGGGTCGTCCCCACGACCCGGGCCAAAGTTGGACAGCCGCCGACATGTCCGACGACTATAGTGTCGTCCCCGCGAACCCGGGACTACGTTGGCCAGTCACCGACATGTCCGACGACTATAGGGTCGTCCCCACGACCACGGGCCAAAGTTGCCTTGCCGCCGACATGTCCGACGACTATAGGGTCGTCCCCACGACCTCGGGACTAGGTTGGCCGCCGCCGACATGTCCGACGACTATTGGGTCGTCCCCACGCCCCGGGCCAAAGTTGGCCAGCCGCCGACATGTCCGACGACTATAGGGTCGTCCCCACGACCCCGGGACTAGGTTGGCCCGCCGCCGACTTTTCCGACGACTATAGGGTCGTCCCCACGACCCCGGGACTAGGTTGGCCCGCCGCCGACATGTCCGACGATTATAGCGTCGTCCCCACGACCCCGGGACTAGGTTGGCCCGCCGCCGACATGTCCGTAGACTATAGGGTCGTCCCCACGCCCCGGGCCAAAGTTGGCCTGCCGCCGACGTGTCCTACGACTATGGGGTCGTCCCCACGACCACGGGACTAGGTTGGCCAGCCGCCGACATGTCCGACGACTATAGGGTCGTCCCCACCACCCCCGGGTCTAGGTTGGCCAGCCGCCGACATGTCCGACGACTATAGGGTCGTCCCCACGACCATGGGCCAAAGTTGCCCTGCCGCCGACATGTCCGACGACTATAGGGTCGTCCCCACGATCCCGGGAGTAGGTTGGCCTGCCGCCGACTTGTCCGACGACTATAGGGTCGTCCCCAAGGCCCAGGGACTTGGTTGGCCCGCCGCCGACATGTCCTACGACTATAGAGTCGTCCCCACGACCCCGGGACTAGGTTGGCCCGCCGCCGACTTGTCCGACGACTATAGGGTCGTCCCCACGACCCCGGGACTAGGTTGGCCAGTCACCGACATGTCCGACGACTATAGGGTCGTCCCCACGACCACAGGCCAAAGTTGCCCAGCCGCCGACATGTCCGACGACTATAGGGTCGTCCCCACGACCCCGGGACTAGATTGGCCCGCCACCGTCATGTCCGACGACTATACGGTCGTCCCCACGACCCCGGGACTAGGTTGGCCCGCCGCCGACTTGTCCGACGACTATAGGGTCGTCCCCACGACCACTGGCCAAAGTTGCCCAGCCGCAGACATGTCCGACGACTATAGGGTCGTCCCCACGACCCCGGGACTAGGTTGGTCCGCCGCCGACATGTCCGACGACTATAGGGTCGGCCCCACGACCCCGGGCCTACGTTGGCCCGCCGCCGAAATGTCCGACGACTATAGGGTCGTCCCAACGGCCCTGGGACTAGATTGGCCCGCCACCGTCATGTCCGACGACTATAGGATCGACCCCACGCCTACGGGCCAAAGTTGGCCAGCCGTCGACATGTCCGACGACCATACGGTCGTCCCCACGGCCCCGGGACTAGATTGGCCCGCCACCGACTTGTCCGACGACTATAGGGTCGTCCCCACGACCCCGGGACTATGTTGGCCTGCCGCCGACATGTCCGCCGTCTATAGGGTCGGCCCCACGACCCCGGGACTAGGTTGGCCCGCCGCCGACTTGTCCGACGACTATAGGGTCGTCCCTACCACCCCGGGAATATGTTGGCCAGTCACCGACATGTCCGACGACTATAGGGTCGTCCCCACGACCACGGGACTACGTTGCCCTGGCGCCGACATGTCCGACGACTATAGGGTCGTCCCCACGACCCCGGGTCTAGGTTGGCCCGCCGCCGACTTTTCCGACGACTATGGGTTCGTCCCCACGACCCCGGGAGTAGGTTGGCCCGCCGCCGACTTGTCCGACGACTATAGGGTCGTCCCCACGACACCGGGACTAAGTTGGCCGGACGCCGACACGTCCGACGACTATAGGGTCGTCCCCACGACCCCGGGACTAGGTTGGCCCGCCGCCGACTTATCCGACGACTATAGGGTCGTCCCCACGACCCCGGGACTAGGTTGGCCCGCCGCCGACTTGTCCGACGACTATAGGGTCGTCCCCACGCCCCGGTCCAAAGTTGGCCAGCCGCCGACATGTCCGACGACTATGGGGTCGTCCCCACGACGCCGGGACTAGATTGGCCCGCCACCGTCATGTCCGACGACTATACGGTCGTCCCCACGTCCACTGGCCAAAGTTGCCCAGCCGCAGACATGTCCGACGACTATAGGGTCGTCCCCACGACCCCGGGACTAGGTTGGCCCGCCGCCGACTTGTCCGACGACTATAGGGTCGTCCCTAGCACCCCGGGAATAGGTTGGCCAGTCACCGACATGTCCGACGACTATAGGGTCGTCCCCACGACCACGGGACTATGTTGGCCCGCCGCCGACCTGTCCGACGACTATAGGTTCGTCCCAACGACCCTGGGCATACGTTGGCCTGCCGCCGACATGTCCGACGACTATAGGGTCGTCCCCACGACCCCGGGACTAGATTGGCCCGCCACCGTCATGTCCGACGACTATACGGTCGTCCCCGCGACCCCGGGACTAGGTTGGCCCGCCGCCGACTTGTCCGACGACTATAGGGTCGTCCCTACGACCCCCGGACTTGGTTGGCCAGCCGCCGACTTGGTCGACGACTATAGGGTCGTCCCCACGACCCCGGGACTAGGTTGGCCCGCCGCCGACATGTCCGACGACTATAGGGTCGTCCCCACGCCCCGGTCCAAAGTTGGCCAGCCGCCGACATGTCCGACGACTATGGGGTCGTCCCCACGACCCCGGGACTAGATTGGCCCGCCACCGTGATGTCCGACGACTATACGGTCGTCTCCGCGACCCCGGGACTAGGTTGGCCCGCCGCCGACGTGTCCTACGACTATGGGGTCGTCCCCACGACCACGAGACTAGGTTGGCCAGCCGCCGACATGTCCGACGACTATAGGCTCGTCCCCACGACCCCGGGACTAGATTGGCCCGCCACCGTCATGTCCGACGACTATACGGTCGTCCCCACGACCCCGGGACTAGGTTGGCCCGCCGCCGACTTGTCCGACGACTATAGGGTCGTCCCCACGACCACTGGCCAAAGTTGCCCAGCCGCAGACATGTCCGACGACTATAGGGTCGTCCCCACGACCCCGGGACTAGATTGTCCCGCCACCGTGATGCCCGACGACTATAGGGTCGTCTCCACGACCCCGGGACTAGGTTGGCCAGTCACCGACATGTCCGACGACTATAGGGTCGTCCCCACGACCACGGGCCAAAGTTGCCCAGCCGCCGACATGTCCGACGTCTATAGGGTCGTCCCCACGACCCCGGGACTAGATTGGCCCGCCACCGTCATGTCCAACGACTATACGGTCGTCCCCACGCCCCGGTCCAAAGTTGGCCAGCCGCCGACATGTCCGACGACTATGGGGTCGTCCCCACGACCCCGGGACTAGATTGGCCCGCCACCGTGATGTCCGACGACTATACGGTCGTCTCCGCGACCCCGGGACTAGGTTGGCCCGCCGCCGACATGTCCGACGACTATAGGGTCGTCCCCACGACCCCGGGACTAGATTGGCCCGCCACCGTGATGTCCGACGACTATAGGGTCGTCTCCACGACCCCGGGACTAGATTTGCCAGTCACCGACATGTCCGACGACTATAGGGTCGTCCCCACGACCACGGGCCAAAGTTGCCCAGCCGCCGACATGTCCGACGACTATAGGGTCGTCCCCACGACCCCGGGACTAGATTGGCCCGCCACCGTCATGTCCGACGACTATACGGTCGTCCCCACGACCCCGGGACTAGGTTGGCCCGCCGCCGACGTGTCCTACGACTATGGGGTCGTCCCCACGACCACGGGTCTTGGTTGGCCAGCCGCCGACATGTCCGACGACTATAGGGTCGTCCCCACGAACCCGGGACTACGTTGGCCAGTCACCGACATGTCCGACGACTATAGGGTCGTCCCCACGACCACGGGCCAAAGTTGCCCTGCCGCCGACATGTCCGACGACTATAGGGTCGTCCCCACGACCACAGGCCAAAGTTGCCCAGCCGCCGACATGTCCGACGACTATAGGGTCGTCCCCTCGACCCCGGGGCTAGATTGCCCCGGCACCGTCATGTCCGACGACTATAGGTTCGTCCCCACGACCCCGGGAGTAGGTTGGCCTGCCGCCGACTTGTCCGACGACTATAGGGTCGTCCCCACGACCCCGGGAGTAGGTTGGCCTGCCGCCGACTTGTCCGACGACTATAGGGTCGTCCCCACGACCACGGGCCAAAGTTGCCCAGCCGCCGACATGTCCGACGACTATAGGGTCGTCCCCACGACCCCGGGACTAGATTGGCCCGCCACCGTCATGTCCGACGACTATAGGATCGACCCCACGCCTACGGGCCAAAGTTGGCCAGCCGTCGACATGTCCGACGACCATACGGTCGTCCCCACGGCCCCGGGACTAGATTGGCCCGCCACCGACTTGTCCGACGACTATAGGGTCGTCCCCACGACCCCGGGACTATGTTGGCCTGCCGCCGACATGTCCGCCGTCTATAGGGTCGGCCCCACGACCCCGGGACTAGGTTGGCCCGCCGCCGACTTGTCCGACGACTATAGGGTCGTCCCTACCACCCCGGGAATATGTTGGCCAGTCACCGACATGTCCGACGACTATAGGGTCGTCCCCACGACCACGGGACTACGTTGCCCTGGCGCCGACATGTCCGACGACTATAGGGTCGTCCCCACGACCCCGGGTCTAGGTTGGCCCGCCGCCGACTTTTCCGACGACTATGGGTTCGTCCCCACGACCCCGGGAGTAGGTTGGCCCGCCGCCGACTTGTCCGACGACTATAGGGTCGTCCCCACGACACCGGGACTAAGTTGGCCGGACGCCGACACGTCCGACGACTATAGGGTCGTCCCCACGACCCCGGGACTAGGTTGGCCCGCCGCCGACTTATCCGACGACTATAGGGTCGTCCCCACGACCCCGGGACTAGGTTGGCCCGCCGCCGACTTGTCCGACGACTATAGGGTCGTCCCCACGCCCCGGTCCAAAGTTGGCCAGCCGCCGACATGTCCGACGACTATGGGGTCGTCCCCACGACGCCGGGACTAGATTGGCCCGCCACCGTCATGTCCGACGACTATACGGTCGTCCCCACGTCCACTGGCCAAAGTTGCCCAGCCGCAGACATGTCCGACGACTATAGGGTCGTCCCCACGACCCCGGGACTAGGTTGGCCCGCCGCCGACTTGTCCGACGACTATAGGGTCGTCCCTAGCACCCCGGGAATAGGTTGGCCAGTCACCGACATGTCCGACGACTATAGGGTCGTCCCCACGACCACGGGACTATGTTGGCCCGCCGCCGACCTGTCCGACGACTATAGGTTCGTCCCAACGACCCTGGGCATACGTTGGCCTGCCGCCGACATGTCCGACGACTATAGGGTCGTCCCCACGACCCCGGGACTAGATTGGCCCGCCACCGTCTTGTCCGACGACTATACGGTCGTCCCCGCGACCCCGGGACTAGGTTGGCCCGCCGCCGACTTGTCCGACGACTATAGGGTCGTCCCTACGACCCCCGGACTAGGTTGGCCAGCCGCCGACTTGGTCGACGACTATAGGGTCGTCCCCACGACCCCGGGACTAGGTTGGCCCGCCGCCGACATGTCCGACGACTATAGGGTCGTCCCCACGCCCCGGTCCAAAGTTGGCCAGCCGCCGACATGTCCGACGACTATGGGGTCGTCCCCACGACCCCGGGACTAGATTGGCCCGCCACCGTGATGTCCGACGACTATACGGTCGTCTCCGCGACCCCGGGACTAGGTTGGCCCGCCGCCGACGTGTCCTACGACTATGGGGTCGTCCCCACGACCACGAGACTAGGTTGGCCAGCCGCCGACATGTCCGACGACTATAGGCTCGTCCCCACGACCCCGGGACTAGATTGGCCCGCCACCGTCATGTCCGACGACTATACGGTCGTCCCCACGACCCCGGGACTAGGTTGGCCCGCCGCCGACTTGTCCGACGACTATAGGGTCGTCCCCACGACCACTGGCCAAAGTTGCCCAGCCGCAGACATGTCCGACGACTATAGGGTCGTCCCCACGACCCCGGGACTAGATTGTCCCGCCACCGTGATGCCCGACGACTATAGGGTCGTCTCCACGACCCCGGGACTAGGTTGGCCAGTCACCGACATGTCCGACGACTATAGGGTCGTCCCCACGACCACGGGCCAAAGTTGCCCAGCCGCCGACATGTCCGACGACTATAGGGTCGTCCCCACGACCCCGGGACTAGATTGGCCCGCCACCGTCATGTCCAACGACTATACGGTCGTCCCCACGACCCCGGGAATAGGTTGGCCCGCCGCCGACTTGTCCGACGACTATAGGGTCGTTCCCACGACCACTGGCCAAAGTTGCCCAGCCGCAGACATGTCCGACGACTATAGGGTCGTCCCCACGACCCCGGGACTAGATTGGCCCGCCACCGTGATGTCCGACGACTATAGGGTCGTCTCCACGACCCCGGGACTAGATTTGCCAGTCACCGACATGTCCGACGACTATAGGGTCGTCCCCACGACCACGGGCCAAAGTTGCCCAGCCGCCGACATGTCCGACGACTATAGGGTCGTCCCCACGACCCCGGGACTAGATTGGCCCGCCACCGTCATGTCCGACGACTATACGGTCGTCCCCACGACCCCGGGACTAGGTTGGCCCGCCGCCGACGTGTCCTACGACTATGGGGTCGTCCCCACGACCACGGGTCTTGGTTGGCCAGCCGCCGACATGTCCGACGACTATAGGGTCGTCCCCACGAACCCGGGACTACGTTGGCCAGTCACCGACATGTCCGACGACTATAGGGTCGTCCCCACGACCACGGGCCAAAGTTGCCCTGCCGCCGACATGTCCGACGACTATAGGGTCGTCCCCACGACCACAGGCCAAAGTTGCCCAGCCGCCGACATGTCCGACGACTATAGGGTCGTCCCCTCGACCCCGGAGCTAGATTGCCCCGGCACCGTCATGTCCGACGACTATAGGTTCGTCCCCACGACCCCGGGAGTAGGTTGGCCTGCCGCCGACTTGTCCGACGACTATAGGGTCGTCCCCACGACCCCGGGAGTAGGTTGGCCTGCCGCCGACTTGTCCGACGACTATAGGGTCGTCCCCACGACCACGGGCCAAAGTTGCCCAGCCGCCGACATGTCCGACGACTATAGGGTCGTCCCCACGACCCCGGGACTAGATTGGCCCGCCACCGTCATGTCCGACGACTATAGGTTCGTCCCTACGATCCTGGGCATACGTTGGCCTGCCGCCGACTTGTCCGACGACTATAGGGTCGTCCCCAAGGCCCAGGGACTAGGTTGGCCCGCCGCCGACATGTCCTACGACTATAGGATCGACCCCACGCCTACGGGCCAAAGTTGGCCAGCCGTCGACATGTCCGACGACCATACGGTCGTCCCCACGGCCCCGGGACTAGATTGGCCCGCCACCGACTTGTCCGACGACTATAGGGTCGTCCCCACGACCCCGGGACTATGTTGGCCTGCCGCCGACATGTCCGCCGTCTATAGGGTCGGCCCCACGACCCCGGGACTAGGTTGGCCCGCCGCCGACTTGTCCGACGACTATAGGGTCGTCCCTACCACCCCGGGAATATGTTGGCCAGTCACCGACATGTCCGACGACTATAGGGTCGTCCCCACGACCACGGGACTACGTTGCCCTGGCGCCGACATGTCCGACGACTATAGGGTCGTCCCCACGACCCCGGGTCTAGGTTGGCCCGCCGCCGACTTTTCCGACGACTATGGGTTCGTCCCCACGACCCCGGGAGTAGGTTGGCCCGCCGCCGACTTGTCCGACGACTATAGGGTCGTCCCCACGACACCGGGACTAAGTTGGCCGGACGCCGACACGTCCGACGACTATAGGGTCGTCCCCACGACCCCGGGACTAGGTTGGCCCGCCGCCGACTTATCCGACGACTATAGGGTCGTCCCCACGACCCCGGGACTAGGTTGGCCCGCCGCCGACTTGTCCGACGACTATAGGGTCGTCCCCACGCCCCGGTCCAAAGTTGGCCAGCCGCCGACATGTCCGACGACTATGGGGTCGTCCCCACGACGCCGGGACTAGATTGGCCCGCCACCGTCATGTCCGACGACTATACGGTCGTCCCCACGTCCACTGGCCAAAGTTGCCCAGCCGCAGACATGTCCGACGACTATAGGGTCGTCCCCACGACCCCGGGACTAGGTTGGCCCGCCGCCGACTTGTCCGACGACTATAGGGTCGTCCCTAGCACCCCGGGAATAGGTTGGCCAGTCACCGACATGTCCGACGACTATAGGGTCGTCCCCACGACCACGGGACTATGTTGGCCCGCCGCCGACCTGTCCGACGACTATAGGTTCGTCCCAACGACCCTGGGCATACGTTGGCCTGCCGCCGACATGTCCGACGACTATAGGGTCGTCCCCACGACCCCGGGACTAGATTGGCCCGCCACCGTCATGTCCGACGACTATACGGTCGTCCCCGCGACCCCGGGACTAGGTTGGCCCGCCGCCGACTTGTCCGACGACTATAGGGTCGTCCCTACGACCCCCGGACTAGGTTGGCCAGCCGCCGACTTGGTCGACGACTATAGGGTCGTCCCCACGACCCCGGGACTAGGTTGGCCCGCCGCCGACATGTCCGACGACTATAGGGTCGTCCCCACGCCCCGGTCCAAAGTTGGCCAGCCGCCGACATGTCCGACGACTATGGGGTCGTCCCCACGACCCCGGGACTAGATTGGCCCGCCACCGTGATGTCCGACGACTATACGGTCGTCTCCGCGACCCCGGGACTAGGTTGGCCCGCCGCCGACGTGTCCTACGACTATGGGGTCGTCCCCACGACCACGAGACTAGGTTGGCCAGCCGCCGACATGTCCGACGACTATAGGCTCGTCCCCACGACCCCGGGACTAGATTGGCCCGCCACCGTCATGTCCGACGACTATACGGTCGTCCCCACGACCCCGGGACTAGGTTGGCCCGCCGCCGACTTGTCCGACGACTATAGGGTCGTCCCCACGACCACTGGCCAAAGTTGCCCAGCCGCAGACATGTCCGACGACTATAGGGTCGTCCCCACGACCCCGGGACTAGATTGTCCCGCCACCGTGATGCCCGACGACTATAGGGTCGTCTCCACGACCCCGGGACTAGGTTGGCCAGTCACCGACATGTCCGACGACTATAGGGTCGTCCCCACGACCACGGGCCAAAGTTGCCCAGCCGCCGACATGTCCGACGACTATAGGGTCGTCCCCACGACCCCGGGACTAGATTGGCCCGCCACCGTCATGTCCAACGACTATACGGTCGTCCCCACGACCCCGGGACTAGGTTGGCCCGCCGCCGACTTGTCCGACGACTATAGGGTCGTCCCCACGACCACTGGCCAAAGTTGCCCAGCCGCAGACATGTCCGACGACTATAGGGTCGTCCCCACGACCCCGGGACTAGATTGTCCCGCCACCGTGATGCCCGACGACTATAGGGTCGTCTCCACGACCCCGGGACTAGGTTGGCCAGTCACCGACATGTCCGACGACTATAGGGTCGTCCCCACGACCACGGGCCAAAGTTGCCCAGCCGCCGACATGTCCGACGACTATAGGGTCGTCCCCACGACCCCGGGACTAGATTGGCCCGCCACCGTCATGTCCAACGACTATACGGTCGTCCCCACGACCCCGGGAATAGGTTGGCCCGCCGCCGACTTGTCCGACGACTATAGGGTCGTTCCCACGACCACTGGCCAAAGTTGCCCAGCCGCAGACATGTCCGACGACTATAGGGTCGTCCCCACGACCCCGGGACTAGATTGGCCCGCCACCGTGATGTCCGACGACTATAGGGTCGTCTCCACGACCCCGGGACTAGATTTGCCAGTCACCGACATGTCCGACGACTATAGGGTCGTCCCCACGACCACGGGCCAAAGTTGCCCAGCCGCCGACATGTCCGACGACTATAGGGTCGTCCCCACGACCCCGGGACTAGATTGGCCCGCCACCGTCATGTCCGACGACTATACGGTCGTCCCCACGACCCCGGGACTAGGTTGGCCCGCCGCCGACGTGTCCTACGACTATGGGGTCGTCCCCACGACCACGGGTCTTGGTTGGCCAGCCGCCGACATGTCCGACGACTATAGGGTCGTCCCCACGAACCCGGAACTACGTTGGCCAGTCACCGACATGTCCGACGACTATAGGGTCGTCCCCACGACCACGGGCCAAAGTTGCCCTGCCGCCGACATGTCCGACGACTATAGGGTCGTCCCCACGACCACAGGCCAAAGTTGCCCAGCCGCCGACATGTCCGACGACTATAGGGTCGTCCCCTCGACCCCGGGGCTAGATTGCCCCGGCACCGTCATGTCCGACGACTATAGGTTCGTCCCCACGACCCCGGGAGTAGGTTGGCCTGCCGCCGACTTGTCCGACGACTATAGGGTCGTCCCCACGACCCCGGGAGTAGGTTGGCCTGCCGCCGACTTGTCCGACGACTATAGGGTCGTCCCCACGACCACGGGCCAAAGTTGCCCAGCCGCCGACATGTCCGACGACTATAGGGTCGTCCCCACGACCCCGGGACTAGATTGGCCCGCCACCGTCATGTCCGACGACTATAGGTTCGTCCCTACGATCCTGGGCATACGTTGGCCTGCCGCCGACTTGTCCGACGACTATAGGGTCGTCCCCAAGGCCCAGGGACTAGGTTGGCCCGCCGCCGACATGTCCTACGACTATAGGGTCGTCCCCACGACCCCGGGACTAGGTTGGCCCGCCGCCGACTTGTCCGACGACTATAGGGTCGTCCCCACGACCCCGGGACTAGGTTGGCCAGTCACCGACATGTCCGACGACTATAGGGTCGTCCCCACGACCACAGGCCAAAGTTGCCCAGCCGCCGACATGTCCGACGACTATAGGGTCGTCCCCACGACCACGGGACTAGGTTGGCCCGCCGCCGACTTGTCCGAGGACTATAGGGTCGTCCCCAGGACGACGGGACTAGGTCGGCCCGCCGCCAACTTGTCCGACGACTATAGGGTCGTCCCCACGACCCGGGCCAAAGTTGGACAGCCGCCGACATGTCCGACGACTATAGGGTCGTCCCCACGACCCGGGCCAAAGTTGGACCGCCGCCGACATGTCCGACGACTATAGGGTCGTCCCCGCGAACCCGGGACTACGTTGGCCAGTCACCGACATGTCCGACGACTATAGGGTCGTCCCCACGACCCGGGCCAAAGTTGGACAGCCGCCGACATGTCCGACGACTATAGGGTCGTCCCCGCGAACCCGGGACTACGTTGGCCAGTCACCGACATGTCCGACGACTATAGGGTCGTCCCCACGACCACTGGCCAAAGTTGCCCAGCCGCAGACATGTCCGACGACTATAGGGTCGTCCCCACGACCCCGGGACTAGATTGTCCCGCCACCGTGATGCCCGACGACTATAGGGTCGTCTCCACGACCCCGGGACTAGGTTGGCCAGTCACCGACATGTCCGACGACTATAGGGTCGTCCCCACGACCACGGGCCAAAGTTGCCCAGCCGCCGACATGTCCGACGACTATAGGGTCGTCCCCACGACCCCGGGACTAGATTGGCCCGCCACCGTCATGTCCAACGACTATACGGTCGTCCCCACGACCCCGGGAATAGGTTGGCCCGCCGCCGACTTGTCCGACGACTATAGGGTCGTTCCCACGACCACTGGCCAAAGTTGCCCAGCCGCAGACATGTCCGACGACTATAGGGTCGTCCCCACGACCCCGGGACTAGATTGGCCCGCCACCGTGATGTCCGACGACTATAGGGTCGTCTCCACGACCCCGGGACTAGATTTGCCAGTCACCGACATGTCCGACGACTATAGGGTCGTCCCCACGACCACGGGCCAAAGTTGCCCAGCCGCCGACATGTCCGACGACTATAGGGTCGTCCCCACGACCCCGGGACTAGATTGGCCCGCCACCGTCATGTCCGACGACTATACGGTCGTCCCCACGACCCCGGGACTAGGTTGGCCCGCCGCCGACGTGTCCTACGACTATGGGGTCGTCCCCACGACCACGGGTCTTGGTTGGCCAGCCGCCGACATGTCCGACGACTATAGGGTCGTCCCCACGAACCCGGGACTACGTTGGCCAGTCACCGACATGTCCGACGACTATAGGGTCGTCCCCACGACCACGGGCCAAAGTTGCCCTGCCGCCGACATGTCCGACGACTATAGGGTCGTCCCCACGACCACAGGCCAAAGTTGCCCAGCCGCCGACATGTCCGACGACTATAGGGTCGTCCCCTCGACCCCGGAGCTAGATTGCCCCGGCACCGTCATGTCCGACGACTATAGGTTCGTCCCCACGACCCCGGGAGTAGGTTGGCCTGCCGCCGACTTGTCCGACGACTATAGGGTCGTCCCCACGACCCCGGGAGTAGGTTGGCCTGCCGCCGACTTGTCCGACGACTATAGGGTCGTCCCCACGACCACGGGCCAAAGTTGCCCAGCCGCCGACATGTCCGACGACTATAGGGTCGTCCCCACGACCCCGGGACTAGATTGGCCCGCCACCGTCATGTCCGACGACTATAGGTTCGTCCCTACGATCCTGGGCATACGTTGGCCTGCCGCCGACTTGTCCGACGACTATAGGGTCGTCCCCAAGGCCCAGGGACTAGGTTGGCCCGCCGCCGACATGTCCTACGACTATAGGATCGACCCCACGCCTACGGGCCAAAGTTGGCCAGCCGTCGACATGTCCGACGACCATACGGTCGTCCCCACGGCCCCGGGACTAGATTGGCCCGCCACCGACTTGTCCGACGACTATAGGGTCGTCCCCACGACCCCGGGACTATGTTGGCCTGCCGCCGACATGTCCGCCGTCTATAGGGTCGGCCCCACGACCCCGGGACTAGGTTGGCCCGCCGCCGACTTGTCCGACGACTATAGGGTCGTCCCTACCACCCCGGGAATATGTTGGCCAGTCACCGACATGTCCGACGACTATAGGGTCGTCCCCACGACCACGGGACTACGTTGCCCTGGCGCCGACATGTCCGACGACTATAGGGTCGTCCCCACGACCCCGGGTCTAGGTTGGCCCGCCGCCGACTTTTCCGACGACTATGGGTTCGTCCCCACGACCCCGGGAGTAGGTTGGCCCGCCGCCGACTTGTCCGACGACTATAGGGTCGTCCCCACGACACCGGGACTAAGTTGGCCGGACGCCGACACGTCCGACGACTATAGGGTCGTCCCCACGACCCCGGGACTAGGTTGGCCCGCCGCCGACTTATCCGACGACTATAGGGTCGTCCCCACGACCCCGGGACTAGGTTGGCCCGCCGCCGACTTGTCCGACGACTATAGGGTCGTCCCCACGCCCCGGTCCAAAGTTGGCCAGCCGCCGACATGTCCGACGACTATGGGGTCGTCCCCACGACGCCGGGACTAGATTGGCCCGCCACCGTCATGTCCGACGACTATACGGTCGTCCCCACGTCCACTGGCCAAAGTTGCCCAGCCGCAGACATGTCCGACGACTATAGGGTCGTCCCCACGACCCCGGGACTAGGTTGGCCCGCCGCCGACTTGTCCGACGACTATAGGGTCGTCCCTAGCACCCCGGGAATAGGTTGGCCAGTCACCGACATGTCCGACGACTATAGGGTCGTCCCCACGACCACGGGACTATGTTGGCCCGCCGCCGACCTGTCCGACGACTATAGGTTCGTCCCAACGACCCTGGGCATACGTTGGCCTGCCGCCGACATGTCCGACGACTATAGGGTCGTCCCCACGACCCCGGGACTAGATTGGCCCGCCACCGTCATGTCCGACGACTATACGGTCGTCCCCACGTCCACTGGCCAAAGTTGCCCAGCCGCAGACATGTCCGACGACTATAGGGTCGTCCCCACGACCCCGGGACTAGGTTGGCCCGCCGCCGACTTGTCCGACGACTATAGGGTCGTCCCTACGACCCCCGGACTAGGTTGGCCAGCCGCCGACTTGGTCGACGACTATAGGGTCGTCCCCACGACCCCGGGACTAGGTTGGCCCGCCGCCGACATGTCCGACGACTATAGGGTCGTCCCCACGCCCCGGTCCAAAGTTGGCCAGCCGCCGACATGTCCGACGACTATGGGGTCGTCCCCACGACCCCGGGACTAGATTGGCCCGCCACCGTGATGTCCGACGACTATACGGTCGTCTCCGCGACCCCGGGACTAGGTTGGCCCGCCGCCGACGTGTCCTACGACTATGGGGTCGTCCCCACGACCACGAGACTAGGTTGGCCAGCCGCCGACATGTCCGACGACTATAGGCTCGTCCCCACGACCCCGGGACTAGATTGGCCCGCCACCGTCATGTCCGACGACTATACGGTCGTCCCCACGACCCCGGGACTAGGTTGGCCCGCCGCCGACTTGTCCGACGACTATAGGGTCGTCCCCACGACCACTGGCCAAAGTTGCCCAGCCGCAGACATGTCCGACGACTATAGGGTCGTCCCCACGACCCCGGGACTAGATTGTCCCGCCACCGTGATGCCCGACGACTATAGGGTCGTCTCCACGACCCCGGGACTAGGTTGGCCAGTCACCGACATGTCCGACGACTATAGGGTCGTCCCCACGACCACGGGCCAAAGTTGCCCAGCCGCCGACATGTCCGACGACTATAGGGTCGTCCCCACGACCCCGGGACTAGATTGGCCCGCCACCGTCATGTCCAACGACTATACGGTCGTCCCCACGACCCCGGGAATAGGTTGGCCCGCCGCCGACTTGTCCGACGACTATAGGGTCGTTCCCACGACCACTGGCCAAAGTTGCCCAGCCGCAGACATGTCCGACGACTATAGGGTCGTCCCCACGACCCCGGGACTAGATTGGCCCGCCACCGTGATGTCCGACGACTATAGGGTCGTCTCCACGACCCCGGGACTAGATTTGCCAGTCACCGACATGTCCGACGACTATAGGGTCGTCCCCACGACCACGGGCCAAAGTTGCCCAGCCGCCGACATGTCCGACGACTATAGGGTCGTCCCCACGACCCCGGGACTAGATTGGCCCGCCACCGTCATGTCCGACGACTATACGGTCGTCCCCACGACCCCGGGACTAGGTTGGCCCGCCGCCGACGTGTCCTACGACTATGGGGTCGTCCCCACGACCACGGGTCTTGGTTGGCCAGCCGCCGACATGTCCGACGACTATAGGGTCGTCCCCACGAACCCGGAACTACGTTGGCCAGTCACCGACATGTCCGACGACTATAGGGTCGTCCCCACGACCACGGGCCAAAGTTGCCCTGCCGCCGACATGTCCGACGACTATAGGGTCGTCCCCACGACCACAGGCCAAAGTTGCCCAGCCGCCGACATGTCCGACGACTATAGGGTCGTCCCCTCGACCCCGGGGCTAGATTGCCCCGGCACCGTCATGTCCGACGACTATAGGTTCGTCCCCACGACCCCGGGAGTAGGTTGGCCTGCCGCCGACTTGTCCGACGACTATAGGGTCGTCCCCACGACCCCGGGAGTAGGTTGGCCTGCCGCCGACTTGTCCGACGACTATAGGGTCGTCCCCACGACCACGGGCCAAAGTTGCCCAGCCGCCGACATGTCCGACGACTATAGGGTCGTCCCCACGACCCCGGGACTAGATTGGCCCGCCACCGTCATGTCCGACGACTATAGGTTCGTCCCTACGATCCTGGGCATACGTTGGCCTGCCGCCGACTTGTCCGACGACTATAGGGTCGTCCCCAAGGCCCAGGGACTAGGTTGGCCCGCCGCCGACATGTCCTACGACTATAGGGTCGTCCCCACGACCCCGGGACTAGGTTGGCCCGCCGCCGACTTGTCCGACGACTATAGGGTCGTCCCCACGACCCCGGGACTAGGTTGGCCAGTCACCGACATGTCCGACGACTATAGGGTCGTCCCCACGACCACAGGCCAAAGTTGCCCAGCCGCCGACATGTCCGACGACTATAGGGTCGTCCCCTCGACCCCGGGGCTAGATTGCCCCGGCACCGTCATATCCGACGACTATAGGGTCGTCCCCACGACCCCGGGAGTAGGTTGGCCTGCCGCCGACTTGTCCGACGACTATAGGGTCGTCCCCAAGGCCCAGGGACTAGGTTGGCCAGCCGCCGACATGTCCGACGACTATGGGGTCGTCCCCATGACCCCGGGACTAGGTTGGCCCGCCGCCGACATGTCCGACGACTATACGGTCGTCCTCACGACCACGGGACTAGGTTGGCCCGCCGCCGACTTGTCCGACGACTATACGGTCGTCCCCACGACCACGGGACTAGGTTGGCCCGCCGCCGACTTGTCCGACGACTATAGGGTCGTCCCCAGGACCCCGGGTCTAGATTGGCCCGCCACCGTCATGTCCGACGACTATAGGTTCGTCCCTACGACCATGGGACTAGGTTGGCCCGCCGCCGACATGTCCGTAGACTATAGGGTCGTCCCCACGCCCCGGGCCAAAGTTGGCCTGCCGCCGACGTGCCCTACGACTATGGGGTCGTCCCCACGACCACGGGACTAGGTTGGCCAGCCGCCGACATGTCCGACGACTATAGGGTCGTCCCCACCACCCCGGGTCTAGGTTGGCCAGCCGCCGACATGTCCGACGATTATAGGGTCGTCCCCACGACCCCGGGACTAGGTTGGCCCGCCGCCGACATGTCCGTAGACTATAGGGTCGTCCCCACGCCCCGGGCCAAAGTTGGCCTGCCGCCGACGTGTCCTACGACTATGGGGTCGTCCCCACGACCACGGGACTAGGTTGGCCAGCCGCCGACATGTCCGACGACTATAGGGTCGTCCCCACCACCCCGGGTCTAGGTTGGCCAGCCGCCGACATGTCCGACGACTATAGGGTCGTCCCCACGACCATGGGCCAAAGTTGCCCTGCCGCCGACATGTCCGACGACTATAGGGTCGACCCCACGACCACTGGCCAAAGTTGCCCAGCCGCCGACATGTCCGACGACTATAGGGTCGTCCCCACGACCCCGGGACTAGGTTGGCCCGCCGCCGACATGTCCGACGATTATAGGGTCGTCCCCACGACCCCGGGACTAGGTTGGCCCGCCGCCGACATGTCCGACGACTATACGGTCGTCCTCACGACCACGGGACTAGGTTGGCCCGCCGCCGACTTGTCCGATGACTATACGGTCGTCCCCACGACCACGGGACTAGGTTGGCCCGCCGCCGACTTGTCCGACGACTATAGGGTCGTCCCCAAGACCCCGGGACTAGGTTGGCCCGCCGCCGACATGTCCGACGATTATAGGGTCGTCCCCACGACCCCGGGACTAGGTTGGCCCGCCGCCGACATATCCGACGACTATACGGTCGTCCTCACGACCACGGGACTAGGTTGGCCCGCCGCCGACTTGTCCGATGACTATACGGTCGTCCCCACGACCACGGGACTAGGTTGGCCCGCCGCCGACTTGTCCGAGGACTATAGGGTCGTCCCCAGGACGACGGGACTAGGTCGGCCCGCCGCCAACTTGTCCGACGACTATAGGGTCGTCCCCACGACCCGGGCCAAAGTTGGACAGCCGCCGACATGTCCGACGACTATAGGGTCGTCCCCACGACCCGGGCCAAAGTTGGACCGCCGCCGACATGTCCGACGACTATAGGGTCGTCCCCGCGAACCCGGGACTACGTTGGCCAGTCACCGACATGTCCGACGACTATAGGGTCGTCCCCACGACCCGGGCCAAAGTTGGACAGCCGCCGACATGTCCGACGACTATAGGGTCGTCCCCGCGAACCCGGGACTACGTTGGCCAGTCACCGACATGTCCGACGACTATAGGGTCGTCCCCACGACCACGGGCCAAAGTTGCCTTGCCGCCGACATGTCCGACGACTATAGGGTCGTCCCCACGACCTCGGGACTAGGTTGGCCGCCGCCGACATGTCCGACGACTATTGGGTCGTCCCCACGCCCCGGGCCAAAGTTGGCCAGCCGCCGACATGTCCGACGACTATAGGGTCGTCCCCACGACCCCGGGACTAGGTTGGCCCGCCGCCGACTTTTCCGACGACTATAGGGTCGTCCCCACGACCCCGGGACTAGGTTGGCCCGCCGCCGACATGTCCGACGATTATAGGGTCGTCCCCACGACCCCGGGACTAGGTTGGCCCGCCGCCGACATGTCCGTAGACTATAGGGTCGTCCCCACGCCCCGGGCCAAAGTTGGCCTGCCGCCGACGTGTCCTACGACTATGGGGTCGTCCCCACGACCACGGGACTAGGTTGGCCAGCCGCCGACATGTCCGACGACTATAGGGTCGTCCCCACCACCCCGGGTCTAGGTTGGCCAGCCGCCGACATGTCCGACGACTATAGGGTCGTCCCCACGATCCCGGGAGTAGGTTGGCCTGCCGCCGACTTGTCCGACGACTATAGGGTCGTCCCCAAGGCCCAGGGACTTGGTTGGCCCGCCGCCGACATGTCCGACGACTATGGGGTCGTCCCCACGACCCCGGGACTAGATTGGCCCGCCACCGTGATGTCCGACGACTATACGGTCGTCTCCGCGACCCCGGGACTAGGTTGGCCCGCCGCCGACGTGTCCTACGACTATGGGGTCGTCCCCACGACCACGAGACTAGGTTGGCCAGCCGCCGACATGTCCGACGACTATAGGGTCGTCCCCACGAACCCGGGACTAGGTTGGCCAGTCACCGACATATCCGACGACTATAGGGTCGTCCCCACGACCACGGGACTAGGTTGGCCCGCCGCCCACATGTCCGACGACTATAGGGTCGTCCCCACGCCCCGGTCCAAAGTTGGCCAGCCGCCGACATGTCCGACGACTATGGGGTCGTCCCCACGACCCCGGGACTAGGTTGGCCCGCCGCCGACTTGTCCGACGACTATAGGGTCGTCCCCACGACCACGGGCCAAAGTTGCCCTGCCGCCGACATGTCCGACGACTATAGGGTCGTCCCCACGACCCCGGGACTAGGTTGGCCTGCCGCCGACATGTCCGACGACTATAGGGTCGTTCCCACGCCCCGGGCCAAAGTTGGCCAGCCGCCGACATGTCCGACGACTATAGGGTCGTCCCCACGACCCCGGGACTAGATTGGCCCGCCACCGTCATGTCCGACGACTATAGGGTCGTCCCCACGACCCCGGGACTAGATTGGCCGCCACCGTGATGTCCGACGACTATAGGGTCGTCTCCACGACCCCGGGACTAGGTTGGCCCGCCGCCGAATTGTCCGACGACTATAGGGTCGTCCCCACGACCACGGGCCAAAGTTGCCCTGCCGCCGACATGTCCGACGACTATAGGGTCGTCCCCACGACCCCGGGACTAGGTTGGCCCGCCGCCGACATGTCCGCGACTATAGGGTCGTCCCCACGCCCCGGTCCAAAGTTGGCCAGCCGCCGACATGTCCGACGATTATGGGGTCGTCCCCACGACCCCGGGACTAGATTGTCCCGCCACCGTGATGTCCGACTACTATAGGGTCGTCCCCACGACCCCGGGACTAGATTGGCCGCCACCGTGATGTCCGACGACTATAGGGTCGTCTCCACGACCCCGGGACTAGGTTGGCCCGCCGCCGACTTGTCCGACGACTATAGGGTCGTCCCCACGACGACGGGCCAAAGTTGCCCTGCCGCCGACATGTCCGACGACTATAGGGTCGTCCCCACGACCCCGGGACTAGGTTGGCCTGCCGCCGACATGTCCGACGACTATAGGGTCGTCCCCACGCCCCGGGCCAAAGTTGGCCAGCCGCCGACATGTCCGACGACTATAGGGTCGTCCCCACGACCCCGGGACTAGATTGGCCCGCCACCGTCATGTCCGACGACTATAGGGTCGTCCCCACGACCACGGGCCAAAGTTGCCCTGGCGCCGACATGTCCGACGACTATAGGGTCGTCCCCACGACCCCGGGTCTAGGTTGGCCCGCCGCCGACTTGGTCGACGACTATAGGGTCGTCCCCACGACCACGGGCCAAAGTTGCCCTGCCGCCGACATGTCCGACGACTATAGGGTCGTCCCCACGACCCCGGGACTAGGTTGGCCCGCCGCCGACATGTCCGCGACTATAGGGTCGTCCCCACGCCCCGGTCCAAAGTTGGCCAGCCGCCGACATGTCCGACGATTATGGGGTCGTCCCCACGACCCCGGGACTAGGTTGGCCTGCCGCCGACATGTCCGACGACTATAGGGTCGTCCCCACGCCCCGGGCCAAAGTTGGCCAGCCGCCGACATGTCCGACGACTATAGGGTCGTCCCCACGACCCCGGGACTAGATTGGCCAGACACCGTCATGTCCGACGACTATACGGTCGTCCCCGCGACCCCGGGACTAGGTTGGCCCGCCGCCGACGTGTCCTACGACTATGGGGTCGTCCCCACGACCACGAGACTAGGTTGGCCAGCCGCCGACATGTCCGACGACTATAGGGTCGTCCCACGAACCCGGGACTAGGTTGGCCAGTGACCGACATATCCGACGACTATAGGGTCGTCCCCACGACCACGGGCCAAAGTTGCCCTGGCGCCGACATGTCCGACGACTATAGGGTCGTCCCCACGACCCCGGGTCTAGGTTGGCCCGCCGCCGACTTTTCCGACGACTATGGGGTCGTCCCCACGACCCCGGGAGTAGGTTGGCCCGCCGCCGACTTGTCCGACGACTATAGGGTCGTCCCCACGACCCCGGGACTAAGTTCGCCAGACGCCGACACGTCCGACGACTATAGGGTCGTCCCCACGACCCCGGGACTAGGTTGGCCCGCCGCCGACTTGTCCGACGACTATAGGGTCGTCCCTACCACCCCGGCACTAGGTTGGCCAGCCGCCGACATGTCCGACGTCTATAGGGTCGTCCCCTCGACCCCGGGGCTAGATTGCCCCGGCACCGTCACGTCCGACGACTATAGCGTCGTCTCCACGACCCCGGGACTAGGTTGGCCAGTCACCGGCATGTCCGACGACTATAGGGTCGTCTCCACGACCCCGGGACTAGGTTGGCCCGCCGCCGACTTGTACGACGACTATAGGGTCGTCCCCACGACCCCGGGACTAGATTGGCCAGCCGCCGACATGTCCGACAACTATAGGGTCCTCTCCACGACCCCGGGACTAGGTTGGCCCGCCGCCGACATGTCCGAAGACTATAGGGTCGTCCCCACGACCACGGGCCAAAGTTGCCCTGCCGCCGACATGTCCGACGACTATAGGGTCGTCCCCACGACCCCGGGACTAGGTTGGCCCGCCGCCGACATGTCCGACGACTATAGGGTCGTCTCCACGCCCCGGTCCAAAGTTGGCCAGCCGCCGACATGTCCGACGACTACGGGGTCGTCCCCACGACCCCGGGACTAGGTTGGCCCGCCACCGTCATGTCCGACGACTATACGGTCGTCCCCACGTCCACTGGCCAAAGTTGCCCAGCCGCAGACATGTCCGACGACTATAGGGTCGTCCCCACGACCCCGGGACTAGATTGGCCCGCCACCGTGATGTCCGACGACTATAGGGTCGTCCCCACAGCCCCGGGACTAGATTGGCCGCCACCGTGATGTCCGACGACTATAGGGTCGTCTCCACGACCCCGGGACTAGGTTGGCCCGCCGCTGACTTGTCCGACGACTATAGGGTCGTCCCCACGACCACGGGCCAATGTTGCCCTGCCGCCGACATGTCCGACGACTATAGGGTCGTCCCCACGATCCCGGGAATAGGTTGGCCCGCCGCCGACATGTCCGACGACTATAGGGTCGTCCCCACGCCCCGGGCCAAAGTTGGCCAGCCGCCGACATGTCCGACGACTATAGGGTCGTCCCCACGACCCCGGGGCTAGATTGCCCCGGCACCGTCATGTCCGACGACTATAGGGTCGTCCCCACGACCCCGGGACTAGATTGGCCCGCCACCGTCATGTCCGACGACTATACGGTCGTCCCCGCGACCCCGGGAGTAGGTTGGCCCGCCGCCGACTTGTACGACGACTATAGGGTCGTCCCCACGACCCCGGGACTAGATTGGCCAGCCGCCGACATGTCCGACAACTATAGGGTCCTCTCCACGACCCCGGGACTAGGTTGGCCCGCCGCCGACTTGTCCGACGACTATAGGGTCGTCCCCACGACCACGGGCCAAAGTTGCCCTGGCGCCGACATGTCCGACGACTATGGGGTCGTCCCCACGACCCCGGGTCTAGGTTGGCCCGCCGCCGACTTTTCCGACGACTATGGGGTCGTCCCCACGACCCCGGGAGTAGGTTGGCCCGCCGCCGACTTGTCCGACGACTATAGGGTCGTCCCCACGACCCCGGGACTAAGTTGGCCAGACGCCGACACGTCCGACGACTATAGGGTCGTCCCCACGACCCCGGGACTAGGTTGGCCCGCCGCCGACTTATCCGACGACTATAGGGTCGTCCCCACGACCCCGGGACTAGGTTGGCCCGCCGCCGACTTGTCCGACGACTATAGGGTCGTCCCTACCACCCCCGGACTAGGTTGGCCAGCCGCCGACTTGGTCGACGACTATAGGGTCGTCCCCACGACCCCGGGACTTGGTTGGCCCGCCGCCGACTTGTGCGACGACTATAGGGTCGTCCCTACCACCCCGGGACTAGGTTGGCCAGCCGCCGACATGTCCGACGTCTATAGGGTCGTCCCCTCGACCCCGGGGCTAGATTGCCCCGGCACCGTCTCGTCCGACGACTATAGGGTCGTCTCCACGACCCCGGGACTAGATTGCCCCGGCACCGTCATGTCCGACGACTATAGGGTCGTCCCCACGTCCCCGGGACTAGGTCGGCCCGCCGCCGACATGTCCGACGACTATAGGGTCGTCCCCACGCCCCGGTCCAAAGTTGGCCAGCCGCCGACATGTCCGACGACTATAGAGTCGTCCCCACGACCCCGGGACTAGATTGGCCCGCCACCGTCATGTCCGACGACTAGACGGTCGTCCCCACGACCCCGGGACTAGGTTGGCCCGCCGCCGACTTGTCCGACGACTATAGGTTCGTCCCCACGACCACTGGCCAAAGTTGCCCAGCCGCAGACATGTCCGACGACTATAGGGTCGTCCCCACGACCCCGGGTCTAGATTGGCCCGCCAACGTCATGTCCGACGACTATACGGTCGTCCCCACGACCCCGGGGCTAGATTGCCCCGGCACCGTCATGTCCGACGACTATAGGGTCGTCCCCAAGACCCCGGGACTAGGTTGGCCCGCAGCCGACTTATCCGACGACTATAGGGTCGTCCCCACGACCCCGGGACTAGGTTGGCCCGCCGCCGGCTTGTCCGACGACTATAGGGTCGTCCCTACCACCCCCGGACTAGGTTGGCCAGCCGCCGACATGGTCGACGACTATAGGGTCGTCCCCACGACCCCGGGACTAGGTTGGCCCGCCGCCGACTTGTCCGACGACTGTAGGGTCGTCCCTACCACCCCGGGCCAAAGTTGCCCTGCCGCCGACATGTCCGACGACTATACGGTCGTCGCCGCGACCCCGGGACTAGGTTGGCCCGCCGCCGACGTGTCCTACGACTATGGGGTCGTCCCCACGTCCCCGGGACTAGATTGGCCCGCCACCGTCATGTCCGACGACTATACGGTCGTCCCCGCGACCCCGGGACTAGGTTGGCCCGCCGCCGACGTGTCCTACGACTATGGGGTCGTCCCCACGACCACGAGACTAGGTTGGCCAGCCGCCGACATGTCCGACGACTATACGGTCGTCCCCGCGACCCCGGGACTAGGTTGGCCCGCCGCCGACTTGTCCGACGACTATAGGGTCGTCCCCACGACCACGGGCCAAAGTTGCCCTGCCGCCGACATGTCCGACGACTATACGGTCGTCGCCGCGACCCCGGGACTAGGTTGGCCCGCCGCCGACGTGTCCTACGACTATGGGGTCGTCCCCACGACCACGAGACTAGGTTGGCCAGCCGCCGACATGTCCGACGACTATAGGGTCGTCCCACGAACCCGGGACTAGGTTGGCCAGTCACCGACATATCCGACGACTATAGGGTCGTCCCCACGACCACGGGCCAAAGTTGCCCTGGCGCCGACATGTCCGACGACTATAGGGTCGTGCCCACGACCCCGGGTCTAGGTTGGCCCGCCGCCGACTTTTCCGACGACTATGGGGTCGTCCCCACGACCCCGGGAGTAGGTTGGCCCGCCGCCGACTTGTCCGACGACTATAGGGTCGTCCCCACGACCCCGGGACTAAGTTCGCCAGACGCCGACACGTCCGACGACTATAGGGTCGTCCCCACGACCCCGGGACTAGGTTGGCCCGCCGCCGACTTATCCGACGACTATAGGGTCGTCCCCACGACCCCGGGACTAGGTTGGCCCGCCGCCGACTTGTCCGACGACTATAGGGTCGTCCCCACGACCACGGGCCAAAGTTGCCCTGCCGCCGACATGTCCGACGACTATAGGGTCGTCCCCACGACCCCGGGACTAGGTTGGCCCGCCGCCGACATGTCCGACGACTATAGGGTCGTCCCCACGCCCCGGTCCAAAGTTGGCCAGCCGCCGACATGTCCGACGACTACGGGGTCGTCCCCACGACCCCGGGACTAGATTGGCCCGCCACCGTCATGTCCGACGACTATACGGTCGCCCCCACGTCCACTGGCCAAAGTTGCCCAGCCGCAGACATGTCCGACTACTATAGGGTCGTCCCCACGACCCCGGGACTAGATTGGCCCGCCACCGTGATGTCCGACGACTATAGGGTCGTCCCCACGACCCCGGGGCTAGATTGCCCCGGCATCGTCATGTCCGACGACTATAGGGTCGTCCCCACGTCCCCGGGACTAGATTGGCCCGCCACCGTCATGTCCGACGACTATACGGTCGTCCCCGCGACCCCGGGACTAGGTTGGCCAGCCGCCGACGTGTCCTACGACTATGGGGTCGTCCCCACGACCACGAGACTAGGTTGGCCAGCCGCCGACATGTCCGACGACTATAGGGTCGTCCCCACGACCCCGGGACTAGGTTGGCCCGCCGCCGACATGTCCGACGACTATAGGGTCGTCCCCACGCCCCGGTCCAAAGTTGGCCAGCCGCCGACATGTCCGACGACTACGAGGTCGTCCCCACGACCCCGGGACTAGATTGGCCCGCCACCGACTTGTCCGACGACTATAGGGTCGTCCCCACGACCACGGGCCAAAGTTGCCCTGCCGCCGACATGTCCGACGACTATAGGGTCGTCCCCACGACCCCGGGACTAGGTTGGCCCGCCGCCGACATGTCCGACGACTATAGGGTCGTCCCCACGCCCCGGTCCAAAGTTGGCCAGCCGCCGACATGTCCGACGACTACGAGGTCGTCCCCACGACCCCGGGACTAGATTGGCCCGCCGCCGACTTGTCCGACGACTATAGGGTCGTCCCCACGACCACGGGCCAAAGTTGCCCTGCCGCCGACATGTCCGACGACTATAGGGTCGTCCCCACGACCCCGGGACTAGGTTGGCCCGCCGCCGACATGTCCGACGACTATAGGGTCGTCCCCACGCCCCGGTCCAAAGTTGGCCAGCCGCCGACATGTCCGACGACTACGAGGTCGTCCCCACGACCCCGGGACTAGATTGGCCCGCCACCGTGATGTCCGACGACTATAGGGTCGTCCCCACGACCCCGGGGCTAGATTGCCCCGGCATCGTCATGTCCGACGACTATAGGGTCGTCCCCACGTCCCCGGGACTAGATTGGCCCGCCACCGTCATGTCCGACGACTATACGGTCGTCCCCACGTCCACTGGCCAAAGTTGCCCAGCCGCAGACATGTCCGACTACTATAGGGTCGTCCCCACGACCCCGGGACTAGATTGGCCCGCCACCGTCATGTCCGACGACTATACGGTCGTCCCCACGTCCACTGGCCAAAGTTGCCCAGCCGCAGACATGTCCGACGACTATAGGGTCGTCCCCACGACCCCGGGACTAGATTGGCCCGCCACCGTGATGTCCGACGACTATAGGGTCGTCCCCACGACCCCGGGACTAGATTGGCCGCCACCGTGATGTCCGACGACTATAGGGTCGTCTCCACGACCCCGGGACTAGGTTGGCCCGCCGCCGACTTGTCCGACGACTATAGTGTCGTCCCCACGACCACGGGCCAAAGTTGCCCTGCCGCCGACATGTCCGACGACTATAGGGTCGTCCCCACGATCCCGGGACTAGGTTGGCCCGCCGCCGACATGTCCGACGACTATAGGGTCGTCCCCACGCCCCGGTCCAAAGTTGGCCAGCCGCCGACATATCCGACGACTATAGGGTCGTCCCCACGACCACGGGCCAAAGTTGCCCTGGCGCCGACATGTCCGACGACTATAGGGTCGTCCCCACGACCCCGGGTCTAGGTTGGCCCGCCGCCGACTTTTCCGACGACTATGGGGTCGTCCCCACGACCCCGGGAGTAGGTTGGCCCGCCGCCGACTTGTCCGACGACTATAGGGTCGTCCCCACGACCCCGGGACTAAGTTCGCCAGACGCCGACACGTCCGACGACTATAGGGTCGTCCCCACGACCCCGGGACTAGGTTGGCCCGCCGCCGACTTATCCGACGACTATAGGGTCGTCCCCACGACCCCGGGACTAGATTGGCCCGCCACCGTGATGTCCGACGACTATAGGGTCGTCCCCACGACCCCGGGACTAGATTGGCCGCCACCGTGATGTCCGACGACTATAGGGTCGTCCCCACGACCCCGGGACTAGGTTGGCCCGCCGCCGACTTGTCCGACGACTATAGGCTCGTCCCTACCACCCCCGGACTAGGTTGGCCAGCCGCCGACTTGGTCGACGACTATAGGGTCGTCCCCACGACCCCGGGACTAGGTTGGCCCGCCGCCGACTTGTCCGACGACTGTAGGGTCGTCCCTACCACCCCGGGACTAGGTTGGCCAGCCGCCGACATGTCCGACGACTATAGGGTCGTCCCCACGACCCCGGGGCTAGATTGCCCCGGCACCGTCATGTCCGACGACTATAGGGTCGTCCCCACGACCACGAGACTAGGTTGGCCAGCCGCCGACATGTCCGACGACTATAGGGTCGTCCCCACGACCCCGGGTCTAGGTTGGCCCGCCGCCGACTTTTCCGACGACTATGGGGTCGTCCCCACGACCCCGGGAGTAGGTTGGCCCGCCGCCGACTTGTCCGACGACTATAGGGTCGTCCCCACGACACCGGGACTAAGTTCGCCAGACGCCGACACGTCCGACGACTATAGGGTCGTCCCCACGACCACGGGCCAAAGTTGCCCTGCCGCCGACATGTCCGACGACTATAGGGTCGTCCCCACGATCCCGGGACTAGGTTGGCCCGCCGCCGACATGTCCGACGACTATAGGGTCGTCCCCACGCCCCGGTCCAAAGTTGGCCAGCCGCCGACATATCCGACGACTATAGGGTCGTCCCCACGACCACGGGCCAAAGTTGCCCTGGCGCCGACATGTCCGACGACTATAGGGTCGTCCCCACGACCCCGGGTCTAGGTTGGCCCGCCGCCGACTTTTCCGACGACTATGGGGTCGTCCCCACGACCCCGGGAGTAGGTTGGCCCGCCGCCGACTTGTCCGACGACTATAGGGTCGTCCCCACGACCCCGGGACTAAGTTCGCCAGACGCCGACACGTCCGACGACTATAGGGTCGTCCCCACGACCCCGGGACTAGGTTGGCCCGCCGCCGACTTATCCGACGACTATAGGGTCGTCCCCACGACCCCGGGACTAGATTGGCCCGCCACCGTGATGTCCGACGACTATAGGGTCGTCCCCACGACCCCGGGACTAGATTGGCCGCCACCGTGATGTCCGACGACTATAGGGTCGTCCCCACGACCCCGGGACTAGGTTGGCCCGCCGCCGACTTGTCCGACGACTATAGGCTCGTCCCTACCACCCCCGGACTAGGTTGGCCAGCCGCCGACTTGGTCGACGACTATAGGGTCGTCCCCACGACCCCGGGACTAGGTTGGCCCGCCGCCGACTTGTCCGACGACTGTAGGGTCGTCCCTACCACCCCGGGACTAGGTTGGCCAGCCGCCGACATGTCCGACGACTATAGGGTCGTCCCACGAACCCGGGACTAGGTTGGCCAGTCACCGACATATCCGACGACTATAGGGTCGTCCCCACGACCACGGGCCAAAGTTGCCCTGGCGCCGACATGTCCGACGACTATAGGGTCGTCCCCACGACCCCGGGTCTAGGTTGGCCCGCCGCCGACTTTTCCGACGACTATGGGGTCGTCCCCACGACCCCGGGAGTAGGTTGGCCCGCCGCCGACTTGTCCGACGACTATAGGGTCGTCCCCACGACACCGGGACTAAGTTCGCCAGACGCCGACACGTCCGACGACTATAGGGTCGTCCCCACGACCCTGGGACTAGGTTGGCCCGCCGCCGACTTATCCGACGACTATAGGGTCGTCCCCACGACCCCGGGACTAGGTTGGCCCGCCGCCGACTTGTCCGACGACTATAGGGTCGTCCCCACGACCACGGGCCAAAGTTGCCCTGCCGCCGACATGTCCGACGACTATAGGGTCGTCCACACGACCCCGGGACTAGGTTGGCCCGCCGCCGACATGTCCGACGACTATAGGGTCGTCCCCACGCCCCGGTCCAAAGTTGGCCAGCCGCCGAGATGTCCGACGACTACGGGGTCGTCCCCACGACCCCGGGACTAGATTGGCCCGCCACCGTCATGTCCGACGACTATACGGTCGTCCCCACGTCCACTGGCCAAAGTTGCCCAGCCGCAGACATGTCCGACGACTATAGGGTCGTCCCCACGACCCCGGGACTAGATTGGCCCGCCACCGTGATGTCCGACGACTATAGGGTCGTCCCCACGACCCCGGGACTAGATTGGCCGCCACCGTGATGTCCGACGACTATAGGGTCGTCTCCACGACCCCGGGACTAGGTTGGCCCGCCGCCGACTTGTCCGACGACTATAGGGTCGTCCCCACGACCACGGGCCAAAGTTGCCCTGCCGCCGACATGTCCGACGACTATAGGGTCGTCCCCACGATCCCGGGACTAGGTTGGCCCGCCGCCGACATGTCCGACGACTATAGGGTCGTCCCCACGCCCCGGGCCAAAGTTGGCCAGCCGCCGACATGTCCGACGACTATAGGGTCGTCCCCACGACCCCGGGGCTAGATTGCCCCGGCACCGTCATGTCCGACGACTATAGGGTCGTCCCCACGACCCCGGGACTAGATTGGCCCGCCACCGTCATGTCCGACGACTATACGGTCGTCCCCGCGACCCCGGGAGTAGGTTGGCCCGCCGCCGACTTGTACGACGACTATAGGGTCGTCCCCACGACCCCGGGACTAGATTGGCCAGCCGCCGACATGTCCGACAACTATAGGGTCCTCTCCACGACCCCGGGACTAGGTTGGCCCGCCCCCGACTTGTCCGACGACTATAGGGTCGTCCCCACGACCACGGGCCAAAGTTGCCCTGCCGCCGACATGTCCGACGACTATAGGGTCGTCCCCACGACCCCGGGACTAGGTTGGCCCGCCGCCGACATGTCCGGCGACTATAGGGTCGTCCCCACGCCCCGGTCCAAAGTTGGCCAGCCGCCGACATGTCCGACGACTATAGGGTCGTCCCCACGAACCCGGGACTAGGTTGGCCAGTCACCGACATATCCGACGACTATAGGGTCGTCCCCACGACCACGGGCCAAAGTTGCCCTGGCGCCGACATGTCCGACGACTATAGGGTCGTCCCCACGACCCCGGGTCTAGGTTGGCCCGCCGCCGACTTTTCCGACGACTATGGGGTCGTCCCCACGACCCCGGGAGTAGGTTGGCCCGCCGCCGACTTGTCCGACGACTATAGGGTCGTCCCCACGACCCCGGGACTAAGTTGGCCAGACGCCGACACGTCCGACGACTATAGGGTCGTCCCCACGACCCCGGGACTAGGTTGGCCCGCCGCCGACTTATCCGACGACTATAGGGTCGTCCCCACGACCCCGGGACTAGGTTGGCCCGCCGCCGACTTGTCCGACGACTATAGGGTCGTCCCCACGACCACGGGCCAAAGTTGCCCTGCCGCCGACATGTCCGACGACTATAGGGTCGTCCCCACGACCCCGGGACTAGGTTGGCCCGCCGCCGACTTGTCCGACGACTATAGGGTCGTCCCTACCACCCCGGGACTAGGTTGGCCAGCCGCCGACATGTCCGACGTCTATAGGGTCGTCCCCACGACCCCGAGACTAGTTTGGCCAGCCGCCGATATGTCCGACAACTATAGGGTCGTCTCCACGACCCCGGGACTAGGTTGGCCCGCCGCCGACTTGTCCGACGACTATAGGGTCGTCCCCACGACCACGGGCCAAAGTTGCCCTGCCGCCGACATGTCCGACGACTATAGGGTCGTCCCCACGACCCCGGGACTAGGTTGGCCCGCCGCCGACTTGTCCGACGACTATAGGGTCGTCCCCACGACCACGGGCCAAAGTTGCCCTGCCGCCGACATGTCCGACGACTATAGGGTCGTCCCCACGACCCCCGGACTAGGTTGGCCCGCCGCCGACTTGTCCGACGACTATAGGGTCGTCCCTACCACCCCGGGACTAGGTTGGCCAGCCGCCGACATGTCCGACGTCTATAGGGTCGTCCCCACGACCCCGAGACTAGGTTGGCCAGCCGCCGATATGTCCGACAACTATAGGGTCGTCTCCACGACCCCGGGACTAGGTTGGCCCGCCGCCGACTTGTCCGACGACTATAGGGTCGTCCCCACGACCACGGGCCAAAGTTGCCCTGCCGCCGACATGTCCGACGACTATACGGTCGTCCCCGCGACCCCGGGACTAGGTTGGCCAGACGCCGACACGTCCGACGACTATAGGGTCGTCCCCACGACCACGGGCCAAAGTTGCCCTGCCGCCGACATGTCCGACGACTATAGGGTCGTCCCCACGACCCCGGGTCTAGGTTGGCCCGCCGCCGACTTTTCCGACGACTATGGGGTCGTCCCCACGACCCCGGGAGTAGGTTGGCCCGCCGCCGACTTGTCCGACGACTATAGGGTCGTCCCCACGACCCCGGGACTAAGTTCGCCAGACGCCGACACGTCCGACGACTATAGGGTCGTCCCCACGACCCCGGGACTAGGTTGGCCCGCCGCCGACTTATCCGACGACTATAGGGTCGTCCCCACGACCCCGGGACTAGATTGGCCCGCCACCGTGATGTCCGACGACTATAGGGTCGTCCCCACGACCCCGGGACTAGATTGGCCGCCACCGTGATGTCCGACGACTATAGGGTCGTCCCCACGACCCCGGGACTAGATTGGCCCGCCACCGTGATGTCCGACGACTATAGGGTCGTCCCCACGACCCCGGGACTAGATTGGCCGCCACCGTGATGTCCGACGACTATAGGGTCGTCCCCACGACCCCGGGACTAGGTTGGCCCGCCGCCGACTTGTCCGACGACTGTAGGGTCGTCCCTACCACCCCGGGACTAGGTTGGCCAGCCGCCGACATGTCCGACGACTATAGGGTCGTCCCCACGACCCCGGGGCTAGATTGCCCCGGCACCGTCATGTCCGACGACTGTAGGGTCGTCCCCACGACCACGAGACTAGGTTGGCCAGCCGCCGACATGTCCGACGACTATAGGGTCGTCCCACGAACCCGGGACTAGGTTGGCCAGTCACCGACATATCCGACGACTATAGGGTCGTCCCCACGACCACGGGCCAAAGTTGCCCTGGCGCCGACATGTCCGACGACTATAGGGTCGTCCCCACGACCCCGGGACTAGATTGGCCCGCCACCGTGATGTCCGACGACTATAGGGTCGTCCCCACGACCCCGGGACTAGATTGGCCGCCACCGTGATGTCCGACGACTATAGGGTCGTCCCCACGACCCCGGGACTAGGTTGGCCCGCCGCCGACTTGTCCGACGACTATAGGCTCGTCCCTACCACCCCCGGACTAGGTTGGCCAGCCGCCGACTTGGTCGACGACTATAGGGTCGTCCCCACGACCCCGGGACTAGGTTGGCCCGCCGCCGACTTGTCCGACGACTGTAGGGTCGTCCCCACTACCCCGGGTCTAGGTTGGCCCGCCGCCGACTTTTCCGACGACTATGGGGTCGTCCCCACGACCCCGGGAGTAGGTTGGCCCGCCGCCGACTTGTCCGACGACTGTAGGGTCGTCCCCACGACACCGGGACTAAGTTCGCCAGACGCCGACACGTCCGACGACTATAGGGTCGTCCCCACGACCCTGGGACTAGGTTGGCCCGCCGCCGACTTATCCGACGACTATAGGGTCGTCCCCACGACCCCGGGACTAGGTTGGCCCGCCGCCGACTTGTCCGACGACTATAGGGTCGTCCCCACGACCACGGGCCAAAGTTGCCCTGCCGCCGACATGTCCGACGACTATAGGGTCGTCCCCACGACCCCGGGACTAGGTTGGCCCGCCGCCGTCATGTCCGACGACTATAGGGTCGTCCCCACGCCCCGGTCCAAAGTTGGCCAGCCGCCGAGATGTCCGACGACTACGGGGTCGTCCCCACGACCCCGGGACTAGATTGGCCCGCCACCGTCATGTCCGACGACTATACGGTCGTCCCCACGTCCACTGGCCAAAGTTGCCCAGCCGCAGACATGTCCGACGACTATAGGGTCGTCCCCACGACCCCGGGACTAGATTGGCCCGCCACCGTGATGTCCGACGACTATAGGGTCGTCCCCACGACCCCGGGACTAGATTGGCCGCCACCGTGATGTCCGACGACTATAGGGTCGTCTCCACGACCCCGGGACTAGGTTGGCCCGCCGCCGACTTGTCCGACGACTATAGGGTCGTCCCCACGACCACGGGCCAAAGTTGCCCTGCCGCCGACATGTCCGACGACTATAGGGTCGTCCCCACGATCCCGGGACTAGGTTGGCCCGCCGCCGACATGTCCGACGACTATAGGGTCGTCCCCACGCCCCGGGCCAAAGTTGGCCAGCCGCCGACATGTCCGACGACTATAGGGTCGTCCCCACGACCCCGGGGCTAGATTGCCCCGGCACCGTCATGTCCGACGACTATAGGGTCGTCCCCACGACCCCGGGACTAGATTGGCCCGCCACCGTCATGTCCGACGACTATACGGTCGTCCCCGCGACCCCGGGAGTAGGTTGGCCCGCCGCCGACTTGTACGACGACTATAGGGTCGTCCCCACGACCCCGGGACTAGATTGGCCAGCCGCCGACATGTCCGACAACTATAGGGTCCTCTCCACGACCCCGGGACTAGGTTGGCCCGCCCCCGACTTGTCCGACGACTATAGGGTCGTCCCCACGACCACGGGCCAAAGTTGCCCTGCCGCCGACATGTCCGACGACTATAGGGTCGTCCCCACGACCCCGGGACTAGGTTGGCCCGCCGCCGACATGTCCGGCGACTATAGGGTCGTCCCCACGCCCCGGTCCAAAGTTGGCCAGCCGCCGACATGTCCGACGACTATAGGGTCGTCCCCACGAACCCGGGACTAGGTTGGCCAGTCACCGACATATCCGACGACTATAGGGTCGTCCCCACGACCACGGGCCAAAGTTGCCCTGCCGCCGACATGTCCGACGACTATACGGTCGTCCCCGCGACCCCGGGACTAGGTTGGCCAGACGCCGACACGTCCGACGACTATAGGGTCGTCCCCACGACCACGGGCCAAAGTTGCCCTGCCGCCGACATGTCCGAAGACTATAGGGTCGTCCCCACGACCCCGGGACTAGGTTGGCCCGCCGCCGACTTGTCCGACGACTATAGGGTCGTCCCCACGACCACGGGCCAAAGTTGCCCTGCCGCCGACATGTCCGACGACTATAGGGTCGTCCCCACGACCCCCGGACTAGGTTGGCCCGCCGCCGACTTGTCCGACGACTATAGGGTCGTCCCTACCACCCCGGGACTAGGTTGGCCAGCCGCCGACATGTCCGACGTCTATAGGGTCGTCCCCACGACCCCGAGACTAGGTTGGCCAGCCGCCGATATGTCCGACAACTATAGGGTCGTCTCCACGACCCCGGGACTAGGTTGGCCCGCCGCCGACTTGTCCGACGACTATAGGGTCGTCCCCACGACCACGGGCCAAAGTTGCCCTGCCGCCGACATGTCCGACGACTATACGGTCGTCCCCGCGACCCCGGGACTAGGTTGGCCAGACGCCGACACGTCCGACGACTATAGGGTCGTCCCCACGACCACGGGCCAAAGTTGCCCTGCCGCCGACATGTCCGACGACTATAGGGTCGTCCCCACGACCCCGGGTCTAGGTTGGCCCGCCGCCGACTTTTCCGACGACTATGGGGTCGTCCCCACGACCCCGGGAGTAGGTTGGCCCGCCACCGTGATGTCCGACGACTATAGGGTCGTCCCCACGACCCCGGGACTAGATTGGCCGCCACCGTGATGTCCGACGACTATAGGGTCGTCCCCACGACCCCGGGACTAGGTTGGCCCGCCGCCGACTTGTCCGACGACTGTAGGGTCGTCCCTACCACCCCGGGACTAGGTTGGCCAGCCGCCGACATGTCCGACGACTATAGGGTCGTCCCCACGACCCCGGGGCTAGATTGCCCCGGCACCGTCATGTCCGACGACTATAGGGTCGTCCCCACGACCACGAGACTAGGTTGGCCAGCCGCCGACATGTCCGACGACTATAGGGTCGTCCCACGAACCCGGGACTAGGTTGGCCAGTCACCGACATATCCGACGACTATAGGGTCGTCCCCACGACCACGGGCCAAAGTTGCCCTGGCGCCGACATGTCCGACGACTATAGGGTCGTCCCCACGACCCCGGGACTAGATTGGCCCGCCACCGTGATGTCCGACGACTATAGGGTCGTCCCCACGACCCCGGGACTAGATTGGCCGCCACCGTGATGTCCGACGACTATAGGGTCGTCCCCACGACCCCGGGACTAGGTTGGCCCGCCGCCGACTTGTCCGACGACTATAGGCTCGTCCCTACCACCCCCGGACTAGGTTGGCCAGCCGCCGACTTGGTCGACGACTATAGGGTCGTCCCCACGACCCCGGGACTAGGTTGGCCCGCCGCCGACTTGTCCGACGACTGTAGGGTCGTCCCCACTACCCCGGGTCTAGGTTGGCCCGCCGCCGACTTTTCCGACGACTATGGGGTCGTCCCCACGACCCCGGGAGTAGGTTGGCCCGCCGCCGACTTGTCCGACGACTGTAGGGTCGTCCCCACGACACCGGGACTAAGTTCGCCAGACGCCGACACGTCCGACGACTATAGGGTCGTCCCCACGACCCTGGGACTAGGTTGGCCCGCCGCCGACTTATCCGACGACTATAGGGTCGTCCCCACGACCCCGGGACTAGGTTGGCCCGCCGCCGACTTGTCCGACGACTATAGGGTCGTCCCCACGACCACGGGCCAAAGTTGCCCTGCCGCCGACATGTCCGACGACTATAGGGTCGTCCCCACGACCCCGGGACTAGGTTGGCCCGCCGCCGTCATGTCCGACGACTATAGGGTCGTCCCCACGCCCCGGTCCAAAGTTGGCCAGCCGCCGAGATGTCCGACGACTACGGGGTCGTCCCCACGACCCCGGGACTAGATTGGCCCGCCACCGTCATGTCCGACGACTATACGGTCGTCCCCACGTCCACTGGCCAAAGTTGCCCAGCCGCAGACATGTCCGACCACTATAGGGTCGTCCCCACGACCCCGGGACTAGATTGGCCCGCCACCGTGATGTCCGACGACTATAGGGTCGTCCCCACGACCCCGGGACTAGATTGGCCGCCACCGTGATGTCCGACGACTATAGGGTCGTCTCCACGACCCCGGGACTAGGTTGGCCCGCCGCCGACTTGTCCGACGACTATAGGGTCGTCCCCACGACCACGGGCCAAAGTTGCCCTGCCGCCGACATGTCCGACGACTATAGGGTCGTCCCCACGATCCCGGGACTAGGTTGGCCCGCCGCCGACATGTCCGACGACTATAGGGTCGTCCCCACGCCCCGGGCCAAAGTTGGCCAGCCGCCGACATGTCCGACGACTATAGGGTCGTCCCCACGACCCCGGGGCTAGATTGCCCCGGCACCGTCATGTCCGACGACTATAGGGTCGTCCCCACGACCCCGGGACTAGATTGGCCCGCCACCGTCATGTCCGACGACTATACGGTCGTCCCCGCGACCCCGGGAGTAGGTTGGCCCGCCGCCGACTTGTACGACGACTATAGGGTCGTCCCCACGACCCCGGGACTAGATTGGCCAGCCGCCGACATGTCCGACAACTATAGGGTCCTCTCCACGACCCCGGGACTAGGTTGGCCCGCCCCCGACTTGTCCGACGACTATAGGGTCGTCCCCACGACCACGGGCCAAAGTTGCCCTGCCGCCGACATGTCCGACGACTATAGGGTCGTCCCCACGACCCCGGGACTAGGTTGGCCCGCCGCCGACATGTCCGGCGACTATAGGGTCGTCCCCACGCCCCGGTCCAAAGTTGGCCAGCCGCCGACATGTCCGACGACTATAGGGTCGTCCCCACGAACCCGGGACTAGGTTGGCCAGTCACCGACATATCCGACGACTATAGGGTCGTCCCCACGACCACGGGCCAAAGTTGCCCTGGCGCCGACATGTCCGACGACTATAGGGTCGTCCCCACGACCCCGGGTCTAGGTTGGCCCGCCGCCGACTTTTCCGACGACTATGGGGTCGTCCCCACGACCCCGGGAGTAGGTTGGCCCGCCGCCGACTTGTCCGACGACTATAGGGTCGTCCCCACGACCCCGGGACTAAGTTGGCCAGACGCCGACACGTCCGACGACTATAGGGTCGTCCCCACGACCCCGGGACTAGGTTGGCCCGCCGCCGACTTATCCGACGACTATAGGGTCGTCCCCACGACCCCGGGACTAGGTTGGCCCGCCGCCGACTTGTCCGACGACTATAGGGTCGTCCCCACGACCACGGGCCAAAGTTGCCCTGCCGCCGACATGTCCGACGACTATAGGGTCGTCCCCACGACCCCGGGACTAGGTTGGCCCGCCGCCGACTTGTCCGACGACTATAGGGTCGTCCCTACCACCCCGGGACTAGGTTGGCCAGCCGCCGACATGTCCGACGTCTATAGGGTCGTCCCCACGACCCCGAGACTAGTTTGGCCAGCCGCCGATATGTCCGACAACTATAGGGTCGTCTCCACGACCCCGGGACTAGGTTGGCCCGCCGCCGACTTGTCCGACGACTATAGGGTCGTCCCCACGACCACGGGCCAAAGTTGCCCTGCCGCCGACATGTCCGACGACTATAGGGTCGTCCCCACGACTCCGGGACTAGGTTGGCCCGCCGCCGACTTGTCCGACGACTATAGGGTCGTCCCCACGACCACGGGCCAAAGTTGCCCTGCCGCCGACATGTCCGACGACTATAGGGTCGTCCCCACAACCCCCGGACTAGGTTGGCCCGCCGCCGACTTGTCCGACGACTATAGGGTCGTCCCTACCACCCCGGGACTAGGTTGGCCAGCCGCCGACATGCCCGACGTCTATAGGGTCGTCCCCACGACCCCGAGACTAGGTTGGCCAGCCGCCGATATGTCCGACAACTATAGGGTCGTCTCCACGACCCCGGGACTAGGTTGGCCCGCCGCCGACTTGTCCGACGACTATAGGGTCGTCCCCACGACCACGGGCCAAAGTTGCCCTGCCGCCGACATGTCCGACGACTATACGGTCGTCCCCGCGACCCCGGGACTAGGTTGGCCCGCCGCCGACGTGTCCTACGACTATGGGGTCGTCCACACGACCACGAGACTAGGTTGGCCCGCCGCCGACTTGTCCGACGACTATAGGGTCGTCCCCACGACCACGGGCCAAAGTTGCCCTGCCGCCGACATGTCCGACGACTATAGGGTCGTCCCCACGACCCCGGGACTAGGTTGGTCCGCCGCCGACTTATCCGACGACTATAGGGTCGTCCCCACGACCCCGGGACTAGGTTGGCCCGCCGCCGACTTGTCCGACGACTATAGGGTCGTCCCTACCACCCCCGGACTAGGTTGGCCAGCCGCCGACTTGGTCGACGACTATAGGGTCGTCCCCACGACCCCGGGACTAGGTTGGCCCGCCGCCGACTTATCCGACGACTATAGGGTCATCCCTACCACCCCGGGGCTAGATTGCCCCGGCACCGTCACGTCCGACGACTATAGGGTCGTCTCCACGACCCCGGGACTAGGTTGGCCAGTCCCCGGCATGTCCGACGACTATAGGGTCGTCTCCACGACCCCGGGACTAGGTTGGCCAGCCGCCGACATGTCCGACGACTACGGGGTCGTCCCCACGACCCCGGGACTAGATTGGCCCGCCACCGTCATGTCCGACGACTATACGGTCGTCCCCACGTCCACTGGCCAAAGTTGCCCAGCCGCAGACATGTCCGACGACTATAGGGTCGTCCCCACGACCACGGGCCAAAGTTGCCCTGCCGCCGACATGTCCGACGACTATAGGGTCGTCCCCACGACCCCGGGACTAGGTTGGCCCGCCGCCGACATGTCCGAAGACTATAGGGTCGTCCCCACGCCCCGGTCCAAAGTTGGCCAGCCGCCGACATGTCCGACGACTATAGGGTCGTCCCCACGAACCCGGGACCAGGTTGCCCAGTCACCGACATATCCGACGACTATAGGGTCGTCCCCACGACCACGGGCCAAAGTTGCCCTGGCGCCGACATGTCCGACGACTATAGGGTCGTCCCCACGACCCCGGGTCTAGGTTGGCCCGCCGCCGACTTTTCCGACGACTATGGGGTCGTCCCCACAACCCCGGGAGTAGGTTGGCCCGCCGCCGACTTGTCCGACGACTATAGGGTCGTCCCCACGACCCCGGGACTAAGTTGGCCAGACGCCGACACGTCCGACGACTAGAGGGTCGTCCCCACGACCCCGGGACTAGGTTGACCCGCCGCCGACTTATCCGACGACTATAGGGTCGTCCCCACGACCCCGGGACTAGGTTGGCCCGCCGCCGACTTGTCCGACGACTATAGGGTCGTCCCTACCACCCCCGGACTAGGTTGGCCAGCCGCCGACTTGGTCGACGACTATAGGGTCGTCCCCACGACCCCGGGACTAGGTTGGCCCGCCGCCGACTTGTCCGACGACTGTAGGGTCGTCCCTACCACCCCGGGACTAGGTTGGCCAGCCGCCGACATGTCCGACGACTATAGGGTCGTCCCCACGACCCCGGGGCTAGATTGCGCCAGCATCGTCATGTCCGACGACTATAGGGTCGTCCCCACGTCCCCGGGACTAGATTGGCCCGCCACCGTCATGTCCGACGACTATACGGTCGTCCCCGCGACCCCGGGACTAGGTTGGCCCGCCGCCGACGTGTCCTACGACTTTGGGGTCGTCCCCACGACCACGAGACTAGGTTGTCCAGCCGCCGACATGTCCGACGACTATACGGTCGTCCCCGCGACCCCGGGACTAGGTTGGCCCGCCGCCGACTTGTCCGACGACTATAGGGTCGTCCCCACGACCACGGGCCAAAGTTGCCCTGCCGCCGACATGTCCGACGACTACACGGTCGTCCCCGCGACCCCGGGACTAGGTTGGCCCGCCGCCGACGTGTCCTACGACTATGGGGTCGTCCCCACGACCACGAGACTAGGTTGGCCAGCCGCCGACATGTCCGACGACTATAGGGTCGTCCCACGAACCCGGGACTAGGTTGGCCAGTCACCGACATATCCGACGACTATAGGGTCGTCCCCACGACCACGGGCCAAAGTTGCCCTGGCGCCGACATGTCCGACGACTATAGGGTCGTCCCCACGACCCCGGGTCTAGGTTGGCCCGCCGCCGACTTTTCCGACGACTATGGGGTCGTCCCCACGACCCCGGGAGTAGGTTGGCCCGCCGCCGACTTGTCCGACGACTATAGGGTCGTCCCCACGACCCCGGGACTAAGTTCGCCAGACGCCGACACGTCCGACGACTATAGGGTCGTCCCCACGACCCCGGGACTAGGTTGGCCCGCCGCCGACTTATCCGACGACTATAGGGTCGTCCCCACGACCCCGGGACTAGGTTGGCCCGCCGCCGACTTGTCCGACGACTATAGGGTCGTCCCCACGACCACGGGCCAAAGTTGCCCTGCCGCCGACATGTCCGACGACTATAGGGTCGTCCCCACGACCCCGGGACTAGGTTGGCCCGCCGCCGACATGTCCGACGACTATAGGGTCGTCCCCACGCCCCGGTCCAAAGTTGGCCAGCCGCCGACATGTCCGACGACTACGGGGTCGTCCCCACGACCCCGGGACTAGATTGGCCCGCCACCGTCATGTCCGACGACTATACGGTCGCCCCCACGTCCACTGGCCAAAGTTGCCCAGCCGCAGACATGTCCGACTACTATAGGGTCGTCCCCACGACCCCGGGACTAGATTGGCCCGCCACCGTGATGTCCGACGACTATAGGGTCGTCCCCACGACCCCGGGGCTAGATTGCCCCGGCATCGTCATGTCCGACGACTATAGGGTCGTCCCCACGTCCCCGGGACTAGATTGGCCCGCCACCGTCATGTCCGACGACTATACGGTCGTCCCCACGTCCACTGGCCAAAGTTGCCCAGCCGCAGACATGTCCGACGACTATAGGGTCGTCCCCACGACCCCGGGACTAGATTGGCCCGCCACCGTGATGTCCGACGACTATAGGGTCGTCCCGACGACCCCGGGACTAGATTGGCCGCCACCGTGATGTCCGACGACTATAGGGTCGTCTCCACGACCCCGGGACTAGGTTGGCCCGCCGCCGACTTGTCCGACGACTATAGGGTCGTCCCCACGACCACGGGCCAAAGTTGCCCTGCCGCCGACATGTCCGACGACTATAGGGTCGTCCCCACGATCCCGGGACTAGGTTGGCCCGCCGCCGACATGTCCGACGACTATAGGGTCGTCCCCACGCCCCGGGCCAAAGTTGGCCAGCCGCCGACATGTCCGACGACTATGGGGTCGTCCCCACGACCCCGGGACTTGATTGCCCAGGCACCGTCATGTCCGACGACTATAGGGTCGTCCCCACGACCCCGGGACTAGATTGGCCCGCCACCGTCATGTCCGACGACTATACGGTCGTCCCCGCGACCCCGGGAGTAGGTTTGCCCGCCGCCGACTTGTACGACGACTATAGGGTCGTCCCCACGACCCCGGGACTAGATTGGCCAGCCGCCGACATGTCCGACAACTATAGGGTCCTCTCCACGACCCCGGGACTAGGTTGGCCCGCCCCCGACTTGTCCGACGACTATAGGGTCGTCCCCACGACCACGGGCCAAAGTTGCCCTGCCGCCGACATGTCCGACGACTATAGGGTCGTCCCCACGACCCCGGGACTAGGTTGGCCCGCCGCCGACATGTCCGGCGACTATAGGGTCGTCCCCACGCCCCGGTCCAAAGTTGGCCAGCCGCCGACAGGTCCGACGACTATAGGGTCGTCCCCACGAACCCGGGACTAGGTTGGCCAGTCACCGACATATCCGACGACTATAGGGTCGTCCCCACGACCACGGGCCAAAGTTGCCCTGGCGCCGACATGTCCGACGACTATAGGGTCGTCCCCACGACCCCGGGTCTAGGTTGGCCCGCCGCCGACTTTTCCGACGACTATGGGGTCGTCCGCACGACCCCGGGAGTAGGTTGGCCCGCCGCCGACTTGTCCGACGACTATAGGGTCGTCCCCACGACCCCGGGACTAAGTTGGCCAGACGCCGACACGTCCGACGACTATAGGGTCGTCCCCACGACCCCGGGACTAGGTTGGCCCGCCGCCGACTTATCCGACGACTATAGGGTCGTCCCCACGACCCCGGGACTAGGTTGGCCCGCCGCCGACTTGTCCGACGACTATAGGGTCGTCCCCACGACCACGGGCCAAAGTTGCCCTGCCGCCGACATGTCCGACGACTATAGGGTCGTCCCCACGACCCCGGGACTAGGTTGGCCCGCCGCCGACTTGTCCGACGACTATAGGGTCGTCCCTACCACCCCGGGACTAGGTTGGCCAGCCGCCGACATGTCCCACGTCTATAGGGTCGTCCCCTCGACCCCGGGGCTAGATTGCCCCGGCTCCGTCACGTCCGACGACTATAGGGTCGTCCCCACGACCCCGGGAATAGATTGGCCCGCCACCGTGATGTCCGACGACTATAGGGTCGTCCCCACGCCCCGGTCCAAAGTTGGCCAGCCGCCGACATGTCCGACGACTATAGGGTCGTCCCCACGAACCCGGGACTAGGTTGGCCAGTCACCGACATATCCGACGACTATAGGGTCGTCCCCACGACCACGGGCCAAAGTTGCCCTGGCGCCGACATGTCCGACGACTATAGGGTCGTCCCCACGACCCCGGGTCTAGGTTGGCCCGCCGCCGACTTTTCCGACGACTATGGGGTCGTCCGCACGACCCCGGGAGTAGGTTGGCCCGCCGCCGACTTGTCCGACGACTATAGGGTCGTCCCCACGACCCCGGGACTAAGTTGGCCAGACGCCGACACGTCCGACGACTATAGGGTCGTCCCCACGACCCCGGGACTAGGTTGGCCCGCCGCCGACTTATCCGACGACTATAGGGTCGTCCCCACGACCCCGGGACTAGGTTGGCCCGCCGCCGACTTGTCCGACGACTATAGGGTCGTCCCCACGTCCACTGGCCAAAGTTGCCCAGCCGCAGACATGTCCGACGACTATAGGGTCGTCCCCACGACCCCGGGACTAGATTGGCCCGCCACCGTGATGTCCGACGACTATAGGGTCGTCCCCACGACCCCGGGACTTGATTGCCCAGGCACCGTCATGTCCGACGACTATAGGGTCGTCCCCACGACCCCGGGACTAGATTGGCCCGCCACCGTCATGTCCGACGACTATACGGTCGTCCCCGCGACCCCGGGAGTAGGTTGGCCCGCCGCCGACTTGTACGACGACTATAGGGTCGTCCCCACGACCCCGGGACTAGATTGGCCAGCCGCCGACATGTCCGACAACTATAGGGTCCTCTCCACGACCCCGGGACTAGGTTGGCCCGCCCCCGACTTGTCCGACGACTATAGGGTCGTCCCCACGACCACGGGCCAAAGTTGCCCTGCCGCCGACATGTCCGACGACTATAGGGTCGTCCCCACGACCCCGGGACTAGGTTGGCCCGCCGCCGACATGTCCGGCGACTATAGGGTCGTCCCCACGCCCCGGTCCAAAGTTGGCCAGCCGCCGACATGTCCGACGACTATAGGGTCGTCCCCACGAACCCGGGACTAGGTTGGCCAGTCACCGACATATCCGACGACTATAGGGTCGTCCCCACGACCACGGGCCAAAGTTGCCCTGGCGCCGACATGTCCGACGACTATAGGGTCGTCCCCACGACCCCGGGTCTAGGTTGGCCCGCCGCCGACTTTTCCGACGACTATGGGGTCGTCCGCACGACCCCGGGAGTAGGTTGGCCCGCCGCCGACTTGTCCGACGACTATAGGGTCGTCCCCACGACCCCGGGACTAAGTTGGCCAGACGCCGACACGTCCGACGACTATAGGGTCGTCCCCACGACCCCGGGACTAGGTTGGCCCGCCGCCGACTTATCCGACGACTATAGGGTCGTCCCCACGACCCCGGGACTAGGTTGGCCCGCCGCCGACTTGTCCGACGACTATAGGGTCGTCCCCACGACCACGGGCCAAAGTTGCCCTGCCGCCGACATGTCCGACGACTATAGGGTCGTCCCCACGACCCCGGGACTAGGTTGGCCCGCCGCCGACTTGTCCGACGACTATAGGGTCGTCCCTACCACCCCCGGACTAGGTTGGCCAGCCGCCGACTTGGTCGACGACTATAGGGTCGTCCCCACGACCCCGGGACTAGGTTGGCCCGCCGCCGACTTGTCCGACGACTGTAGGGTCGTCCCTACCACCCCGGGACTAGGTTGGCCAGCCGCCGACATGTCCGACGACTATAGGGTCGTCCCCACGACCCCGGGGCTAGATTGCCCCGGCATCGTCATGTCCGACGACTATAGGGTCGTCCCCACGTCCCCGGGACTAGATTGGCCCGCCACCGTCATGTCCGACGACTATACGGTCGTCCCCGCGACCCCGGGACTAGGTTGGCCCGCCGCCGACGTGTCCTACGACTTTGGGGTCGTCCCCACGACCACGAGACTAGGTTGGCCAGCCGCCGACATGTCCGACGACTATACGGTCGTCCCCGCGACCCCGGGACTAGGTTGGCCCGCCGCCGACTTGTCCGACGACTATAGGGTCGTCCCCACGACCACGGGCCAAAGTTGCCCTGCCGCCGACATGTCCGACGACTACACGGTCGTCCCCGCGACCCCGGGACTAGGTTGGCCCGCCGCCGACGTGTCCTACGACTATGGGGTCGTCCCCACGACCACGAGACTAGGTTGGCCAGCCGCCGACATGTCCGACGACTATAGGGTCGTCCCACGAACCCGGGACTAGGTTGGCCAGTCACCGACATATCCGACGACTATAGGGTCGTCCCCACGACCCCGGGACTAAGTTCGCCAGACGCCGACACGTCCGACGACTATAGGGTCGTCCCCACGACCCCGGGACTAGGTTGGCCCGCCGCCGACTTATCCGACGACTATAGGGTCGTCCCCACGACCCCGGGACTAGGTTGGCCCGCCGCCGACTTGTCCGACGACTATAGGGTCGTCCCCACGACCACGGGCCAAAGTTGCCCTGCCGCCGACATGTCCGACGACTATAGGGTCGTCCCCACGACCCCGGGACTAGGTTGGCCCGCCGCCGACATGTCCGACGACTATAGGGTCGTCCCCACGCCCCGGTCCAAAGTTGGCCAGCCGCCGACATGTCCGACGACTACGGGGTCGTCCCCACGACCCCGGGACTAGATTGGCCCGCCACCGTCATGTCCGACGACTATACGGTCGCCCCCACGTCCACTGGCCAAAGTTGCCCAGCCGCAGACATGTCCGACTACTATAGGGTCGTCCCCACGACCCCGGGACTAGATTGGCCCGCCACCGTGATGTCCGACGACTATAGGGTCGTCCCCACGACCCCGCGGCTAGATTGCCCCGGCATCGTCATGTCCGACGACTATAGGGTCGTCCCCACGTCCCCGGGACTAGATTGGCCCGCCACCGTCATGTCCGACGACTATACGGTCGTCCCCACGTCCACTGGCCAAAGTTGCCCAGCCGCAGACATGTCCGACGACTATAGGGTCGTCCCCACGACCCCGGGACTAGATTGGCCCGCCACCGTGATGTCCGACGACTATAGGGTCGTCCCGACGACCCCGGGACTAGATTGGCCGCCACCGTGATGTCCGACGACTATAGGGTCGTCTCCACGACCCCGGGACTAGGTTGGCCCGCCGCCGACATGTCCGGCGACTATAGGGTCGTCCCCACGCCCCGGTCCAAAGTTGGCCAGCCGCCGACATGTCCGACGACTATAGGGTCGTCCCCACGAACCCGGGACTAGGTTGGCCAGTCACCGACATATCCGACGACTATAGGGTCGTCCCCACGACCACGGGCCAAAGTTGCCCTGGCGCCGACATGTCCGACGACTATAGGGTCGTCCCCACGACCCCGGGTCTAGGTTGGCCCGCCGCCGACTTTTCCGACGACTATGGGGTCGTCCGCACGACCCCGGGAGTAGGTTGGCCCGCCGCCGACTTGTCCGACGACTATAGGGTCGTCCCCACGACCCCGGGACTAAGTTGGCCAGACGCCGACACGTCCGACGACTATAGGGTCGTCCCCACGACCCCGGGACTAGGTTGGCCCGCCGCCGACTTATCCGACGACTATAGGGTCGTCCCCACGACCCCGGGACTAGGTTGGCCCGCCGCCGACTTGTCCGACGACTATAGGGTCGTCCCCACGACCACGGGCCAAAGTTGCCCTGCCGCCGACATGTCCGACGACTATAGGGTCGTCCCCACGACCCCGGGACTAGGTTGGCCCGCCGCCGACTTGTCCGACGACTATAGGGTCGTCCCTACCACCCCGGGACTAGGTTGGCCAGCCGCCGACATGTCCCACGTCTATAGGGTCGTCCCCTCGACCCCGGGGCTAGATTGCCCCGGCTCCGTCACGTCCGACGAATATAGGGTCGTCCCCACGACCCCGGGAATAGATTGGCCCGCCACCGTGATGTCCGACGACTATAGGGTCGTCCCCACGCCCCGGTCCAAAGTTGGCCAGCCGCCGACATGTCCGACGACTATAGGGTCGTCCCCACGAACCCGGGACTAGGTTGGCCAGTCACCGACATATCCGACGACTATAGGGTCGTCCCCACGACCACGGGCCAAAGTTGCCCTGGCGCCGACATGTCCGACGACTATAGGGTCGTCCCCACGACCCCGGGTCTAGGTTGGCCCGCCGCCGACTTTTCCGACGACTATGGGGTCGTCCCCACGACCCCGGGAGTAGGTTGGCCCGCCGCCGACTTATCCGACGACTATAGGGTCGTCCCCACGACCCCGGGACTAGGTTGGCCCGCCGCCGACATGTCCGACGACTATGGGGTCGTCCCCACGACCCCGTGACTAGATTGGCCCGCCACCGTCATGTCCGACGACTATACGGTCGTCCCCACGTCCACTGGCCAAAGTTGCCCAGCCGCAGACATGTCCGACGACTATAGGGTCGTCCCACGAACCCGGGACTAGGTTGGCCAGTCACCGACATATCCGACGACTATAGGGTCGTCCCCACGACCACGGGCCAAAGTTGCCCTGGCGCCGACATGTCCGACGACTATTGGGTCGTCCCCACGACCCCGGGTCTAGGTTGGCCCGCCGCCGACTTTTCCGACGACTATTGGGTCGTCCCCACGACCCCGGGAGTAGGTTGGCCCGCCGCCGACTTGTCCGACGACTATAGGGTCGTCCCCACGACCCCGGGACTAAGTTGGCCAGACGCCGACACGTCCGACGACTATAGGGTCGTCCCCACGACCTCGGGACTAGGTTGGCCAGCCGCCGACATGTCCGACAACTATAGGGTCGTCTCCACGACCCCGGGACTAGGTTGGCCCGCCGCCGACTTGTCCGACGACTATAGGGTCGTCCCCACGACCACGGGCCAAAGTTGCCCTGCCGCCGACATGTCCGACGACTATAGGGTCGTCCCCACGACCCCGGGACTAGGTTGGCCCGCCGCCGACTTGTCCGACGACTATAGGGTCGTCCCTACCACCCCGGGACTAGGTTGGCCAGCCGCCGACATGTCCGACGTCTATAGGGTCGTCCCCTCGACCCCGGGGCTAGATTGCCCCGGCTCCGTCACGTCCGACGACTATAGGGTCGTCTCCACGACCCCGGGACTAGGTTGGCCAGTCACCGGCATATCCGACGACTATAGGGTCGTCTCCACGACCCCGGGACTAGGTTGGCCCGCCGCCGACTTGTCCGACGACTATAGGGTCGTCCCCACGGCCTCGGGACTAGGTTGGCCAGCCGCCGACATGTCCGACAACTATAGGGTCGTCTCCACGACCCCGGGACTAGGTTGGCCCGCCGCCGACTTGTCCGACGACTATAGGGTCGTCCCCACGACCACGGGCCAAAGTTGCCCTGCCGCCGTCATGTCCGACGACTATAGGGTCGTCCCTACCACCCCGGGACTAGGTTGGCCAGCCGCCGACATGTCCGACGTCTATAGGGTCGTCCCCTCGACCCCGGGGCTAGATTGCCCCGGCTCCGTCACGTCCGACGACTATAGTGTCGTCTCCACGACCCCGGGACTAGGTTGGCCAGTCACCGGCATGTCCGACGACTATAGGGTCGTCTCCACGACCCCGGGACTAGGTTGGCCCGCCGCCGACTTGTCCGACGACTATAGGGTCGTCCCCACGACCCCGGGACTAGATTGGCCCGCCACCGTCATGTCCGACGACTATACGGTCGTCCCCGCGACCCCGGGACTAGGTTGGCCCGCCGCCGACATGTTCGACAACTATAGGGTCGTCGCCACGACCCCGCGCCAAAGCTGGCCAGCCGCCAACATGTCCGACGACTATAGGGTCGTCCCCACGACCCCGGGACTAGGTCGGCCCGCCGCCGACATGTCCGACGACTATAGGGTCGTCCCCACGCCCCGGTCCAAAGTTGGCCAGCCACCGACATGTCCGACGACTATAGAGTCGTCCCCACGACCCCGGGACTAGATTGGCCCGCCACCGTCATGTCCGACGACTATACGGTCGTCCCCACGACCCCGGGACTAGGTTGGCCCGCCCCCGACTTCTCCGACGACTATAGGTTGGTCCCCACGACCACTGGCCAAAGTTGCCCAGCCGCAGACATGTCCGACGACTATAGGGTCGTCCCTACCACCCCGGGACTAGGTTGGCCAGCCGCCGACATGTCCGACGTCTATAGGGTCGTCCCCTCGACCCCGGGGCTAGATTGCCCCGGCACCGTCACGTCCGACGACTATAGGGTCGTCTCCACGACCCCGGGCCTAGGTTGGCCAGTCACCGGCATTTCCGACGACTGTAGGGTCGTCTCCACGACCCCGGGACTAGGTTGGCCCGCCGCCGACTTGTCCGACGAGTATAGGGTCGTCCCCACGACCCCGGGACTAGGTTGGCCAGCCGCCGACATGTCCGACAACTATAGGGTCGTCCCCACGACCCCGGGGCTAGATTGGCCAGCCGCCGACATGTCCGACGTCTATAGGGTCGTCCCCTCGACCCCGGGGCTAGATTGCCCCGGCACCGTCACGTCCGACGACTATAGGGTCGTCCCCACGACCCCGGGACTAGATTGGCCCGCCACCGTTATGTCCGACGACTATACGGTCGTCCCCACGACCCCGGGACTAGGTTGGCCCGCCCCCGACTTCTCCGACGACTATAGGTTGGTCCCCACGACCACTGGCCAAAGTTGCCCAGCCGCAGACATGTCCGACGACTATAGGGTCGTCCCCACGACCCCGGGACTAGATTGGCCCGCCACCGTCATGTCCGACGACTATACGGTCGTCCCCGCGACCCCGGGAGTAGGTTGGCCCGCCGCCGACTTGTACGACGACTATAGGGTCGTCCCTACCACCCCGGGACTAGGTTGGCCAGCCGCCGACATGTCCGACGTCTATAGGGTCGTCCCCTCGACCCCGGGGCTAGATTGCCCCGGCTCCGTCACGTCCGACGACTATAGGGTCGTCTCCACGACCCCGGGACTAGGTTGGCCAGTCACCGGCATGTCCGACGACTATAGGGTCGTCTCCACGACCCCGGGACTAGGTTGGCCCGCCGCCGACTTGTCCGACGACTATAGGGTCGTCCCCACGACCCCGGGACTAGATTGGCCCGCCTCCGTCATGTCCGACGACTATACGGTCGTCCCCGCGACCCCGGGAGTAGGTTGGCCCGCCGCCGACTTGTACGACGACTATAGGGTCGTCCCTACCACCCCGGGACTAGGTTGGCCAGCCGCCGACATGTCCGACGTCTATAGGGTCGTCCCCTCGACCCCGGGGCTAGATTGCCCCGGCTCCGTCACGTCCGACGACTATAGGGTCGTCTCCAAGACCCCGGGACTAGGTTGGCCAGTCACCGGCATGTCCGACGACTATAGGGTCGTCCCCACGACCCCGGGACTAGGTTGGCCCGCCGCCGACATGTCCGACGACTATAGGGTCGTCCCCACGCCCCGGTCCAAAGTTGGCCAGACGCCGACACGTCCGACGACTATAGGGTCGTCCCCACGACCCCGGGACTAGGTTGGCCCGCCGCCGACTTATCCGACGACTATAGGGTCGTCCCCACGACCCCGGGACTAGGTTGGCCCGCCGCCGACTTGTCCGACGACTATAGGGTCGTCCCTACCACCCCCGGACTAGGTTGGCCAGCCGCCGACTTGGTCGACGACTATAGGGTCGTCCCCACGACCCCGGGACTAGGTTGGCCCGCCGCCGACTTGTTCGACGACTATAGGGTCGTCCCTACCACCCCGGGACTAGGTTGGCCAGCCGCCGACATGTCCGACGTCTATAGGGTCGTCCCCTCGACCCCGGGGCTAGATTGCCCCGGCTCCGTCACGTCCGACGACTATAGGGTCGTCTCCACGACCCCGGGACTAGGTTGGCCAGTCACCGGCATGTCCGACGACTATAGGGTCGTCTCCAAGACCCCGGGACTAGGTTGGCCCGCCGCCGACTTGTCCGACGACTATAGGGTCGTCCCCACGACCTCGGGACTAGGTTGGCCAGCCGCCGACATATCCGACAACTATAGGGTCGTCTCCACGACCCCGGGACTAGGTTGGCCCGCCGCCGTCTTGTCCGACGACTATAGGGTCGTCCCCACGACCACGGGCCAAAGTTGCCCTGCCGCCGACATGTCCGACGACTATAGGGTCGTCCCCACGACCCCGGGACTAGGTTGGCCCGCCGCCGACATGTCCGACGACTATAGGGTCGTCCCCACGACCCCGGGACTAGATTGGCCGCCACCGTGATGTCCGACGACTATAGGGTCGTCTCCACGACCCCGGGACTAGGTTGGCCCGCCGCCGACTTGTCCGACGTCTATAGGGTCGTCCCCACGACCACGGGCCAATGTTGCCCTGCCGCCGACATGTCCGACGACTATAGGGTCGTCCCCACGATCCCGGGAATAGGTTGGCCCGCCGCCGACATGTCCGACGACTATAGGGTCGTCCCCACGCCCCGGGCCAAAGTTGGCCAGCCGCCGACATGTCCGACGACTATAGGGTCGTCCCCACGACCCCGGGGCTAGATTGGCCGCCACCGTGATGTCCGACGACTATAGGGTCGTCTCCACGACCCCGGGAGTAGGTTGGCCCGCCGCCGACTTGTACGACGACTATAGGGTCGTCCCCACGACCCCGGGACTAGATTGGCCAGCCGCCGACATGTCCGACAACTATAGGGTCCTCTCCACGACCCCGGGACTAGGTTGACCCGCCGCCGACTTGTCCGACGACTATAGCTTCGTCCCCACGACCACGGGCCAAAGTTGCCCTGCCGCCGACATGTCCGACGACTATAGGGTCGTCCCCACGAACCCGGGACTAGGTTGGCCGCCACCGTGATGTCCGACGACTATAGGGTCGTCTCCACGACCCCGGGAGTAGGTTGGCCCGCCGCCGACTTGTACGACGACTATAGGGTCGTCCCCACGACCCCGGGACTAGATTGGCCAGCCGCCGACATGTCCGACAACTATAGGGTCCTCTCCACGACCCCGGGACTAGGTTGACCCGCCGCCGACTTGTCCGACGACTATAGGGTCGTCCCCACGACCACGGGCCAAAGTTGCCCTGCCGCCGACATGTCCGACGACTATAGGGTCGTCCCCACGAACCCGGGACTAGGTTGGCCAGTCACCGACATATCCGACGACTATAGGGTCGTCCCCACGACCACGGGCCAAAGTTGCCCTGGCGCCGACATGTCCGACGACTATAGGGTCGTCCCCACGACCCCGGGTCTAGGTTGGCCCGCCGCCGACTTTTCCGACGACTATGGGGTCGTCCCCACGACCCCGGGAGTAGGTTGGCCCGCCGCCGACTTGTCCGACGACTATAGGGTCGTCCACACGACGCCGGGACTAAGTTGGCCAGACGCCGACACGTCCGACGACTATAGGGTCGTCCCCACGACCCCGGGACTAGGTTGGCCCGCCGCCGACTTATCCGACGACTATAGGGTCGTCCCCACGACCCCGGGAATAGGTTGGCCCGCCGCCGACTTGTCCGACGACTATAGGGTCGTCCCTACCACCCCCGGACTAGGTTGGCCAGCCGCCGACTTGGTCGACGACTATAGGGTCGTCCCCACGACCCCAGGACTAGGTTGGCCCGCCGCCGACTTGTCCGACGACTATAGGGTCGTCCCTACCACCCCGGGACTAGGTTGGCCAGCCGCCGACATGTCCGACGTCTATAGGGTCGTCCCCTCGACCCCGGGGCTAGATTGCCCCGGCTCCGTCACGTCCGACGACTATAGGGTCGTCTCCACGACCCCGGGACTAGGTTGGCCAGTCACCGGCATGTCCGACGACTATAGGGTCGTCTCCACGACCCCGGGACTAGGTTGGCCCGCCGCCGACTTGTCCGACGACTATAGGGTCGTCCCCACGACCTCGGGACTAGGTTGGCCAGCCGCCGACATGTCCGACAACTATAGGGTCGTCTCCACGACCCCGGGACTAGGTTGGCCCGCCGCCGACTTTTCCGACGACTATGGGGTCGTCCCCACGACCCCGGGACTAGGTTGGCCCGCCGCCGACTTGTCCGACGACTATAGGATCGTCCCTACCACCCCCGGACTAGGTTGGCCAGCCGCCGACTTGGTCGACGACTATAGGGTCGTCCCCACGACCCCGGGACTAGGTTGGCCCGCCGCCGACTTGTCCGACGACTATAGGGTCGTCCCTACCACCCCGGGACTAGATTGCCCCGGCACCGTCATGTCCGACGACTATAGGGTCGTCCCCACGTCCCCGGGACTAGATTGGCCCGCCACCGTCATGTCCGACGACTATACGGTCGTCCCCGCGACCCCGGGACTAGGTTGGCCCGCCGCCGACGTGTCCGACAACTATAGGGTCGTCTCCACGACCCCGGGACCAGGTTGGCCCGCCGCCGACTTGTCCGACGACTATAGGGTCGTCCCCACGACCACGGGCCAAAGTTGCCCTGGCGCCGACATGTCCGACGACTATAGGGTCGTCCCCACGACCCCGGGTCTAGGTTGGCCCGCCGCCGACTTTTCCGACGACTATGGGGTCGTCCGCACGACCCCGGGAGTAGGTTGGCCCGCCGCCGACTTGTCCGACGACTATAGGGTCGTCCCCACGACCCCGGGACTAAGTTGGCCAGACGCCGACACGTCCGACGACTATAGGGTCGTCCCCACGACCCCGGGACTAGGTTGGCCCGCCGCCGACTTATCCGACGACTATAGGGTCGTCCCCACGACCCCGGGACTAGGTTGGCCCGCCGCCGACTTGTCCGACGACTATAGGGTCGTCCCCACGTCCACTGGCCAAAGTTGCCCAGCCGCAGACATGTCCGACGACTATAGGGTCGTCCCCACGACCCCGGGACTAGATTGGCCCGCCACCGTGATGTCCGACGACTATAGGGTCGTCCCCACGACCCCGGGACTTGATTGCCCAGGCGCCGTCATGTCCGACGACTATAGGGTCGTCCCCACGACCCCGGGACTAGATTGGCCCGCCACCGTCATGTCCGACGACTATACGGTCGTCCCCGCGACCCCGGGAGTAGGTTGGCCCGCCGCCGACTTGTACGACGACTATAGGGTCGTCCCCACGACCCCGGGACTAGATTGGCCAGCCGCCGACATGTCCGACAACTATAGGGTCCTCTCCACGACCCCGGGACTAGGTTGGCCCGCCCCCGACTTGTCCGACGACTATAGGGTCGTCCCCACGACCACGGGCCAAAGTTGCCCTGCCGCCGACATGTCCGACGACTATAGGGTCGTCCCCACGACCCCGGGACTAGGTTGGCCCGCCGCCGACATGTCCGGCGACTATAGGGTCGTCCCCACGCCCCGGTCCAAAGTTGGCCAGCCGCCGACATGTCCGACGACTATAGGGTCGTCCCCACGAACCCGGGACTAGGTTGGCCAGTCACCGACATATCCGACGACTATAGGGTCGTCCCCACGACCACGGGCCAAAGTTGCCCTGGCGCCGACATGTCCGACGACTATAGGGTCGTCCCCACGACCCCGGGTCTAGGTTGGCCCGCCGCCGACTTTTCCGACGACTATGGGGTCGTCCGCACGACCCCGGGAGTAGGTTGGCCCGCCGCCGACTTGTCCGACGACTATAGGGTCGTCCCCACGACCCCGGGACTAAGTTGGCCAGACGCCGACACGTCCGACGACTATAGGGTCGTCCCCACGACCCCGGGACTAGGTTGGCCCGCCGCCGACTTATCCGACGACTATAGGGTCGTCCCCACGACCCCGGGACTAGGTTGGCCCGCCGCCGACTTGTCCGACGACTATAGGGTCGTCCCCACGACCACGGGCCAAAGTTGCCCTGCCGCCGACATGTCCGACGACTATAGGGTCGTCCCCACGACCCCGGGACTAGGTTGGCCCGCCGCCGACTTGTCCGACGACTATAGGGTCGTCCCTACCACCCCCGGACTAGGTTGGCCAGCCGCCGACTTGGTCGACGACTATAGGGTCGTCCCCACGACCCCGGGACTAGGTTGGCCCGCCGCCGACTTGTCCGACGACTGTAGGGTCGTCCCTACCACCCCGGGACTAGGTTGGCCAGCCGCCGACATGTCCGACGACTATAGGGTCGTCCCCACGACCCCGGGGCTAGATTGCCCCGGCATCGTCATGTCCGACGACTATAGGGTCGTCCCCACGTCCCCGGGACTAGATTGGCCCGCCACCGTCATGTCCGACGACTATACGGTCGTCCCCGCGACCCCGGGACTAGGTTGGCCCGCCGCCGACGTGTCCTACGACTTTGGGGTCGTCCCCACGACCACGAGACTAGGTTGGCCAGCCGCCGACATGTTCGACGACTATACGGTCGTCCCCGCGACCCCGGGACTAGGTTGGCCCGCCGCCGACTTGTCCGACGACTATAGGGTCGTCCCCACGACCACGGGCCAAAGTTGCCCTGCCGCCGACATGTCCGACGACTACACGGTCGTCCCCGCGACCCCGGGACTAGGTTGGCCCGCCGCCGACATGTCCGGCGACTATAGGGTCGTCCCCACGCCCCGGTCCAAAGTTGGCCAGCCGCCGACATGTCCGACGACTATAGGGTCGTCCCCACGAACCCGGGACTAGGTTGGCCAGTCACCGACATATCCGACGACTATAGGGTCGTCCCCACGACCACGGGCCAAAGTTGCCCTGGCGCCGACATGTCCGACGACTATAGGGTCGTCCCCACGACCCCGGGTCTAGGTTGGCCCGCCGCCGACTTTTCCGACGACTATGGGGTCGTCCGCACGACCCCGGGAGTAGGTTGGCCCGCCGCCGACTTGTCCGACGACTATAGGGTCGTCCCCACGACCCCGGGACTAAGTTGGCCAGACGCCGACACGTCCGACGACTATAGGGTCGTCCCCACGACCCCGGGACTAGGTTGGCCCGCCGCCGACTTATCCGACGACTATAGGGTCGTCCCCACGACCCCGGGACTAGGTTGGCCCGCCGCCGACTTGTCCGACGACTATAGGGTCGTCCCCACGACCACGGGCCAAAGTTGCCCTGCCGCCGACATGTCCGACGACTATAGGGTCGTCCCCACGACCCCGGGACTAGGTTGGCCCGCCGCCGACTTGTCCGACGACTATAGGGTCGTCCCTACCACCCCGGGACTAGGTTGGCCAGCCGCCGACATGTCCCACGTCTATAGGGTCGTCCCCTCGACCCCGGGGCTAGATTGCCCCGGCTCCGTCACGTCCGACGACTATAGGGTCGTCCCCACGACCCCGGGAATAGATTGGCCCGCCACCGTGATGTCCGACGACTATAGGGTCGTCCCCACGCCCCGGTCCAAAGTTGGCCAGCCGCCGACATGTCCGACGACTATAGGGTCGTCCCCACGAACCCGGGACTAGGTTGGCCAGTCACCGACATATCCGACGACTATAGGGTCGTCCCCACGACCACGGGCCAAAGTTGCCCTGGCGCCGACATGTCCGACGACTATAGGGTCGTCCCCACGACCCCGGGTCTAGGTTGGCCCGCCGCCGACTTTTCCGACGACTATGGGGTCGTCCCCACGACCCCGGGAGTAGGTTGGCCCGCCGCCGACTTATCCGACGACTATAGGGTCGTCCCCACGACCCCGGGACTAGGTTGGCCCGCCGCCGACATGTCCGACGACTATGGGGTCGTCCCCACGACCCCGGGACTAGATTGGCCCGCCACCGTCATGTCCGACGACTATACGGTCGTCCCCACGTCCACTGGCCAAAGTTGCCCAGCCGCAGACATGTCCGACGACTATAGGGTCGTCCCACGAACCCGGGACTAGGTTGGCCAGTCACCGACATATCCGACGACTATAGGGTCGTCCCCACGACCACGGGCCAAAGTTGCCCTGGCGCCGACATGTCCGACGACTATTGGGTCGTCCCCACGACCCCGGGTCTAGGTTGGCCCGCCGCCGACTTTTCCGACGACTATTGGGTCGTCCCCACGACCCCGGGAGTAGGTTGGCCCGCCGCCGACTTGTCCGACGACTATAGGGTCGTCCCCACGACCCCGGGACTAAGTTGGCCAGACGCCGACACGTCCGACGACTATAGGGTCGTCCCCACGACCTCGGGACTAGGTTGGCCAGCCGCCGACATGTCCGACAACTATAGGGTCGTCTCCACGACCCCGGGACTAGGTTGGCCCGCCGCCGACTTGTCCGACGACTATAGGGTCGTCCCCACGACCACGGGCCAAAGTTGCCCTGCCGCCGACATGTCCGACGACTATAGGGTCGTCCCCACGACCCCGGGACTAGGTTGGCCCGCCGCCGACTTGTCCGACGACTATAGGGTCGTCCCTACCACCCCGGGACTAGGTTGGCCAGCCGCCGACATGTCCGACGTCTATAGGGTCGTCCCCTCGACCCCGGGGCTAGATTGCCCCGGCTCCGTCACGTCCGACGACTATAGGGTCGTCTCCACGACCCCGGGACTAGGTTGGCCAGTCACCGGCATATCCGACGACTATAGGGTCGTCTCCACGACCCCGGGACTAGGTTGGCCCGCCGCCGACTTGTCCGACGACTATAGGGTCGTCCCCACGGCCTCGGGACTAGGTTGGCCAGCCGCCGACATGTCCGACAACTATAGGGTCGTCTCCACGACCCCGGGACTAGGTTGGCCCGCCGCCGACTTGTCCGACGACTATAGGGTCGTCCCCACGACCACGGGCCAAAGTTGCCCTGCCGCCGTCATGTCCGACGACTATAGGGTCGTCCCTACCACCCCGGGACTAGGTTGGCCAGCCGCCGACATGTCCGACGTCTATAGGGTCGTCCCCTCGACCCCGGGGCTAGATTGCCCCGGCTCCGTCACGTCCGACGACTATAGTGTCGTCTCCACGACCCCGGGACTAGGTTGGCCAGTCACCGGCATGTCCGACGACTATAGGGTCGTCTCCACGACCCCGGGACTAGGTTGGCCCGCCGCCGACTTGTCCGACGACTATAGGGTCGTCCCCACGACCCCGGGACTAGATTGGCCCGCCACCGTCATGTCCGACGACTATACGGTCGTCCCCGCGACCCCGGGACTAGGTTGGCCCGCCGCCGACATGTTCGACAACTATAGGGTCGTCGCCACGACCCCGCGCCAAAGCTGGCCAGCCGCCAACATGTCCGACGACTATAGGGTCGTCCCCACGACCCCGGGACTAGGTCGGCCCGCCGCCGACATGTCCGACGACTATAGGGTCGTCCCCACGCCCCGGTCCAAAGTTGGCCAGCCACCGACATGTCCGACGACTATAGAGTCGTCCCCACGACCCCGGGACTAGATTGGCCCGCCACCGTCATGTCCGACGACTATACGGTCGTCCCCACGACCCCGGGAATAGGTTGGCCCGCCGCCGACTTGTCCGACGACTATAGGGTCGTCCCTACCACCCCCGGACTAGGTTGGCCAGCCGCCGACTTGGTCGACGACTATAGGGTCGTCCCCACGACCCCAGGACTAGGTTGGCCCGCCGCCGACTTGTCCGACGACTATAGGGTCGTCCACACGACGCCGGGACTAAGTTGGCCAGACGCCGACACGTCCGACGACTATAGGGTCGTCCCCACGACCCCGGGACTAGGTTGGCCCGCCGCCGACTTATCCGACGACTATAGGGTCGTCCCCACGACCCCGGGAATAGGTTGGCCCGCCGCCGACTTGTCCGACGACTATAGGGTCGTCCCTACCACCCCCGGACTAGGTTGGCCAGCCGCCGACTTGGTCGACGACTATAGGGTCGTCCCCACGACCCCAGGACTAGGTTGGCCCGCCGCCGACTTGTCCGACGACTATAGGGTCGTCCCTACCACCCCGGGACTAGGTTGGCCAGCCGCCGACATGTCCGACGTCTATAGGGTCGTCCCCTCGACCCCGGGGCTAGATTGCCCCGGCTCCGTCACGTCCGACGACTATAGGGTCGTCTCCACGACCCCGGGACTAGGTTGGCCCGCCGCCGACTTGTCCGACGACTATAGGGTCGTCCCCACGACCTCGGGACTAGGTTGGCCAGCCGCCGACATGTCCGACAACTATAGGGTCGTCTCCACGACCCCGGGACTAGGTTGGCCCGCCGCCGACTTTTCCGACGACTATGGGGTCGTCCCCACGACCCCGGGACTAGGTTGGCCCGCCGCCGACTTGTCCGACGACTATAGGATCGTCCCTACCACCCCCGGACTAGGTTGGCCAGCCGCCGACTTGGTCGACGACTATAGGGTCGTCCCCACGACCCCGGGACTAGGTTGGCCCGCCGCCGACTTGTCCGACGACTATAGGGTCGTCCCTACCACCCCGGGACTAGATTGCCCCGGCACCGTCATGTCCGACGACTATAGGGTCGTCCCCACGTCCCCGGGACTAGATTGGCCCGCCACCGTCATGTCCGACGACTATACGGTCGTCCCCGCGACCCCGGGACTAGGTTGGCCCGCCGCCGACGTGTCCGACAACTATAGGGTCGTCTCCACGACCCCGGGACCAGGTTGGCCCGCCGCCGACTTGTCCGACGACTATAGGGTCGTCCCCACGACCACGGGCCAATGTTGCCTTGCCGCCGACATGTCCGACGGCTATAGGGTCGTCCCCACGACCCCGGGACTAGGTTGGCCCGCCGCCGACATGTCCGACGACTATAGGGTCGTCCCCACGCCCCGGTCCAAAGTTGGCCAGCCGCCGACATGTCCGACGACTATAGGGTCGACCCCACGACCCCGGGACTAGATTGGCCCGCCACCGTCATGTCCGACGACTATACGGTCGTCCCCGCGACCCTGGGACTAGGTTGGCCCGCCGCCGACTTGTCCGACGACTATAGGGTCGTCCCCACGCCCCGGGCCAAAGTTGGCCAGCCGCCGACATGTCCGACGACTATAGGGTCGTCCCCACGACCCCGGGTCTAGGTTGGCCCGCCGCCGACTTTTCCGTCGACTATGGGGTCGTCCCCACGACCCCGGGACTAGGTTGGCCCGCCGCCGACTTGTCCGACGACTATAGGGTCGTCCCCACGACCCCGGGACTAGATTGGCCGCCACCGTGATGTCCGTCGACTATAGGGTCGTCTCCACGACCCCGGGACTAGGTTGGCCCGCCGCCGACTTGTCCGACGACTATAGGGTCGTCCCCCGACCACGGGCCAAAGTTGCCCTGCCGCCGACATGTCCGACGACTATAGGGTCGTCCCCACGACCCCGGGACTAGGTTGGCCCGCCGCCGACATGTCCGACGACTATAGGGTCGTCTCCACGACCCCGGGACTAGGTTGGCCCGCCGCCGACTTGTCCGACGACTATAGGGTCGTCTCCACGACCACAGGCCAAAGTTGCCCAGCCGCCGACATGTCCGACGACTATAGGGTCGTCCCCACGACCACGGGCCAAAGTTGCCCTGCCGCCGACATGTCCGACGTCTATAGGGTCGTCCCCACGCCCCGGGCCAAAGTTGGCCAGCCGCCGACATGTCCGACGACTATAGGGTCGTCCCCACGACCCCGGGACTAGATTGGCCCGCCACCGTCATGTCCGACGACTATACGGTCGTCCCCGCGACCCCGGGACTAGGTTGGCCCGCCGCCGACGTGTCCTACGACTATGGGGTCGTCCCCACGACCACGAGACTAGGTTGGCCAGCCGCCGACATGTCCGACGACTATAGGGTCGTCCCACGAACCCGGGACTAGGTTGGCCAGTCACCGACATATCCGACGACTATAGGGTCGTCCCGACGACCACGGGCCAAAGTTGGCCAGGCACCGTCATGTCCGACGAGTATAGGGTCGTCCCCACGACCCCGGGACTAGGTTGGCCCGCCGCCGACTTGTCCGACGACTATAGGGTCGTCCCCGCGACCACGGGACTAGGTTGGCCCGCCGCCAACATGTCCGACGACTATAGGGTCGTCCCCACGGCCCCGAGACTAGATTGGCCTACGACCGTCATGTCCGACGACTACAGGGTCGTCCCCACGACCCCAGGACTAGGTTGGCCAGCCGCCGACATGTTCGACGACAATAGGGTCGTCCCCACGCCCCCGGGACTAGATTGGCCCGCCGCCGACATGTCCGACGACTATAGGGTCGTCCCCACGCCCCGGTCCAAAGTTGGCCAGACGCCGACACGTCCGACGACTATAGGGTCGTCCCCACGACCCCGGGACTAGGTTGGCCCGCCGCCGAGTTATCCGACGACTATAGGGTCGTCCCCACGACCCCGGGACTAGGTTGGCCCGCCGCCGACTTGTCCGACGACTATAGGGTCGTCCCCACGACCCCGGACTAGATTGGCCCGCCACCGTCATGTCCGACGACTATAGGGTCGTCCCCACGACCCCGGGACTAGGTTGGCCCGCCGCCGACTTGTCCGACGACTATAGGGTCGTCCCCATGACCACGGGCCAAAGTTGCCCAGCCGCCGACATGTCCGACGACTATAGGGTCGTCCCCACGACCCCGGGACAAGGTTGGCCCGCCGCCGACTTGTCCGACGACTATAGGGTCGTCCCCACGACCCCGGGACTAGGTTGGCCAGCCGCCGACATGTCCGCCGACTATAGGGTCGTCCCCACGACCCCGGGACTAGATTGGCCCACCACCGTCATGTCCGACGACTACAGGGTAGTCCCCACGAACCCGGGACTAGGTCGGCCCGCCGCCGACATGTCCGACGACTATAGGGTCGTCCCCACGACCCCGGGACTAGGTTGGCCCGCCGCCGACTTGTCCGACGACTATAGGGTCGTCCCCACGACCCCGGGTCTAGGTTGGCCCGCCACCGTCATGTCCGACGACTATAGGGTCGTCCCCACGACCCCGGGACAAGGTTGGCCCGCCGCCGACTTGTCCGACGACTATAGGGTCGTCCCCACGACCCCGGGACTAGGTTGGCCAGCCGCCGACATGTCCGCCGACTATAGGGTCGTCCCTACCACCCCGGGACTAGGTTCGCCAGCCGCCGACATGTCCGACGACTATAGGGTCGTCCCCACAACACCGGGGCTAGATTGGCCAGCCGCCGACATGTCCGACGACTATAGGGTCGTCCCAACGACCCCGGGATTAAGTTGGCCAGCCGCCGACATGTCCGACGAGTTTGGGGTCGTCCCCACGACCACGGGCCAAAGTTGGTCAGCCGCCGACATGCCCGACGACTATAGGGTCGTCCCCACGACCCCGGGACTAGGTTGGCCCGCCGCCGACTTGTCCGACGACTATAGGGTCGTCCCTACCACCCCCGGACTAGGTTGGCCAGCCGCCGACTTGGTCGACGACTATAGGGTCGTCCCCACGACCCCGGGACTAGGTTGGCCCGCCGCCGACTTATCCGACGACTATAGGGTCATCCCTACCACCCCGGGGCTAGATTGCCCCGGCACCGTCACGTCCGACGACTATAGGGTCGTCTCCACGACCCCGGGACTAGGTTGGCCAGTCCCCGGCATGTCCGACGACTATAGGGTCGTCTCCACGACCCCGGGACTAGGTTGGCCAGCCGCCGACATGTCCGACGACTACGGGGTCGTCCCCACGACCCCGGGACTAGATTGGCCCGCCACCGTCATGTCCGACGACTATACGGTCGTCCCCACGTCCACTGGCCAAAGTTGCCCAGCCGCAGACATGTCCGACGACTATAGGGTCGTCCCCACGACCACGGGCCAAAGTTGCCCTGCCGCCGACATGTCCGACGACTATAGGGTCGTCCCCACGACCCCGGGACTAGGTTGGCCCGCCGCCGACATGTCCGAAGACTATAGGGTCGTCCCCACGCCCCGGTCCAAAGTTGGCCAGCCGCCGACATGTCCGACGACTATAGGGTCGTCCCCACGAACCCGGGACCAGGTTGCCCAGTCACCGACATATCCGACGACTATAGGGTCGTCCCCACGACCACGGGCCAAAGTTGCCCTGGCGCCGACATGTCCGACGACTATAGGGTCGTCCCCACGACCCCGGGTCTAGGTTGGCCCGCCGCCGACTTTTCCGACGACTATGGGGTCGTCCCCACGACCCCGGGAGTAGGTTGGCCCGCCGCCGACTTGTCCGACGACTATAGGGTCGTCCCCACGACCCCGGGACTAAGTTGGCCAGACGCCGACACGTCCGACGACTATAGGGTCGTCCCCACGACCCCGGGACTAGGTTGACCCGCCGCCGACTTATCCGACGACTATAGGGTCGTCCCCACGACCCCGGGACTAGGTTGGCCCGCCGCCGACTTGTCCGACGACTATAGGGTCGTCCCTACCACCCCCGGACTAGGTTGGCCAGCCGCCGACTTGGTCGACGACTATAGGGTCGTCCCCACGACCCCGGGACTAGGTTGGCCCGCCGCCGACTTGTCCGACGACTGTAGGGTCGTCCCTACCACCCCGGGACTAGGTTGGCCAGCCGCCGACATGTCCGACGACTATAGGGTCGTCCCCACGACCCCGGGGCTAGATTGCCCCGGCATCGTCATGTCCGACGACTATAGGGTCGTCCCCACGTCCCCGGGACTAGATTGGCCCGCCACCGTCATGTCCGACGACTATACGGTCGTCCCCGCGACCCCGGGACTAGGTTGGCCCGCCGCCGACGTGTCCTACGACTTTGGGGTCGTCCCCACGACCACGAGACTAGGTTGGCCAGCCGCCGACTTGTCCGACGACTATAGGGTCGTCCCCACGACCCCGGGACTAAGTTCGCCAGACGCCGACACGTCCGACGACTATAGGGTCGTCCCCACGACCCCGGGACTAGGTTGGCCCGCCGCCGACTTGTCCGACGACTATAGGGTCGTCCCCACGACCCCGGACTAGATTGGCCCGCCACCGTCATGTCCGACGACTATAGGGTCGTCCCCACGACCCCGGGACTAGGTTGGCCCGCCGCCGACTTGTCCGACGACTATAGGGTCGTCCCCACGTCCACTGGCCAAAGTTGCCCAGCCGCAGACATGTCCGACGACTATAGGGTCGTCCCCACGACCCCGGGACTAGATTGGCCCGCCACCGTGATGTCCGACGACTATAGGGTCGTCCCGACGACCCCGGGACTAGATTGGCCGCCACCGTGATGTCCGACGACTATAGGGTCGTCTCCACGACCCCGGGACTAGGTTGGCCCGCCGCCGACTTGTCCGACGACTATAGGGTCGTCCCCACGACCACGGGCCAAAGTTGCCCTGCCGCCGACATGTCCGACGACTATAGGGTCGTCCCCACGATCCCGGGACTAGGTTGGCCCGCCGCCGACATGTCCGACGACTATAGGGTCGTCCCCACGCCCCGGGCCAAAGTTGGCCAGCCGCCGACATGTCCGACGACTATAGGGTCGTCCCCACGACCCCGGGACTTGATTGCCCAGGCACCGTCATGTCCGACGACTATAGGGTCGTCCCCACGACCCCGGGACTAGATTGGCCCGCCACCGTCATGTCCGACGACTATACGGTCGTCCCCGCGACCCCGGGAGTAGGTTGGCCCGCCGCCGACTTGTACGACGACTATAGGGTCGTCCCCACGACCCCGGGACTAGATTGGCCAGCCGCCGACATGTCCGACAACTATAGGGTCCTCTCCACGACCCCGGGACTAGGTTGGCCCGCCCCCGACTTGTCCGACGACTATAGGGTCGTCCCCACGACCACGGGCCAAAGTTGCCCTGCCGCCGACATGTCCGACGACTATAGGGTCGTCCCCACGACCCCGGGACTAGGTTGGCCCGCCGCCGACATGTCCGGCGACTATAGGGTCGTCCCCACGCCCCGGTCCAAAGTTGGCCAGCCGCCGACATGTCCGACGACTATAGGGTCGTCCCCACGAACCCGGGACTAGGTTGGCCAGTCACCGACATATCCGACGACTATAGGGTCGTCCCCACGCCCCGGTCCAAAGTTGGCCAGCCGCCGACATGTCCGACGACTATAGGGTCGTCCCCACGACCCCGGGACTAGATTGGCCAGCCGCCGACATGTCCGACAACTATAGGGTCCTCTCCACGACCCCGGGACTAGGTTGGCCCGCCCCCGACTTGTCCGACGACTATAGGGTCGTCCCCACGACCACGGGCCAAAGTTGCCCTGCCGCCGACATGTCCGACGACTATAGGGTCGTCCCCACGACCCCGGGACTAGATTGGCCAGCCGCCGACATGTCCGACAACTATAGGGTCCTCTCCACGACCCCGGGACTAGGTTGGCCCGCCCCCGACTTGTCCGACGACTATAGGGTCGTCCCCACGACCACGGGCCAAAGTTGCCCTGCCGCCGACATGTCCGACGACTATAGGGTCGTCCCCACGACCCCGGGACTAGGTTGGCCCGCCGCCGACATGTCCGGCGACTATAGGGTCGTCCCCACGCCCCGGTCCAAAGTTGGCCAGCCGCCGACATGTCCGACGACTATAGGGTCGTCCCCACGAACCCGGGACTAGGTTGGCCAGTCACCGACATATCCGACGACTATAGGGTCGTCCCCACGACCACGGGCCAAAGTTGCCCTGGCGCCGACATGTCCGACGACTATAGGGTCGTCCCCACGACCCCGGGTCTAGGTTGGCCCGCCGCCGACTTTTCCGACGACTATGGGGTCGTCCGCACGACCCCGGGAGTAGGTTGGCCCGCCGCCGACTTGTCCGACGACTATAGGGTCGTCCCCACGACCCCGGGACTAAGTTGGCCAGACGCCGACACGTCCGACGACTATAGGGTCGTCCCCACGACCCCGGGACTAGGTTGGCCCGCCGCCGACTTGTCCGACGACTGTAGGGTCGTCCCTACCACCCCGGGACTAGGTTGGCCAGCCGCCGACATGTCCGACGACTATAGGGTCGTCCCCACGACCCCGGGGCTAGATTGCCCCGGCATCGTCATGTCCGACGACTATAGGGTCGTCCCCACGTCCCCGGGACTAGATTGGCCCGCCACCGTCATGTCCGACGACTATACGGTCGTCCCCGCGACCCCGGGACTAGGTTGGCCCGCCGCCGACGTGTCCTACGACTTTGGGGTCGTCCCCACGACCACGAGACTAGGTTGGCCAGCCGCCGACATGTCCGACGACTATACGGTCGTCCCCGCGACCCCGGGACTAGGTTGGCCCGCCGCCGACTTGTCCGACGACTATAGGGTCGTCCCCACGACCACGGGCCAAAGTTGCCCTGCCGCCGACATGTCCGACGACTACACGGTCGTCCCCGCGACCCCGGGACTAGGTTGGCCCGCCGCCGACGTGTCCTACGACTATGGGGTCGTCCCCACGACCACGAGACTAGGTTGGCCAGCCGCCGACATGTCCGACGACTATAGGGTCGTCCCACGAACCCGGGACTAGGTTGGCCAGTCACCGACATATCCGACGACTATAGGGTCGTCCCCACGACCACGGGCCAAAGTTGCCCTGGCGCCGACATGTCCGACGACTATAGGGTCGTCCCCACGACCCCGGGTCTAGGTTGGCCCGCCGCCGACTTTTCCGACGACTATGGGGTCGTCCCCACGACCCCGGGAGTAGGTTGGCCCGCCGCCGACTTGTCCGACGACTATAGGGTCGTCCCCACGACCCCGGGACTAAGTTCGCCAGACGCCGACACGTCCGACGACTATAGGGTCGTCCCCACGACCCCGGGACTAGGTTGGCCCGCCGCCGACTTATCCGACGACTATAGGGTCGTCCCCACGACCCCGGGCCAAAGTTGCCCTGCCGCCGACATGTCCGACGACTATAGGGTCGTCCCCACGACCACGGGCCAAAGTTGCCCTGGCGCCGACATGTCCGACGACTATAGGGTCGTCCCCACGACCCCGGGTCTAGGTTGGCCCGCCGCCGACTTGTCCGACGACTATAGGGTCGTCCCCACGACCACGGGCCAAAGTTGCCCTGCCGCCGACATGTCCGACGACTATAGGGTCGTCCCCACGACCCCGGGACTAGGTTGGCCCGCCGCCGACATGTCCGACGACTATAGGGTCGTCCCCACGCCCCGGTCCAAAGTTGGCCAGCCGCCGACATGTCCGACGACTACGGGGTCGTCCCCACGACCCCGGGACTAGATTGGCCCGCCACCGTCATGTCCGACGACTATACGGTCGCCCCCACGTCCACTGGCCAAAGTTGCCCAGCCGCAGACATGTCCGACTACTATAGGGTCGTCCCCACGACCCCGGGACTAGATTGGCCCGCCACCGTGATGTCCGACGACTATAGGGTCGTCCCCACGACCCCGGGGCTAGATTGCCCCGGCATCGTCATGTCCGACGACTATAGGGTCGTCCCCACGTCCCCGGGACTAGATTGGCCCGCCACCGTCATGTCCGACGACTATACGGTCGTCCCCACGTCCACTGGCCAAAGTTGCCCAGCCGCAGACATGTCCGACGACTATAGGGTCGTCCCCACGACCCCGGGACTAGATTGGCCCGCCACCGTGATGTCCGACGACTATAGGGTCGTCCCGACGACCCCGGGACTAGATTGGCCGCCACCGTGATGTCCGACGACTATAGGGTCGTCTCCACGACCCCGGGACTAGGTTGGCCCGCCGCCGACTTGTCCGACGACTATAGGGTCGTCCCCACGACCACGGGCCAAAGTTGCCCTGCCGCCGACATGTCCGACAACTATAGGGTCGTCCCCACGATCCCGGGACTAGGTTGGCCCGCCGCCGACATGTCCGACGACTATAGGGTCGTCCCCACGCCCCGGGCCAAAGTTGGCCAGCCGCCGACATGTCCGACGACTATAGGGTCGTCCCCACGACCCCGGGACTTGATTGCCCAGGCACCGTCATGTCCGACGACTATAGGGTCGTCCCCACGACCCCGGGACTAGATTGGCCCGCCACCGTCATGTCCGACGACTATACGGTCGTCCCCGCGACCCCGGGAGTAGGTTGGCCCGCCGCCGACTTGTACGACGACTATAGGGTCGTCCCCACGACCCCGGGACTAGATTGGCCAGCCGCCGACATGTCCGACAACTATAGGGTCCTCTCCACGACCCCGGGACTAGGTTGGCCCGCCCCCGACTTGTCCGACGACTATAGGGTCGTCCCCACGACCACGGGCCAAAGTTGCCCTGCCGCCGACATGTCCGACGACTATAGGGTCGTCCCCACGACCCCGGGACTAGGTTGGCCCGCCGCCGACATGTCCGGCGACTATAGGGTCGTCCCCACGCCCCGGTCCAAAGTTGGCCAGCCGCCGACATGTCCGACGACTATAGGGTCGTCCCCACGAACCCGGGACTAGGTTGGCCAGTCACCGACATATCCGACGACTATAGGGTCGTCCCCACGACCACGGGCCAAAGTTGCCCTGGCGCCGACATGTCCGACGACTATAGGGTCGTCCCCACGACCCCGGGTCTAGGTTGGCCCGCCGCCGACTTTTCCGACGACTATGGGGTCGTCCGCACGACCCCGGGAGTAGGTTGGCCCGCCGCCGACTTGTCCGACGACTATAGGGTCGTCCCCACGACCCCGGGACTAAGTTGGCCAGACGCCGACACGTCCGACGACTATAGGGTCGTCCCCACGACCCCGGGACTAGGTTGGCCCGCCGCCGACTTATCCGACGACTATAGGGTCGTCCCCACGACCCCGGGACTAGGTTGGCCCGCCGCCGACTTGTCCGACGACTATAGGGTCGTCCCCACGACCACGGGCCAAAGTTGCCCTGCCGCCGACATGTCCGACGACTATAGGGTCGTCCCCACGACCCCGGGACTAGGTTGGACCGCCGCCGACTTGTCCGACGACTATAGGGTCGTCCCTACCACCCCGGGACTAGGTTGGCCAGCCGCCGACATGTCCCACGTCTATAGGGTCGTCCCCTCGACCCCGGGGCTAGATTGCCCCGGCTCCGTCACGTCCGACGACTATAGGGTCGTCCCCACGACCCCGGGAATAGATTGGCCCGCCACCGTGATGTCCGACGACTATAGGGTCGTCCCCACGCCCCGGTCCAAAGTTGGCCAGCCGCCGACATGTCCGACGACTATAGGGTCGTCCCCACGAACCCGGGACTAGGTTGGCCAGTCACCGACATATCCGACGACTATAGGGTCGTCCCCACGACCACGGGCCAAAGTTGCCCTGGCGCCGACATGTCCGACGACTATAGGGTCGTCCCCACGACCCCGGGTCTAGGTTGGCCCGCCGCCGACTTTTCCGACGACTATGGGGTCGTCCGCACGACCCCGGGAGTAGGTTGGCCCGCCGCCGACTTGTCCGACGACTATAGGGTCGTCCCCACGACCCCGGGACTAAGTTGGCCAGACGCCGACACGTCCGACGACTATAGGGTCGTCCCCACGACCCCGGGACTAGGTTGGCCCGCCGCCGACTTATCCGACGACTATAGGGTCGTCCCCACGACCCCGGGACTAGGTTGGCCCGCCGCCGACTTGTCCGACGACTATAGGGTCGTCCCCACGTCCACTGGCCAAAGTTGCCCAGCCGCAGACATGTCCGACGACTATAGGGTCGTCCCCACGACCCCGGGACTAGATTGGCCCGCCACCGTGATGTCCGACGACTATAGGGTCGTCCCCACGACCCCGGGACTTGATTGCCCAGGCACCGTCATGTCCGACGACTATAGGGTCGTCCCCACGACCCCGGGACTAGATTGGCCCGCCACCGTCATGTCCGACGACTATACGGTCGTCCCCGCGACCCCGGGAGTAGGTTGGCCCGCCGCCGACTTGTACGACGACTATAGGGTCGTCCCCACGACCCCGGGACTAGATTGGCCAGCCGCCGACATGTCCGACAACTATAGGGTCCTCTCCACGACCCCGGGACTAGGTTGGCCCGCCCCCGACTTGTCCGACGACTATAGGGTCGTCCCCACGACCACGGGCCAAAGTTGCCCTGCCGCCGACATGTCCGACGACTATAGGGTCGTCCCCACGACCCCGGGACTAGGTTGGCCCGCCGCCGACATGTCCGGCGACTATAGGGTCGTCCCCACGCCCCCGGTCCAAAGTTGGCCAGCCGCCGACATGTCCGACGACTATAGGGTCGTCCCCACGAACCCGGGACTAGGTTGGCCAGTCACCGACATATCCGACGACTATAGGGTCGTCCCCACGACCACGGGCCAAAGTTGCCCTGGCGCCGACATGTCCGACGACTATAGGGTCGTCCCCACGACCCCGGGTCTAGGTTGGCCCGCCGCCGACTTTTCCGACGACTATAGGGTCGTCCCCACGACCACGGGCCAAAGTTGCCCTGCCGCCGACATGTCCGACGACTATAGGGTCGTCCCCACGACCCCGGGACTAGGTTGGCCCGCCGCCGACTTATCCGACGACTATAGGGTCGTCCCCACGACCCCGGGACTAGGTTGGCCCGCCGCCGACTTGTCCGACGACTATAGGGTCGTCCCCACGACCACGGGCCAAAGTTGCCCTGCCGCCGACATGTCCGACGACTATAGGGTCGTCCCCACGACCCCGGGACTAGGTTGGCCCGCCGCCGACTTGTCCGACGACTATAGGGTCGTCCCTACCACCCCCGGACTAGGTTGGCCAGCCGCCGACTTGGTCGACGACTATAGGGTCGTCCCCACGACCCCGGGACTAGGTTGGCCCGCCGCCGACTTGTCCGACGACTGTAGGGTCGTCCCTACCACCCCGGGACTAGGTTGGCCAGTCACCGACATGTCCGACGACTATAGGGTCGTCCCCACGACCCCGGGACTAGGTTGGCCCGCCGCCGACGTGTCCTACGACTATGGGGTCGTCCCCACGACCACGGGTCTTGGTTGGCCAGCCGCCGACATGTCCGACGACTATAGGTTCGTCCCTACGACCCTGGGCATACGTTGGCCTGCCGCCGACATGTCCGACGACTATAGGGTGGTCCCCACGACCCCAGGACTAGGTTGGCCCGCCGCCGACGTGTCCGACGACTATAGGGTCGTCCCCACGACCCCGGGACTAGGTAGGCCCGCCGCCGACATGTCCGACAATTATAGGGTCGTCCCCACGACCCCGGGACTAGGTTGGCCCGCCGCCGACATGTCCGACGACAATACGGTCGTCCTCACGACCACGGGACTAGGTTGGCCCGCCGCCGACTTGTCCGACGACTATACGGTCGTCCCCACGACCACGGGACTAGGTTGGCCCGCCGCCGACTTGTCCGAGGACTATATGGTCGTCCCCAGGACCCCGGGACTAGGTCGGCCCGCCGCCGACTTGTCCGACGACTATAGGGTCGTCCCCACGACCCGGGCCAAAGTTGGACAGCCGCCGACATGTCCGACGACTATAGGGTCGTCCCCACGACCCGGGCCAAAGTTGGACAGCCGCCGACATGTCCGACGACTATAGGGTCGTCCCCGCGAACCCGGGACTACGTTGGCCAGTCACCGACATGTCCGACGACTATAGGGTCGTCCCCACGCCCCGGGCCAAAGTTGGCCTGCCGCCGACGTGTCCTACGACTATGGGGTCGTCCCCACGACCACGGGACTAGGTTGGCCAGCCGCCGACATGTCCGACGACTATAGGGTCGTCCCCACCACCCCGGGTCTAGGTTGGCCAGCCGCCGACATGTCCGACGACTATAGGGTCGTCCCCACGACCACTGGCCAAAGTTGCCCAGCCGCCGACATGTCCGACGACTATAGGGTCGTCCCCACGACCCCGGGACTAGGTTGGCCCGCCGCCGACATGTCCGACGTCTATATCGTCGTCCCCACGACCCCTGGGCTAGATTGGCCCGCCACGGTCATGTCCGACGACTATAGGTTCGTCCCTACGACCCTGGGCATACGTTGGCCTGCCGCCGACATGTCCGACGACTATAGGGTCGTCCCCACGACCACTGGCCAAAGTTGCCCAGCCGCCGACATGTCCGACGACTATAGGGTCGTCCCCACGACCCCGGGTCTAGGTTGGCCCGCCGTCGACTTTTCCGACGACTATAGGGTCGTCCCCACGACCCCGGGACTAGGTTGGCCCGCCGCCGACATGTCCGACGTCTATAGGGTCGTCCCCACGACCCCGGGACTAGGTTGGCCCGCCGCCGACTTGTCCGACGACTATAGGGTCGTCTCCACGACCCCGGGACTAGGTTGGCCAGTCACCGACATGTCCGACGACTATAGGGTCGTCCCTACGACCACGGGCCAAAGTTGCCCTGCCGCCGACATGTCCGACGACTATAGGGTCGTCCCCACGACCACGGGTCTTGGTTGGCCAGCCGCCGACATGTCCGACGACTATAGGGTCATCCCCAGGACCCCGGGACTAGGTCGGCCCGCCGCCGACATGTCCGACGACTATAGGGTCGTCCCCACCACCCCGGGACTAGGTTGGCCCGCCGCCGACATGTCCGACGACTATAGGGTCGTCCCCACCACCCCGGGTCTAGGTTGGCCAGCCGCCGACATGTCCGACGACTATAGGGTCGTCCCCACGACCATGGGCCAAAGTTGCCCTGCCGCCGACATGTCCGACGACTATAGGGTCGTCCCCACGACCCCGGGACTAGGTTGGCCCGCCGCCGACATGTCCGACGACTATAGGGTCGTCCCCACCACCCCGGGTCTAGGTTGGCCCGCCGCCGACATGTCCGACGACTATAGGGTCGTCCCCACCACCCCGGGTCTAGGTTGGCCAGCCGCCGACATGTCCGACGACTATAGGGTCGTCCCCACGACCATGGGCCAAAGTTGCCCTGCCGCCGACATGTCCGACGACTATAGGGTCGTCCCCACGACCACTGGCCAAAGTTGCCCAGCCGCCGACTTGTCCGACGACTATAGGGTCGTCTCCACGACCCCGGGACTAGGTTGGCCAGTCACCGGCATGTCCGACGACTATAGGGTCGTCTCCACGACCCCGGGACTAGGTTGGCCAGTCACCGACATGTCCGACGACTATAGGGTCGTCCCCACGACCACGGCCAAAGTTGCCCTGCCGCCGACATGTGCGACGACTATAGGGTCGTCCCCACGACCCCGGGACTAGGTTGGCCCACCACCGTCATGTCCGACGACTATGGGGTCGTCCTCACGACCCCGGGACTAGATTGGCCCGCCACCGTCATGTCCGACGACTATAGGTTCGTCCCCACGACCCCGGGACTAGGTTGGCCTGCCGCCGAAATGTCCGACGACTATAGGGTCGTCCCCACGACCCCGGGACTAGGTTGGCCCGCCGCCGACTTGTCCGACGACTATAGGGTCGTCCCCACGACCCCGGGACTAGGTTGGCCTGCCGCCGAAATGTCCGACGACTATACGGTCGTCCCCACGACCACGGGACTAGGTTGGCCCGCCGCCGACTTGTCCGACGACTATAGGGTCGTCCCCACGACCCCGGGAGTAGGTTGGCCCGCCGCCGACTTGTCCGACGACTATAGGGTCGTCCCCACGACCCCGGGACTAGGTTGGCCCGCCGCCGACGTGTCCTACGACTATGGGGTCGTCCCCACGACCACGGGTCTTGGTTGGCCAGCCGCCGACATGTCCGACGACTATAGGGTCATCCCCAGGACCCCGGGACTAGGTCGGCCCGCCGCCGACTTGTCCGACGACTATAGGGTCGTCCCCACGACCCCGGGACTAGGTTGGCCCGCCACCGTCATGTCCGACGACTATAGGTTCGTCCCTACGACCCTGGGCATACGTTGGACTGCCGCCGACATGTCCGACGACTATAGGGTCGTCCCCACGACCCCAGGACTAGGTTGGCCCGCCGCCGACTTGTCCGACGACTATAGGGTCGTCCCCACGACCCCGGGACTAGGTAGGCCCGCCGCCGACATGTCCGACAATTATAGGGTCGTCCCCACGACCCCGGGACTAGGTTGGCCCGCCGCCGACATGTCCGACGACTATACGGTCGTCCTCACGACCACGGGACTAGGTTGGCCCGCCGCCGACTTGTCCGACGACTATACGGTCGTCCCCACGACCACGGGACTAGGTTGGCCCGCCGCCGACTTGTCCGAGGACTATAGGGTCGTCCCCAGGACCCCGGGACTAGGTCGGCCCGCCGCCGACTTGTCCGACGACTATAGGGTCGTCCCCACGACCCGGGCCAAAGTTGGACAGCCGCCGACATGTCCGACGACTATAGGGTCGTCCCCACGACCCGGGCCAAAGTTGGACAGCCGCCGACATGTCCGACGACTATAGGGTCGTCCCCGCGAACCCGGGACTACGTTGGCCAGTCACCGACATGTCCGACGACTATAGGGTCGTCCCCACGCCCCGGGCCAGAGTTGGCCTGCCGCCGACGTGTCCTACGACTATGGGGTCGTCCCCACGACCACGGGACTAGGTTGGCCAGCCGCCGACATGTCCGACGACTATAGGGTCGTCCCCACCACCCCGGGTCTAGGTTGGCCAGCCGCCGACATGTCCGACGACTATAGGGTCGTCCCCACGACCACTGGCCAAAGTTGCCCAGCCGCCGACATGTCCGACGACTATAGGGTCGTCCCCGCGAACCCGGGACTACGTTGGCCAGTCACCGACATGTCCGACGACTATAGGGTCGTCCCCACGCCCCGGGCCAGAGTTGGCCTGCCGCCGACGTGTCCTACGACTATGGGGTCGTCCCCACGACCACGGGACTAGGTTGGCCAGCCGCCGACATGTCCGACGACTATAGGGTCGTCCCCACGACCACGGGACTAGGTTGGCCAGCCGCCGACATGTCCGACGACTATAGGGTCGTCCCCACGACCCCGGGACTAGGTTGGCCGCCGCCGACATGTCCGTAGACTATAGGGTCGTCCCCACGCCCCGGGCCAAAGTTGGCCAGCCGCCGACATGTCCGACGACTATAGGGTCGTCCCCACGACCCCGGGACTAGGTCGGCCCGCCGCCGACTTGTCCGACGACTATAGGGTCGTCCCCACGACCCGGGCCAAAGTTGGCCAGCCGCCGACTTGTCCGACGACTATAAGGTCGTCCCCGCGAACCCGGGACTACGTTGGCCAGTCACCGTCATGTCCGACGACTATAGGGTCGTCCCCACGACCCCGGGACTAGGATGGCCCGCCGCCGACATGTCCGACGACTATAGGGTCGTCCCCACGACCCCGGGACTAGGTTGGCCCGCCGCCGACATGTCCGTAAACTATAGGGTCGTCCCCACGCCCCGGGCCAAAGTTGGCCAGCCGCCGACATGTCCGACGACTATGGGGTCGTCCCCACGACCACGGGCAAAGTTGCCCTGCCGCCGACATGTACGACGACTATAGGGTCGTCCCCACGACCACGGCCAAAGTTGCCCTGCCGCCGACATGTCCGACGACTATAGGGTCGTCCCCACGACCCCGGGACTAGGTTCGCCCGCCGCCGAATTTTCCGACGACTATAGGGTCGTCCCCACGACCCCGGGACTAGGATGGCCCGCCGCCGACATGTCCGACGACTATAGGGTCGTCCCCACGACCCCGGGACTAGGTTGGCCCGCCGCCGACATGTCCGTAAACTATAGGGTCGTCCCCACGCCCCGGGCCAAAGTTGGCCAGCCGCCGACATGTCCGACGACTATAGGGTCGTCCCCACGACCACGGGCAAAGTTGCCCTGCCGCCGACATGTACGACGACTATAGGGTCGTCCCCACGACCACGGCCAAAGTTGCCCTGCCGCCGACATGTCCGACGACTATAGGGTCGTCCCCACGACCCCGGGACTAGGTTCGCCCGCCGCCGAATTTTCCGACGACTATAGGGTCGTCCCCACGACCCCGGGAGTAGGTTGGCCCGCCGCCGACTTGTCCGACGACTATAGGGTCGTCCCCACGACCCCGGGACTAGGTTGGCCTGCCGCCGAAATGTCCGACGACTATACGGTCGTCCCCACGACCACGGGACTAGGTTGGCCCGCCGCCGACTTGTCCGACGACTATAGGGTCGTCCCCACGACCCCGGGAGTAGGTTGGCCCGCCGCCGACTTGTCCGACGACTATAGGGTCGTCCCCACGACCCCGGGACTAGGTTGGCCCGCCGCCGACGTGTCCTACGACTATGGGGTCGTCCCCACGACCACGGGTCTTGGTTGGCCAGCCGCCGACATGTCCGACGACTATAGGGTCATCCCCAGGACCCCGGGACTAGGTCGGCCCGCCGCCGACTTGTCCGACGACTATAGGGTCGTCCCCACGACCCCGGGACTAGGTTGGCCCGCCACCGTCATGTCCGACGACTATAGGTTCGTCCCTACGACCCTGGGCATACGTTGGCCTGCCGCCGACATGTCCGACGACTATAGGGTCGTCCCCACGACCCCAGGACTAGGTTGGCCCGCCGCCGACTTGTCCGACGACTATAAGGTCGTCCCCGCGAACCCGGGACTACGTTGGCCAGTCACCGTCATGTCCGACGACTATAGGGTCGTCCCCACGACCCCGGGACTAGGATGGCCCGCCGCCGACATGTCCGACGACTATAGGGTCGTCCCCACGACCCCGGGACTAGGTTGGCCCGCCGCCGACATGTCCGTAAACTATAGGGTCGTCCCCACGCCCCGGGCCAAAGTTGGCCAGCCGCCGACATGTCCGACGACTATGGGGTCGTCCCCACGACCCGGGCCAAAGTTGGACAGCCGCCGACATGTCCGACGACTATAGGGTCGTCCCCACGACCCCGGGACTAGGTTGGCCCGCCGCCGACGTGTCCTACGACTATGGGGTCGTCCCCACGACCACGGGTCTTGGCTGGCCAGCCGCCGACATGTCCGACGACTATAGGTTCGTCCCTACGACCCTGGGCATACGTTGGCCTGCCGCCGACATGTCCGACGACTATAGGGTGGTCCCCACGACCCCAGGACTAGGTTGGCCCGCCGCCGACGTGTCCGACGACTATAGGGTCGTCCCCACGACCCCGGGACTAGGTAGGCCCGCCGCCGACATGTCCGACAATTATAGGGTCGTCCCCACGACCCCGGGACTAGGTTGGCCCGCCGCCGACATGTCCGACGACAATACGGTCGTCCTCACGACCACGGGACTAGGTTGGCCCGCCGCCGACTTGTCCGACGACTATACGGTCGTCCCCACGACCACGGGACTAGGTTGGCCCGCCGCCGACTTGTCCGAGGACTATATGGTCGTCCCCAGGACCCCGGGACTAGGTCGGCCCGCCGCCGACTTGTCCGACGACTATAGGGTCGTCCCCACGACCCGGGCCAAAGTTGGACAGCCGCCGACATGTCCGACGACTATAGGGTCGTCCCCACGACCCGGGCCAAAGTTGGACAGCCGCCGACATGTCCGACGACTATAGGGTCGTCCCCGCGAACCCGGGACTACGTTGGCCAGTCACCGACATGTCCGACGACTATAGGGTCGTCCCCACGCCCCGGGCCAAAGTTGGCCTGCCGCCGACGTGTCCTACGACTATGGGGTCGTCCCCACGACCACGGGACTAGGTTGGCCAGCCGCCGACATGTCCGACGACTATAGGGTCGTCCCCACCACCCCGGGTCTAGGTTGGCCAGCCGCCGACATGTCCGACGACTATAGGGTCGTCCCCACGACCACTGGCCAAAGTTGCCCAGCCGCCGACATGTCCGACGACTATAGGGTCGTCCCCACGACCCCGGGACTAGGTTGGCCCGCCGCCGACATGTCCGACGTCTATATCGTCGTCCCCACGACCCCTGGGCTAGATTGGCCCGCCACGGTCATGTCCGACGACTATAGGTTCGTCCCTACGACCCTGGGCATACGTTGGCCTGCCGCCGACATGTCCGACGACTATAGGGTCGTCCCCACGACCACTGGCCAAAGTTGCCCAGCCGCCGACATGTCCGACGACTATAGGGTCGTCCCCACGACCCCGGGTCTAGGTTGGCCCGCCGTCGACTTTTCCGACGACTATAGGGTCGTCCCCACGACCCCGGGACTAGGTTGGCCCGCCGCCGACGTGTCCTACGACTATGGGGTCGTCCCCACGACCCCTGGGCTAGATTGGCCCGCCACGGTCATGTCCGACGACTATAGGTTCGTCCCTACGACCCTGGGCATACGTTGGCCTGCCGCCGACATGTCCGACGACTATAGGGTCATCCCCAGGACCCCGGGACTAGGTCGGCCCGCCGCCGACTTGTCCGACGACTATAGGGTCGTCCCCACGACCCCGGGACTAGGTTGGCCCGCCACCGTCATGTCCGACGACTATAGGTTCGTCCCTACGACCCTGGGCATACGTTGGCCTGCCGCCGACATGTCCGACGACTATAGGGTCGTCCCCACGACCCCAGGACTAGGTTGGCCCGCCGCCGACTTGTCCGACGACTATAGGGTCGTCCCCACGACCCCGGGACTAGGTAGGCCCGCCGCCGACATGTCCGACAATTATAGGGTCGTCCCCACGACCCCGGGACTAGGTTGGCCCGCCGCCGACATGTCCGACGACTATACGGTCGTCCTCACGACCACGGGACTAGGTTGGCCCGCCGCCGACTTGTCCGACGACTATACGGTCGTCCCCACGACCACGGGACTAGGTTGGCCCGCCGCCGACTTGTCCGAGGACTATAGGGTCGTCCCCAGGACCCCGGGACTAGGTCGGCCCGCCGCCGACTTGTCCGACGACTATAGGGTCGTCCCCACGACCCGGGCCAAAGTTGGACAGCCGCCGACATGTCCGACGACTATAGGGTCGTCCCCACGACCCGGGCCAAAGTTGGACAGCCGCCGACATGTCCGACGACTATAGGGTCGTCCCCGCGAACCCGGGACTACGTTGGCCAGTCACCGACATGTCCGACGACTATAGGGTCGTCCCCACGCCCCGGGCCAGAGTTGGCCTGCCGCCGACGTGTCCTACGACTATGGGGTCGTCCCCACGACCACGGGACTAGGTTGGCCAGCCGCCGACATGTCCGACGACTATAGGGTCGTCCCCACCACCCCGGGTCTAGGTTGGCCAGCCGCCGACATGTCCGACGACTATAGGGTCGTCCCCACGCCCCGGGCCAAAGTTGGCCTGCCGCCGACGTGTCCTACGACTATGGGGTCGTCCCCACGACCACGGGACTAGGTTGGCCAGCCGCCGACATGTCCGACGACTACAGGGTCGTCCCCACGACCCCGGGACTAGATTGGCCCACCACCGTCATGTCCGACGACTACAGGGTCGTCCCCACGACCCCGGGACTAGGTTGGCCCGCCGCCGACTTGTCCGACGACTATATGGTCGTCCCCAGGACCACGGGACTAGGTTGGCCCGCCGCCGACTTGTCCGACGACTATAGGGTCGTCCCCACGACCCCGGGACTAGGTTGGCCCGCCGCCGACATGTCCGACGACTATAGGGTCGTCCCCACCACCCCGGGTCTAGGTTGGCCAGCCGCCGACATGTCCGACGATTATAGGGTCGTCCCCACGACCATGGGCCAAAGTTGCCCAGCCGCCGACTTGTCCGACGACTATAGGGTCGTCCCCACGACCCCGGGACTAGGTTGGCCCGCCGCCGACATGTCCGACGACTATAGGGTCGTCCCCACCACCCCGGGTCTAGGTTGGCCAGCCGCCGACATGTCCGACGACTATAGGGTCGTCCCCACGACCATGGGCCAAAGTTGCCCTGCCGCCGACATGTCCGACGACTATAGGGTCGTCCCCACGACCCCGGGACTAGGTTGGCCCGCCGCCGACATGTCCGACGACTATAGGGTCGTCCCCACCACCCCGGGTCTAGGTTGGCCCGCCGCCGACATGTCCGACGACTATAGGGTCGTCCCCACCACCCCGGGTCTAGGTTGGCCAGCCGCCGACATGTCCGACGACTATAGGGTCGTCCCCACGACCATGGGCCAAAGTTGCCCTGCCGCCGACATGTCCGACGACTATTGGGTCGTCCCCACGACCACTGGCCAAAGTTGCCCAGCCGCCGACTTGTCCGACGACTATAGGGTCGTCTCCACGACCCCGGGACTAGGTTGGCCAGTCACCGACATGTCCGACGACTATAGGGTCGTCTCCACGACCCCGGGACTAGGTTGGCCAGTCACCGACATGTCCGACGACTATAGGGTCGTCCCCACGACCCCGGGACTAGGTTGGCCCGCCGCCGACGTGTCCTACGACTATGGGGTCGTCCCCACGACCACGGGTCTTGGTTGGCCAGCCGCCGACATGTCCGACGACTATAGGTTCGTCCCTACGACCCTGGGCATACGTTGGCCTGCCGCCGACATGTCCGACGACTATAGGGTGGTCCCCACGACCCCAGGACTAGGTTGGCCCGCCGCCGACGTGTCCGACGACTATAGGGTCGTCCCCACGACCCCGGGACTAGGTAGGCCCGCCGCCGACATGTCCGACAATTATAGGGTCGTCCCCACGACCCCGGGACTAGGTTGGCCCGCCGCCGACATGTCCGACGACAATACGGTCGTCCTCACGACCACGGGACTAGGTTGGCCCGCCGCCGACTTGTCCGACGACTATACGGTCGTCCCCACGACCACGGGACTAGGTTGGCCCGCCGCCGACTTGTCCGAGGACTATATGGTCGTCCCCAGGACCCCGGGACTAGGTCGGCCCGCCGCCGACTTGTCCGACGACTATAGGGTCGTCCCCACGACCCGGGCCAAAGTTGGACAGCCGCCGACATGTCCGACGACTATAGGGTCGTCCCCACGACCCGGGCCAAAGTTGGACAGCCGCCGACATGTCCGACGACTATAGGGTCGTCCCCGCGAACCCGGGACTACGTTGGCCAGTCACCGACATGTCCGACGACTATAGGGTCGTCCCCACGCCCCGGGCCAAAGTTGGCCTGCCGCCGACGTGTCCTACGACTATGGGGTCGTCCCCACGACCACGGGACTAGGTTGGCCAGCCGCCGACATGTCCGACGACTATAGGGTCGTCCCCACCACCCCGGGTCTAGGTTGGCCAGCCGCCGACATGTCCGACGACTATAGGGTCGTCCCCACGACCACTGGCCAAAGTTGCCCAGCCGCCGACATGTCCGACGACTATAGGGTCGTCCCCACGACCCCGGGACTAGGTTGGCCCGCCGCCGACATGTCCGACGTCTATATCGTCGTCCCCACGACCCCTGGGCTAGATTGGCCCGCCACGGTCATGTCCGACGACTATAGGTTCGTCCCTACGACCCTGGGCATACGTTGGCCTGCCGCCGACATGTCCGACGACTATAGGGTCGTCCCCACGACCACTGGCCAAAGTTGCCCAGCCGCCGACATGTCCGACGACTATAGGGTCGTCCCCACGACCCCGGGTCTAGGTTGGCCCGCCGTCGACTTTTCCGACGACTATAGGGTCGTCCCCACGACCCCGGGACTAGGTTGGCCCGCCGCCGACATGTCCGACGTCTATAGGGTCGTCCCCACGACCCCGGGACTAGGTTGGCCCGCCGCCGACTTGTCCGACGACTATAGGGTCGTCTCCACGACCCCGGGACTAGGTTGGCCAGTCACCGACATGTCCGACGACTATAGGGTCGTCCCTACGACCACGGGCCAAAGTTGCCCTGCCGCCGACATGTCCGACGACTATAGGGTCGTCCCCACGACCACGGGTCTTGGTTGGCCAGCCGCCGACATGTCCGACGACTATAGGGTCATCCCCAGGACCCCGGGACTAGGTCGGCCCGCCGCCGACATGTCCGACGACTATAGGGTCGTCCCCACCACCCCGGGACTAGGTTGGCCCGCCGCCGACATGTCCGACGACTATAGGGTCGTCCCCACCACCCCGGGTCTAGGTTGGCCAGCCGCCGACATGTCCGACGACTATAGGGTCGTCCCCACGACCATGGGCCAAAGTTGCCCTGCCGCCGACATGTCCGACGACTATAGGGTCGTCCCCACGACCCCGGGACTAGGTTGGCCCGCCGCCGACATGTCCGACGACTATAGGGTCGTCCCCACCACCCCGGGTCTAGGTTGGCCCGCCGCCGACATGTCCGACGACTATAGGGTCGTCCCCACCACCCCGGGTCTAGGTTGGCCAGCCGCCGACATGTCCGACGACTATAGGGTCGTCCCCACGACCATGGGCCAAAGTTGCCCTGCCGCCGACATGTCCGACGACTATAGGGTCGTCCCCACGACCACTGGCCAAAGTTGCCCAGCCGCCGACTTGTCCGACGACTATAGGGTCGTCTCCACGACCCCGGGACTAGGTTGGCCAGTCACCGGCATGTCCGACGACTATAGGGTCGTCTCCACGACCCCGGGACTAGGTTGGCCAGTCACCGACATGTCCGACGACTATAGGGTCGTCCCCACGACCACGGCCAAAGTTGCCCTGCCGCCGACATGTGCGACGACTATAGGGTCGTCCCCACGACCCCGGGACTAGGTTGGCCCACCACCGTCATGTCCGACGACTATGGGGTCGTCCTCACGACCCCGGGACTAGATTGGCCCGCCACCGTCATGTCCGACGACTATAGGTTCGTCCCCACGACCCCGGGACTAGGTTGGCCTGCCGCCGAAATGTCCGACGACTATAGGGTCGTCCCCACGACCCCGGGACTAGGTTGGCCCGCCGCCGACTTGTCCGACGACTATAGGGTCGTCCCCACGACCCCGGGACTAGGTTGGCCTGCCGCCGAAATGTCCGACGACTATACGGTCGTCCCCACGACCACGGGACTAGGTTGGCCCGCCGCCGACTTGTCCGACGACTATAGGGTCGTCCCCACGACCCCGGGAGTAGGTTGGCCCGCCGCCGACTTGTCCGACGACTATAGGGTCGTCCCCACGACCCCGGGACTAGGTTGGCCCGCCGCCGACGTGTCCTACGACTATGGGGTCGTCCCCACGACCACGGGTCTTGGTTGGCCAGCCGCCGACATGTCCGACGACTATAGGGTCATCCCCAGGACCCCGGGACTAGGTCGGCCCGCCGCCGACTTGTCCGACGACTATAGGGTCGTCCCCACGACCCCGGGACTAGGTTGGCCCGCCACCGTCATGTCCGACGACTATAGGTTCGTCCCTACGACCCTGGGCATACGTTGGACTGCCGCCGACATGTCCGACGACTATAGGGTCGTCCCCACGACCCCAGGACTAGGTTGGCCCGCCGCCGACTTGTCCGACGACTATAGGGTCGTCCCCACGACCCCGGGACTAGGTAGGCCCGCCGCCGACATGTCCGACAATTATAGGGTCGTCCCCACGACCCCGGGACTAGGTTGGCCCGCCGCCGACATGTCCGACGACTATACGGTCGTCCTCACGACCACGGGACTAGGTTGGCCCGCCGCCGACTTGTCCGACGACTATACGGTCGTCCCCACGACCACGGGACTAGGTTGGCCCGCCGCCGACTTGTCCGAGGACTATAGGGTCGTCCCCAGGACCCCGGGACTAGGTCGGCCCGCCGCCGACTTGTCCGACGACTATAGGGTCGTCCCCACGACCCGGGCCAAAGTTGGACAGCCGCCGACATGTCCGACGACTATAGGGTCGTCCCCACGACCCGGGCCAAAGTTGGACAGCCGCCGACATGTCCGACGACTATAGGGTCGTCCCCGCGAACCCGGGACTACGTTGGCCAGTCACCGACATGTCCGACGACTATAGGGTCGTCCCCACGCCCCGGGCCAGAGTTGGCCTGCCGCCGACGTGTCCTACGACTATGGGGTCGTCCCCACGACCACGGGACTAGGTTGGCCAGCCGCCGACATGTCCGACGACTATAGGGTCGTCCCCACCACCCCGGGTCTAGGTTGGCCAGCCGCCGACATGTCCGACGACTATAGGGTCGTCCCCACGACCACTGGCCAAAGTTGCCCAGCCGCCGACATGTCCGACGACTATAGGGTCGTCCCCGCGAACCCGGGACTACGTTGGCCAGTCACCGACATGTCCGACGACTATAGGGTCGTCCCCACGCCCCGGGCCAGAGTTGGCCTGCCGCCGACGTGTCCTACGACTATGGGGTCGTCCCCACGACCACGGGACTAGGTTGGCCAGCCGCCGACATGTCCGACGACTATAGGGTCGTCCCCACGACCACGGGACTAGGTTGGCCAGCCGCCGACATGTCCGACGACTATAGGGTCGTCCCCACGACCCCGGGACTAGGTTGGCCGCCGCCGACATGTCCGTAGACTATAGGGTCGTCCCCACGCCCCGGGCCAAAGTTGGCCAGCCGCCGACATGTCCGACGACTATAGGGTCGTCCCCACGACCCCGGGACTAGGTCGGCCCGCCGCCGACTTGTCCGACGACTATAGGGTCGTCCCCACGACCCGGGCCAAAGTTGGCCAGCCGCCGACTTGTCCGACGACTATAAGGTCGTCCCCGCGAACCCGGGACTACGTTGGCCAGTCACCGTCATGTCCGACGACTATAGGGTCGTCCCCACGACCCCGGGACTAGGATGGCCCGCCGCCGACATGTCCGACGACTATAGGGTCGTCCCCACGACCCCGGGACTAGGTTGGCCCGCCGCCGACATGTCCGTAAACTATAGGGTCGTCCCCACGCCCCGGGCCAAAGTTGGCCAGCCGCCGACATGTCCGACGACTATGGGGTCGTCCCCACGACCACGGGCAAAGTTGCCCTGCCGCCGACATGTACGACGACTATAGGGTCGTCCCCACGACCACGGCCAAAGTTGCCCTGCCGCCGACATGTCCGACGACTATAGGGTCGTCCCCACGACCCCGGGACTAGGTTCGCCCGCCGCCGAATTTTCCGACGACTATAGGGTCGTCCCCACGACCCCGGGACTAGGATGGCCCGCCGCCGACATGTCCGACGACTATAGGGTCGTCCCCACGACCCCGGGACTAGGTTGGCCCGCCGCCGACATGTCCGTAAACTATAGGGTCGTCCCCACGCCCCGGGCCAAAGTTGGCCAGCCGCCGACATGTCCGACGACTATAGGGTCGTCCCCACGACCACGGGCAAAGTTGCCCTGCCGCCGACATGTACGACGACTATAGGGTCGTCCCCACGACCACGGCCAAAGTTGCCCTGCCGCCGACATGTCCGACGACTATAGGGTCGTCCCCACGACCCCGGGACTAGGTTCGCCCGCCGCCGAATTTTCCGACGACTATAGGGTCGTCCCCACGACCCCGGGAGTAGGTTGGCCCGCCGCCGACTTGTCCGACGACTATAGGGTCGTCCCCACGACCCCGGGACTAGGTTGGCCTGCCGCCGAAATGTCCGACGACTATACGGTCGTCCCCACGACCACGGGACTAGGTTGGCCCGCCGCCGACTTGTCCGACGACTATAGGGTCGTCCCCACGACCCCGGGAGTAGGTTGGCCCGCCGCCGACTTGTCCGACGACTATAGGGTCGTCCCCACGACCCCGGGACTAGGTTGGCCCGCCGCCGACGTGTCCTACGACTATGGGGTCGTCCCCACGACCACGGGTCTTGGTTGGCCAGCCGCCGACATGTCCGACGACTATAGGGTCATCCCCAGGACCCCGGGACTAGGTCGGCCCGCCGCCGACTTGTCCGACGACTATAGGGTCGTCCCCACGACCCCGGGACTAGGTTGGCCCGCCACCGTCATGTCCGACGACTATAGGTTCGTCCCTACGACCCTGGGCATACGTTGGCCTGCCGCCGACATGTCCGACGACTATAGGGTCGTCCCCACGACCCCAGGACTAGGTTGGCCCGCCGCCGACTTGTCCGACGACTATAAGGTCGTCCCCGCGAACCCGGGACTACGTTGGCCAGTCACCGTCATGTCCGACGACTATAGGGTCGTCCCCACGACCCCGGGACTAGGATGGCCCGCCGCCGACATGTCCGACGACTATAGGGTCGTCCCCACGACCCCGGGACTAGGTTGGCCCGCCGCCGACATGTCCGTAAACTATAGGGTCGTCCCCACGCCCCGGGCCAAAGTTGGCCAGCCGCCGACATGTCCGACGACTATGGGGTCGTCCCCACGACCCGGGCCAAAGTTGGACAGCCGCCGACATGTCCGACGACTATAGGGTCGTCCCCACGACCCCGGGACTAGGTTGGCCCGCCGCCGACGTGTCCTACGACTATGGGGTCGTCCCCACGACCACGGGTCTTGGCTGGCCAGCCGCCGACATGTCCGACGACTATAGGTTCGTCCCTACGACCCTGGGCATACGTTGGCCTGCCGCCGACATGTCCGACGACTATAGGGTGGTCCCCACGACCCCAGGACTAGGTTGGCCCGCCGCCGACGTGTCCGACGACTATAGGGTCGTCCCCACGACCCCGGGACTAGGTAGGCCCGCCGCCGACATGTCCGACAATTATAGGGTCGTCCCCACGACCCCGGGACTAGGTTGGCCCGCCGCCGACATGTCCGACGACAATACGGTCGTCCTCACGACCACGGGACTAGGTTGGCCCGCCGCCGACTTGTCCGACGACTATACGGTCGTCCCCACGACCACGGGACTAGGTTGGCCCGCCGCCGACTTGTCCGAGGACTATATGGTCGTCCCCAGGACCCCGGGACTAGGTCGGCCCGCCGCCGACTTGTCCGACGACTATAGGGTCGTCCCCACGACCCGGGCCAAAGTTGGACAGCCGCCGACATGTCCGACGACTATAGGGTCGTCCCCACGACCCGGGCCAAAGTTGGACAGCCGCCGACATGTCCGACGACTATAGGGTCGTCCCCGCGAACCCGGGACTACGTTGGCCAGTCACCGACATGTCCGACGACTATAGGGTCGTCCCCACGCCCCGGGCCAAAGTTGGCCTGCCGCCGACGTGTCCTACGACTATGGGGTCGTCCCCACGACCACGGGACTAGGTTGGCCAGCCGCCGACATGTCCGACGACTATAGGGTCGTCCCCACCACCCCGGGTCTAGGTTGGCCAGCCGCCGACATGTCCGACGACTATAGGGTCGTCCCCACGACCACTGGCCAAAGTTGCCCAGCCGCCGACATGTCCGACGACTATAGGGTCGTCCCCACGACCCCGGGACTAGGTTGGCCCGCCGCCGACATGTCCGACGTCTATATCGTCGTCCCCACGACCCCTGGGCTAGATTGGCCCGCCACGGTCATGTCCGACGACTATAGGTTCGTCCCTACGACCCTGGGCATACGTTGGCCTGCCGCCGACATGTCCGACGACTATAGGGTCGTCCCCACGACCACTGGCCAAAGTTGCCCAGCCGCCGACATGTCCGACGACTATAGGGTCGTCCCCACGACCCCGGGTCTAGGTTGGCCCGCCGTCGACTTTTCCGACGACTATAGGGTCGTCCCCACGACCCCGGGACTAGGTTGGCCCGCCGCCGACGTGTCCTACGACTATGGGGTCGTCCCCACGACCCCTGGGCTAGATTGGCCCGCCACGGTCATGTCCGACGACTATAGGTTCGTCCCTACGACCCTGGGCATACGTTGGCCTGCCGCCGACATGTCCGACGACTATAGGGTCATCCCCAGGACCCCGGGACTAGGTCGGCCCGCCGCCGACTTGTCCGACGACTATAGGGTCGTCCCCACGACCCCGGGACTAGGTTGGCCCGCCACCGTCATGTCCGACGACTATAGGTTCGTCCCTACGACCCTGGGCATACGTTGGCCTGCCGCCGACATGTCCGACGACTATAGGGTCGTCCCCACGACCCCAGGACTAGGTTGGCCCGCCGCCGACTTGTCCGACGACTATAGGGTCGTCCCCACGACCCCGGGACTAGGTAGGCCCGCCGCCGACATGTCCGACAATTATAGGGTCGTCCCCACGACCCCGGGACTAGGTTGGCCCGCCGCCGACATGTCCGACGACTATACGGTCGTCCTCACGACCACGGGACTAGGTTGGCCCGCCGCCGACTTGTCCGACGACTATACGGTCGTCCCCACGACCACGGGACTAGGTTGGCCCGCCGCCGACTTGTCCGAGGACTATAGGGTCGTCCCCAGGACCCCGGGACTAGGTCGGCCCGCCGCCGACTTGTCCGACGACTATAGGGTCGTCCCCACGACCCGGGCCAAAGTTGGACAGCCGCCGACATGTCCGACGACTATAGGGTCGTCCCCACGACCCGGGCCAAAGTTGGACAGCCGCCGACATGTCCGACGACTATAGGGTCGTCCCCGCGAACCCGGGACTACGTTGGCCAGTCACCGACATGTCCGACGACTATAGGGTCGTCCCCACGCCCCGGGCCAGAGTTGGCCTGCCGCCGACGTGTCCTACGACTATGGGGTCGTCCCCACGACCACGGGACTAGGTTGGCCAGCCGCCGACATGTCCGACGACTATAGGGTCGTCCCCACCACCCCGGGTCTAGGTTGGCCAGCCGCCGACATGTCCGACGACTATAGGGTCGTCCCCACGCCCCGGGCCAAAGTTGGCCTGCCGCCGACGTGTCCTACGACTATGGGGTCGTCCCCACGACCACGGGACTAGGTTGGCCAGCCGCCGACATGTCCGACGACTACAGGGTCGTCCCCACGACCCCGGGACTAGATTGGCCCACCACCGTCATGTCCGACGACTACAGGGTCGTCCCCACGACCCCGGGACTAGGTTGGCCCGCCGCCGACTTGTCCGACGACTATATGGTCGTCCCCAGGACCACGGGACTAGGTTGGCCCGCCGCCGACTTGTCCGACGACTATAGGGTCGTCCCCACGACCCCGGGACTAGGTTGGCCCGCCGCCGACATGTCCGACGACTATAGGGTCGTCCCCACCACCCCGGGTCTAGGTTGGCCAGCCGCCGACATGTCCGACGATTATAGGGTCGTCCCCACGACCATGGGCCAAAGTTGCCCAGCCGCCGACTTGTCCGACGACTATAGGGTCGTCCCCACGACCCCGGGACTAGGTTGGCCCGCCGCCGACATGTCCGACGACTATAGGGTCGTCCCCACCACCCCGGGTCTAGGTTGGCCAGCCGCCGACATGTCCGACGACTATAGGGTCGTCCCCACGACCATGGGCCAAAGTTGCCCTGCCGCCGACATGTCCGACGACTATAGGGTCGTCCCCACGACCCCGGGACTAGGTTGGCCCGCCGCCGACATGTCCGACGACTATAGGGTCGTCCCCACCACCCCGGGTCTAGGTTGGCCCGCCGCCGACATGTCCGACGACTATAGGGTCGTCCCCACCACCCCGGGTCTAGGTTGGCCAGCCGCCGACATGTCCGACGACTATAGGGTCGTCCCCACGACCATGGGCCAAAGTTGCCCTGCCGCCGACATGTCCGACGACTATTGGGTCGTCCCCACGACCACTGGCCAAAGTTGCCCAGCCGCCGACTTGTCCGACGACTATAGGGTCGTCTCCACGACCCCGGGACTAGGTTGGCCAGTCACCGACATGTCCGACGACTATAGGGTCGTCTCCACGACCCCGGGACTAGGTTGGCCAGTCACCGACATGTCCGACGACTATAGGGTCGTCCCCACGACCCCGGGACTAGGTTGGCCCGCCGCCGACGTGTCCTACGACTATGGGGTCGTCCCCACGACCACGGGTCTTGGTTGGCCAGCCGCCGACATGTCCGACGACTATAGGTTCGTCCCTACGACCCTGGGCATACGTTGGCCTGCCGCCGACATGTCCGACGACTATAGGGTGGTCCCCACGACCCCAGGACTAGGTTGGCCCGCCGCCGACGTGTCCGACGACTATAGGGTCGTCCCCACGACCCCGGGACTAGGTAGGCCCGCCGCCGACATGTCCGACAATTATAGGGTCGTCCCCACGACCCCGGGACTAGGTTGGCCCGCCGCCGACATGTCCGACGACAATACGGTCGTCCTCACGACCACGGGACTAGGTTGGCCCGCCGCCGACTTGTCCGACGACTATACGGTCGTCCCCACGACCACGGGACTAGGTTGGCCCGCCGCCGACTTGTCCGAGGACTATATGGTCGTCCCCAGGACCCCGGGACTAGGTCGGCCCGCCGCCGACTTGTCCGACGACTATAGGGTCGTCCCCACGACCCGGGCCAAAGTTGGACAGCCGCCGACATGTCCGACGACTATAGGGTCGTCCCCACGACCCGGGCCAAAGTTGGACAGCCGCCGACATGTCCGACGACTATAGGGTCGTCCCCGCGAACCCGGGACTACGTTGGCCAGTCACCGACATGTCCGACGACTATAGGGTCGTCCCCACGCCCCGGGCCAAAGTTGGCCTGCCGCCGACGTGTCCTACGACTATGGGGTCGTCCCCACGACCACGGGACTAGGTTGGCCAGCCGCCGACATGTCCGACGACTATAGGGTCGTCCCCACCACCCCGGGTCTAGGTTGGCCAGCCGCCGACATGTCCGACGACTATAGGGTCGTCCCCACGACCACTGGCCAAAGTTGCCCAGCCGCCGACATGTCCGACGACTATAGGGTCGTCCCCACGACCCCGGGACTAGGTTGGCCCGCCGCCGACATGTCCGACGTCTATATCGTCGTCCCCACGACCCCTGGGCTAGATTGGCCCGCCACGGTCATGTCCGACGACTATAGGTTCGTCCCTACGACCCTGGGCATACGTTGGCCTGCCGCCGACATGTCCGACGACTATAGGGTCGTCCCCACGACCACTGGCCAAAGTTGCCCAGCCGCCGACATGTCCGACGACTATAGGGTCGTCCCCACGACCCCGGGTCTAGGTTGGCCCGCCGTCGACTTTTCCGACGACTATAGGGTCGTCCCCACGACCCCGGGACTAGGTTGGCCCGCCGCCGACATGTCCGACGTCTATAGGGTCGTCCCCACGACCCCGGGACTAGGTTGGCCCGCCGCCGACTTGTCCGACGACTATAGGGTCGTCTCCACGACCCCGGGACTAGGTTGGCCAGTCACCGACATGTCCGACGACTATAGGGTCGTCCCTACGACCACGGGCCAAAGTTGCCCTGCCGCCGACATGTCCGACGACTATAGGGTCGTCCCCACGACCACGGGTCTTGGTTGGCCAGCCGCCGACATGTCCGACGACTATAGGGTCATCCCCAGGACCCCGGGACTAGGTCGGCCCGCCGCCGACATGTCCGACGACTATAGGGTCGTCCCCACCACCCCGGGACTAGGTTGGCCCGCCGCCGACATGTCCGACGACTATAGGGTCGTCCCCACCACCCCGGGTCTAGGTTGGCCAGCCGCCGACATGTCCGACGACTATAGGGTCGTCCCCACGACCATGGGCCAAAGTTGCCCTGCCGCCGACATGTCCGACGACTATAGGGTCGTCCCCACGACCCCGGGACTAGGTTGGCCCGCCGCCGACATGTCCGACGACTATAGGGTCGTCCCCACCACCCCGGGTCTAGGTTGGCCCGCCGCCGACATGTCCGACGACTATAGGGTCGTCCCCACCACCCCGGGTCTAGGTTGGCCAGCCGCCGACATGTCCGACGACTATAGGGTCGTCCCCACGACCATGGGCCAAAGTTGCCCTGCCGCCGACATGTCCGACGACTATAGGGTCGTCCCCACGACCACTGGCCAAAGTTGCCCAGCCGCCGACTTGTCCGACGACTATAGGGTCGTCTCCACGACCCCGGGACTAGGTTGGCCAGTCACCGGCATGTCCGACGACTATAGGGTCGTCTCCACGACCCCGGGACTAGGTTGGCCAGTCACCGACATGTCCGACGACTATAGGGTCGTCCCCACGACCACGGCCAAAGTTGCCCTGCCGCCGACATGTGCGACGACTATAGGGTCGTCCCCACGACCCCGGGACTAGGTTGGCCCACCACCGTCATGTCCGACGACTATGGGGTCGTCCTCACGACCCCGGGACTAGATTGGCCCGCCACCGTCATGTCCGACGACTATAGGTTCGTCCCCACGACCCCGGGACTAGGTTGGCCTGCCGCCGAAATGTCCGACGACTATAGGGTCGTCCCCACGACCCCGGGACTAGGTTGGCCCGCCGCCGACTTGTCCGACGACTATAGGGTCGTCCCCACGACCCCGGGACTAGGTTGGCCTGCCGCCGAAATGTCCGACGACTATACGGTCGTCCCCACGACCACGGGACTAGGTTGGCCCGCCGCCGACTTGTCCGACGACTATAGGGTCGTCCCCACGACCCCGGGAGTAGGTTGGCCCGCCGCCGACTTGTCCGACGACTATAGGGTCGTCCCCACGACCCCGGGACTAGGTTGGCCCGCCGCCGACGTGTCCTACGACTATGGGGTCGTCCCCACGACCACGGGTCTTGGTTGGCCAGCCGCCGACATGTCCGACGACTATAGGGTCATCCCCAGGACCCCGGGACTAGGTCGGCCCGCCGCCGACTTGTCCGACGACTATAGGGTCGTCCCCACGACCCCGGGACTAGGTTGGCCCGCCACCGTCATGTCCGACGACTATAGGTTCGTCCCTACGACCCTGGGCATACGTTGGCCTGCCGCCGACATGTCCGACGACTATAGGGTCGTCCCCACGACCCCAGGACTAGGTTGGCCCGCCGCCGACTTGTCCGACGACTATAGGGTCGTCCCCACGACCCCGGGACTAGGTAGGCCCGCCGCCGACATGTCCGACAATTATAGGGTCGTCCCCACGACCCCGGGACTAGGTTGGCCCGCCGCCGACATGTCCGACGACTATACGGTCGTCCTCACGACCACGGGACTAGGTTGGCCCGCCGCCGACTTGTCCGACGACTATACGGTCGTCCCCACGACCACGGGACTAGGTTGGCCCGCCGCCGACTTGTCCGAGGACTATAGGGTCGTCCCCAGGACCCCGGGACTAGGTCGGCCCGCCGCCGACTTGTCCGACGACTATAGGGTCGTCCCCACGACCCGGGCCAAAGTTGGACAGCCGCCGACATGTCCGACGACTATAGGGTCGTCCCCACGACCCGGGCCAAAGTTGGACAGCCGCCGACATGTCCGACGACTATAGGGTCGTCCCCGCGAACCCGGGACTACGTTGGCCAGTCACCGACATGTCCGACGACTATAGGGTCGTCCCCACGCCCCGGGCCAGAGTTGGCCTGCCGCCGACGTGTCCTACGACTATGGGGTCGTCCCCACGACCACGGGACTAGGTTGGCCAGCCGCCGACATGTCCGACGACTATAGGGTCGTCCCCACCACCCCGGGTCTAGGTTGGCCAGCCGCCGACATGTCCGACGACTATAGGGTCGTCCCCACGACCACTGGCCAAAGTTGCCCAGCCGCCGACATGTCCGACGACTATAGGGTCGTCCCCACGACCCCGGGACTAGGTTGGCCCGCCGCCGACATGTCCGACGTCTATATGGTCGTCCCCACGACCCCTGGGCTAGATTGGCCCGCCACGGTCATGTCCGACGACTATAGGTTCGTCCCTACGACCCTGGGCATACGTTGGCCTGCCGCCGACATGTCCGACGACTATAGGGTCGTCCCCACGACCACTGGCCAAAGTTGCCCAGCCGCCGACATGTCCGACGACTATAGGGTCGTCCCCACGACCCCGGGTCTAGGTTGGCCCGCCGTCGACTTTTCCGACGACTATAGGGTCGTCCCCACGACCCCGGGACTAGGTTGGCCCGCCGCCGACATGTCCGACGTCTATAGGGTCGTCCTCACGACCCCGGGGCTAGATTGCCCCGGCACCGTCATGTCCGACGACTATAGGGTCGTCCCCACGACCCCGGGACTAGGATGGTCCGCCGCCGACATGTCCGACGACTATAGGGTCGTCCCCACGACCCCGGGACTAGGTTGGCCGCCGCCGACATGTCCGTAGACTATAGGGTCGTCCCCACGCCCCGGGCCAAAGTTGGCCAGCCGCCGACATGTCCGACGACTATAGGGTCGTCCCCACGACCCCGGGACTAGGTCGGCCCGCCGCCGACTTGTCCGACGACTATAGGGTCGTCCCCACGACCCGGGCCAAAGTTGGCCAGCCGCCGACTTGTCCGACGACTATAAGGTCGTCCCCGCGAACCCGGGACTACGTTCGCCAGTCACCGTCATGTCCGACGACTATAGGGTCGTCCCCACGACCCCGGGACTAGGATGGCCCGCCGCCGACATGTCCGACGACTATAGGGTCGTCCCCACGACCCCGGGACTAGGTTGGCCCGCCGCCGACATGTCCGTAAACTATAGGGTCGTCCCCACGCCCCGGGCCAAAGTTGGCCAGCCGCCGACATGTCCGACGACTATGGGGTCGTCCCCACGACCACGGGCAAAGTTGCCCTGCCGCCGACATGTACGACGACTATAGGGTCGTCCCCACGACCACGGCCAAAGTTGCCCTGCCGCCGACATGTCCGACGACTATAGGGTCGTCCCCACGACCCCGGGACTAGGTTCGCCCGCCGCCGAATTTTCCGACGACTATAGGGTCGTCCCCACGACCCCGGGACTAGGATGGCCCGCCGCCGACATGTCCGACGACTATAGGGTCGTCCCCACGACCCCGGGACTAGGTTGGCCCGCCGCCGACATGTCCGTAAACTATAGGGTCGTCCCCACGCCCCGGGCCAAAGTTGGCCAGCCGCCGACATGTCCGACGACTATAGGGTCGTCCCCACGACCACGGGCAAAGTTGCCCTGCCGCCGACATGTACGACGACTATAGGGTCGTCCCCACGACCACGGCCAAAGTTGCCCTGCCGCCGACATGTCCGACGACTATAGGGTCGTCCCCACGACCCCGGGACTAGGTTCGCCCGCCGCCGAATTTTCCGACGACTATAGGGTCGTCCCCACGACCCCGGGAGTAGGTTGGCCCGCCGCCGACTTGTCCGACGACTATAGGGTCGTCCCCACGACCCCGGGACTAGGTTGGCCTGCCGCCGAAATGTCCGACGACTATACGGTCGTCCCCACGACCACGGGACTAGGTTGGCCCGCCGCCGACTTGTCCGACGACTATAGGGTCGTCCCCACGACCCCGGGAGTAGGTTGGCCCGCCGCCGACTTGTCCGACGACTATAGGGTCGTCCCCACGACCCCGGGACTAGGTTGGCCCGCCGCCGACGTGTCCTACGACTATGGGGTCGTCCCCACGACCACGGGTCTTGGTTGGCCAGCCGCCGACATGTCCGACGACTATAGGGTCATCCCCAGGACCCCGGGACTAGGTCGGCCCGCCGCCGACTTGTCCGACGACTATAGGGTCGTCCCCACGACCCCGGGACTAGGTTGGCCCGCCACCGTCATGTCCGACGACTATAGGTTCGTCCCTACGACCCTGGGCATACGTTGGCCTGCCGCCGACATGTCCGACGACTATAGGGTCGTCCCCACGACCCCAGGACTAGGTTGGCCCGCCGCCGACTTGTCCGACGACTATAAGGTCGTCCCCGCGAACCCGGGACTACGTTGGCCAGTCACCGTCATGTCCGACGACTATAGGGTCGTCCCCACGACCCCGGGACTAGGATGGCCCGCCGCCGACATGTCCGACGACTATAGGGTCGTCCCCACGACCCCGGGACTAGGTTGGCCCGCCGCCGACGTGTCCTACGACTATGGGGTCGTCCCCACGACCACGGGTCTTGGTTGGCCAGCCGCCGACATGTCCGACGACTATAGGGTCATCCCCAGGACCCCGGGACTAGGTCGGCCCGCCGCCGACTTGTCCGACGACTATAGGGTCGTCCCCACGACCCCGGGACTAGGTTGGCCCGCCACCGTCATGTCCGACGACTATAGGTTCGTCCCTACGACCCTGGGCATACGTTGGCCTGCCGCCGACATGTCCGACGACTATAGGGTCGTCCCCACGACCCCAGGACTAGGTTGGCCCGCCGCCGACTTGTCCGACGACTATAAGGTCGTCCCCGCGAACCCGGGACTACGTTGGCCAGTCACCGTCATGTCCGACGACTATAGGGTCGTCCCCACGACCCCGGGACTAGGATGGCCCGCCGCCGACATGTCCGACGACTATAGGGTCGTCCCCACGACCCCGGGACTAGGTTGGCCCGCCGCCGACATGTCCGTAAACTATAGGGTCGTCCCCACGCCCCGGGCCAAAGTTGGCCAGCCGCCGACATGTCCGACGACTATGGGGTCGTCCCCACGACCACGGGCAAAGTTGCCCTGCCGCCGACATGTACGACGACTATAGGGTCGTCCCCACGACCACGGCCAAAGTTGCCCTGCCGCCGACATGACCGACGACTATAGGGTCGTCCCCACGACCCCGGGACTAGGTTCGCCCGCCGCCGAATTTTCCGACGACTATAGGGTCGTCCCCACGACCCCGGGAGTAGGTTGGCCCGCCGCCGACTTGTCCGACGACTATAGGGTCGTCCCCACGACCCCGGGACTAGGTTGGCCTGCCGCCGAAATGTCCGACGACTATACGGTCGTCCCCACGACCACGGGACTAGGTTGGCCCGCCGCCGACTTGTCCGACGACTATAGGGTCGTCCCCACGACCCCGGGAGTAGGTTGGCCCGCCGCCGACTTGTCCGACGACTATAGGGTCGTCCCCACGACCACGGGCCAAAGTTGCCCTGCCGCCGACATGTCCGACGACTATAGGGTCGTCCCCACGACCCCGGGACTAGGTTGGCCCGCCGCCGACTTGTCCGACGACTATAGGGTCGTCCCTACCACCCCCGGACTAGGTTGGCCAGCCGCCGACTTGGTCGACGACTATAGGGTCGTCCCCACGACCCCGGGACTAGGTTGGCCCGCCGCCGACTTGTCCGACGACTGTAGGGTCGTCCCTACCACCCCGGGACTAGGTTGGCCAGCCGCCGACATGTCCGACGACTATAGGGTCGTCCCCACGACCCCGGGGCTAGATTGCCCCGGCATCGTCATGTCCGACGACTATAGGGTCGTCCCCACGTCCCCGGGACTAGATTGGCCCGCCACCGTCATGTCCGACGACTATACGGTCGTCCCCGCGACCCCGGGACTAGGTTGGCCCGCCGCCGACGTGTCCTACGATTTTGGGGTCGTCCCCACGACCACGAGACTAGGTTGGCCAGCCGCCGACATGTCCGACGACTATACGGTCGTCCCCGCGACCCCGGGACTAGGTTGGCCCGCCGCCGACTTGTCCGACGACTATAGGGTCGTCCCCACGACCACGGGCCAAAGTTGCCCTGCCGCCGACATGTCCGACGACTACACGGTCGTCCCCGCGACCCCGGGACTAGGTTGGCCCGCCGCCGACGTGTCCTACGACTATGGGGTCGTCCCCACGACCACGAGACTAGGTTGGCCAGCCGCCGACATGTCCGACGACTATAGGGTCGTCCCACGAACCCGGGACTAGGTTGGCCAGTCACCGACATATCCGACGACTATAGGGTCGTCCCCACGACCACGGGCCAAAGTTGCCCTGGCGCCGACATGTCCGACGACTATAGGGTCGTCCCCACGACCCCGGGTCTAGGTTGGCCCGCCGCCGACTTTTCCGACGACTATGGGGTCGTCCCCACGACCCCGGGAGTAGGTTGGCCCGCCGCCGACTTGTCCGACGACTATAGGGTCGTCCCCACGACCCCGGGACTAAGTTCGCCAGACGCCGACACGTCCGACGACTATAGGGTCGTCCCCACGACCCCGGGACTAGGTTGGCCCGCCGCCGACTTATCCGACGACTATAGGGTCGTCCCCACGACCCCGGGACTAGGTTGGCCCGCCGCCGACTTGTCCGACGACTATAGGGTCGTCCCCACGACCACGGGCCAAAGTTGCCCTGCCGCCGACATGTCCGACGACTATAGGGTCGTCCCCACGACCCCGGGACTAGGTTGGCCCGCCGCCGACATGTCCGACGACTATAGGGTCGTCCCCACGCACCGGTCCAAAGTTGGCCAGCCGCCGACATGTCCGACGACTACGGGGTCGTCCCCACGACCCCGGGACTAGATTGGCCCGCCACCGTCATGTCCGACGACTATACGGTCGCCCCCACGTCCACTGGCCAAAGTTGCCCAGCCGCAGACATGTCCGACTACTATAGGGTCGTCCCCACGACCCCGGGACTAGATTGGCCCGCCACCGTGATGTCCGACGACTATAGGGTCGTCCCCACGACCCCGGGGCTAGATTGCCCCGGCATCGTCATGTCCGACGACTATAGGGTCGTCCCCACGTCCCCGGGACTAGATTGGCCCGCCACCGTCATGTCCGACGACTATACGGTCGTCCCCACGTCCACTGGCCAAAGTTGCCCAGCCGCAGACATGTCCGACGACTATAGGGTCGTCCCCACGACCCCGGGACTAGATTGGCCCGCCACCGTGATGTCCGACGACTATAGGGTCGTCCCGACGACCCCGGGACTAGATTGGCCGCCACCGTGATGTCCGACGACTATAGGGTCGTCTCCACGACCCCGGGACTAGGTTGGCCCGCCGCCGACTTGTCCGACGACTATAGGGTCGTCCCCACGATCCCGGGACTAGGTTGGCCCGCCGCCGACATGTCCGACGACTATAGGGTCGTCCCCACGCCCCGGGCCAAAGTTGGCCAGCCGCCGACATGTCCGACGACTATAGGGTCGTCCCCACGACCCCGGGACTTGATTGCCCAGGCACCGTCATGTCCGACGACTATAGGGTCGTCCCCACGACCCCGGGACTAGATTGGCCCGCCACCGTCATGTCCGACGACTATACGGTCGTCCCCGCGACCCCGGGAGTAGGTTGGCCCGCCGCCGACTTGTACGACGACTATAGGGTCGTCCCCACGACCCCGGGACTAGATTGGCCAGCCGCCGACATGTCCGACAACTATAGGGTCCTCTCCACGACCCCGGGACTAGGTTGGCCCGCCCCCGACTTGTCCGACGACTATAGGGTCGTCCCCACGACCACGGGCCAAAGTTGCCCTGCCGCCGACATGTCCGACGACTATAGGGTCGTCCCCACGACCCCGGGACTAGGTTGGCCCGCCGCCGACATGTCCGGCGACTATAGGGTCGTCCCCACGCCCCGGTCCAAAGTTGGCCAGCCGCCGACATGTCCGACGACTATAGGGTCGTCCCCACGAACCCGGGACTAGGTTGGCCAGTCACCGACATATCCGACGACTATAGGGTCGTCCCCACGACCACGGGCCAAAGTTGCCCTGGCGCCGACATGTCCGACGACTATAGGGTCGTCCCCACGACCCCGGGTCTAGGTTGGCCCGCCGCCGACTTTTCCGACGACTATGGGGTCGTCCGCACGACCCCGGGAGTAGGTTGGCCCGCCGCCGACTTGTCCGACGACTATAGGGTCGTCCCCACGACCCCGGGACTAAGTTGGCCAGACGCCGACACGTCCGACGACTATAGGGTCGTCCCCACGACCCCGGGACTAAGTTGGCCCGCCGCCGACTTATCCGACGACTATAGGGTCGTCCCCACGACCCCGGGACTAGGTTGGCCCGCCGCCGACTTGTCCAACGACTATAGGGTCGTCCCCACGACCACGGGCCAAAGTTGCCCTGCCGCCGACATGTCCGACGACTATAGGGTCGTCCCCACGACCCCGGGACTAGGTTGGCCCGCCGCCGACTTGTCCGACGACTATAGGGTCGTCCCTACCACCCCGGGACTAGGTTGGCCAGCCGCCGACATGTCCCACGTCTATAGGGTCGTCCCCTCGACCCCGGGGCTAGATTGCCCCGGCTCCGTCACGTCCGACGACTATAGGGTCGTCCCCACGACCCCGGGAATAGATTGGCCCGCCACCGTGATGTCCGACGACTATAGGGTCGTCCCCACGCCCCGGTCCAAAGTTGGCCAGCCGCCGACATGTCCGACGACTATAGGGTCGTCCCCACGAACCCGGGACTAGGTTGGCCAGTCACCGACATATCCGACGACTATAGGGTCGTCCCCACGACCACGGGCCAAAGTTGCCCTGGCGCCGACATGTCCGACGACTATAGGGTCGTCCCCACGACCCCGGGTCTAGGTTGGCCCGCCGCCGACTTTTCCGACGACTATGGGGTCGTCCCCACGACCCCGGGAGTAGGTTGGCCCGCCGCCGACTTATCCGACGACTATAGGGTCGTCCCCACGACCCCGGGACTAGGTTGGCCCGCCGCCGACATGTCCGACGACTATGGGGTCGTCCCCACGACCCCGGGACTAGATTGGCCCGCCACCGTCATGTCCGACGACTATACGGTCGTCCCCACGTCCACTGGCCAAAGTTGCCCAGCCGCAGACATGTCCGACGACTATAGGGTCGTCCCACGAACCCGGGACTAGGTTGGCCAGTCACCGACATATCCGACGACTATAGGGTCGTCCCCACGACCACGGGCCAAAGTTGCCCTGGCGCCGACATGTCCGACGACTATTGGGTCGTCCCCACGACCCCGGGTCTAGGTTGGCCCGCCGCCGACTTTTCCGACGACTATTGGGTCGTCCCCACGACCCCGGTAGTAGGTTGGCCCGCCGCCGACTTGTCCGACGACTATAGGGTCGTCCCCACGACCCCGGGACTAAGTTGGCCAGACGCCGACACGTCCGACGACTATAGGGTCGTCCCCACGACCTCGGGACTAGGTTGGCCAGCCGCCGACATGTCCGACAACTATAGGGTCGTCTCCACGACCCCGGGACTAGGTTGGCCCGCCGCCGACTTGTCCGACGACTATAGGGTCGTCCCCACGACCACGGGCCAAAGTTGCCCTGCCGCCGACATGTCCGACGACTATAGGGTCGTCCCCACGACCCCGGGACTAGGTTGGCCCGCCGCCGACTTGTCCGACGACTATAGGGTCGTCCCTACCACCCCGGGACTAGGTTGGCCAGCCGCCGACATGTCCGACGTCTATAGGGTCGTCCCCTCGACCCCGGGGCTAGATTGCCCCGGCTCCGTCACGTCCGACGACTATAGGGTCGTCTCCACGACCCCGGGACTAGGTTGGCCAGTCACCGGCATATCCGACGACTATAGGGTCGTCTCCACGACCCCGGGACTAGGTTGGCCCGCCGCCGACTTGTCCGACGACTATAGGGTCGTCCCCACGGCCTCGGGACTAGGTTGGCCAGCCGCCGACATGTCCGACAACTATAGGGTCGTCTCCACGACCCCGGGACTAGGTTGGCCCGCCGCCGACTTGTCCGACGACTATAGGGTCGTCCCCACGACCACGGGCCAAAGTTGCCCTGCCGCCGTCATGTCCGACGACTATAGGGTCGTCCCTACCACCCCGGGACTAGGTTGGCCAGCCGCCGACATGTCCGACGTCTATAGGGTCGTCCCCTCGACCCCGGGGCTAGATTGCCCCGGCTCCGTCACGTCCGACGACTATAGTGTCGTCTCCACGACCCCGGGACTAGGTTGGCCAGTCACCGGCATGTCCGACGACTATAGGGTCGTCTCCACGACCCCGGGACTAGGTTGGCCCGCCGCCGACTTGTCCGACGACTATAGGGTCGTCCCCACGACCCCGGGACTAGATTGGCCCGCCACCGTCATGTCCGACGACTATACGGTCGTCCCCGCGACCCCGGGACTAGGTTGGCCCGCCGCCGACATGTTCGACAACTATAGGGTCGTCGCCACGACCCCGCGCCAAAGCTGGCCAGCCGCCAACATGTCCGACGACTATAGGGTCGTCCCCACGACCCCGGGACTAGGTCGGCCCGCCGCCGACATGTCCGACGACTATAGGGTCGTCCCCACGCCCCGGTCCAAAGTTGGCCAGCCACCGACATGTCCGACGACTATAGAGTCGTCCCCACCACCCCGGGACTAGATTGGCCCGCCACCGTCATGTCCGACGACTATACGGTCGTCCCCACGACCCCGGGACTAGGTTGGCCCGCCCCCGACTTCTCCGACGACTATAGGTTGGTCCCCACGACCACTGGCCAAAGTTGCCCAGCCGCAGACATGTCCGACGACTATAGGGTCGTCCCTACCACCCCGGGACTAGGTTGGCCAGCCGCCGACATGTCCGACGTCTATAGGGTCGTCCCCTCGACCCCGGGGCTAGATTGTCCCGGCACCGTCACGTCCGACGACTATAGGGTCGTCTCCACGACCCCGGGCCTAGGTTGGCCAGTCACCGGCATTTCCGCCGACTGTAGGGTCGTCTCCACGACCCCGGGACTAGGTTGGCCCGCCGCCGACTTGTCCGACGAGTATAGGGTCGTCCCCACGACCCCGGGACTAGGTTGGCCAGCCGCCGACATGTCCGATAACTATAGGGTCGTCCCCACGACCCCGGGGCTAGATTGCCCCGGCACCGTCATGTCCGACGACTATAGGGTCGTCCCCACGACCCCGGGACTAGATTGGCCCGCCACCGTCATGTCCGACGACTATACGGTCGTCCCCGCGACCCCGGGAGTAGGTTGGCCCGCCGCCGACTTGTACGACGACTATAGGGTCGTCCCTACCACCCCGGGACTAGGTTGGCCAGCCGCCGACATGTCCGACGTCTATAGGGTCGTCCCCTCGACCCCGGGGCTAGATTGCCCCGGCTCCGTCACGTCCGACGACTATAGGGTCGTCTCCACGACCCCGGGACTAGGTTGGCCAGTCACCGGCATGTCCGACGACTATAGGGTCGTCTCCACGACCCCGGGACTAGGTTGGCCCGCCGCCGACTTGTCCGACGACTATAGGGTCGTCCCCACGACCCCGGGACTAGATTGGCCCGCCTCCGTCATGTCCGACGACTATACGGTCGTCCCCGCGACCCCGGGAGTAGGTTGGCCCGCCGCCGACTTGTACGACGACTATAGGGTCGTCCCTACCACCCCGGGACTAGGTTGGCCAGCCGCCGACATGTCCGACGTCTATAGGGTCGTCCCCTCGACCCCGGGGCTAGATTGCCCCGGCTCCGTCACGTCCGACGACTATAGGGTCGTCTCCAAGACCCCGGGACTAGGTTGGCCAGTCACCGGCATGTCCGACGACTATAGGGTCGTCCCCACGAACCCGGGACTAGGTTGGCCCGCCGCCGACATGTCCGACGACTATAGGGTCGTCCCCACGCCCCGGTCCAAAGTTGGCCAGACGCCGACACGTCCGACGACTATAGGGTCGTCCCCACGACCCCGGGACTAGGTTGGCCCGCCGCCGACTTATCCGACGACTATAGGGTCGTCCCCACGACCCCGGGACTAGGTTGGCCCGCCGCCGACTTGTCCGACGACTATAGGGTCGTCCCTACCACCCCCGGACTAGGTTGGCCAGCCGCCGACTTGGTCGACGACTATAGGGTCGTCCCCACGACCCCGGGACTAGGTTGGCCCGCCGCCGACTTGTTCGACGACTATAGGGTCGTCCCTACCACCCCGGGACTAGGTTGGCCAGCCGCCGACATGTCCGACGTCTATAGGGTCGTCCCCTCGACCCCGGGGCTAGATTGCCCCGGCTCCGTCACGTCCGACGACTATAGGGTCGTCTCCACGACCCCGGGACTAGGTTGGCCAGTCACCGGCATGTCCGACGACTATAGGGTCGTCTCCACGACCCCGGGACTAGGTTGGCCCGCCGCCGACTTGTCCGACGACTATAGGGTCGTCCCCACGACCTCGGGACTAGGTTGGCCAGCCGCCGACATATCCGACAACTATAGGGTCGTCTCCACGACCCCGGGACTAGGTTGGCCCGCCGCCGTCTTGTCCGACGACTATAGGGTCGTCCCCACGACCACGGGCCAAAGTTGCCCTGCCGCCGACATGTCCGACGACTATAGGGTCGTCCCCACGACCCCGGGACTAGGTTGGCCCGCCGCCGACATGTCCGACGACTATAGGGTCGTCCCCACGACCCCGGGACTAGATTGGCCGCCACCGTGATGTCCGACGACTATAGGGTCGTCTCCACGACCCCGTGACTAGGTTGGCCCGCCGCCGACTTGTCCGACGTCTATAGGGTCGTCCCCACGACCACGGGCCAATGTTGCCCTGCCGCCGACATGTCCGACGACTATAGGGTCGTCCCCACGATCCCGGGAATAGGTTGGCCCGCCGCCGACATGTCCGACGACTATAGGGTCGTCCCCACGCCCCGGGCCAAAGTTGGCCAGCCGCCGACATGTCCGACGACTATAGGGTCGTCCCCACGACCCCGGGGCTAGATTGCCCCGGCACCGTCATGTCCGACGACTATAGGGTCGTCCCCACGACCCCGGGACTAGATTGGCCCGCCACCGTCATGTCCGACGACTATACGGTCGTCCCCGCGACCCCGGGAGTAGGTTGGCCCGCCGCCGACTTGTACGACGACTATAGGGTCGTCCCCACGACCCCGGGACTAGATTGGCCAGCCGCCGACATGTCCGACAACTATAGGGTCCTCTCCACGACCCCGGGACTAGGTTGACCCGCCGCCGACTTGTCCGACGACTATAGGGTCGTCCCCACGACCACGGGCCAAAGTTGCCCTGCCGCCGACATGTCCGACGACTATAGGGTCGTCCCCACGAACCCGGGACTAGGTTGGCCAGTCACCGACATATCCGACGACTATAGGGTCGTCCCCACGACCACGGGCCAAAGTTGCCCTGGCGCCGACATGTCCGACGACTATAGGGTCGTCCCCACGACCCCGGGTCTAGGTTGGCCCGCCGCCGACTTTTCCGACGACTATGGGGTCGTCCCCACGACCCCGGGAGTAGGTTGGCCCGCCGCCGACTTGTCCGACGACTATAGGGTCGTCCACACGACGCCGGGACTAAGTTGGCCAGACGCCGACACGTCCGACGACTATAGGGTCGTCCCCACGACCCCGGGACTAGGTTGGCCCGCCGCCGACTTATCCGACGACTATAGGGTCGTCCCCACGACCCCGGGAATAGGTTGGCCCGCCGCCGACTTGTCCGACGACTATAGGGTCGTCCCTACCACCCCCGGACTAGGTTGGCCAGCCGCCGACTTGGTCGACGACTATAGGGTCGTCCCCACGACCCCAGGACTAGGTTGGCCCGCCGCCGACTTGTCCGACGACTATAGGGTCGTCCCTACCACCCCGGGACTAGGTTGGCCAGCCGCCGACATGTCCGACGTCTATAGGGTCGTCCCCTCGACCCCGGGGCTAGATTGCCCCGGCTCCGTCACGTCCGACGACTATAGGGTCGTCTCCACGACCCCGGGACTAGGTTGGCCAGTCACCGGCATGTCCGACGACTATAGGGTCGTCTCCACGACCCCGGGACTAGGTTGGCCCGCCGCCGACTTGTCCGACGACTATAGGGTCGTCCCCACGACCTCGGGACTAGGTTGGCCAGCCGCCGACATGTCCGACAACTATAGGGTCGTCTCCACGACCCCGGGACTAGGTTGGCCCGGTGCCGACTTTTCCGACGACTATGGGGTCGTCCCCACGACCCCGGGACTAGGTTGGCCCGCCGCCGACTTGTCCGACGACTATAGGATCGTCCCTACCACCCCCGGACTAGGTTGGCCAGCCGCCGACTTGGTCGACGACTATAGGGTCGTCCCCACGACCCCGGGACTAGGTTGGCCCGCCGCCGACTTGTCCGACGACTATAGGGTCGTCCCTACCACCCCGGGACTAGATTGCCCCGGCACCGTCATGTCCGACGACTATAGGGTCGTCCCCACGTCCCCGGGACTAGATTGGCCCGCCACCGTCATGTCCGACGACTATACGGTCGTCCCCGCGACCCCGGGACTAGGTTGGCCCGCCGCCGACGTGTCCGACAACTATAGGGTCGTCTCCACGACCCCGGGACCAGGTTGGCCCGCCGCCGACTTGTCCGACGACTATAGGGTCGTCCCCACGACCACGGGCCAATGTTGCCCTGCCGCCGACATGTCCGACGGCTATAGGGTCGTCCCCACGACCCCGGGACTAGGTTGGCCCGCCGCCGACATGTCCGACGACTATAGGGTCGTCCCCACGCCCCGGTCCAAAGTTGGCCAGCAGCCGACATGTCCGACGACTATAGGGTCGACCCCACGACCCCGGGACTAGATTGGCCCGCCACCGTCATGTCCGACGACTATACGGTCGTCCCCGCGACCCTGGGACTAGGTTGGCCCGCCGCCGACTTGTCCGACGACTATAGGGTCGTCCCCACGCCCCGGGCCAAAGTTGGCCAGCCGCCGACATGTCCGACGACTATAGGGTCGTCCCCACGACCCCGGGTCTAGGTTGGCCCGCCGCCGACTTTTCCGTCGACTATGGGGTCGTCCCCACGACCCCGGGACTAGGTTGGCCCGCCGCCGACTTGTCCGACGACTATAGGGTCGTCCCCACGACCCCGGGACTAGATTGGCCGCCACCGTGATGTCCGTCGACTATAGGGTCGTCTCCACGACCCCGGGACTAGGTTGGCCCGCCGCCGACTTGTCCGACGACTATAGGGTCGTCCCCCGACCACGGGCCAAAGTTGCCCTGCCGCCGACATGTCCGACGACTATAGGGTCGTCCCCACGACCCCGGGACTAGGTTGGCCCGCCGCCGACATGTCCGACGACTATAGGGTCGTCTCCACGACCCCGGGACTAGGTTGGCCCGCCGCCGACTTGTCCGACGACTATAGGGTCGTCTCCACGACCACAGGCCAAAGTTGCCCAGCCGCCGACATGTCCGACGACTATAGGGTCGTCCCCACGACCACGGGCCAAAGTTGCCCTGCCGCCGACATGTCCGACGACTATAGGGTCGTCCCCACGCCCCGGGCCAAAGTTGGCCAGCCGCCGACATGTCCGACGACTATAGGGTCGTCCCCACGACCCCGGGACTAGATTGGCCCGCCACCGTCATGTCCGACGACTATACGGTCGTCCCCGCGACCCCGGGACTAGGTTGGCCCGCCGCCGACGTGTCCTACGACTATGGGGTCGTCCCCACGACCACGAGACTAGGTTGGCCAGCCGCCGACATGTCCGACGACTATAGGGTCGTCCCACGAACCCGGGACTAGGTTGGCCAGTCACCGACATATCCGACGACTATAGGGTCGTCCCCACGCCCCGGGCCAAAGTTGGCCAGCCGCCGACATGTCCGACGACTATAGGGTCGTCCCCACGACCCCGGGTCTAGATTGGCCCGCCACCGTCATGTCCGACGACTATTCGGTCGTGCCCGCGACCCCGGGACTAGGTTGGCCCGCCGCCGACGTGTCCTACGACTATGGGGTCGTCCCCACGACCACGAGACTAGGTTGGCCGGCCGCCGACTTGTCCGACGACTATAGGGTCGTCCCCACGACCCCGGGACTAGGTTGGCCCGCCGCCGACATGTCCGACGACTACAGGGTCGTCCCCACGACCCCAGGACTAGATTGCCACGCCACCGTCATGTCCCACGACTATAGGGTCGTCCCCACGACCACGGGCCAAAGTTGGCCAGCCACCGTCATGTCCGACGAGTATAGGGTCGTCCCCACGACCCCGGAACTAGCATGGCCCGCCGCCGACTTGTCCGACGACTATAGGGTCGTCCGTACCAACCCGGGACTAGGTTGGCCAGCCTCCGACATATCCGACGACTATAGGGTCGTCCCGACGACCACGGGCCAAAGTTGGCCAGGCACCGTCATGTCCGACGAGTATAGGGTCGTCCCCACGACCCCGGGACTAGGTTGGCCCGCCGCCGACTTGTCCGACGACTATAGGGTCGTCCCCGCGACCACGGGACTAGGTTGGCCCGCCGCCAACATGTCCGACGACTATAGGGTCGTCCCCACGGCCCCGAGACTAGATTGGCCTACGACCGTCATGTCCGACGACTACAGGGTCGTCCCCACGACCCCAGGACTAGGTTGGCCAGCCGCCGACATGTTCGACGACAATAGGGTCGTCCCCACGCCCCCGGGACTAGATTGGCCCGCCGCCGACATGTCCGACGACTATAGGGTCGTCCCCACGCCCCGGTCCAAAGTTGGCCAGACGCCGACACGTCCGACGACTATAGGGTCGTCCCCACGACCCCGGGACTAGGTTGGCCCGCCGCCGAGTTATCCGACGACTATAGGGTCGTCCCCACGACCCCGGGACTAGGTTGGCCCGCCGCCGACTTGTCCGACGACTATAGGGTCGTCCCCACGACCCCGGACTAGATTGGCCCGCCACCGTCATGTCCGACGACTATAGGGTCGTCCCCACGACCCCGGGACTAGGTTGGCCCGCCGCCGACTTGTCCGACGACTATAGGGTCGTCCCCATGACCACGGGCCAAAGTTGCCCAGCCGCCGACATGTCCGACGACTATAGGGTCGTCCCCACGACCCCGGGACAAGGTTGGCCCGCCGCCGACTTGTCCGACGACTATAGGGTCGTCCCCACGACCCCGGGACTAGGTTGGCCAGCCGCCGACATGTCCGCCGACTATAGGGTCGTCCCCACGACCCCGGGACTAGATTGGCCCACCACCGTCATGTCCGACGACTACAGGGTCGTCCCCACGAACCCGGGACTAGGTCGGCCCGCCGCCGACATGTCCGACGACTATAGGGTCGTCCCCACGACCCCGGGACTAGGTTGGCCCGCCGCCGACTTGTCCGACGACTATAGGGTCGTCCCCCACGACCCCGGGTCTAGGTTGGCCCGCCACCGTCATGTCCGACGACTATAGGGTCGTCCCCACGACCCCGGGACAAGGTTGGCCCGCCGCCGACTTGTCCGACGACTATAGGGTCGTCCCCACGACCCCGGGACTAGGTTGGCCAGCCGCCGACATGTCCGCCGACTATAGGGTCGTCCCTACCACCCCGGGACTAGGTTCGCCAGCCGCCGACATGTCCGACGACTATAGGGTCGTCCCCACAACACCGGGGCTAGATTGGCCAGCCGCCGACATGTCCGACGACTATAGGGTCGTCCCAACGACCCCGGGATTAAGTTGGCCAGCCGCCGACATGTCCGACGAGTTTGGGGTCGTCCCCACGACCACGGGCCAAAGTTGGTCAGCCGCCGACATGCCCGACGACTATAGGGTCGTCCCCACGACCCCGGGACTAGGTTGGCCCGCCGCCGACTTGTCCGACGACTATAGGGTCGTCCCTACCACCCCCGGACTAGGTTGGCCAGCCGCCGACTTGGTCGACGACTATAGGGTCGTCCCCACGACCCCGGGACTAGGTTGGCCCGCCGCCGACTTATCCGACGACTATAGGGTCATCCCTACCACCCCGGGGCTACATTGCCCCGGCACCGTCACGTCCGACGACTATAGGGTCGTCTCCACGACCCCGGGACTAGGTTGGCCAGTCCCCGGCATGTCCGACGACTATAGGGTCGTCTCCACGACCCCGGGACTAGGTTGGCCAGCCGCCGACATGTCCGACGACTACGGGGTCGTCCCCACGACCCCGGGACTAGATTGGCCCGCCACCGTCATGTCCGACGACTATACGGTCGTCCCCACGTCCACTGGCCAAAGTTGCCCAGCCGCAGACATGTCCGACGACTATAGGGTCGTCCCCACGACCACGGGCCAAAGTTGCCTGCCGCCGACATGTCCGACGACTATAGGGTCGTCCCCACGACCCCGGGACTAGGTTGGCCCGCCGCCGACATGTCCGAAGACTATAGGGTCGTCCCCACGCCCCGGTCCAAAGTTGGCCAGCCGCCGACATGTCCGACGACTATAGGGTCGTCCCCACGAACCCGGGACCAGGTTGCCCAGTCACCGACATATCCGACGACTATAGGGTCGTCCCCACGACCACGGGCCAAAGTTGCCCTGGCGCCGACATGTCCGACGACTATAGGGTCGTCCCCACGACCCCGGGTCTAGGTTGGCCCGCCGCCGACTTTTCCGACGACTATGGGGTCGTCCCCACGACCCCGGGAGTAGGTTGGCCCGCCGCCGACTTGTCCGACGACTATAGGGTCGTCCCCACGACCCCGGGACTAAGTTGGCCAGACGCCGACACGTCCGACGACTATAGGGTCGTCCCCACGACCCCGGGACTAGGTTGACCCGCCGCCGACTTATCCGACGACTATAGGGTCGTCCCCACGACCCCGGGACTAGGTTGGCCCGCCGCCGACTTGTCCGACGACTATAGGGTCGTCCCTACCACCCCCGGACTAGGTTGGCCAGCCGCCGACTTGGTCGACGACTATAGGGTCGTCCCTACCACCCCGGGACTAGGTTGGCCAGCCGCCGACATGTCCGACGACTATAGGGTCGTCCCCACGACCCCGGGGCTAGATTGCCCCGGCATCGTCATGTCCGACGACTATAGGGTCGTCCCCACGTCCCCGGGACTAGATTGGCCCGCCACCGTCATGTCCGACGACTATACGGTCGTCCCCGCGACCCCGGGACTAGGTTGGCCCGCCGCCGACGTGTCCTACGACTTTGGGGTCGTCCCCACGACCACGAGACTAGGTTGGCCAGCCGCCGACTTGTCCGACGACTATAGGGTCGTCCCCACGACCCCGGGACTAAGTTCGCCAGACGCCGACACGTCCGACGACTATAGGGTCGTCCCCACGACCCCGGGACTAGGTTGGCCCGCCGCCGACTTGTCCGACGACTATAGGGTCGTCCCCACGACCCCGGACTAGATTGGCCCGCCACCGTCATGTCCGACGACTATAGGGTCGTCCCCACGACCCCGGGACTAGGTTGGCCCGCCGCCGACTTGTCCGACGACTATAGGGTCGTCCCCACGTCCACTGGCCAAAGTTGCCCAGCCGCAGACATGTCCGACGACTATAGGGTCGTCCCCACGACCCCGGGACTAGATTGGCCCGCCACCGTGATGTCCGACGACTATAGGGTCGTCCCGACGACCCCGGGACTAGATTGGCCGCCACCGTGATGTCCGACGACTATAGGGTCGTCTCCACGACCCCGGGACTAGGTTGGCCCGCCGCCGACTTGTCCGACGACTATAGGGTCGTCCCCACGACCACGGGCCAAAGTTGCCCTGCCGCCGACATGTCCGACGACTATAGGGTCGTCCCCACGATCCCGGGACTAGGTTGGCCCGCCGCCGACATGTCCGACGACTATAGGGTCGTCCCCACGCCCCGGGCCAAAGTTGGCCAGCCGCCGACATGTCCGACGACTATAGGGTCGTCCCCACGACCCCGGGACTTGATTGCCCAGGCACCGTCATGTCCGACGACTATAGGGTCGTCCCCACGACCCCGGGACTAGATTGGCCCGCCACCGTCATGTCCGACGACTATACGGTCGTCCCCGCGACCGCGGGAGTAGGTTGGCCCGCCGCCGACTTGTACGACGACTATAGGGTCGTCCCCACGACCCCGGGACTAGATTGGCCAGCCGCCGACATGTCCGACAACTATAGGGTCCTCTCCACGACCCCGGGACTAGGTTGGCCCGCCCCCGACTTGTCCGACGACTATAGGGTCGTCCCCACGACCACGGGCCAAAGTTGCCCTGCCGCCGACATGTCCGACGACTATAGGGTCGTCCCCACGACCCCGGGACTAGGTTGGCCCGCCGCCGACATGTCCGGCGACTATAGGGTCGTCCCCACGCCCCGGTCCAAAGTTGGCCAGCCGCCGACATGTCCGACGACTATAGGGTCGTCCCCACGAACCCGGGACTAGGTTGGCCAGTCACCGACATATCCGACGACTATAGGGTCGTCCCCACGACCACGGGCCAAAGTTGCCCTGGCGCCGACATGTCCGACGACTATAGGGTCGTCCCCACGACCCCGGGTCTAGGTTGGCCCGCCGCCGACTTTTCCGACGACTATGGGGTCGTCCGCACGACCCCGGGAGTAGGTTGGCCCGCCGCCGACTTGTCCGACGACTATAGGGTCGTCCCCACGACCCCGGGACTAAGTTGGCCAGACGCCGACACGTCCGACGACTATAGGGTCGTCCCCACGACCCCGGGACTAGGTTGGCCCGCCGCCGACTTATCCGACGACTATAGGGTCGTCCCCACGACCCCGGGACTAGGTTGGCCCGCCGCCGACTTGTCCGACGACTATAGGGTCGTCCCCACGACCACGGGCCAAAGTTGCCCTGCCGCCGACATGTCCGACGACTATAGGGTCGTCCCCACGACCCCGGGACTAGGTTGGCCCGCCGCCGACTTGTCCGACGACTATAGGGTCGTCCCTACCACCCCCGGACTAGGTTGGCCAGCCGCCGACTTGGTCGACGACTATAGGGTCGTCCCCACGACCCCGGGACTAGGTTGGCCCGCCGCCGACTTGTCCGACGACTGTAGGGTCGTCCCTACCACCCCGGGACTAGGTTGGCCAGCCGCCGACATGTCCGACGACTATAGGGTCGTCCCCACGACCCCGGGGCTAGATTGCCCCGGCATCGTCATGTCCGACGACTATAGGGTCGTCCCCACGTCCCCGGGACTAGATTGGCCCGCCACCGTCATGTCCGACGACTATACGGTCGTCCCCGCGACCCCGGGACTAGGTTGGCCCGCCGCCGACGTGTCCTACGACTTTGGGGTCGTCCCCACGACCACGAGACTAGGTTGGCCAGCCGCCGACATGTCCGACGACTATACGGTCGTCCCCGCGACCCCGGGACTAGGTTGGCCCGCCGCCGACTTGTCCGACGACTATAGGGTCGTCCCCACGACCACGGGCCAAAGTTGCCCTGCCGCCGACATGTCCGACGACTACACGGTCGTCCCCGCGACCCCGGGACTAGGTTGGCCCGCCGCCGACGTGTCCTACGACTATGGGGTCGTCCCCACGACCACGAGACTAGGTTGGCCAGCCGCCGACATGTCCGACGACTATAGGGTCGTCCCACGAACCCGGGACTAGGTTGGCCAGTCACCGACATATCCGACGACTATAGGGTCGTCCCCACGACCACGGGCCAAAGTTGCCCTGGCGCCGACATGTCCGACGACTATAGGGTCGTCCCCACGACCCCGGGTCTAGGTTGGCCCGCCGCCGACTTTTCCGACGACTACGGGGTCGTCCCCACGACCCCGGGAGTAGGTTGGCCCGCCGCCGACTTGTCCGACGACTATAGGGTCGTCCCCACGACCCCGGGACTAAGTTCGCCAGACGCCGACACGTCCGACGACTATAGGGTCGTCCCCACGACCCCGGGACTAGGTTGGCCCGCCGCCGACTTATCCGACGACTATAGGGTCGTCCCCACGACCCCGGGACTAGGTTGGCCCGCCGCCGACTTGTCCGACGACTATAGGGTCGTCCCCACGACCACGGGCCAAAGTTGCCCTGCCGCCGACATGTCCGACGACTATAGGGTCGTCCCCACGACCCCGGGACTAGGTTGGCCCGCCGCCGACATGTCCGACGACTATAGGGTCGTCCCCACGCCCCGGTCCAAAGTTGGCCAGCCGCCGACATGTCCGACGACTACGGGGTCGTCCCCACGACCCCGGGACTAGATTGGCCCGCCACCGTCATGTCCGACGACTATACGGTCGCCCCCACGTCCACTGGCCAAAGTTGCCCAGCCGCAGACATGTCCGACTACTATAGGGTCGTCCCCAGGACCCCGGGACTAGATTGGCCCGCCACCGTGATGTCCGACGACTATAGGGTCGTCCCCACGACCCCGGGGCTAGATTGCCCCGGCATCGTCATGTCCGACGACTATAGGGTCGTCCCCACGTCCCCGGGACTAGATTGGCCCGCCACCGTCATGTCCGACGACTATACGGTCGTCCCCACGTCCACTGGCCAAAGTTGCCCAGCCGCAGACATGTCCGACGACTATAGGGTCGTCCCCACGACCCCGGGACTAGATTGGCCCGCCACCGTGATGTCCGACGACTATAGGGTCGTCCCGACGACCCCGGGACTAGATTGGCCGCCACCGTGATGTCCGACGACTATAGGGTCGTCTCCACGACCCCGGGACTAGGTTGGCCCGCCGCCGACTTGTCCGACGACTATAGGGTCGTCCCCACGACCACGGGCCAAAGTTGCCCTGCCGCCGACATGTCCGACGACTATAGGGTCGTCCCCACGATCCCGGGACTAGGTTGGCCCGCCGCCGACATGTCCGACGACTATAGGGTCGTCCCCACGCCCCGGGCCAAAGTTGGCCAGCCGCCGACATGTCCGACGACTATGGGGTCGTCCCCACGACCCCGGGACTTGATTGCCCAGGCACCGTCATGTCCGACGACTATAGGGTCGTCCCCACGACCCCGGGACTAGATTGGCCCGCCACCGTCATGTCCGACGACTATACGGTCGTCCCCGCGACCCCGGGAGTAGGTTTGCCCGCCGCCGACTTGTACGACGACTATAGGGTCGTCCCCACGACCCCGGGACTAGATTGGCCAGCCGCCGACATGTCCGACAACTATAGGGTCCTCTCCACGACCCCGGGACTAGGTTGGCCCGCCCCCGACTTGTCCGACGACTATAGGGTCGTCCCCACGACCACGGGCCAAAGTTGCCCTGCCGCCGACATGTCCGACGACTATAGGGTCGTCCCCACGACCCCGGGACTAGGTTGGCCCGCCGCCGACATGTCCGGCGACTATAGGGTCGTCCCCACGCCCCGGTCCAAAGTTGGCCAGCCGCCGACAGGTCCGACGACTATAGGGTCGTCCCCACGAACCCGGGACTAGGTTGGCCAGTCACCGACATATCCGACGACTATAGGGTCGTCCCCACGACCACGGGCCAAAGTTGCCCTGGCGCCGACATGTCCGACGACTATAGGGTCGTCCCCACGACCCCGGGTCTAGGTTGGCCCGCCGCCGACTTTTCCGACGACTATGGGGTCGTCCGCACGACCCCGGGAGTAGGTTGGCCCGCCGCCGACTTGTCCGACGACTATAGGGTCGTCCCCACGACCCCGGGACTAAGTTGGCCAGACGCCGACACGTCCGACGACTATAGGGTCGTCCCCACGACCCCGGGACTAGGTTGGCCCGCCGCCGACTTATCCGACGACTATAGGGTCGTCCCCACGACCCCGGGACTAGGTTGGCCCGCCGCCGACTTGTCCGACGACTATAGGGTCGTCCCCACGACCACGGGCCAAAGTTGCCCTGCCGCCGACATGTCCGACGACTATAGGGTCGTCCCCACGACCCCGGGACTAGGTTGGCCCGCCGCCGACTTGTCCGACGACTATAGGGTCGTCCCTACCACCCCGGGACTAGGTTGGCCAGCCGCCGACATGTCCCACGTCTATAGGGTCGTCCCCTCGACCCCGGGGCTAGATTGCCCCGGCTCCGTCACGTCCGACGACTATAGGGTCGTCCCCACGACCCCGGGAATAGATTGGCCCGCCACCGTGATGTCCGACGACTATAGGGTCGTCCCCACGCCCCGGTCCAAAGTTGGCCAGCCGCCGACATGTCCGACGACTATAGGGTCGTCCCCACGAACCCGGGACTAGGTTGGCCAGTCACCGACATATCCGACGACTATAGGGTCGTCCCCACGACCACGGGCCAAAGTTGCCCTGGCGCCGACATGTCCGACGACTATAGGGTCGTCCCCACGACCCCGGGTCTAGGTTGGCCCGCCGCCGACTTTTCCGACGACTATGGGGTCGTCCGCACGACCCCGGGAGTAGGTTGGCCCGCCGCCGACTTGTCCGACGACTATAGGGTCGTCCCCACGACCCCGGGACTAAGTTGGCCAGACGCCGACACGTCCGACGACTATAGGGTCGTCCCCACGACCCCGGGACTAGGTTGGCCCGCCGCCGACTTATCCGACGACTATAGGGTCGTCCCCACGACCCCGGGACTAGGTTGGCCCGCCGCCGACTTGTCCGACGACTATAGGGTCGTCCCCACGTCCACTGGCCAAAGTTGCCCAGCCGCAGACATGTCCGACGACTATAGGGTCGTCCCCACGACCCCGGGACTAGATTGGCCCGCCACCGTGATGTCCGACGACTATAGGGTCGTCCCCACGACCCCGGGACTTGATTGCCCAGGCACCGTCATGTCCGACGACTATAGGGTCGTCCCCACGACCCCGGGACTAGATTGGCCCGCCACCGTCATGTCCGACGACTATACGGTCGTCCCCGCGACCCCGGGAGTAGGTTGGCCCGCCGCCGACTTGTACGACGACTATAGGGTCGTCCCCACGACCCCGGGACTAGATTGGCCAGCCGCCGACATGTCCGACAACTATAGGGTCCTCTCCACGACCCCGGGACTAGGTTGGCCCGCCCCCGACTTGTCCGACGACTATAGGGTCGTCCCCACGACCACGGGCCAAAGTTGCCCTGCCGCCGACATGTCCGACGACTATAGGGTCGTCCCCACGACCCCGGGACTAGGTTGGCCCGCCGCCGACATGTCCGGCGACTATAGGGTCGTCCCCACGCCCCGGTCCAAAGTTGGCCAGCCGCCGACATGTCCGACGACTATAGGGTCGTCCCCACGAACCCGGGACTAGGTTGGCCAGTCACCGACATATCCGACGACTATAGGGTCGTCCCCACGACCACGGGCCAAAGTTGCCCTGGCGCCGACATGTCCGACGACTATAGGGTCGTCCCCACGACCCCGGGTCTAGGTTGGCCCGCCGCCGACTTTTCCGACGACTATGGGGTCGTCCGCACGACCCCGGGAGTAGGTTGGCCCGCCGCCGACTTGTCCGACGACTATAGGGTCGTCCCCACGACCCCGGGACTAAGTTGGCCAGACGCCGACACGTCCGACGACTATAGGGTCGTCCCCACGACCCCGGGACTAGGTTGGCCCGCCGCCGACTTATCCGACGACTATAGGGTCGTCCCCACGACCCCGGGACTAGGTTGGCCCGCCGCCGACTTGTCCGACGACTATAGGGTCGTCCCCACGACCACGGGCCAAAGTTGCCCTGCCGCCGACATGTCCGACGACTATAGGGTCGTCCCCACGACCCCGGGACTAGGTTGGCCCGCCGCCGACTTGTCCGACGACTATAGGGTCGTCCCTACCACCCCCGGACTAGGTTGGCCAGCCGCCGACTTGGTCGACGACTATAGGGTCGTCCCCACGACCCCGGGACTAGGTTGGCCCGCCGCCGACTTGTCCGACGACTGTAGGGTCGTCCCTACCACCCCGGGACTAGGTTGGCCAGCCGCCGACATGTCCGACGACTATAGGGTCGTCCCCACGTCCCCGGGACTAGATTGGCCCGCCACCGTCATGTCCGACGACTATACGGTCGTCCCCGCGACCCCGGGACTAGGTTGGCCCGCCGCCGACGTGTCCTACGACTTTGGGGTCGTCCCCACGACCACGAGACTAGGTTGGCCAGCCGCCGACATGTCCGACGACTATACGGTCGTCCCCGCGACCCCGGGACTAGGTTGGCCCGCCGCCGACTTGTCCGACGACTATAGGGTCGTCCCCACGACCACGGGCCAAAGTTGCCCGGCCGCCGACATGTCCGACGACTACACGGTCGTCCCCGCGACCCCGGGACTAGGTTGGCCCGCCGCCGACGTGTCCTACGACTATGGGGTCGTCCCCACGACCACGAGACTAGGTTGGCCAGCCGCCGACATGTCCGACGACTATAGGGTCGTCCCACGAACCCGGGACTAGGTTGGCCAGTCACCGACATATCCGACGACTATAGGGTCGTCCCCACGACCCCGGGACTAAGTTCGCCAGACGCCGACACGTCCGACGACTATAGGGTCGTCCCCACGACCCCGGGACTAGGTTGGCCCGCCGCCGACTTATCCGACGACTATAGGGTCGTCCCCACGACCCCGGGACTAGGTTGGCCCGCCGCCGACTTGTCCGACGACTATAGGGTCGTCCCCACGACCACGGGCCAAAGTTGCCCTGCCGCCGACATGTCCGACGACTATAGGGTCGTCCCCACGACCCCGGGACTAGGTTGGCCCGCCGCCGACATGTCCGACGACTATAGGGTCGTCCCCACGCCCCGGTCCAAAGTTGGCCAGCCGCCGACATGTCCGACGACTACGGGGTCGTCCCCACGACCCCGGGACTAGATTGGCCCGCCACCGTCATGTCCGACGACTATACGGTCGCCCCCACGTCCACTGGCCAAAGTTGCCCAGCCGCAGACATGTCCGACTACTATAGGGTCGTCCCCACGACCCCGGGACTAGATTGGCCCGCCACCGTGATGTCCGACGACTATAGGGTCGTCCCCACGACCCCGCGGCTAGATTGCCCCGGCATCGTCATGTCCGACGACTATAGGGTCGTCCCCACGTCCCCGGGACTAGATTGGCCCGCCACCGTCATGTCCGACGACTATACGGTCGTCCCCACGTCCACTGGCCAAAGTTGCCCAGCCGCAGACATGTCCGACGACTATAGGGTCGTCCCCACGACCCCGGGACTAGATTGGCCCGCCACCGTGATGTCCGACGACTATAGGGTCGTCCCGACGACCCCGGGACTAGATTGGCCGCCACCGTGATGTCCGACGACTATAGGGTCGTCTCCACGACCCCGGGACTAGGTTGGCCCGCCGCCGACTTGTCCGACGACTATAGGGTCGTCCCCACGACCACGGGCCAAAGTTGCCCTGCCGCCGACATGTCCGACGACTATAGGGTCGTCCCCACGATCCCGGGACTAGGTTGGCCCGCCGCCGACATGTCCGACGACTATAGGGTCGTCCCCACGCCCCGGGCCAAAGTTGGCCAGCCGCCGACATGTCCGACGACTATAGGGTCGTCCCCACGACCCCGGGACTTGATTGCCCAGGCACCGTCATGTCCGACGACTATAGGGTCGTCCCCACGACCCCGGGACTAGATTGGCCCGCCACCGTCATGTCCGACGACTATACGGTCGTCCCCGCGACCCCGGGAGTAGGTTGGCCCGCCGCCGACTTGTACGACGACTATAGGGTCGTCCCCACGACCCCGGGACTAGATTGGCCAGCCGCCGACATGTCCGACAACTATAGGGTCCTCTCCACGACCCCGGGACTAGGTTGGCCCGCCCCCGACTTGTCCGACGACTATAGGGTCGTCCCCACGACCACGGGCCAAAGTTGCCCTGCCGCCGACATGTCCGACGACTATAGGGTCGTCCCCACGACCCCGGGACTAGGTTGGCCCGCCGCCGACATGTCCGGCGACTATAGGGTCGTCCCCACGCCCCGGTCCAAAGTTGGCCAGCCGCCGACATGTCCGACGACTATAGGGTCGTCCCCACGAACCCGGGACTAGGTTGGCCAGTCACCGACATATCCGACGACTATAGGGTCGTCCCCACGACCACGGGCCAAAGTTGCCCTGGCGCCGACATGTCCGACGACTATAGGGTCGTCCCCACGACCCCGGGTCTAGGTTGGCCCGCCGCCGACTTTTCCGACGACTATGGGGTCGTCCGCACGACCCCGGGAGTAGGTTGGCCCGCCGCCGACTTGTCCGACGACTATAGGGTCGTCCCCACGACCCCGGGACTAAGTTGGCCAGACGCCGACACGTCCGACGACTATAGGGTCGTCCCCACGACCCCGGGACTAGGTTGGCCCGCCGCCGACTTATCCGACGACTATAGGGTCGTCCCCACGACCCCGGGACTAGGTTGGCCCGCCGCCGACTTGTCCGACGACTATAGGGTCGTCCCCACGACCACGGGCCAAAGTTGCCCTGCCGCCGACATGTCCGACGACTATAGGGTCGTCCCCACGACCCCGGGACTAGGTTGGCCCGCCGCCGACTTGTCCGACGACTATAGGGTCGTCCCTACCACCCCGGGACTAGGTTGGCCAGCCGCCGACATGTCCCACGTCTATAGGGTCGTCCCCTCGACCCCGGGGCTAGATTGCCCCGGCTCCGTCACGTCCGACGAATATAGGGTCGTCCCCACGACCCCGGGAATAGATTGGCCCGCCACCGTGATGTCCGACGACTATAGGGTCGTCCCCACGCCCCGGTCCAAAGTTGGCCAGCCGCCGACATGTCCGACGACTATAGGGTCGTCCCCACGAACCCGGGACTAGGTTGGCCAGTCACCGACATATCCGACGACTATAGGGTCGTCCCCACGACCACGGGCCAAAGTTGCCCTGGCGCCGACATGTCCGACGACTATAGGGTCGTCCCCACGACCCCGGGTCTAGGTTGGCCCGCCGCCGACTTTTCCGACGACTATGGGGTCGTCCCCACGACCCCGGGAGTAGGTTGGCCCGCCGCCGACTTATCCGACGACTATAGGGTCGTCCCCACGACCCCGGGACTAGGTTGGCCCGCCGCCGACATGTCCGACGACTATGGGGTCGTCCCCACGACCCCGTGACTAGATTGGCCCGCCACCGTCATGTCCGACGACTATACGGTCGTCCCCACGTCCACTGGCCAAAGTTGCCCAGCCGCAGACATGTCCGACGACTATAGGGTCGTCCCACGAACCCGGGACTAGGTTGGCCAGTCACCGACATATCCGACGACTATAGGGTCGTCCCCACGACCACGGGCCAAAGTTGCCCTGGCGCCGACATGTCCGACGACTATTGGGTCGTCCCCACGACCCCGGGTCTAGGTTGGCCCGCCGCCGACTTTTCCGACGACTATTGGGTCGTCCCCACGACCCCGGGAGTAGGTTGGCCCGCCGCCGACTTGTCCGACGACTATAGGGTCGTCCCCACGACCCCGGGACTAAGTTGGCCAGACGCCGACACGTCCGACGACTATAGGGTCGTCCCCACGACCTCGGGACTAGGTTGGCCAGCCGCCGACATGTCCGACAACTATAGGGTCGTCTCCACGACCCCGGGACTAGGTTGGCCCGCCGCCGACTTGTCCGACGACTATAGGGTCGTCCCCACGACCACGGGCCAAAGTTGCCCTGCCGCCGACATGTCCGACGACTATAGGGTCGTCCCCACGACCCCGGGACTAGGTTGGCCCGCCGCCGACTTGTCCGACGACTATAGGGTCGTCCCTACCACCCCGGGACTAGGTTGGCCAGCCGCCGACATGTCCGACGTCTATAGGGTCGTCCCCTCGACCCCGGGGCTAGATTGCCCCGGCTCCGTCACGTCCGACGACTATAGGGTCGTCTCCACGACCCCGGGACTAGGTTGGCCAGTCACCGGCATATCCGACGACTATAGGGTCGTCTCCACGACCCCGGGACTAGGTTGGCCCGCCGCCGACTTGTCCGACGACTATAGGGTCGTCCCCACGGCCTCGGGACTAGGTTGGCCAGCCGCCGACATGTCCGACAACTATAGGGTCGTCTCCACGACCCCGGGACTAGGTTGGCCCGCCGCCGACTTGTCCGACGACTATAGGGTCGTCCCCACGACCACGGGCCAAAGTTGCCCTGCCGCCGTCATGTCCGACGACTATAGGGTCGTCCCTACCACCCCGGGACTAGGTTGGCCAGCCGCCGACATGTCCGACGTCTATAGGGTCGTCCCCTCGACCCCGGGGCTAGATTGCCCCGGCTCCGTCACGTCCGACGACTATAGTGTCGTCTCCACGACCCCGGGACTAGGTTGGCCAGTCACCGGCATGTCCGACGACTATAGGGTCGTCTCCACGACCCCGGGACTAGGTTGGCCCGCCGCCGACTTGTCCGACGACTATAGGGTCGTCCCCACGACCCCGGGACTAGATTGGCCCGCCACCGTCATGTCCGACGACTATACGGTCGTCCCCGCGACCCCGGGACTAGGTTGGCCCGCCGCCGACATGTTCGACAACTATAGGGTCGTCGCCACGACCCCGCGCCAAAGCTGGCCAGCCGCCAACATGTCCGACGACTATAGGGTCGTCCCCACGACCCCGGGACTAGGTCGGCCCGCCGCCGACATGTCCGACGACTATAGGGTCGTCCCCACGCCCCGGTCCAAAGTTGGCCAGCCACCGACATGTCCGACGACTATAGAGTCGTCCCCACGACCCCGGGACTAGATTGGCCCGCCACCGTCATGTCCGACGACTATACGGTCGTCCCCACGACCCCGGGACTAGGTTGGCCCGCCCCCGACTTCTCCGACGACTATAGGTTGGTCCCCACGACCACTGGCCAAAGTTGCCCAGCCGCAGACATGTCCGACGACTATAGGGTCGTCCCTACCACCCCGGGACTAGGTTGGCCAGCCGCCGACATGTCCGACGTCTATAGGGTCGTCCCCTCGACCCCGGGGCTAGATTGCCCCGGCACCGTCACGTCCGACGACTATAGGGTCGTCTCCACGACCCCGGGCCTAGGTTGGCCAGTCACCGGCATTTCCGACGACTGTAGGGTCGTCTCCACGACCCCGGGACTAGGTTGGCCCGCCGCCGACTTGTCCGACGAGTATAGGGTCGTCCCCACGACCCCGGGACTAGGTTGGCCAGCCGCCGACATGTCCGACAACTATAGGGTCGTCCCCACGACCCCGGGGCTAGATTGGCCAGCCGCCGACATGTCCGACGTCTATAGGGTCGTCCCCTCGACCCCGGGGCTAGATTGCCCCGGCACCGTCACGTCCGACGACTATAGGGTCGTCCCCACGACCCCGGGACTAGATTGGCCCGCCACCGTTATGTCCGACGACTATACGGTCGTCCCCACGACCCCGGGACTAGATTGGCCCGCCACCGTCATGTCCGACGACTATACGGTCGTCCCCGCGACCCCGGGAGTAGGTTGGCCCGCCGCCGACTTGTACGACGACTATAGGGTCGTCCCTACCACCCCGGGACTAGGTTGGCCAGCCGCCGACATGTCCGACGTCTATAGGGTCGTCCCCTCGACCCCGGGGCTAGATTGCCCCGGCTCCGTCACGTCCGACGACTATAGGGTCGTCTCCACGACCCCGGGACTAGGTTGGCCAGTCACCGGCATGTCCGACGACTATAGGGTCGTCTCCACGACCCCGGGACAAGGTTGGCCCGCCGCCGACTTGTCCGACGACTATAGGGTCGTCCCCACGACCCCGGGACTAGATTGGCCCGCCTCCGTCATGTCCGACGACTATACGGTCGTCCCCGCGACCCCGGGAGTAGGTTGGCCCGCCGCCGACTTGTACGACGACTATAGGGTCGTCCCTACCACCCCGGGACTAGGTTGGCCAGCCGCCGACATGTCCGACGTCTATAGGGTCGTCCCCTCGACCCCGGGGCTAGATTGCCCCGGCTCCGTCACGTCCGACGACTATAGGGTCGTCTCCAAGACCCCGGGACTAGGTTGGCCAGTCACCGGCATGTCCGACGACTATAGGGTCGTCCCCACGACCCCGGGACTAGGTTGGCCCGCCGCCGACATGTCCGACGACTATAGGGTCGTCCCCACGCCCCGGTCCAAAGTTGGCCAGACGCCGACACGTCCGACGACTATAGGGTCGTCCCCACGACCCCGGGACTAGGTTGGCCCGCCGCCGACTTATCCGACGACTATAGGGTCGTCCCCACGACCCCGGGACTAGGTTGGCCCGCCGCCGACTTGTCCGACGACTATAGGGTCGTCCCTACCACCCCCGGACTAGGTTGGCCAGCCGCCGACTTGGTCGACGACTATAGGGTCGTCCCCACGACCCCGGGACTAGGTTGGCCCGCCGCCGACTTGTTCGACGACTATAGGGTCGTCCCTACCACCCCGGGACTAGGTTGGCCAGCCGCCGACATGTCCGACGTCTATAGGGTCGTCCCCTCGACCCCGGGGCTAGATTGCCCCGGCTCCGTCACGTCCGACGACTATAGGGTCGTCTCCACGACCCCGGGACTAGGTTGGCCAGTCACCGGCATGTCCGACGACTATAGGGTCGTCTCCAAGACCCCGGGACTAGGTTGGCCCGCCGCCGACTTGTCCGACGACTATAGGGTCGTCCCCACGACCTCGGGACTAGGTTGGCCAGCCGCCGACATATCCGACAACTATAGGGTCGTCTCCACGACCCCGGGACTAGGTTGGCCCGCCGCCGTCTTGTCCGACGACTATAGGGTCGTCCCCACGACCACGGGCCAAAGTTGCCCTGCCGCCGACATGTCCGACGACTATAGGGTCGTCCCCACGACCCCGGGACTAGGTTGGCCCGCCGCCGACATGTCCGACGACTATAGGGTCGTCCCCACGACCCCGGGACTAGATTGGCCGCCACCGTGATGTCCGACGACTATAGGGTCGTCTCCACGACCCCGGGACTAGGTTGGCCCGCCGCCGACTTGTCCGACGTCTATAGGGTCGTCCCCACGACCACGGGCCAATGTTGCCCTGCCGCCGACATGTCCGACGACTATAGGGTCGTCCCCACGATCCCGGGAATAGGTTGGCCCGCCGCCGACATGTCCGACGACTATAGGGTCGTCCCCACGCCCCGGGCCAAAGTTGGCCAGCCGCCGACATGTCCGACGACTATAGGGTCGTCCCCACGACCCCGGGGCTAGATTGGCCGCCACCGTGATGTCCGACGACTATAGGGTCGTCTCCACGACCCCGGGAGTAGGTTGGCCCGCCGCCGACTTGTACGACGACTATAGGGTCGTCCCCACGACCCCGGGACTAGATTGGCCAGCCGCCGACATGTCCGACAACTATAGGGTCCTCTCCACGACCCCGGGACTAGGTTGACCCGCCGCCGACTTGTCCGACGACTATAGCTTCGTCCCCACGACCACGGGCCAAAGTTGCCCTGCCGCCGACATGTCCGACGACTATAGGGTCGTCCCCACGAACCCGGGACTAGGTTGGCCGCCACCGTGATGTCCGACGACTATAGGGTCGTCTCCACGACCCCGGGAGTAGGTTGGCCCGCCGCCGACTTGTACGACGACTATAGGGTCGTCCCCACGACCCCGGGACTAGATTGGCCAGCCGCCGACATGTCCGACAACTATAGGGTCCTCTCCACGACCCCGGGACTAGGTTGACCCGCCGCCGACTTGTCCGACGACTATAGGGTCGTCCCCACGACCACGGGCCAAAGTTGCCCTGCCGCCGACATGTCCGACGACTATAGGGTCGTCCCCACGAACCCGGGACTAGGTTGGCCAGTCACCGACATATCCGACGACTATAGGGTCGTCCCCACGACCACGGGCCAAAGTTGCCCTGGCGCCGACATGTCCGACGACTATAGGGTCGTCCCCACGACCCCGGGTCTAGGTTGGCCCGCCGCCGACTTTTCCGACGACTATGGGGTCGTCCCCACGACCCCGGGAGTAGGTTGGCCCGCCGCCGACTTGTCCGACGACTATAGGGTCGTCCACACGACGCCGGGACTAAGTTGGCCAGACGCCGACACGTCCGACGACTATAGGGTCGTCCCCACGACCCCGGGACTAGGTTGGCCCGCCGCCGACTTATCCGACGACTATAGGGTCGTCCCCACGACCCCGGGAATAGGTTGGCCCGCCGCCGACTTGTCCGACGACTATAGGGTCGTCCCTACCACCCCCGGACTAGGTTGGCCAGCCGCCGACTTGGTCGACGACTATAGGGTCGTCCCCACGACCCCAGGACTAGGTTGGCCCGCCGCCGACTTGTCCGACGACTATAGGGTCGTCCCTACCACCCCGGGACTAGGTTGGCCAGCCGCCGACATGTCCGACGTCTATAGGGTCGTCCCCTCGACCCCGGGGCTAGATTGCCCCGGCTCCGTCACGTCCGACGACTATAGGGTCGTCTCCACGACCCCGGGACTAGGTTGGCCAGTCACCGGCATGTCCGACGACTATAGGGTCGTCTCCACGACCCCGGGACTAGGTTGGCCCGCCGCCGACTTGTCCGACGACTATAGGGTCGTCCCCACGACCTCGGGACTAGGTTGGCCAGCCGCCGACATGTCCGACAACTATAGGGTCGTCTCCACGACCCCGGGACTAGGTTGGCCCGCCGCCGACTTTTCCGACGACTATGGGGTCGTCCCCACGACCCCGGGACTAGGTTGGCCCGCCGCCGACTTGTCCGACGACTATAGGATCGTCCCTACCACCCCCGGACTAGGTTGGCCAGCCGCCGACTTGGTCGACGACTATAGGGTCGTCCCCACGACCCCGGGACTAGGTTGGCCCGCCGCCGACTTGTCCGACGACTATAGGGTCGTCCCTACCACCCCGGGACTAGATTGCCCCGGCACCGTCATGTCCGACGACTATAGGGTCGTCCCCACGTCCCCGGGACTAGATTGGCCCGCCACCGTCATGTCCGACGACTATACGGTCGTCCCCGCGACCCCGGGACTAGGTTGGCCCGCCGCCGACGTGTCCGACAACTATAGGGTCGTCTCCACGACCCCGGGACCAGGTTGGCCCGCCGCCGACTTGTCCGACGACTATAGGGTCGTCCCCACGACCACGGGCCAAAGTTGCCCTGGCGCCGACATGTCCGACGACTATAGGGTCGTCCCCACGACCCCGGGTCTAGGTTGGCCCGCCGCCGACTTTTCCGACGACTATGGGGTCGTCCGCACGACCCCGGGAGTAGGTTGGCCCGCCGCCGACTTGTCCGACGACTATAGGGTCGTCCCCACGACCCCGGGACTAAGTTGGCCAGACGCCGACACGTCCGACGACTATAGGGTCGTCCCCACGACCCCGGGACTAGGTTGGCCCGCCGCCGACTTATCCGACGACTATAGGGTCGTCCCCACGACCCCGGGACTAGGTTGGCCCGCCGCCGACTTGTCCGACGACTATAGGGTCGTCCCCACGTCCACTGGCCAAAGTTGCCCAGCCGCAGACATGTCCGACGACTATAGGGTCGTCCCCACGACCCCGGGACTAGATTGGCCCGCCACCGTGATGTCCGACGACTATAGGGTCGTCCCCACGACCCCGGGACTTGATTGCCCAGGCGCCGTCATGTCCGACGACTATAGGGTCGTCCCCACGACCCCGGGACTAGATTGGCCCGCCACCGTCATGTCCGACGACTATACGGTCGTCCCCGCGACCCCGGGAGTAGGTTGGCCCGCCGCCGACTTGTACGACGACTATAGGGTCGTCCCCACGACCCCGGGACTAGATTGGCCAGCCGCCGACATGTCCGACAACTATAGGGTCCTCTCCACGACCCCGGGACTAGGTTGGCCCGCCCCCGACTTGTCCGACGACTATAGGGTCGTCCCCACGACCACGGGCCAAAGTTGCCCTGCCGCCGACATGTCCGACGACTATAGGGTCGTCCCCACGACCCCGGGACTAGGTTGGCCCGCCGCCGACATGTCCGGCGACTATAGGGTCGTCCCCACGCCCCGGTCCAAAGTTGGCCAGCCGCCGACATGTCCGACGACTATAGGGTCGTCCCCACGAACCCGGGACTAGGTTGGCCAGTCACCGACATATCCGACGACTATAGGGTCGTCCCCACGACCACGGGCCAAAGTTGCCCTGGCGCCGACATGTCCGACGACTATAGGGTCGTCCCCACGACCCCGGGTCTAGGTTGGCCCGCCGCCGACTTTTCCGACGACTATGGGGTCGTCCGCACGACCCCGGGAGTAGGTTGGCCCGCCGCCGACTTGTCCGACGACTATAGGGTCGTCCCCACGACCCCGGGACTAAGTTGGCCAGACGCCGACACGTCCGACGACTATAGGGTCGTCCCCACGACCCCGGGACTAGGTTGGCCCGCCGCCGACTTATCCGACGACTATAGGGTCGTCCCCACGACCCCGGGACTAGGTTGGCCCGCCGCCGACTTGTCCGACGACTATAGGGTCGTCCCCACGACCACGGGCCAAAGTTGCCCTGCCGCCGACATGTCCGACGACTATAGGGTCGTCCCCACGACCCCGGGACTAGGTTGGCCCGCCGCCGACTTGTCCGACGACTATAGGGTCGTCCCTACCACCCCCGGACTAGGTTGGCCAGCCGCCGACTTGGTCGACGACTATAGGGTCGTCCCCACGACCCCGGGACTAGGTTGGCCCGCCGCCGACTTGTCCGACGACTGTAGGGTCGTCCCTACCACCCCGGGACTAGGTTGGCCAGCCGCCGACATGTCCGACGACTATAGGGTCGTCCCCACGACCCCGGGGCTAGATTGCCCCGGCATCGTCATGTCCGACGACTATAGGGTCGTCCCCACGTCCCCGGGACTAGATTGGCCCGCCACCGTCATGTCCGACGACTATACGGTCGTCCCCGCGACCCCGGGACTAGGTTGGCCCGCCGCCGACGTGTCCTACGACTTTGGGGTCGTCCCCACGACCACGAGACTAGGTTGGCCAGCCGCCGACATGTTCGACGACTATACGGTCGTCCCCGCGACCCCGGGACTAGGTTGGCCCGCCGCCGACTTGTCCGACGACTATAGGGTCGTCCCCACGACCACGGGCCAAAGTTGCCCTGCCGCCGACATGTCCGACGACTACACGGTCGTCCCCGCGACCCCGGGACTAGGTTGGCCCGCCGCCGACATGTCCGGCGACTATAGGGTCGTCCCCACGCCCCGGTCCAAAGTTGGCCAGCCGCCGACATGTCCGACGACTATAGGGTCGTCCCCACGAACCCGGGACTAGGTTGGCCAGTCACCGACATATCCGACGACTATAGGGTCGTCCCCACGACCACGGGCCAAAGTTGCCCTGGCGCCGACATGTCCGACGACTATAGGGTCGTCCCCACGACCCCGGGTCTAGGTTGGCCCGCCGCCGACTTTTCCGACGACTATGGGGTCGTCCGCACGACCCCGGGAGTAGGTTGGCCCGCCGCCGACTTGTCCGACGACTATAGGGTCGTCCCCACGACCCCGGGACTAAGTTGGCCAGACGCCGACACGTCCGACGACTATAGGGTCGTCCCCACGACCCCGGGACTAGGTTGGCCCGCCGCCGACTTATCCGACGACTATAGGGTCGTCCCCACGACCCCGGGACTAGGTTGGCCCGCCGCCGACTTGTCCGACGACTATAGGGTCGTCCCCACGACCACGGGCCAAAGTTGCCCTGCCGCCGACATGTCCGACGACTATAGGGTCGTCCCCACGACCCCGGGACTAGGTTGGCCCGCCGCCGACTTGTCCGACGACTATAGGGTCGTCCCTACCACCCCGGGACTAGGTTGGCCAGCCGCCGACATGTCCCACGTCTATAGGGTCGTCCCCTCGACCCCGGGGCTAGATTGCCCCGGCTCCGTCACGTCCGACGACTATAGGGTCGTCCCCACGACCCCGGGAATAGATTGGCCCGCCACCGTGATGTCCGACGACTATAGGGTCGTCCCCACGCCCCGGTCCAAAGTTGGCCAGCCGCCGACATGTCCGACGACTATAGGGTCGTCCCCACGAACCCGGGACTAGGTTGGCCAGTCACCGACATATCCGACGACTATAGGGTCGTCCCCACGACCACGGGCCAAAGTTGCCCTGGCGCCGACATGTCCGACGACTATAGGGTCGTCCCCACGACCCCGGGTCTAGGTTGGCCCGCCGCCGACTTTTCCGACGACTATGGGGTCGTCCCCACGACCCCGGGAGTAGGTTGGCCCGCCGCCGACTTATCCGACGACTATAGGGTCGTCCCCACGACCCCGGGACTAGGTTGGCCCGCCGCCGACATGTCCGACGACTATGGGGTCGTCCCCACGACCCCGGGACTAGATTGGCCCGCCACCGTCATGTCCGACGACTATACGGTCGTCCCCACGTCCACTGGCCAAAGTTGCCCAGCCGCAGACATGTCCGACGACTATAGGGTCGTCCCACGAACCCGGGACTAGGTTGGCCAGTCACCGACATATCCGACGACTATAGGGTCGTCCCCACGACCACGGGCCAAAGTTGCCCTGGCGCCGACATGTCCGACGACTATTGGGTCGTCCCCACGACCCCGGGTCTAGGTTGGCCCGCCGCCGACTTTTCCGACGACTATTGGGTCGTCCCCACGACCCCGGGAGTAGGTTGGCCCGCCGCCGACTTGTCCGACGACTATAGGGTCGTCCCCACGACCCCGGGACTAAGTTGGCCAGACGCCGACACGTCCGACGACTATAGGGTCGTCCCCACGACCTCGGGACTAGGTTGGCCAGCCGCCGACATGTCCGACAACTATAGGGTCGTCTCCACGACCCCGGGACTAGGTTGGCCCGCCGCCGACTTGTCCGACGACTATAGGGTCGTCCCCACGACCACGGGCCAAAGTTGCCCTGCCGCCGACATGTCCGACGACTATAGGGTCGTCCCCACGACCCCGGGACTAGGTTGGCCCGCCGCCGACTTGTCCGACGACTATAGGGTCGTCCCTACCACCCCGGGACTAGGTTGGCCAGCCGCCGACATGTCCGACGTCTATAGGGTCGTCCCCTCGACCCCGGGGCTAGATTGCCCCGGCTCCGTCACGTCCGACGACTATAGGGTCGTCTCCACGACCCCGGGACTAGGTTGGCCAGTCACCGGCATATCCGACGACTATAGGGTCGTCTCCACGACCCCGGGACTAGGTTGGCCCGCCGCCGACTTGTCCGACGACTATAGGGTCGTCCCCACGGCCTCGGGAATAGGTTGGCCAGCCGCCGACATGTCCGACAACTATAGGGTCGTCTCCACGACCCCGGGACTAGGTTGGCCCGCCGCCGACTTGTCCGACGACTATAGGGTCGTCCCCACGACCACGGGCCAAAGTTGCCCTGCCGCCGTCATGTCCGACGACTATAGGGTCGTCCCTACCACCCCGGGACTAGGTTGGCCAGCCGCCGACATGTCCGACGTCTATAGGGTCGTCCCCTCGACCCCGGGGCTAGATTGCCCCGGCTCCGTCACGTCCGACGACTATAGTGTCGTCTCCACGACCCCGGGACTAGGTTGGCCAGTCACCGGCATGTCCGACGACTATAGGGTCGTCTCCACGACCCCGGGACTAGGTTGGCCCGCCGCCGACTTGTCCGACGACTATAGGGTCGTCCCCACGACCCCGGGACTAGATTGGCCCGCCACCGTCATGTCCGACGACTATACGGTCGTCCCCGCGACCCCGGGACTAGGTTGGCCCGCCGCCGACATGTTCGACAACTATAGGGTCGTCGCCACGACCCCGCGCCAAAGCTGGCCAGCCGCCAACATGTCCGACGACTATAGGGTCGTCCCCACGACCCCGGGACTAGGTCGGCCCGCCGCCGACATGTCCGACGACTATAGGGTCGTCCCCACGCCCCGGTCCAAAGTTGGCCAGCCACCGACATGTCCGACGACTATAGAGTCGTCCCCACGACCCCGGGACTAGATTGGCCCGCCACCGTCATGTCCGACGACTATACGGTCGTCCCCACGACCCCGGGAATAGGTTGGCCCGCCGCCGACTTGTCCGACGACTATAGGGTCGTCCCTACCACCCCCGGACTAGGTTGGCCAGCCGCCGACTTGGTCGACGACTATAGGGTCGTCCCCACGACCCCAGGACTAGGTTGGCCCGCCGCCGACTTGTCCGACGACTATAGGGTCGTCCACACGACGCCGGGACTAAGTTGGCCAGACGCCGACACGTCCGACGACTATAGGGTCGTCCCCACGACCCCGGGACTAGGTTGGCCCGCCGCCGACTTATCCGACGACTATAGGGTCGTCCCCACGACCCCGGGAATAGGTTGGCCCGCCGCCGACTTGTCCGACGACTATAGGGTCGTCCCTACCACCCCCGGACTAGGTTGGCCAGCCGCCGACTTGGTCGACGACTATAGGGTCGTCCCCACGACCCCAGGACTAGGTTGGCCCGCCGCCGACTTGTCCGACGACTATAGGGTCGTCCCTACCACCCCGGGACTAGGTTGGCCAGCCGCCGACATGTCCGACGTCTATAGGGTCGTCCCCTCGACCCCGGGGCTAGATTGCCCCGGCTCCGTCACGTCCGACGACTATAGGGTCGTCTCCACGACCCCGGGACTAGGTTGGCCAGTCACCGGCATGTCCGACGACTATAGGGTCGTCTCCACGACCCCGGGACTAGGTTGGCCCGCCGCCGACTTGTCCGACGACTATAGGGTCGTCCCCACGACCTCGGGACTAGGTTGGCCAGCCGCCGACATGTCCGACAACTATAGGGTCGTCTCCACGACCCCGGGACTAGGTTGGCCCGCCGCCGACTTTTCCGACGACTATGGGGTCGTCCCCACGACCCCGGGACTAGGTTGGCCCGCCGCCGACTTGTCCGACGACTATAGGATCGTCCCTACCACCCCCGGACTAGGTTGGCCAGCCGCCGACTTGGTCGACGACTATAGGGTCGTCCCCACGACCCCGGGACTAGGTTGGCCCGCCGCCGACTTGTCCGACGACTATAGGGTCGTCCCTACCACCCCGGGACTAGATTGCCCCGGCACCGTCATGTCCGACGACTATAGGGTCGTCCCCACGTCCCCGGGACTAGATTGGCCCGCCACCGTCATGTCCGACGACTATACGGTCGTCCCCGCGACCCCGGGACTAGGTTGGCCCGCCGCCGACGTGTCCGACAACTATAGGGTCGTCTCCACGACCCCGGGACCAGGTTGGCCCGCCGCCGACTTGTCCGACGACTATAGGGTCGTCCCCACGACCACGGGCCAATGTTGCCTTGCCGCCGACATGTCCGACGGCTATAGGGTCGTCCCCACGACCCCGGGACTAGGTTGGCCCGCCGCCGACATGTCCGACGACTATAGGGTCGTCCCCACGCCCCGGTCCAAAGTTGGCCAGCCGCCGACATGTCCGACGACTATAGGGTCGACCCCACGACCCCGGGACTAGATTGGCCCGCCACCGTCATGTCCGACGACTATACGGTCGTCCCCGCGACCCTGGGACTAGGTTGGCCCGCCGCCGACTTGTCCGACGACTATAGGGTCGTCCCCACGCCCCGGGCCAAAGTTGGCCAGCCGCCGACATGTCCGACGACTATAGGGTCGTCCCCACGACCCCGGGTCTAGGTTGGCCCGCCGCCGACTTTTCCGTCGACTATGGGGTCGTCCCCACGACCCCGGGACTAGGTTGGCCCGCCGCCGACTTGTCCGACGACTATAGGGTCGTCCCCACGACCCCGGGACTAGATTGGCCGCCACCGTGATGTCCGTCGACTATAGGGTCGTCTCCACGACCCCGGGACTAGGTTGGCCCGCCGCCGACTTGTCCGACGACTATAGGGTCGTCCCCCGACCACGGGCCAAAGTTGCCCTGCCGCCGACATGTCCGACGACTATAGGGTCGTCCCCACGACCCCGGGACTAGGTTGGCCCGCCGCCGACATGTCCGACGACTATAGGGTCGTCTCCACGACCCCGGGACTAGGTTGGCCCGCCGCCGACTTGTCCGACGACTATAGGGTCGTCTCCACGACCACAGGCCAAAGTTGCCCAGCCGCCGACATGTCCGACGACTATAGGGTCGTCCCCACGACCACGGGCCAAAGTTGCCCTGCCGCCGACATGTCCGACGACTATAGGGTCGTCCCCACGCCCCGGGCCAAAGTTGGCCAGCCGCCGACATGTCCGACGACTATAGGGTCGTCCCCACGACCCCGGGACTAGATTGGCCCGCCACCGTCATGTCCGACGACTATACGGTCGTCCCCGCGACCCCGGGACTAGGTTGGCCCGCCGCCGACGTGTCCTACGACTATGGGGTCGTCCCCACGACCACGAGACTAGGTTGGCCAGCCGCCGACATGTCCGACGACTATAGGGTCGTCCCACGAACCCGGGACTAGGTTGGCCAGTCACCGACATATCCGACGACTATAGGGTCGTCCCCACGCCCCGGGCCAAAGTTGGCCAGCCGCCGACATGTCCGACGACTATAGGGTCGTCCCCACGACCCCGGGTCTAGATTGGCCCGCCACCGTCATGTCCGACGACTATTCGGTCGTGCCCGCGACCCCGGGACTAGGTTGGCCCGCCGCCGACGTGTCCTACGACTATGGGGTCGTCCCCACGACCACGAGACTAGGTTGGCCGGCCGCCGACTTGTCCGACGACTATAGGGTCGTCCCCACGACCCCGGGACTAGGTTGGCCCGCCGCCGACATGTCCGACGACTACAGGGTCGTCCCCACGACCCCAGGACTAGATTGCCACGCCACCGTCATGTCCCACGACTATAGGGTCGTCCCCACGACCACGGGCCAAAGTTGGCCAGCCACCGTCATGTCCGACGAGTATAGGGTCGTCCCCACGACCCCGGAACTAGCATGGCCCGCCGCCGACTTGTCCGACGACTATAGGGTCGTCCCTACCAACCCGGGACTAGGTTGGCCAGCCTCCGACATATCCGACGACTATAGGGTCGTCCCGACGACCACGGGCCAAAGTTGGCCAGGCACCGTCATGTCCGACGAGTATAGGGTCGTCCCCACGACCCCGGGACTAGGTTGGCCCGCCGCCGACTTGTCCGACGACTATAGGGTCGTCCCCGCGACCACGGGACTAGGTTGGCCCGCCGCCAACATGTCCGACGACTATAGGGTCGTCCCCACGGCCCCGAGACTAGATTGGCCTACGACCGTCATGTCCGACGACTACAGGGTCGTCCCCACGACCCCAGGACTAGGTTGGCCAGCCGCCGACATGTTCGACGACAATAGGGTCGTCCCCACGCCCCCGGGACTAGATTGGCCCGCCGCCGACATGTCCGACGACTATAGGGTCGTCCCCACGCCCCGGTCCAAAGTTGGCCAGACGCCGACACGTCCGACGACTATAGGGTCGTCCCCACGACCCCGGGACTAGGTTGGCCCGCCGCCGAGTTATCCGACGACTATAGGGTCGTCCCCACGACCCCGGGACTAGGTTGGCCCGCCGCCGACTTGTCCGACGACTATAGGGTCGTCCCCACGACCCCGGACTAGATTGGCCCGCCACCGTCATGTCCGACGACTATAGGGTCGTCCCCACGACCCCGGGACTAGGTTGGCCCGCCGCCGACTTGTCCGACGACTATAGGGTCGTCCCCATGACCACGGGCCAAAGTTGCCCAGCCGCCGACATGTCCGACGACTATAGGGTCGTCCCCACGACCCCGGGACAAGGTTGGCCCGCCGCCGACTTGTCCGACGACTATAGGGTCGTCCCCACGACCCCGGGACTAGGTTGGCCAGCCGCCGACATGTCCGCCGACTATAGGGTCGTCCCCACGACCCCGGGACTAGATTGGCCCACCACCGTCATGTCCGACGACTACAGGGTAGTCCCCACGAACCCGGGACTAGGTCGGCCCGCCGCCGACATGTCCGACGACTATAGGGTCGTCCCCACGACCCCGGGACTAGGTTGGCCCGCCGCCGACTTGTCCGACGACTATAGGGTCGTCCCCACGACCCCGGGTCTAGGTTGGCCCGCCACCGTCATGTCCGACGACTATAGGGTCGTCCCCACGACCCCGGGACAAGGTTGGCCCGCCGCCGACTTGTCCGACGACTATAGGGTCGTCCCCACGACCCCGGGACTAGGTTGGCCAGCCGCCGACATGTCCGCCGACTATAGGGTCGTCCCTACCACCCCGGGACTAGGTTCGCCAGCCGCCGACATGTCCGACGACTATAGGGTCGTCCCCACAACACCGGGGCTAGATTGGCCAGCCGCCGACATGTCCGACGACTATAGGGTCGTCCCAACGACCCCGGGATTAAGTTGGCCAGCCGCCGACATGTCCGACGAGTTTGGGGTCGTCCCCACGACCACGGGCCAAAGTTGGTCAGCCGCCGACATGCCCGACGACTATAGGGTCGTCCCCACGACCCCGGGACTAGGTTGGCCCGCCGCCGACTTGTCCGACGACTATAGGGTCGTCCCTACCACCCCCGGACTAGGTTGGCCAGCCGCCGACTTGGTCGACGACTATAGGGTCGTCCCCACGACCCCGGGACTAGGTTGGCCCGCCGCCGACTTATCCGACGACTATAGGGTCATCCCTACCACCCCGGGGCTAGATTGCCCCGGCACCGTCACGTCCGACGACTATAGGGTCGTCTCCACGACCCCGGGACTAGGTTGGCCAGTCCCCGGCATGTCCGACGACTATAGGGTCGTCTCCACGACCCCGGGACTAGGTTGGCCAGCCGCCGACATGTCCGACGACTACGGGGTCGTCCCCACGACCCCGGGACTAGATTGGCCCGCCACCGTCATGTCCGACGACTATACGGTCGTCCCCACGTCCACTGGCCAAAGTTGCCCAGCCGCAGACATGTCCGACGACTATAGGGTCGTCCCCACGACCACGGGCCAAAGTTGCCCTGCCGCCGACATGTCCGACGACTATAGGGTCGTCCCCACGACCCCGGGACTAGGTTGGCCCGCCGCCGACATGTCCGAAGACTATAGGGTCGTCCCCACGCCCCGGTCCAAAGTTGGCCAGCCGCCGACATGTCCGACGACTATAGGGTCGTCCCCACGAACCCGGGACCAGGTTGCCCAGTCACCGACATATCCGACGACTATAGGGTCGTCCCCACGACCACGGGCCAAAGTTGCCCTGGCGCCGACATGTCCGACGACTATAGGGTCGTCCCCACGACCCCGGGTCTAGGTTGGCCCGCCGCCGACTTTTCCGACGACTATGGGGTCGTCCCCACGACCCCGGGAGTAGGTTGGCCCGCCGCCGACTTGTCCGACGACTATAGGGTCGTCCCCACGACCCCGGGACTAAGTTGGCCAGACGCCGACACGTCCGACGACTATAGGGTCGTCCCCACGACCCCGGGACTAGGTTGACCCGCCGCCGACTTATCCGACGACTATAGGGTCGTCCCCACGACCCCGGGACTAGGTTGGCCCGCCGCCGACTTGTCCGACGACTATAGGGTCGTCCCTACCACCCCCGGACTAGGTTGGCCAGCCGCCGACTTGGTCGACGACTATAGGGTCGTCCCCACGACCCCGGGACTAGGTTGGCCCGCCGCCGACTTGTCCGACGACTGTAGGGTCGTCCCTACCACCCCGGGACTAGGTTGGCCAGCCGCCGACATGTCCGACGACTATAGGGTCGTCCCCACGACCCCGGGGCTAGATTGCCCCGGCATCGTCATGTCCGACGACTATAGGGTCGTCCCCACGTCCCCGGGACTAGATTGGCCCGCCACCGTCATGTCCGACGACTATACGGTCGTCCCCGCGACCCCGGGACTAGGTTGGCCCGCCGCCGACGTGTCCTACGACTTTGGGGTCGTCCCCACGACCACGAGACTAGGTTGGCCAGCCGCCGACTTGTCCGACGACTATAGGGTCGTCCCCACGACCCCGGGACTAAGTTCGCCAGACGCCGACACGTCCGACGACTATAGGGTCGTCCCCACGACCCCGGGACTAGGTTGGCCCGCCGCCGACTTGTCCGACGACTATAGGGTCGTCCCCACGACCCCGGACTAGATTGGCCCGCCACCGTCATGTCCGACGACTATAGGGTCGTCCCCACGACCCCGGGACTAGGTTGGCCCGCCGCCGACTTGTCCGACGACTATAGGGTCGTCCCCACGTCCACTGGCCAAAGTTGCCCAGCCGCAGACATGTCCGACGACTATAGGGTCGTCCCCACGACCCCGGGACTAGATTGGCCCGCCACCGTGATGTCCGACGACTATAGGGTCGTCCCGACGACCCCGGGACTAGATTGGCCGCCACCGTGATGTCCGACGACTATAGGGTCGTCTCCACGACCCCGGGACTAGGTTGGCCCGCCGCCGACTTGTCCGACGACTATAGGGTCGTCCCCACGACCACGGGCCAAAGTTGCCCTGCCGCCGACATGTCCGACGACTATAGGGTCGTCCCCACGATCCCGGGACTAGGTTGGCCCGCCGCCGACATGTCCGACGACTATAGGGTCGTCCCCACGCCCCGGGCCAAAGTTGGCCAGCCGCCGACATGTCCGACGACTATAGGGTCGTCCCCACGACCCCGGGACTTGATTGCCCAGGCACCGTCATGTCCGACGACTATAGGGTCGTCCCCACGACCCCGGGACTAGATTGGCCCGCCACCGTCATGTCCGACGACTATACGGTCGTCCCCGCGACCCCGGGAGTAGGTTGGCCCGCCGCCGACTTGTACGACGACTATAGGGTCGTCCCCACGACCCCGGGACTAGATTGGCCAGCCGCCGACATGTCCGACAACTATAGGGTCCTCTCCACGACCCCGGGACTAGGTTGGCCCGCCCCCGACTTGTCCGACGACTATAGGGTCGTCCCCACGACCACGGGCCAAAGTTGCCCTGCCGCCGACATGTCCGACGACTATAGGGTCGTCCCCACGACCCCGGGACTAGGTTGGCCCGCCGCCGACATGTCCGGCGACTATAGGGTCGTCCCCACGCCCCGGTCCAAAGTTGGCCAGCCGCCGACATGTCCGACGACTATAGGGTCGTCCCCACGAACCCGGGACTAGGTTGGCCAGTCACCGACATATCCGACGACTATAGGGTCGTCCCCACGCCCCGGTCCAAAGTTGGCCAGCCGCCGACATGTCCGACGACTATAGGGTCGTCCCCACGACCCCGGGACTAGATTGGCCAGCCGCCGACATGTCCGACGACTATAGGGTCGTCCCCACGAACCCGGGACTAGGTTGGCCAGTCACCGACATATCCGACGACTATAGGGTCGTCCCCACGACCACGGGCCAAAGTTGCCCTGGCGCCGACATGTCCGACGACTATAGGGTCGTCCCCACGACCCCGGGTCTAGGTTGGCCCGCCGCCGACTTTTCCGACGACTATGGGGTCGTCCGCACGACCCCGGGAGTAGGTTGGCCCGCCGCCGACTTGTCCGACGACTATAGGGTCGTCCCCACGACCCCGGGACTAAGTTGGCCAGACGCCGACACGTCCGACGACTATAGGGTCGTCCCCACGACCCCGGGACTAGGTTGGCCCGCCGCCGACTTATCCGACGACTATAGGGTCGTCCCCACGACCCCGGGACTAGGTTGGCCCGCCGCCGACTTGTCCGACGACTATAGGGTCGTCCCCACGACCACGGGCCAAAGTTGCCCTGCCGCCGACATGTCCGACGACTATAGGGTCGTCCCCACGACCCCGGGACTAGGTTGGCCCGCCGCCGACTTGTCCGACGACTATAGGGTCGTCCCTACCACCCCCGGACTAGGTTGGCCAGCCGCCGACTTGGTCGACGACTATAGGGTCGTCCCCACGACCCCGGGACTAGGTTGGCCCGCCGCCGACTTGTCCGACGACTGTAGGGTCGTCCCTACCACCCCGGGACTAGGTTGGCCAGCCGCCGACATGTCCGACGACTATAGGGTCGTCCCCACGACCCCGGGGCTAGATTGCCCCGGCATCGTCATGTCCGACGACTATAGGGTCGTCCCCACGTCCCCGGGACTAGATTGGCCCGCCACCGTCATGTCCGACGACTATACGGTCGTCCCCGCGACCCCGGGACTAGGTTGGCCCGCCGCCGACGTGTCCTACGACTTTGGGGTCGTCCCCACGACCACGAGACTAGGTTGGCCAGCCGCCGACATGTCCGACGACTATACGGTCGTCCCCGCGACCCCGGGACTAGGTTGGCCCGCCGCCGACTTGTCCGACGACTATAGGGTCGTCCCCACGACCACGGGCCAAAGTTGCCCTGCCGCCGACATGTCCGACGACTACACGGTCGTCCCCGCGACCCCGGGACTAGGTTGGCCCGCCGCCGACGTGTCCTACGACTATGGGGTCGTCCCCACGACCACGAGACTAGGTTGGCCAGCCGCCGACATGTCCGACGACTATAGGGTCGTCCCACGAACCCGGGACTAGGTTGGCCAGTCACCGACATATCCGACGACTATAGGGTCGTCCCCACGACCACGGGCCAAAGTTGCCCTGGCGCCGACATGTCCGACGACTATAGGGTCGTCCCCACGACCCCGGGTCTAGGTTGGCCCGCCGCCGACTTTTCCGACGACTATGGGGTCGTCCCCACGACCCCGGGAGTAGGTTGGCCCGCCGCCGACTTGTCCGACGACTATAGGGTCGTCCCCACGACCCCGGGACTAAGTTCGCCAGACGCCGACACGTCCGACGACTATAGGGTCGTCCCCACGACCCCGGGACTAGGTTGGCCCGCCGCCGACTTATCCGACGACTATAGGGTCGTCCCCACGACCCCGGGCCAAAGTTGCCCTGCCGCCGACATGTCCGACGACTATAGGGTCGTCCCCACGACCACGGGCCAAAGTTGCCCTGGCGCCGACATGTCCGACGACTATAGGGTCGTCCCCACGACCCCGGGTCTAGGTTGGCCCGCCGCCGACTTGTCCGACGACTATAGGGTCGTCCCCACGACCACGGGCCAAAGTTGCCCTGCCGCCGACATGTCCGACGACTATAGGGTCGTCCCCACGACCCCGGGACTAGGTTGGCCCGCCGCCGACATGTCCGACGACTATAGGGTCGTCCCCACGCCCCGGTCCAAAGTTGGCCAGCCGCCGACATGTCCGACGACTACGGGGTCGTCCCCACGACCCCGGGACTAGATTGGCCCGCCACCGTCATGTCCGACGACTATACGGTCGCCCCCACGTCCACTGGCCAAAGTTGCCCAGCCGCAGACATGTCCGACTACTATAGGGTCGTCCCCACGACCCCGGGACTAGATTGGCCCGCCACCGTGATGTCCGACGACTATAGGGTCGTCCCCACGACCCCGGGGCTAGATTGCCCCGGCATCGTCATGTCCGACGACTATAGGGTCGTCCCCACGTCCCCGGGACTAGATTGGCCCGCCACCGTCATGTCCGACGACTATACGGTCGTCCCCACGTCCACTGGCCAAAGTTGCCCAGCCGCAGACATGTCCGACGACTATAGGGTCGTCCCCACGACCCCGGGACTAGATTGGCCCGCCACCGTGATGTCCGACGACTATAGGGTCGTCCCGACGACCCCGGGACTAGATTGGCCGCCACCGTGATGTCCGACGACTATAGGGTCGTCTCCACGACCCCGGGACTAGGTTGGCCCGCCGCCGACTTGTCCGACGACTATAGGGTCGTCCCCACGACCACGGGCCAAAGTTGCCCTGCCGCCGACATGTCCGACAACTATAGGGTCGTCCCCACGATCCCGGGACTAGGTTGGCCCGCCGCCGACATGTCCGACGACTATAGGGTCGTCCCCACGCCCCGGGCCAAAGTTGGCCAGCCGCCGACATGTCCGACGACTATAGGGTCGTCCCCACGACCCCGGGACTTGATTGCCCAGGCACCGTCATGTCCGACGACTATAGGGTCGTCCCCACGACCCCGGGACTAGATTGGCCCGCCACCGTCATGTCCGACGACTATACGGTCGTCCCCGCGACCCCGGGAGTAGGTTGGCCCGCCGCCGACTTGTACGACGACTATAGGGTCGTCCCCACGACCCCGGGACTAGATTGGCCAGCCGCCGACATGTCCGACAACTATAGGGTCCTCTCCACGACCCCGGGACTAGGTTGGCCCGCCCCCGACTTGTCCGACGACTATAGGGTCGTCCCCACGACCACGGGCCAAAGTTGCCCTGCCGCCGACATGTCCGACGACTATAGGGTCGTCCCCACGACCCCGGGACTAGGTTGGCCCGCCGCCGACATGTCCGGCGACTATAGGGTCGTCCCCACGCCCCGGTCCAAAGTTGGCCAGCCGCCGACATGTCCGACGACTATAGGGTCGTCCCCACGAACCCGGGACTAGGTTGGCCAGTCACCGACATATCCGACGACTATAGGGTCGTCCCCACGACCACGGGCCAAAGTTGCCCTGGCGCCGACATGTCCGACGACTATAGGGTCGTCCCCACGACCCCGGGTCTAGGTTGGCCCGCCGCCGACTTTTCCGACGACTATGGGGTCGTCCGCACGACCCCGGGAGTAGGTTGGCCCGCCGCCGACTTGTCCGACGACTATAGGGTCGTCCCCACGACCCCGGGACTAAGTTGGCCAGACGCCGACACGTCCGACGACTATAGGGTCGTCCCCACGACCCCGGGACTAGGTTGGCCCGCCGCCGACTTATCCGACGACTATAGGGTCGTCCCCACGACCCCGGGACTAGGTTGGCCCGCCGCCGACTTGTCCGACGACTATAGGGTCGTCCCCACGACCACGGGCCAAAGTTGCCCTGCCGCCGACATGTCCGACGACTATAGGGTCGTCCCCACGACCCCGGGACTAGGTTGGCCCGCCGCCGACTTGTCCGACGACTATAGGGTCGTCCCTACCACCCCGGGACTAGGTTGGCCAGCCGCCGACATGTCCCACGTCTATAGGGTCGTCCCCTCGACCCCGGGGCTAGATTGCCCCGGCTCCGTCACGTCCGACGACTATAGGGTCGTCCCCACGACCCCGGGAATAGATTGGCCCGCCACCGTGATGTCCGACGACTATAGGGTCGTCCCCACGCCCCGGTCCAAAGTTGGCCAGCCGCCGACATGTCCGACGACTATAGGGTCGTCCCCACGAACCCGGGACTAGGTTGGCCAGTCACCGACATATCCGACGACTATAGGGTCGTCCCCACGACCACGGGCCAAAGTTGCCCTGGCGCCGACATGTCCGACGACTATAGGGTCGTCCCCACGACCCCGGGTCTAGGTTGGCCCGCCGCCGACTTTTCCGACGACTATGGGGTCGTCCGCACGACCCCGGGAGTAGGTTGGCCCGCCGCCGACTTGTCCGACGACTATAGGGTCGTCCCCACGACCCCGGGACTAAGTTGGCCAGACGCCGACACGTCCGACGACTATAGGGTCGTCCCCACGACCCCGGGACTAGGTTGGCCCGCCGCCGACTTATCCGACGACTATAGGGTCGTCCCCACGACCCCGGGACTAGGTTGGCCCGCCGCCGACTTGTCCGACGACTATAGGGTCGTCCCCACGTCCACTGGCCAAAGTTGCCCAGCCGCAGACATGTCCGACGACTATAGGGTCGTCCCCACGACCCCGGGACTAGATTGGCCCGCCACCGTGATGTCCGACGACTATAGGGTCGTCCCCACGACCCCGGGACTTGATTGCCCAGGCACCGTCATGTCCGACGACTATAGGGTCGTCCCCACGACCCCGGGACTAGATTGGCCCGCCACCGTCATGTCCGACGACTATACGGTCGTCCCCGCGACCCCGGGAGTAGGTTGGCCCGCCGCCGACTTGTACGACGACTATAGGGTCGTCCCCACGACCCCGGGACTAGATTGGCCAGCCGCCGACATGTCCGACAACTATAGGGTCCTCTCCACGACCCCGGGACTAGGTTGGCCCGCCCCCGACTTGTCCGACGACTATAGGGTCGTCCCCACGACCACGGGCCAAAGTTGCCCTGCCGCCGACATGTCCGACGACTATAGGGTCGTCCCCACGACCCCGGGACTAGGTTGGCCCGCCGCCGACATGTCCGGCGACTATAGGGTCGTCCCCACGCCCCGGTCCAAAGTTGGCCAGCCGCCGACATGTCCGACGACTATAGGGTCGTCCCCACGAACCCGGGACTAGGTTGGCCAGTCACCGACATATCCGACGACTATAGGGTCGTCCCCACGACCACGGGCCAAAGTTGCCCTGGCGCCGACATGTCCGACGACTATAGGGTCGTCCCCACGACCCCGGGTCTAGGTTGGCCCGCCGCCGACTTTTCCGACGACTATAGGGTCGTCCCCACGACCACGGGCCAAAGTTGCCCTGCCGCCGACATGTCCGACGACTATAGGGTCGTCCCCACGACCCCGGGACTAGGTTGGCCCGCCGCCGACTTATCCGACGACTATAGGGTCGTCCCCACGACCCCGGGACTAGGTTGGCCCGCCGCCGACTTGTCCGACGACTATAGGGTCGTCCCCACGACCACGGGCCAAAGTTGCCCTGCCGCCGACATGTCCGACGACTATAGGGTCGTCCCCACGACCCCGGGACTAGGTTGGCCCGCCGCCGACTTGTCCGACGACTATAGGGTCGTCCCTACCACCCCCGGACTAGGTTGGCCAGCCGCCGACTTGGTCGACGACTATAGGGTCGTCCCCACGACCCCGGGACTAGGTTGGCCCGCCGCCGACTTGTCCGACGACTGTAGGGTCGTCCCTACCACCCCGGGACTAGGTTGGCCAGCCGCCGACATGTCCGACGACTATAGGGTCGTCCCCACGACCCCGGGGCTAGATTGCCCCGGCATCGTCATGTCCGACGACTATAGGGTCGTCCCCACGTCCCCGGGACTAGATTGGCCCGCCACCGTCATGTCCGACGACTATACGGTCGTCCCCGCGACCCCGGGACTAGGTTGGCCCGCCGCCGACGTGTCCTACGACTTTGGGGTCGTCCCCACGACCACGAGACTAGGTTGGCCAGCCGCCGACATGTCCGACGACTATACGGTCGTCCCCGCGACCCCGGGACTAGGTTGGCCCGCCGCCGACTTGTCCGACGACTATAGGGTCGTCCCCACGACCACGGGCCAAAGTTGCCCTGCCGCCGACATGTCCGACGACTACACGGTCGTCCCCGCGACCCCGGGACTAGGTTGGCCCGCCGCCGACGTGTCCTACGACTATGGGGTCGTCCCCACGACCACGAGACTAGGTTGGCCAGCCGCCGACATGTCCGACGACTATAGGGTCGTCCCACGAACCCGGGACTAGGTTGGCCAGTCACCGACATATCCGACGACTATAGGGTCGTCCCCACGACCACGGGCCAAAGTTGCCCTGGCGCCGACATGTCCGACGACTATAGGGTCGTCCCCACGACCCCGGGTCTAGGTTGGCCCGCCGCCGACTTTTCCGACGACTATGGGGTCGTCCCCACGACCCCGGGAGTAGGTTGGCCCGCCGCCGACTTGTCCGACGACTATAGGGTCGTCCCCACGACCCCGGGACTAAGTTCGCCAGACGCCGACACGTCCGACGACTATAGGGTCGTCCCCACGACCCCGGGACTAGGTTGGCCCGCCGCCGACTTATCCGACGACTATAGGGTCGTCCCCACGACCCCGGGACTAGGTTGGCCCGCCGCCGACTTGTCCGACGACTATAGGGTCGTCCCCACGACCACGGGCCAAAGTTGCCCTGCCGCCGACATGTCCGACGACTATAGGGTCGTCCCCACGACCCCGGGACTAGGTTGGCCCGCCGCCGACATGTCCGACGACTATAGGGTCGTCCCCACGCCCCGGTCCAAAGTTGGCCAGCCGCCGACATGTCCGACGACAAGGGGTCGTCCCCACGACCCCGGGACTAGATTGGCCCGCCACCGTCATGTCCGACGACTATACGGTCGCCCCCACGTCCACTGGCCAAAGTTGCCCAGCCGCAGACATGTCCGACTACTATAGGGTCGTCCCCACGACCCCGGGACTAGATTGGCCCGCCACCGTGATGTCCGACGACTATAGGGTCGTCCCCACGACCCCGGGGCTAGATTGCCCCGGCATCGTCATGTCCGACGACTATAGGGTCGTCCCCACGTCCCCGGGACTAGATTGGCCCGCCACCGTCATGTCCGACGACTATACGGTCGTCCCCACGTCCACTGGCCAAAGTTGCCCAGCCGCAGACATGTCCGACGACTATAGGGTCGTCCCCACGACCCCGGGACTAGATTGGCCCGCCACCGTGATGTCCGACGACTATAGGGTCGTCCCGACGACCCCGGGACTAGATTGGCCGCCACCGTGATGTCCGACGACTATAGGGTCGTCTCCACGACCCCGGGACTAGGTTGGCCCGCCGCCGACTTGTCCGACGACTATAGGGTCGTCCCCACGACCACGGGCCAAAGTTGCCCTGCCGCCGACATGTCCGACGACTATAGGGTCGTCCCCACGATCCCGGGACTAGGTTGGCCCGCCGCCGACATGTCCGACGACTATAGGGTCGTCCCCACGCCCCGGGCCAAAGTTGGCCAGCCGCCGACATGTCCGACGACTATAGGGTCGTCCCCACGACCCCGGGACTTGATTGCCCAGGCACCGTCATGTCCGACGACTATAGGGTCGTCCCCACGACCCCGGGACTAGATTGGCCCGCCACCGTCATGTCCGACGACTATACGGTCGTCCCCGCGACCCCGGGAGTAGGTTGGCCCGCCGCCGACTTGTACGACGACTATAGGGTCGTCCCCACGACCCCGGGACTAGATTGGCCAGCCGCCGACATGTCCGACAACTATAGGGTCCTCTCCACGACCCCGGGACTAGGTTGGCCCGCCCCCGACTTGTCCGACGACTATAGGGTCGTCCCCACGACCACGGGCCAAAGTTGCCCTGCCGCCGACATGTCCGACGACTATAGGGTCGTCCCCACGACCCCGGGACTAGGTTGGCCCGCCGCCGACATGTCCGGCGACTATAGGGTCGTCCCCACGCCCCGGTCCAAAGTTGGCCAGCCGCCGACATGTCCGACGACTATAGGGTCGTCCCCACGAACCCGGGACTAGGTTGGCCAGTCACCGACATATCCGACGACTATAGGGTCGTCCCCACGACCACGGGCCAAAGTTGCCCTGGCGCCGACATGTCCGACGACTATAGGGTCGTCCCCACGACCCCGGGTCTAGGTTGGCCCGCCGCCGACTTTTCCGACGACTATGGGGTCGTCCGCACGACCCCGGGAGTAGGTTGGCCCGCCGCCGACTTGTCCGACGACTATAGGGTCGTCCCCACGACCCCGGGACTAAGTTGGCCAGACGCCGACACGTCCGACGACTATAGGGTCGTCCCCACGACCCCGGGACTAGGTTGGCCCGCCGCCGACTTATCCGACGACTATAGGGTCGTCCCCACGACCCCGGGACTAGGTTGGCCCGCCGCCGACTTGTCCGACGACTATAGGGTCGTCCCCACGACCACGGGCCAAAGTTGCCCTGCCGCCGACATGTCCGACGACTATAGGGTCGTCCCCACGACCCCGGGACTAGGTTGGCCCGCCGCCGACTTGTCCGACGACTATAGGGTCGTCCCTACCACCCCGGGACTAGGTTGGCCAGCCGCCGACATGTCCCACGTCTATAGGGTCGTCCCCTCGACCCCGGGGCTAGATTGCCCCGGCTCCGTCACGTCCGACGACTATAGGGTCGTCCCCACGACCCCGGGAATAGATTGGCCCGCCACCGTGATGTCCGACGACTATAGGGTCGTCCCCACGCCCCGGTCCAAAGTTGGCCAGCCGCCGACATGTCCGACGACTATAGGGTCGTCCCCACGAACCCGGGACTAGGTTGGCCAGTCACCGACATATCCGACGACTATAGGGTCGTCCCCACGACCACGGGCCAAAGTTGCCCTGGCGCCGACATGTCCGACGACTATAGGGTCGTCCCCACGACCCCGGGTCTAGGTTGGCCCGCCGCCGACTTTTCCGACGACTATGGGGTCGTCCCCACGACCCCGGGAGTAGGTTGGCCCGCCGCCGACTTATCCGACGACTATAGGGTCGTCCCCACGACCCCGGGACTAGGTTGGCCCGCCGCCGACATGTCCGACGACTATGGGGTCGTCCCCACGACCCCGGGACTAGATTGGCCCGCCACCGTCATGTCCGACGACTATACGGTCGTCCCCACGTCCACTGGCCAAAGTTGCCCAGCCGCAGACATGTCCGACGACTATAGGGTCGTCCCACGAACCCGGGACTAGGTTGGCCAGTCACCGACATATCCGACGACTATAGGGTCGTCCCCACGACCACGGGCCAAAGTTGCCCTGGCGCCGACATGTCCGACGACTATTGGGTCGTCCCCACGACCCCGGGTCTAGGTTGGCCCGCCGCCGACTTTTCCGACGACTATTGGGTCGTCCCCACGACCCCGGGAGTAGGTTGGCCCGCCGCCGACTTGTCCGACGACTATAGGGTCGTCCCCACGACCCCGGGACTAAGTTGGCCAGACGCCGACACGTCCGACGACTATAGGGTCGTCCCCACGACCTCGGGACTAGGTTGGCCAGCCGCCGACATGTCCGACAACTATAGGGTCGTCTCCACGACCCCGGGACTAGGTTGGCCCGCCGCCGACTTGTCCGACGACTATAGGGTCGTCCCCACGACCACGGGCCAAAGTTGCCCTGCCGCCGACATGTCCGACGACTATAGGGTCGTCCCCACGACCCCGGGACTAGGTTGGCCCGCCGCCGACTTGTCCGACGACTATAGGGTCGTCCCTACCACCCCGGGACTAGGTTGGCCAGCCGCCGACATGTCCGACGTCTATAGGGTCGTCCCCTCGACCCCGGGGCTAGATTGCCCCGGCTCCGTCACGTCCGACGACTATAGGGTCGTCTCCACGACCCCGGGACTAGGTTGGCCAGTCACCGGCATATCCGACGACTATAGGGTCGTCTCCACGACCCCGGGACTAGGTTGGCCCGCCGCCGACTTGTCCGACGACTATAGGGTCGTCCCCATGGCCTCGGGACTAGGTTGGCCAGCCGCCGACATGTCCGACAACTATAGGGTCGTCTCCACGACCCCGGGACTAGGTTGGCCCGCCGCCGACTTGTCCGACGACTATAGGGTCGTCCCCACGACCACGGGCCAAAGTTGCCCTGCCGCCGTCATGTCCGACGACTATAGGGTCGTCCCTACCACCCCGGGACTAGGTTGGCCAGCCGCCGACATGTCCGACGTCTATAGGGTCGTCCCCTCGACCCCGGGGCTAGATTGCCCCGGCTCCGTCACGTCCGACGACTATAGTGTCGTCTCCACGACCCCGGGACTAGGTTGGCCAGTCACCGGCATGTCCGACGACTATAGGGTCGTCTCCACGACCCCGGGACTAGGTTGGCCCGCCGCCGACTTGTCCGACGACTATAGGGTCGTCCCCACGACCCCGGGACTAGATTGGCCCGCCGCCGACTTGTCCGACGACTATAGGGTCGTCCCCACGACCCCGGGACTAGGTCGGCCCGCCGCCGACATGTCCGACGACTATAGGGTCGTCCCCACGCCCCGGTCCAAAGTTGGCCAGCCACCGACATGTCCGACGACTATAGAGTCGTCCCCACGACCCCGGGACTAGATTGGCCCGCCACCGTCATGTCCGACGACTATACGGTCGTCCCCACGACCCCGGGACTAGGTTGGCCCGCCCCCGACTTCTCCGACGACTATAGGTTGGTCCCCACGACCACTGGCCAAAGTTGCCCAGCCGCAGACATGTCCGACGACTATAGGGTCGTCCCTACCACCCCGGGACTAGGTTGGCCAGCCGCCGACATGTCCGACGTCTATAGGGTCGTCCCCTCGACCCCGGGGCTAGATTGCCCCGGCACCGTCACGTCCGACGACTATAGGGTCGTCTCCACGACCCCGGGCCTAGGTTGGCCAGTCACCGGCATTTCCGACGACTGTAGGGTCGTCTCCACGACCCCGGGACTAGGTTGGCCCGCCGCCGACTTGTCCGACGAGTATAGGGTCGTCCCCACGACCCCGGGACTAGGTTGGCCAGCCGCCGACATGTCCGACAACTATAGGGTCGTCCCCACGACCCCGGGGCTAGATTGCCCCGGCACCGTCATGTCCGACGACTATAGGGTCGTCCCCACGACCCCGGGACTAGATTGGCCCGCCACCGTCATGTCCGACGACTATACGGTCGTCCCCGCGACCCCGGGAGTAGGTTGGCCCGCCGCCGACTTGTACGACGACTATAGGGTCGTCCCTACCACCCCGGGACTAGGTTGGCCAGCCGCCGACATGTCCGACGACTATAGGGTCGTCCCCACGACCCCGGGGCTAGATTGCCCCGGCATCGTCATGTCCGACGACTATAGGGTCGTCCCCACGTCCCCGGGACTAGATTGGCCCGCCACCGTCATGTCCGACGACTATACGGTCGTCCCCGCGACCCCGGGACTAGGTTGGCCCGCCGCCGACGTGTCCTACGACTTTGGGGTCGTCCCCACGACCACGAGACTAGGTTGGCCAGCCGCCGACATGTCCGACGACTATACGGTCGTCCCCGCGACCCCGGGACTAGGTTGGCCCGCCGCCGACTTGTCCGACGACTATAGGGTCGTCCCCACGACCACGGGCCAAAGTTGCCCTGCCGCCGACATGTCCGACGACTACACGGTCGTCCCCGCGACCCCGGGACTAGGTTGGCCCGCCGCCGACGTGTCCTACGACTATGGGGTCGTCCCCACGACCACGAGACTAGGTTGGCCAGCCGCCGACATGTCCGACGACTATAGGGTCGTCCCACGAACCCGGGACTAGGTTGGCCAGTCACCGACATATCCGACGACTATAGGGTCGTCCCCACGACCCCGGGACTAAGTTCGCCAGACGCCGACACGTCCGACGACTATAGGGTCGTCCCCACGACCCCGGGACTAGGTTGGCCCGCCGCCGACTTATCCGACGACTATAGGGTCGTCCCCACGACCCCGGGACTAGGTTGGCCCGCCGCCGACTTGTCCGACGACTATAGGGTCGTCCCCACGACCACGGGCCAAAGTTGCCCTGCCGCCGACATGTCCGACGACTATAGGGTCGTCCCCACGACCCCGGGACTAGGTTGGCCCGCCGCCGACATGTCCGACGACTATAGGGTCGTCCCCACGCCCCGGTCCAAAGTTGGCCAGCCGCCGACATGTCCGACGACTACGGGGTCGTCCCCACGACCCCGGGACTAGATTGGCCCGCCACCGTCATGTCCGACGACTATACGGTCGCCCCCACGTCCACTGGCCAAAGTTGCCCAGCCGCAGACATGTCCGACTACTATAGGGTCGTCCCCACGACCCCGGGACTAGATTGGCCCGCCACCGTGATGTCCGACGACTATAGGGTCGTCCCCACGACCCCGCGGCTAGATTGCCCCGGCATCGTCATGTCCGACGACTATAGGGTCGTCCCCACGTCCCCGGGACTAGATTGGCCCGCCACCGTCATGTCCGACGACTATACGGTCGTCCCCACGTCCACTGGCCAAAGTTGCCCAGCCGCAGACATGTCCGACGACTATAGGGTCGTCCCCACGACCCCGGGACTTGATTGCCCAGGCACCGTCATGTCCGACGACTATAGGGTCGTCCCCACGACCCCGGGACTAGATTGGCCCGCCACCGTCATGTCCGACGACTATACGGTCGTCCCCGCGACCCCGGGAGTAGGTTGGCCCGCCGCCGACTTGTACGACGACTATAGGGTCGTCCCCACGACCCCGGGACTAGATTGGCCAGCCGCCGACATGTCCGACAACTATAGGGTCCTCTCCACGACCCCGGGACTAGGTTGGCCCGCCCCCGACTTGTCCGACGACTATAGGGTCGTCCCCACGACCACGGGCCAAAGTTGCCCTGCCGCCGACATGTCCGACGACTATAGGGTCGTCCCCACGACCCCGGGACTAGGTTGGCCCGCCGCCGACATGTCCGGCGACTATAGGGTCGTCCCCACGCCCCGGGCCAAAGTTGGCCAGCCGCCGACATGTCCGACGACTATAGGGTCGTCCCCACGAACCCGGGACTAGGTTGGCCAGTCACCGACATATCCGACGACTATAGGGTCGTCCCCACGACCACGGGCCAAAGTTGCCCTGGCGCCGACATGTCCGACGACTATAGGGTCGTCCCCACGACCCCGGGTCTAGGTTGGCCCGCCGCCGACTTTTCCGACGACTATGGGGTCGTCCGCACGACCCCGGGAGTAGGTTGGCCCGCCGCCGACTTGTCCGACGACTATAGGGTCGTCCCCACGACCCCGGGACTAAGTTGGCCAGACGCCGACACGTCCGACGACTATAGGGTCGTCCCCACGACCCCGGGACTAGGTTGGCCCGCCGCCGACTTATCCGACGACTATAGGGTCGTCCCCACGACCCCGGGACTAGGTTGGCCCGCCGCCGACTTGTCCGACGACTATAGGGTCGTCCCCACGACCACGGGCCAAAGTTGCCCTGCCGCCGACATGTCCGACGACTATAGGGTCGTCCCCACGACCCCGGGACTAGGTTGGCCCGCCGCCGACTTGTCCGACGACTATAGGGTCGTCCCTACCACCCCGGGACTAGGTTGGCCAGCCGCCGACATGTCCCACGTCTATAGGGTCGTCCCCTCGACCCCGGGGCTAGATTGCCCCGGCTCCGTCACGTCCGACGAATATAGGGTCGTCCCCACGACCCCGGGAATAGATTGGCCCGCCACCGTGATGTCCGACGACTATAGGGTCGTCCCCACGCCCCGGTCCAAAGTTGGCCAGCCGCCGACATGTCCGACGACTATAGGGTCGTCCCCACGAACCCGGGACTAGGTTGGCCAGTCACCGACATATCCGACGACTATAGGGTCGTCCCCACGACCACGGGCCAAAGTTGCCCTGGCGCCGACATGTCCGACGACTATAGGGTCGTCCCCACGACCCCGGGTCTAGGTTGGCCCGCCGCCGACTTTTCCGACGACTATGGGGTCGTCCCCACGACCCCGGGAGTAGGTTGGCCCGCCGCCGACTTATCCGACGACTATAGGGTCGTCCCCACGACCCCGGGTCTAGGTTGGCCCGCCGCCGACTTTTCCGACGACTATGGGGTCGTCCCCACGACCCCGGGAGTAGGTTGGCCCGCCGCCGACTTATCCGACGACTATACGGTCGTCCCCACGTCCACTGGCCAAAGTTGCCCAGCCGCAGACATGTCCGACGACTATAGGGTCGTCCCACGAACCCGGGACTAGGTTGGCCAGTCACCGACATATCCGACGACTATAGGGTCGTCCCCACGACCACGGGCCAAAGTTGCCCTGGCGCCGACATGTCCGACGACTATTGGGTCGTCCCCACGACCCCGGGTCTAGGTTGGCCCGCCGCCGACTTTTCCGACGACTATTGGGTCGTCCCCACGACCCCGGGAGTAGGTTGGCCCGCCGCCGACTTGTCCGACGACTATAGGGTCGTCCCCACGACCCCGGGACTAAGTTGGCCAGACGCCGACACGTCCGACGACTATAGGGTCGTCCCCACGACCTCGGGACTAGGTTGGCCAGCCGCCGACATGTCCGACAACTATAGGGTCGTCTCCACGACCCCGGGACTAGGTTGGCCCGCCGCCGACTTGTCCGACGACTATAGGGTCGTCCCCACGACCACGGGCCAAAGTTGCCCTGCCGCCGACATGTCCGACGACTATAGGGTCGTCCCCACGACCCCGGGACTAGGTTGGCCCGCCGCCGACTTGTCCGACGACTATAGGGTCGTCCCTACCACCCCGGGACTAGGTTGGCCAGCCGCCGACATGTCCGACGTCTATAGGGTCGTCCCCTCGACCCCGGGGCTAGATTGCCCCGGCTCCGTCACGTCCGACGACTATAGGGTCGTCTCCACGACCCCGGGACTAGGTTGGCCAGTCACCGGCATATCCGACGACTATAGGGTCGTCTCCACGACCCCGGGACTAGGTTGGCCCGCCGCCGACTTGTCCGACGACTATAGGGTCGTCCCCACGGCCTCGGGACTAGGTTGGCCAGCCGCCGACATGTCCGACAACTATAGGGTCGTCTCCACGACCCCGGGACTAGGTTGGCCCGCCGCCGACTTGTCCGACGACTATAGGGTCGTCCCCACGACCACGGGCCAAAGTTGCCCTGCCGCCGTCATGTCCGACGACTATAGGGTCGTCCCTACCACCCCGGGACTAGGTTGGCCAGCCGCCGACATGTCCGACGTCTATAGGGTCGTCCCCTCGACCCCGGGGCTAGATTGCCCCGGCTCCGTCACGTCCGACGACTATAGTGTCGTCTCCACGACCCCGGGACTAGGTTGGCCAGTCACCGGCATGTCCGACGACTATAGGGTCGTCTCCACGACCCCGGGACTAGGTTGGCCCGCCGCCGACTTGTCCGACGACTATAGGGTCGTCCCCACGACCCCGGGACTAGATTGGCCCGCCACCGTCATGTCCGACGACTATACGGTCGTCCCCGCGACCCCGGGACTAGGTTGGCCCGCCGCCGACATGTTCGACAACTATAGGGTCGTCGCCACGACCCCGCGCCAAAGCTGGCCAGCCGCCAACATGTCCGACGACTATAGGGTCGTCCCCACGACCCCGGGACTAGGTCGGCCCGCCGCCGACATGTCCGACGACTATAGGGTCGTCCCCACGCCCCGGTCCAAAGTTGGCCAGCCACCGACATGTCCGACGACTATAGAGTCGTCCCCACGACCCCGGGACTAGATTGGCCCGCCACCGTCATGTCCGACGACTATACGGTCGTCCCCACGACCCCGGGACTAGGTTGGCCCGCCCCCGACTTCTCCGACGACTATAGGTTGGTCCCCACGACCACTGGCCAAAGTTGCCCAGCCGCAGACATGTCCGACGACTATAGGGTCGTCCCTACCACCCCGGGACTAGGTTGGCCAGCCGCCGACATGTCCGACGTCTATAGGGTCGTCCCCTCGACCCCGGGGCTAGATTGCCCCGGCACCGTCACGTCCGACGACTATAGGGTCGTCTCCACGACCCCGGGCCTAGGTTGGCCAGTCACCGGCATTTCCGACGACTGTAGGGTCGTCTCCACGACCCCGGGACTAGGTTGGCCCGCCGCCGACTTGTCCGACGAGTATAGGGTCGTCCCCACGACCCCGGGACTAGGTTGGCCAGCCGCCGACATGTCCGACAACTATAGGGTCGTCCCCACGACCCCGGGGCTAGATTGGCCAGCCGCCGACATGTCCGACGTCTATAGGGTCGTCCCCTCGACCCCGGGGCTAGATTGCCCCGGCACCGTCACGTCCGACGACTATAGGGTCGTCCCCACGACCCCGGGACTAGATTGGCCCGCCACCGTTATGTCCGACGACTATACGGTCGTCCCCACGACCCCGGGACTAGGTTGGCCCGCCCCCGACTTCTCCGACGACTATAGGTTGGTCCCCACGACCACTGGCCAAAGTTGCCCAGCCGCAGACATGTCCGACGACTATAGGGTCGTCCCCACGACCCCGGGACTAGATTGGCCCGCCACCGTCATGTCCGACGACTATACGGTCGTCCCCGCGACCCCGGGAGTAGGTTGGCCCGCCGCCGACTTGTACGACGACTATAGGGTCGTCCCTACCACCCCGGGACTAGGTTGGCCAGCCGCCGACATGTCCGACGTCTATAGGGTCGTCCCCTCGACCCCGGGGCTAGATTGCCCCGGCTCCGTCACGTCCGACGACTATAGGGTCGTCTCCACGACCCCGGGACTAGGTTGGCCAGTCACCGGCATGTCCGACGACTATAGGGTCGTCTCCACGACCCCGGGACTAGGTTGGCCCGCCGCCGACTTGTCCGACGACTATAGGGTCGTCCCCACGACCCCGGGACTAGATTGGCCCGCCTCCGTCATGTCCGACGACTATACGGTCGTCCCCGCGACCCCGGGAGTAGGTTGGCCCGCCGCCGACTTGTACGACGACTATAGGGTCGTCCCTACCACCCCGGGACTAGGTTGGCCAGCCGCCGACATGTCCGACGTCTATAGGGTCGTCCCCTCGACCCCGGGGCTAGATTGCCCCGGCTCCGTCACGTCCGACGACTATAGGGTCGTCTCCAAGACCCCGGGACTAGGTTGGCCAGTCACCGGCATGTCCGACGACTATAGGGTCGTCCCCACGACCCCGGGACTAGGTTGGCCCGCCGCCGACATGTCCGACGACTATAGGGTCGTCCCCACGCCCCGGTCCAAAGTTGGCCAGACGCCGACACGTCCGACGACTATAGGGTCGTCCCCACGACCCCGGGACTAGGTTGGCCCGCCGCCGACTTATCCGACGACTATAGGGTCGTCCCCACGACCCCGGGACTAGGTTGGCCCGCCGCCGACTTGTCCGACGACTATAGGGTCGTCCCTACCACCCCCGGACTAGGTTGGCCAGCCGCCGACTTGGTCGACGACTATAGGGTCGTCCCCACGACCCCGGGACTAGGTTGGCCCGCCGCCGACTTGTTCGACGACTATAGGGTCGTCCCTACCACCCCGGGACTAGGTTGGCCAGCCGCCGACATGTCCGACGTCTATAGGGTCGTCCCCTCGACCCCGGGGCTAGATTGCCCCGGCTCCGTCACGTCCGACGACTATAGGGTCGTCTCCACGACCCCGGGACTAGGTTGGCCAGTCACCGGCATGTCCGACGACTATAGGGTCGTCTCCAAGACCCCGGGACTAGGTTGGCCCGCCGCCGACTTGTCCGACGACTATAGGGTCGTCCCCACGACCTCGGGACTAGGTTGGCCAGCCGCCGACATATCCGACAACTATAGGGTCGTCTCCACGACCCCGGGACTAGGTTGGCCCGCCGCCGTCTTGTCCGACGACTATAGGGTCGTCCCCACGACCACGGGCCAAAGTTGCCCTGCCGCCGACATGTCCGACGACTATAGGGTCGTCCCCACGACCCCGGGACTAGGTTGGCCCGCCGCCGACATGTCCGACGACTATAGGGTCGTCCCCACGACCCCGGGACTAGATTGGCCGCCACCGTGATGTCCGACGACTATAGGGTCGTCTCCACGACCCCGGGACTAGGTTGGCCCGCCGCCGACTTGTCCGACGTCTATAGGGTCGTCCCCACGACCACGGGCCAATGTTGCCCTGCCGCCGACATGTCCGACGACTATAGGGTCGTCCCCACGATCCCGGGAATAGGTTGGCCCGCCGCCGACATGTCCGACGACTATAGGGTCGTCCCCACGCCCCGGGCCAAAGTTGGCCAGCCGCCGACATGTCCGACGACTATAGGGTCGTCCCCACGACCCCGGGGCTAGATTGGCCGCCACCGTGATGTCCGACGACTATAGGGTCGTCTCCACGACCCCGGGAGTAGGTTGGCCCGCCGCCGACTTGTACGACGACTATAGGGTCGTCCCCACGACCCCGGGACTAGATTGGCCAGCCGCCGACATGTCCGACAACTATAGGGTCCTCTCCACGACCCCGGGACTAGGTTGACCCGCCGCCGACTTGTCCGACGACTATAGGGTCGTCCCCACGACCACGGGCCAAAGTTGCCCTGCCGCCGACATGTCCGACGACTATAGGGTCGTCCCCACGAACCCGGGACTAGGTTGGCCGCCACCGTGATGTCCGACGACTATAGGGTCGTCTCCACGACCCCGGGAGTAGGTTGGCCCGCCGCCGACTTGTACGACGACTATAGGGTCGTCCCCACGACCCCGGGACTAGATTGGCCAGCCGCCGACATGTCCGACAACTATAGGGTCCTCTCCACGACCCCGGGACTAGGTTGACCCGCCGCCGACTTGTCCGACGACTATAGGGTCGTCCCCACGACCACGGGCCAAAGTTGCCCTGCCGCCGACATGTCCGACGACTATAGGGTCGTCCCCACGAACCCGGGACTAGGTTGGCCGCCACCGTGATGTCCGACGACTATAGGGTCGTCTCCACGACCCCGGGAGTAGGTTGGCCCGCCGCCGACTTGTACGACGACTATAGGGTCGTCCCCACGACCCCGGGACTAGATTGGCCCGCCCCCGACTTGTCCGACGACTATAGGGTCGTCCCCACGACCACGGGCCAAAGTTGCCCTGCCGCCGACATGTCCGACGACTATAGGGTCGTCCCCACGACCCCGGGACTAGGTTGGCCCGCCGCCGACATGTCCGGCGACTATAGGGTCGTCCCCACGCCCCGGTCCAAAGTTGGCCAGCCGCCGACATGTCCGACGACTATAGGGTCGTCCCCACGAACCCGGGACTAGGTTGGCCAGTCACCGACATATCCGACGACTATAGGGTCGTCCCCACGACCACGGGCCAAAGTTGCCCTGGCGCCGACATGTCCGACGACTATAGGGTCGTCCCCACGACCCCGGGTCTAGGTTGGCCCGCCGCCGACTTTTCCGACGACTATGGGGTCGTCCGCACGACCCCGGGAGTAGGTTGGCCCGCCGCCGACTTGTCCGACGACTATAGGGTCGTCCCCACGACCCCGGGACTAAGTTGGCCAGACGCCGACACGTCCGACGACTATAGGGTCGTCCCCACGACCCCGGGACTAGGTTGGCCCGCCGCCGACTTATCCGACGACTATAGGGTCGTCCCCACGACCCCGGGACTAGGTTGGCCCGCCGCCGACTTGTCCGACGACTATAGGGTCGTCCCCACGACCACGGGCCAAAGTTGCCCTGCCGCCGACATGTCCGACGACTATAGGGTCGTCCCCACGACCCCGGGACTAGGTTGGCCCGCCGCCGACTTGTCCGACGACTATAGGGTCGTCCCTACCACCCCCGGACTAGGTTGGCCAGCCGCCGACTTGGTCGACGACTATAGGGTCGTCCCCACGACCCCGGGACTAGGTTGGCCCGCCGCCGACTTGTCCGACGACTGTAGGGTCGTCCCTACCACCCCGGGACTAGGTTGGCCAGCCGCCGACATGTCCGACGACTATAGGGTCGTCCCCACGACCCCGGGGCTAGATTGCCCCGGCATCGTCATGTCCGACGACTATAGGGTCGTCCCCACGTCCCCGGGACTAGATTGGCCCGCCACCGTCATGTCCGACGACTATACGGTCGTCCCCGCGACCCCGGGACTAGGTTGGCCCGCCGCCGACGTGTCCTACGACTTTGGGGTCGTCCCCACGACCACGAGACTAGGTTGGCCAGCCGCCGACATGTTCGACGACTATACGGTCGTCCCCGCGACCCCGGGACTAGGTTGGCCCGCCGCCGACTTGTCCGACGACTATAGGGTCGTCCCCACGACCACGGGCCAAAGTTGCCCTGCCGCCGACATGTCCGACGACTACACGGTCGTCCCCGCGACCCCGGGACTAGGTTGGCCCGCCGCCGACATGTCCGGCGACTATAGGGTCGTCCCCACGCCCCGGTCCAAAGTTGGCCAGCCGCCGACATGTCCGACGACTATAGGGTCGTCCCCACGAACCCGGGACTAGGTTGGCCAGTCACCGACATATCCGACGACTATAGGGTCGTCCCCACGACCACGGGCCAAAGTTGCCCTGGCGCCGACATGTCCGACGACTATAGGGTCGTCCCCACGACCCCGGGTCTAGGTTGGCCCGCCGCCGACTTTTCCGACGACTATGGGGTCGTCCGCACGACCCCGGGAGTAGGTTGGCCCGCCGCCGACTTGTCCGACGACTATAGGGTCGTCCCCACGACCCCGGGACTAAGTTGGCCAGACGCCGACACGTCCGACGACTATAGGGTCGTCCCCACGACCCCGGGACTAGGTTGGCCCGCCGCCGACTTATCCGACGACTATAGGGTCGTCCCCACGACCCCGGGACTAGGTTGGCCCGCCGCCGACTTGTCCGACGACTATAGGGTCGTCCCCACGACCACGGGCCAAAGTTGTCCTGCCGCCGACATGTCCGACGACTATAGGGTCGTCCCCACGACCCCGGGACTAGGTTGGCCCGCCGCCGACTTGTCCGACGACTATAGGGTCGTCCCTACCACCCCGGGACTAGGTTGGCCAGCCGCCGACATGTCCCACGTCTATAGGGTCGTCCCCTCGACCCCGGGGCTAGATTGCCCCGGCTCCGTCACGTCCGACGACTATAGGGTCGTCCCCACGACCCCGGGAATAGATTGGCCCGCCACCGTGATGTCCGACGACTATAGGGTCGTCCCCACGCCCCGGTCCAAAGTTGGCCAGCCGCCGACATGTCCGACGACTATAGGGTCGTCCCCACGAACCCGGGACTAGGTTGGCCAGTCACCGACATATCCGACGACTATAGGGTCGTCCCCACGACCACGGGCCAAAGTTGCCCTGGCGCCGACATGTCCGACGACTATAGGGTCGTCCCCACGACCCCGGGTCTAGGTTGGCCCGCCGCCGACTTTTCCGACGACTATGGGGTCGTCCCCACGACCCCGGGAGTAGGTTGGCCCGCCGCCGACTTATCCGACGACTATAGGGTCGTCCCCACGACCCCGGGACTAGGTTGGCCCGCCGCCGACATGTCCGACGACTATGGGGTCGTCCCCACGACCCCGGGACTAGATTGGCCCGCCACCGTCATGTCCGACGACTATACGGTCGTCCCCACGTCCACTGGCCAAAGTTGCCCAGCCGCAGACATGTCCGACGACTATAGGGTCGTCCCACGAACCCGGGACTAGGTTGGCCAGTCACCGACATATCCGACGACTATAGGGTCGTCCCCACGACCACGGGCCAAAGTTGCCCTGGCGCCGACATGTCCGACGACTATTGGGTCGTCCCCACGACCCCGGGTCTAGGTTGGCCCGCCGCCGACTTTTCCGACGACTATTGGGTCGTCCCCACGACCCCGGGAGTAGGTTGGCCCGCCGCCGACTTGTCCGACGACTATAGGGTCGTCCCCACGACCCCGGGACTAAGTTGGCCAGACGCCGACACGTCCGACGACTATAGGGTCGTCCCCACGACCTCGGGACTAGGTTGGCCAGCCGCCGACATGTCCGACAACTATAGGGTCGTCTCCACGACCCCGGGACTAGGTTGGCCCGCCGCCGACTTGTCCGACGACTATAGGGTCGTCCCCACGACCACGGGCCAAAGTTGCCCTGCCGCCGACATGTCCGACGACTATAGGGTCGTCCCCACGACCCCGGGACTAGGTTGGCCCGCCGCCGACTTGTCCGACGACTATAGGGTCGTCCCTACCACCCCGGGACTAGGTTGGCCAGCCGCCGACATGTCCGACGTCTATAGGGTCGTCCCCTCGACCCCGGGGCTAGATTGCCCCGGCTCCGTCACGTCCGACGACTATAGGGTCGTCTCCACGACCCCGGGACTAGGTTGGCCAGTCACCGGCATATCCGACGACTATAGGGTCGTCTCCACGACCCCGGGACTAGGTTGGCCCGCCGCCGACTTGTCCGACGACTATAGGGTCGTCCCCACGGCCTCGGGACTAGGTTGGCCAGCCGCCGACATGTCCGACAACTATAGGGTCGTCTCCACGACCCCGGGACTAGGTTGGCCCGCCGCCGACTTGTCCGACGACTATAGGGTCGTCCCCACGACCACGGGCCAAAGTTGCCCTGCCGCCGTCATGTCCGACGACTATAGGGTCGTCCCTACCACCCCGGGACTAGGTTGGCCAGCCGCCGACATGTCCGACGTCTATAGGGTCGTCCCCTCGACCCCGGGGCTAGATTGCCCCGGCTCCGTCACGTCCGACGACTATAGTGTCGTCTCCACGACCCCGGGACTAGGTTGGCCAGTCACCGGCATGTCCGACGACTATAGGGTCGTCTCCACGACCCCGGGACTAGGTTGGCCCGCCGCCGACTTGTCCGACGACTATAGGGTCGTCCCCACGACCCCGGGACTAGATTGGCCCGCCACCGTCATGTCCGACGACTATACGGTCGTCCCCGCGACCCCGGGACTAGGTTGGCCCGCCGCCGACATGTTCGACAACTATAGGGTCGTCGCCACGACCCCGCGCCAAAGCTGGCCAGCCGCCAACATGTCCGACGACTATAGGGTCGTCCCCACGACCCCGGGACTAGGTCGGCCCGCCGCCGACATGTCCGACGACTATAGGGTCGTCCCCACGCCCCGGTCCAAAGTTGGCCAGCCACCGACATGTCCGACGACTATAGAGTCGTCCCCACGACCCCGGGACTAGATTGGCCCGCCACCGTCATGTCCGACGACTATACGGTCGTCCCCACGACCCCGGGACTAGGTTGGCCCGCCCCCGACTTCTCCGACGACTATAGGTTGGTCCCCACGACCACTGGCCAAAGTTGCCCAGCCGCAGACATGTCCGACGACTATAGGGTCGTCCCTACCACCCCGGGACTAGGTTGGCCAGCCGCCGACATGTCCGACGTCTATAGGGTCGTCCCCTCGACCCCGGGGCTAGATTGCCCCGGCACCGTCACGTCCGACGACTATAGGGTCGTCTCCACGACCCCGGGCCTAGGTTGGCCAGTCACCGGCATTTCCGACGACTGTAGGGTCGTCTCCACGACCCCGGGACTAGGTTGGCCCGCCGCCGACTTGTCCGACGAGTATAGGGTCGTCCCCACGACCCCGGGACTAGGTTGGCCAGCCGCCGACATGTCCGACAACTATAGGGTCGTCCCCACGACCCCGGGGCTAGATTGGCCAGCCGCCGACATGTCCGACGTCTATAGGGTCGTCCCCTCGACCCCGGGGCTAGATTGCCCCGGCACCGTCACGTCCGACGACTATAGGGTCGTCCCCACGACCCCGGGACTAGATTGGCCCGCCACCGTTATGTCCGACGACTATACGGTCGTCCCCACGACCCCGGGACTAGGTTGGCCCGCCCCCGACTTCTCCGACGACTATAGGTTGGTCCCCACGACCACTGGCCAAAGTTGCCCAGCCGCAGACATGTCCGACGACTATAGGGTCGTCCCCACGACCCCGGGACTAGATTGGCCCGCCACCGTCATGTCCGACGACTATACGGTCGTCCCCGCGACCCCGGGAGTAGGTTGGCCCGCCGCCGACTTGTACGACGACTATAGGGTCGTCCCTACCACCCCGGGACTAGGTTGGCCAGCCGCCGACATGTCCGACGTCTATAGGGTCGTCCCCTCGACCCCGGGGCTAGATTGCCCCGGCTCCGTCACGTCCGACGACTATAGGGTCGTCTCCACGACCCCGGGACTAGGTTGGCCAGTCACCGGCATGTCCGACGACTATAGGGTCGTCTCCACGACCCCGGGACTAGGTTGGCCCGCCGCCGACTTGTCCGACGACTATAGGGTCGTCCCCACGACCCCGGGACTAGATTGGCCCGCCTCCGTCATGTCCGACGACTATACGGTCGTCCCCGCGACCCCGGGAGTAGGTTGGCCCGCCGCCGACTTGTACGACGACTATAGGGTCGTCCCTACCACCCCGGGACTAGGTTGGCCAGCCGCCGACATGTCCGACGTCTATAGGGTCGTCCCCTCGACCCCGGGGCTAGATTGCCCCGGCTCCGTCACGTCCGACGACTATAGGGTCGTCTCCAAGACCCCGGGACTAGGTTGGCCAGTCACCGGCATGTCCGACGACTATAGGGTCGTCCCCACGACCCCGGGACTAGGTTGGCCCGCCGCCGACATGTCCGACGACTATAGGGTCGTCCCCACGCCCCGGTCCAAAGTTGGCCAGACGCCGACACGTCCGACGACTATAGGGTCGTCCCCACGACCCCGGGACTAGGTTGGCCCGCCGCCGACTTATCCGACGACTATAGGGTCGTCCCCACGACCCCGGGACTAGGTTGGCCCGCCGCCGACTTGTCCGACGACTATAGGGTCGTCCCTACCACCCCCGGACTAGGTTGGCCAGCCGCCGACTTGGTCGACGACTATAGGGTCGTCCCCACGACCCCGGGACTAGGTTGGCCCGCCGCCGACTTGTTCGACGACTATAGGGTCGTCCCTACCACCCCGGGACTAGGTTGGCCAGCCGCCGACATGTCCGACGTCTATAGGGTCGTCCCCTCGACCCCGGGGCTAGATTGCCCCGGCTCCGTCACGTCCGACGACTATAGGGTCGTCTCCACGACCCCGGGACTAGGTTGGCCAGTCACCGGCATGTCCGACGACTATAGGGTCGTCTCCAAGACCCCGGGACTAGGTTGGCCCGCCGCCGACTTGTCCGACGACTATAGGGTCGTCCCCACGACCTCGGGACTAGGTTGGCCAGCCGCCGACATATCCGACAACTATAGGGTCGTCTCCACGACCCCGGGACTAGGTTGGCCCGCCGCCGTCTTGTCCGACGACTATAGGGTCGTCCCCACGACCACGGGCCAAAGTTGCCCTGCCGCCGACATGTCCGACGACTATAGGGTCGTCCCCACGACCCCGGGACTAGGTTGGCCCGCCGCCGACATGTCCGACGACTATAGGGTCGTCCCCACGACCCCGGGACTAGATTGGCCGCCACCGTGATGTCCGACGACTATAGGGTCGTCTCCACGACCCCGGGACTAGGTTGGCCCGCCGCCGACTTGTCCGACGTCTATAGGGTCGTCCCCACGACCACGGGCCAATGTTGCCCTGCCGCCGACATGTCCGACGACTATAGGGTCGTCCCCACGATCCCGGGAATAGGTTGGCCCGCCGCCGACATGTCCGACGACTATAGGGTCGTCCCCACGCCCCGGGCCAAAGTTGGCCAGCCGCCGACATGTCCGACGACTATAGGGTCGTCCCCACGACCCCGGGGCTAGATTGCCCCGGCACCGTCATGTCCGACGACTATAGGGTCGTCCCCACGACCCCGGGACTAGATTGGCCCGCCACCGTCATGTCCGACGACTATACGGTCGTCCCCGCGACCCCGGGAGTAGGTTGGCCCGCCGCCGACTTGTACGACGACTATAGGGTCGTCCCCACGACCCCGGGACTAGATTGGCCAGCCGCCGACATGTCCGACAACTATAGGGTCCTCTCCACGACCCCGGGACTAGGTTGACCCGCCGCCGACTTGTCCGACGACTATAGGGTCGTCCCCACGACCACGGGCCAAAGTTGCCCTGCCGCCGACATGTCCGACGACTATAGGGTCGTCCCCACGAACCCGGGACTAGGTTGGCCAGTCACCGACATATCCGACGACTATAGGGTCGTCCCCACGACCACGGGCCAAAGTTGCCCTGGCGCCGACATGTCCGACGACTATAGGGTCGTCCCCACGACCCCGGGTCTAGGTTGGCCCGCCGCCGACTTTTCCGACGACTATGGGGTCGTCCCCACGACCCCGGGAGTAGGTTGGCCCGCCGCCGACTTGTCCGACGACTATAGGGTCGTCCACACGACGCCGGGACTAAGTTGGCCAGACGCCGACACGTCCGACGACTATAGGGTCGTCCCCACGACCCCGGGACTAGGTTGGCCCGCCGCCGACTTATCCGACGACTATAGGGTCGTCCCCACGACCCCGGGAATAGGTTGGCCCGCCGCCGACTTGTCCGACGACTATAGGGTCGTCCCTACCACCCCCGGACTAGGTTGGCCAGCCGCCGACTTGGTCGACGACTATAGGGTCGTCCCCACGACCCCAGGACTAGGTTGGCCCGCCGCCGACTTGTCCGACGACTATAGGGTCGTCCCTACCACCCCGGGACTAGGTTGGCCAGCCGCCGACATGTCCGACGTCTATAGGGTCGTCCCCTCGACCCCGGGGCTAGATTGCCCCGGCTCCGTCACGTCCGACGACTATAGGGTCGTCTCCACGACCCCGGGACTAGGTTGGCCAGTCACCGGCATGTCCGACGACTATAGGGTCGTCTCCACGACCCCGGGACTAGGTTGGCCCGCCGCCGACTTGTCCGACGACTATAGGGTCGTCCCCACGACCTCGGGACTAGGTTGGCCAGCCGCCGACATGTCCGACAACTATAGGGTCGTCTCCACGACCCCGGGACTAGGTTGGCCCGCCGCCGACTTTTCCGACGACTATGGGGTCGTCCCCACGACCCCGGGACTAGGTTGGCCCGCCGCCGACTTGTCCGACGACTATAGGATCGTCCCTACCACCCCCGGACTAGGTTGGCCAGCCGCCGACTTGGTCGACGACTATAGGGTCGTCCCCACGACCCCGGGACTAGGTTGGCCCGCCGCCGACTTGTCCGACGACTATAGGGTCGTCCCTACCACCCCGGGACTAGATTGCCCCGGCACCGTCATGTCCGACGACTATAGGGTCGTCCCCACGTCCCCGGGACTAGATTGGCCCGCCACCGTCATGTCCGACGACTATACGGTCGTCCCCGCGACCCCGGGACTAGGTTGGCCCGCCGCCGACGTGTCCGACAACTATAGGGTCGTCTCCACGACCCCGGGACCAGGTTGGCCCGCCGCCGACTTGTCCGACGACTATAGGGTCGTCCCCACGACCACGGGCCAATGTTGCCTTGCCGCCGACATGTCCGACGGCTATAGGGTCGTCCCCACGACCCCGGGACTAGGTTGGCCCGCCGCCGACATGTCCGACGACTATAGGGTCGTCCCCACGCCCCGGTCCAAAGTTGGCCAGCCGCCGACATGTCCGACGACTATAGGGTCGACCCCACGACCCCGGGACTAGATTGGCCCGCCACCGTCATGTCCGACGACTATACGGTCGTCCCCGCGACCCTGGGACTAGGTTGGCCCGCCGCCGACTTGTCCGACGACTATAGGGTCGTCCCCACGCCCCGGGCCAAAGTTGGCCAGCCGCCGACATGTCCGACGACTATAGGGTCGTCCCCACGACCCCGGGTCTAGGTTGGCCCGCCGCCGACTTTTCCGTCGACTATGGGGTCGTCCCCACGACCCCGGGACTAGGTTGGCCCGCCGCCGACTTGTCCGACGACTATAGGGTCGTCCCCACGACCCCGGGACTAGATTGGCCGCCACCGTGATGTCCGTCGACTATAGGGTCGTCTCCACGACCCCGGGACTAGGTTGGCCCGCCGCCGACTTGTCCGACGACTATAGGGTCGTCCCCCGACCACGGGCCAAAGTTGCCCTGCCGCCGACATGTCCGACGACTATAGGGTCGTCCCCACGACCCCGGGACTAGGTTGGCCCGCCGCCGACATGTCCGACGACTATAGGGTCGTCTCCACGACCCCGGGACTAGGTTGGCCCGCCGCCGACTTGTCCGACGACTATAGGGTCGTCTCCACGACCACAGGCCAAAGTTGCCCAGCCGCCGACATGTCCGACGACTATAGGGTCGTCCCCACGACCACGGGCCAAAGTTGCCCTGCCGCCGACATGTCCGACGACTATAGGGTCGTCCCCACGCCCCGGGCCAAAGTTGGCCAGCCGCCGACATGTCCGACGACTGTAGGGTCGTCCCCACGACCCCGGGACTAGATTGGCCCGCCACCGTCATGTCCGACGACTATACGGTCGTCCCCGCGACCCCGGGACTAGGTTGGCCCGCCGCCGACGTGTCCTACGACTATGGGGTCGTCCCCACGACCACGAGACTAGGTTGGCCAGCCGCCGACATGTCCGACGACTATAGGGTCGTCCCACGAACCCGGGACTAGGTTGGCCAGTCACCGACATATCCGACGACTATAGGGTCGTCCCCACGCCCCGGGCCAAAGTTGGCCAGCCGCCGACATGTCCGACGACTATAGGGTCGTCCCCACGACCCCGGGTCTAGATTGGCCCGCCACCGTCATGTCCGACGACTATTCGGTCGTGCCCGCGACCCCGGGACTAGGTTGGCCCGCCGCCGACGTGTCCTACGACTATGGGGTCGTCCCCACGACCACGAGACTAGGTTGGCCGGCCGCCGACTTGTCCGACGACTATAGGGTCGTCCCCACGACCCCGGGACTAGGTTGGCCCGCCGCCGACATGTCCGACGACTACAGGGTCGTCCCCACGACCCCAGGACTAGATTGCCACGCCACCGTCATGTCCCACGACTATAGGGTCGTCCCCACGACCACGGGCCAAAGTTGGCCAGCCACCGTCATGTCCGACGAGTATAGGGTCGTCCCCACGACCCCGGAACTAGCATGGCCCGCCGCCGACTTGTCCGACGACTATAGGGTCGTCCCTACCAACCCGGGACTAGGTTGGCCAGCCTCCGACATATCCGACGACTATAGGGTCGTCCCGACGACCACGGGCCAAAGTTGGCCAGGCACCGTCATGTCCGACGAGTATAGGGTCGTCCCCACGACCCCGGGACTAGGTTGGCCCGCCGCCGACTTGTCCGACGACTATAGGGTCGTCCCCGCGACCACGGGACTAGGTTGGCCCGCCGCCAACATGTCCGACGACTATAGGGTCGTCCCCACGGCCCCGAGACTAGATTGGCCTACGACCGTCATGTCCGACGACTACAGGGTCGTCCCCACGACCCCAGGACTAGGTTGGCCAGCCGCCGACATGTTCGACGACAATAGGGTCGTCCCCACGCCCCCGGGACTAGATTGGCCCGCCGCCGACATGTCCGACGACTATAGGGTCGTCCCCACGCCCCGGTCCAAAGTTGGCCAGACGCCGACACGTCCGACGACTATAGGGTCGTCCCCACGACCCCGGGACTAGGTTGGCCCGCCGCCGAGTTATCCGACGACTATAGGGTCGTCCCCACGACCCCGGGACTAGGTTGGCCCGCCGCCGACTTGTCCGACGACTATAGGGTCGTCCCCACGACCCCGGACTAGATTGGCCCGCCACCGTCATGTCCGACGACTATAGGGTCGTCCCCACGACCCCGGGACTAGGTTGGCCCGCCGCCGACTTGTCCGACGACTATAGGGTCGTCCCCATGACCACGGGCCAAAGTTGCCCAGCCGCCGACATGTCCGACGACTATAGGGTCGTCCCCACGACCCCGGGACAAGGTTGGCCCGCCGCCGACTTGTCCGACGACTATAGGGTCGTCCCCACGACCCCGGGACTAGGTTGGCCAGCCGCCGACATGTCCGCCGACTATAGGGTCGTCCCCACGACCCCGGGACTAGATTGGCCCACCACCGTCATGTCCGACGACTACAGGGTAGTCCCCACGAACCCGGGACTAGGTCGGCCCGCCGCCGACATGTCCGACGACTATAGGGTCGTCCCCACGACCCCGGGACTAGGTTGGCCCGCCGCCGACTTGTCCGACGACTATAGGGTCGTCCCCACGACCCCGGGTCTAGGTTGGCCCGCCACCGTCATGTCCGACGACTATAGGGTCGTCCCCACGACCCCGGGACAAGGTTGGCCCGCCGCCGACTTGTCCGACGACTATAGGGTCGTCCCCACGACCCCGGGACTAGGTTGGCCAGCCGCCGACATGTCCGCCGACTATAGGGTCGTCCCTACCACCCCGGGACTAGGTTCGCCAGCCGCCGACATGTCCGACGACTATAGGGTCGTCCCCACAACACCGGGGCTAGATTGGCCAGCCGCCGACATGTCCGACGACTATAGGGTCGTCCCAACGACCCCGGGATTAAGTTGGCCAGCCGCCGACATGTCCGACGAGTTTGGGGTCGTCCCCACGACCACGGGCCAAAGTTGGTCAGCCGCCGACATGCCCGACGACTATAGGGTCGTCCCCACGACCCCGGGACTAGGTTGGCCCGCCGCCGACTTGTCCGACGACTATAGGGTCGTCCCTACCACCCCCGGACTAGGTTGGCCAGCCGCCGACTTGGTCGACGACTATAGGGTCGTCCCCACGACCCCGGGACTAGGTTGGCCCGCCGCCGACTTATCCGACGACTATAGGGTCATCCCTACCACCCCGGGGCTAGATTGCCCCGGCACCGTCACGTCCGACGACTATAGGGTCGTCTCCACGACCCCGGGACTAGGTTGGCCAGTCCCCGGCATGTCCGACGACTATAGGGTCGTCTCCACGACCCCGGGACTAGGTTGGCCAGCCGCCGACATGTCCGACGACTACGGGGTCGTCCCCACGACCCCGGGACTAGATTGGCCCGCCACCGTCATGTCCGACGACTATACGGTCGTCCCCACGTCCACTGGCCAAAGTTGCCCAGCCGCAGACATGTCCGACGACTATAGGGTCGTCCCCACGACCACGGGCCAAAGTTGCCCTGCCGCCGACATGTCCGACGACTATAGGGTCGTCCCCACGACCCCGGGACTAGGTTGGCCCGCCGCCGACATGTCCGAAGACTATAGGGTCGTCCCCACGCCCCGGTCCAAAGTTGGCCAGCCGCCGACATGTCCGACGACTATAGGGTCGTCCCCACGAACCCGGGACCAGGTTGCCCAGTCACCGACATATCCGACGACTATAGGGTCGTCCCCACGACCACGGGCCAAAGTTGCCCTGGCGCCGACATGTCCGACGACTATAGGGTCGTCCCCACGACCCCGGGTCTAGGTTGGCCCGCCGCCGACTTTTCCGACGACTATGGGGTCGTCCCCACGACCCCGGGAGTAGGTTGGCCCGCCGCCGACTTGTCCGACGACTATAGGGTCGTCCCCACGACCCCGGGACTAAGTTGGCCAGACGCCGACACGTCCGACGACTATAGGGTCGTCCCCACGACCCCGGGACTAGGTTGACCCGCCGCCGACTTATCCGACGACTATAGGGTCGTCCCCACGACCCCGGGACTAGGTTGGCCCGCCGCCGACTTGTCCGACGACTATAGGGTCGTCCCTACCACCCCCGGACTAGGTTGGCCAGCCGCCGACTTGGTCGACGACTATAGGGTCGTCCCCACGACCCCGGGACTAGGTTGGCCCGCCGCCGACTTGTCCGACGACTGTAGGGTCGTCCCTACCACCCCGGGACTAGGTTGGCCAGCCGCCGACATGTCCGACGACTATAGGGTCGTCCCCACGACCCCGGGGCTAGATTGCCCCGGCATCGTCATGTCCGACGACTATAGGGTCGTCCCCACGTCCCCGGGACTAGATTGGCCCGCCACCGTCATGTCCGACGACTATACGGTCGTCCCCGCGACCCCGGGACTAGGTTGGCCCGCCGCCGACGTGTCCTACGACTTTGGGGTCGTCCCCACGACCACGAGACTAGGTTGGCCAGCCGCCGACTTGTCCGACGACTATAGGGTCGTCCCCACGACCCCGGGACTAAGTTCGCCAGACGCCGACACGTCCGACGACTATAGGGTCGTCCCCACGACCCCGGGACTAGGTTGGCCCGCCGCCGACTTGTCCGACGACTATAGGGTCGTCCCCACGACCCCGGACTAGATTGGCCCGCCACCGTCATGTCCGACGACTATAGGGTCGTCCCCACGACCCCGGGACTAGGTTGGCCCGCCGCCGACTTGTCCGACGACTATAGGGTCGTCCCCACGTCCACTGGCCAAAGTTGCCCAGCCGCAGACATGTCCGACGACTATAGGGTCGTCCCCACGACCCCGGGACTAGATTGGCCCGCCACCGTGATGTCCGACGACTATAGGGTCGTCCCGACGACCCCGGGACTAGATTGGCCGCCACCGTGATGTCCGACGACTATAGGGTCGTCTCCACGACCCCGGGACTAGGTTGGCCCGCCGCCGACTTGTCCGACGACTATAGGGTCGTCCCCACGACCACGGGCCAAAGTTGCCCTGCCGCCGACATGTCCGACGACTATAGGGTCGTCCCCACGATCCCGGGACTAGGTTGGCCCGCCGCCGACATGTCCGACGACTATAGGGTCGTCCCCACGCCCCGGGCCAAAGTTGGCCAGCCGCCGACATGTCCGACGACTATAGGGTCGTCCCCACGACCCCGGGACTTGATTGCCCAGGCACCGTCATGTCCGACGACTATAGGGTCGTCCCCACGACCCCGGGACTAGATTGGCCCGCCACCGTCATGTCCGACGACTATACGGTCGTCCCCGCGACCCCGGGAGTAGGTTGGCCCGCCGCCGACTTGTACGACGACTATAGGGTCGTCCCCACGACCCCGGGACTAGATTGGCCAGCCGCCGACATGTCCGACAACTATAGGGTCCTCTCCACGACCCCGGGACTAGGTTGGCCCGCCCCCGACTTGTCCGACGACTATAGGGTCGTCCCCACGACCACGGGCCAAAGTTGCCCTGCCGCCGACATGTCCGACGACTATAGGGTCGTCCCCACGACCCCGGGACTAGGTTGGCCCGCCGCCGACATGTCCGGCGACTATAGGGTCGTCCCCACGCCCCGGTCCAAAGTTGGCCAGCCGCCGACATGTCCGACGACTATAGGGTCGTCCCCACGAACCCGGGACTAGGTTGGCCAGTCACCGACATATCCGACGACTATAGGGTCGTCCCCACGACCACGGGCCAAAGTTGCCCTGGCGCCGACATGTCCGACGACTATAGGGTCGTCCCCACGACCCCGGGTCTAGGTTGGCCCGCCGCCGACTTTTCCGACGACTATGGGGTCGTCCGCACGACCCCGGGAGTAGGTTGGCCCGCCGCCGACTTGTCCGACGACTATAGGGTCGTCCCCACGACCCCGGGACTAAGTTGGCCAGACGCCGACACGTCCGACGACTATAGGGTCGTCCCCACGACCCCGGGACTAGGTTGGCCCGCCGCCGACTTATCCGACGACTATAGGGTCGTCCCCACGACCCCGGGACTAGGTTGGCCCGCCGCCGACTTGTCCGACGACTATAGGGTCGTCCCCACGACCACGGGCCAAAGTTGCCCTGCCGCCGACATGTCCGACGACTATAGGGTCGTCCCCACGACCCCGGGACTAGGTTGGCCCGCCGCCGACTTGTCCGACGACTATAGGGTCGTCCCTACCACCCCCGGACTAGGTTGGCCAGCCGCCGACTTGGTCGACGACTATAGGGTCGTCCCCACGACCCCGGGACTAGGTTGGCCCGCCGCCGACTTGTCCGACGACTGTAGGGTCGTCCCTACCACCCCGGGACTAGGTTGGCCAGCCGCCGACATGTCCGACGACTATAGGGTCGTCCCCACGACCCCGGGGCTAGATTGCCCCGGCATCGTCATGTCCGACGACTATAGGGTCGTCCCCACGTCCCCGGGACTAGATTGGCCCGCCACCGTCATGTCCGACGACTATACGGTCGTCCCCGCGACCCCGGGACTAGGTTGGCCCGCCGCCGACGTGTCCTACGACTTTGGGGTCGTCCCCACGACCACGAGACTAGGTTGGCCAGCCGCCGACATGTCCGACGACTATACGGTCGTCCCCGCGACCCCGGGACTAGGTTGGCCCGCCGCCGACTTGTCCGACGACTATAGGGTCGTCCCCACGACCACGGGCCAAAGTTGCCCTGCCGCCGACATGTCCGACGACTACACGGTCGTCCCCGCGACCCCGGGACTAGGTTGGCCCGCCGCCGACGTGTCCTACGACTATGGGGTCGTCCCCACGACCACGAGACTAGGTTGGCCAGCCGCCGACATGTCCGACGACTATAGGGTCGTCCCACGAACCCGGGACTAGGTTGGCCAGTCACCGACATATCCGACGACTATAGGGTCGTCCCCACGACCACGGGCCAAAGTTGCCCTGGCGCCGACATGTCCGACGACTATAGGGTCGTCCCCACGACCCCGGGTCTAGGTTGGCCCGCCGCCGACTTTTCCGACGACTATGGGGTCGTCCCCACGACCCCGGGAGTAGGTTGGCCCGCCGCCGACTTGTCCGACGACTATAGGGTCGTCCCCACGACCCCGGGACTAAGTTCGCCAGACGCCGACACGTCCGACGACTATAGGGTCGTCCCCACGACCCCGGGACTAGGTTGGCCCGCCGCCGACTTATCCGACGACTATAGGGTCGTCCCCACGACCCCGGGCCAAAGTTGCCCTGCCGCCGACATGTCCGACGACTATAGGGTCGTCCCCACGACCACGGGCCAAAGTTGCCCTGGCGCCGACATGTCCGACGACTATAGGGTCGTCCCCACGACCCCGGGTCTAGGTTGGCCCGCCGCCGACTTGTCCGACGACTATAGGGTCGTCCCCACGACCACGGGCCAAAGTTGCCCTGCCGCCGACATGTCCGACGACTATAGGGTCGTCCCCACGACCCCGGGACTAGGTTGGCCCGCCGCCGACATGTCCGACGACTATAGGGTCGTCCCCACGCCCCGGTCCAAAGTTGGCCAGCCGCCGACATGTCCGACGACTACGGGGTCGTCCCCACGACCCCGGGACTAGATTGGCCCGCCACCGTCATGTCCGACGACTATACGGTCGCCCCCACGTCCACTGGCCAAAGTTGCCCAGCCGCAGACATGTCCGACTACTATAGGGTCGTCCCCACGACCCCGGGACTAGATTGGCCCGCCACCGTGATGTCCGACGACTATAGGGTCGTCCCCACGACCCCGGGGCTAGATTGCCCCGGCATCGTCATGTCCGACGACTATAGGGTCGTCCCCACGTCCCCGGGACTAGATTGGCCCGCCACCGTCATGTCCGACGACTATACGGTCGTCCCCACGTCCACTGGCCAAAGTTGCCCAGCCGCAGACATGTCCGACGACTATAGGGTCGTCCCCACGACCCCGGGACTAGATTGGCCCGCCACCGTGATGTCCGACGACTATAGGGTCGTCCCGACGACCCCGGGACTAGATTGGCCGCCACCGTGATGTCCGACGACTATAGGGTCGTCTCCACGACCCCGGGACTAGGTTGGCCCGCCGCCGACTTGTCCGACGACTATAGGGTCGTCCCCACGACCACGGGCCAAAGTTGCCCTGCCGCCGACATGTCCGACAACTATAGGGTCGTCCCCACGATCCCGGGACTAGGTTGGCCCGCCGCCGACATGTCCGACGACTATAGGGTCGTCCCCACGCCCCGGGCCAAAGTTGGCCAGCCGCCGACATGTCCGACGACTATAGGGTCGTCCCCACGACCCCGGGACTTGATTGCCCAGGCACCGTCATGTCCGACGACTATAGGGTCGTCCCCACGACCCCGGGACTAGATTGGCCCGCCACCGTCATGTCCGACGACTATACGGTCGTCCCCGCGACCCCGGGAGTAGGTTGGCCCGCCGCCGACTTGTACGACGACTATAGGGTCGTCCCCACGACCCCGGGACTAGATTGGCCAGCCGCCGACATGTCCGACAACTATAGGGTCCTCTCCACGACCCCGGGACTAGGTTGGCCCGCCCCCGACTTGTCCGACGACTATAGGGTCGTCCCCACGACCACGGGCCAAAGTTGCCCTGCCGCCGACATGTCCGACGACTATAGGGTCGTCCCCACGACCCCGGGACTAGGTTGGCCCGCCGCCGACATGTCCGGCGACTATAGGGTCGTCCCCACGCCCCGGTCCAAAGTTGGCCAGCCGCCGACATGTCCGACGACTATAGGGTCGTCCCCACGAACCCGGGACTAGGTTGGCCAGTCACCGACATATCCGACGACTATAGGGTCGTCCCCACGACCACGGGCCAAAGTTGCCCTGGCGCCGACATGTCCGACGACTATAGGGTCGTCCCCACGACCCCGGGTCTAGGTTGGCCCGCCGCCGACTTTTCCGACGACTATGGGGTCGTCCGCACGACCCCGGGAGTAGGTTGGCCCGCCGCCGACTTGTCCGACGACTATAGGGTCGTCCCCACGACCCCGGGACTAAGTTGGCCAGACGCCGACACGTCCGACGACTATAGGGTCGTCCCCACGACCCCGGGACTAGGTTGGCCCGCCGCCGACTTATCCGACGACTATAGGGTCGTCCCCACGACCCCGGGACTAGGTTGGCCCGCCGCCGACTTGTCCGACGACTATAGGGTCGTCCCCACGACCACGGGCCAAAGTTGCCCTGCCGCCGACATGTCCGACGACTATAGGGTCGTCCCCACGACCCCGGGACTAGGTTGGCCCGCCGCCGACTTGTCCGACGACTATAGGGTCGTCCCTACCACCCCGGGACTAGGTTGGCCAGCCGCCGACATGTCCCACGTCTATAGGGTCGTCCCCTCGACCCCGGGGCTAGATTGCCCCGGCTCCGTCACGTCCGACGACTATAGGGTCGTCCCCACGACCCCGGGAATAGATTGGCCCGCCACCGTGATGTCCGACGACTATAGGGTCGTCCCCACGCCCCGGTCCAAAGTTGGCCAGCCGCCGACATGTCCGACGACTATAGGGTCGTCCCCACGAACCCGGGACTAGGTTGGCCAGTCACCGACATATCCGACGACTATAGGGTCGTCCCCACGACCACGGGCCAAAGTTGCCCTGGCGCCGACATGTCCGACGACTATAGGGTCGTCCCCACGACCCCGGGTCTAGGTTGGCCCGCCGCCGACTTTTCCGACGACTATGGGGTCGTCCGCACGACCCCGGGAGTAGGTTGGCCCGCCGCCGACTTGTCCGACGACTATAGGGTCGTCCCCACGACCCCGGGACTAAGTTGGCCAGACGCCGACACGTCCGACGACTATAGGGTCGTCCCCACGACCCCGGGACTAGGTTGGCCCGCCGCCGACTTATCCGACGACTATAGGGTCGTCCCCACGACCCCGGGACTAGGTTGGCCCGCCGCCGACTTGTCCGACGACTATAGGGTCGTCCCCACGTCCACTGGCCAAAGTTGCCCAGCCGCAGACATGTCCGACGACTATAGGGTCGTCCCCACGACCCCGGGACTAGATTGGCCCGCCACCGTGATGTCCGACGACTATAGGGTCGTCCCCACGACCCCGGGACTTGATTGCCCAGGCACCGTCATGTCCGACGACTATAGGGTCGTCCCCACGACCCCGGGACTAGATTGGCCCGCCACCGTCATGTCCGACGACTATACGGTCGTCCCCGCGACCCCGGGAGTAGGTTGGCCCGCCGCCGACTTGTACGACGACTATAGGGTCGTCCCCACGACCCCGGGACTAGATTGGCCAGCCGCCGACATGTCCGACAACTATAGGGTCCTCTCCACGACCCCGGGACTAGGTTGGCCCGCCCCCGACTTGTCCGACGACTATAGGGTCGTCCCCACGACCACGGGCCAAAGTTGCCCTGCCGCCGACATGTCCGACGACTATAGGGTCGTCCCCACGACCCCGGGACTAGGTTGGCCCGCCGCCGACATGTCCGGCGACTATAGGGTCGTCCCCACGCCCCGGTCCAAAGTTGGCCAGCCGCCGACATGTCCGACGACTATAGGGTCGTCCCCACGAACCCGGGACTAGGTTGGCCAGTCACCGACATATCCGACGACTATAGGGTCGTCCCCACGACCACGGGCCAAAGTTGCCCTGGCGCCGACATGTCCGACGACTATAGGGTCGTCCCCACGACCCCGGGTCTAGGTTGGCCCGCCGCCGACTTTTCCGACGACTATAGGGTCGTCCCCACGACCACGGGCCAAAGTTGCCCTGCCGCCGACATGTCCGACGACTATAGGGTCGTCCCCACGACCCCGGGACTAGGTTGGCCCGCCGCCGACTTATCCGACGACTATAGGGTCGTCCCCACGACCCCGGGACTAGGTTGGCCCGCCGCCGACTTGTCCGACGACTATAGGGTCGTCCCCACGACCACGGGCCAAAGTTGCCCTGCCGCCGACATGTCCGACGACTATAGGGTCGTCCCCACGACCCCGGGACTAGGTTGGCCCGCCGCCGACTTGTCCGACGACTATAGGGTCGTCCCTACCACCCCCGGACTAGGTTGGCCAGCCGCCGACTTGGTCGACGACTATAGGGTCGTCCCCACGACCCCGGGACTAGGTTGGCCCGCCGCCGACTTGTCCGACGACTGTAGGGTCGTCCCTACCACCCCGGGACTAGGTTGGCCAGCCGCCGACATGTCCGACGACTATAGGGTCGTCCCCACGACCCCGGGGCTAGATTGCCCCGGCATCGTCATGTCCGACGACTATAGGGTCGTCCCCACGTCCCCGGGACTAGATTGGCCCGCCACCGTCATGTCCGACGACTATACGGTCGTCCCCGCGACCCCGGGACTAGGTTGGCCCGCCGCCGACGTGTCCTACGACTTTGGGGTCGTCCCCACGACCACGAGACTAGGTTGGCCAGCCGCCGACATGTCCGACGACTATACGGTCGTCCCCGCGACCCCGGGACTAGGTTGGCCCGCCGCCGACTTGTCCGACGACTATAGGGTCGTCCCCACGACCACGGGCCAAAGTTGCCCTGCCGCCGACATGTCCGACGACTACACGGTCGTCCCCGCGACCCCGGGACTAGGTTGGCCCGCCGCCGACGTGTCCTACGACTATGGGGTCGTCCCCACGACCACGAGACTAGGTTGGCCAGCCGCCGACATGTCCGACGACTATAGGGTCGTCCCACGAACCCGGGACTAGGTTGGCCAGTCACCGACATATCCGACGACTATAGGGTCGTCCCCACGACCACGGGCCAAAGTTGCCCTGGCGCCGACATGTCCGACGACTATAGGGTCGTCCCCACGACCCCGGGTCTAGGTTGGCCCGCCGCCGACTTTTCCGACGACTATGGGGTCGTCCCCACGACCCCGGGAGTAGGTTGGCCCGCCGCCGACTTGTCCGACGACTATAGGGTCGTCCCCACGACCCCGGGACTAAGTTCGCCAGACGCCGACACGTCCGACGACTATAGGGTCGTCCCCACGACCCCGGGACTAGGTTGGCCCGCCGCCGACTTATCCGACGACTATAGGGTCGTCCCCACGACCCCGGGACTAGGTTGGCCCGCCGCCGACTTGTCCGACGACTATAGGGTCGTCCCCACGACCACGGGCCAAAGTTGCCCTGCCGCCGACATGTCCGACGACTATAGGGTCGTCCCCACGACCCCGGGACTAGGTTGGCCCGCCGCCGACATGTCCGACGACTATAGGGTCGTCCCCACGCCCCGGTCCAAAGTTGGCCAGCCGCCGACATGTCCGACGACAAGGGGTCGTCCCCACGACCCCGGGACTAGATTGGCCCGCCACCGTCATGTCCGACGACTATACGGTCGCCCCCACGTCCACTGGCCAAAGTTGCCCAGCCGCAGACATGTCCGACTACTATAGGGTCGTCCCCACGACCCCGGGACTAGATTGGCCCGCCACCGTGATGTCCGACGACTATAGGGTCGTCCCCACGACCCCGGGGCTAGATTGCCCCGGCATCGTCATGTCCGACGACTATAGGGTCGTCCCCACGTCCCCGGGACTAGATTGGCCCGCCACCGTCATGTCCGACGACTATACGGTCGTCCCCACGTCCACTGGCCAAAGTTGCCCAGCCGCAGACATGTCCGACGACTATAGGGTCGTCCCCACGACCCCGGGACTAGATTGGCCCGCCACCGTGATGTCCGACGACTATAGGGTCGTCCCGACGACCCCGGGACTAGATTGGCCGCCACCGTGATGTCCGACGACTATAGGGTCGTCTCCACGACCCCGGGACTAGGTTGGCCCGCCGCCGACTTGTCCGACGACTATAGGGTCGTCCCCACGACCACGGGCCAAAGTTGCCCTGCCGCCGACATGTCCGACGACTATAGGGTCGTCCCCACGATCCCGGGACTAGGTTGGCCCGCCGCCGACATGTCCGACGACTATAGGGTCGTCCCCACGCCCCGGGCCAAAGTTGGCCAGCCGCCGACATGTCCGACGACTATAGGGTCGTCCCCACGACCCCGGGACTTGATTGCCCAGGCACCGTCATGTCCGACGACTATAGGGTCGTCCCCACGACCCCGGGACTAGATTGGCCCGCCACCGTCATGTCCGACGACTATACGGTCGTCCCCGCGACCCCGGGAGTAGGTTGGCCCGCCGCCGACTTGTACGACGACTATAGGGTCGTCCCCACGACCCCGGGACTAGATTGGCCAGCCGCCGACATGTCCGACAACTATAGGGTCCTCTCCACGACCCCGGGACTAGGTTGGCCCGCCCCCGACTTGTCCGACGACTATAGGGTCGTCCCCACGACCACGGGCCAAAGTTGCCCTGCCGCCGACATGTCCGACGACTATAGGGTCGTCCCCACGACCCCGGGACTAGGTTGGCCCGCCGCCGACATGTCCGGCGACTATAGGGTCGTCCCCACGCCCCGGTCCAAAGTTGGCCAGCCGCCGACATGTCCGACGACTATAGGGTCGTCCCCACGAACCCGGGACTAGGTTGGCCAGTCACCGACATATCCGACGACTATAGGGTCGTCCCCACGACCACGGGCCAAAGTTGCCCTGGCGCCGACATGTCCGACGACTATAGGGTCGTCCCCACGACCCCGGGTCTAGGTTGGCCCGCCGCCGACTTTTCCGACGACTATGGGGTCGTCCGCACGACCCCGGGAGTAGGTTGGCCCGCCGCCGACTTGTCCGACGACTATAGGGTCGTCCCCACGACCCCGGGACTAAGTTGGCCAGACGCCGACACGTCCGACGACTATAGGGTCGTCCCCACGACCCCGGGACTAGGTTGGCCCGCCGCCGACTTATCCGACGACTATAGGGTCGTCCCCACGACCCCGGGACTAGGTTGGCCCGCCGCCGACTTGTCCGACGACTATAGGGTCGTCCCCACGACCACGGGCCAAAGTTGCCCTGCCGCCGACATGTCCGACGACTATAGGGTCGTCCCCACGACCCCGGGACTAGGTTGGCCCGCCGCCGACTTGTCCGACGACTATAGGGTCGTCCCTACCACCCCGGGACTAGGTTGGCCAGCCGCCGACATGTCCCACGTCTATAGGGTCGTCCCCTCGACCCCGGGGCTAGATTGCCCCGGCTCCGTCACGTCCGACGACTATAGGGTCGTCCCCACGACCCCGGGAATAGATTGGCCCGCCACCGTGATGTCCGACGACTATAGGGTCGTCCCCACGCCCCGGTCCAAAGTTGGCCAGCCGCCGACATGTCCGACGACTATAGGGTCGTCCCCACGAACCCGGGACTAGGTTGGCCAGTCACCGACATATCCGACGACTATAGGGTCGTCCCCACGACCACGGGCCAAAGTTGCCCTGGCGCCGACATGTCCGACGACTATAGGGTCGTCCCCACGACCCCGGGTCTAGGTTGGCCCGCCGCCGACTTTTCCGACGACTATGGGGTCGTCCCCACGACCCCGGGAGTAGGTTGGCCCGCCGCCGACTTATCCGACGACTATAGGGTCGTCCCCACGACCCCGGGACTAGGTTGGCCCGCCGCCGACATGTCCGACGACTATGGGGTCGTCCCCACGACCCCGGGACTAGATTGGCCCGCCACCGTCATGTCCGACGACTATACGGTCGTCCCCACGTCCACTGGCCAAAGTTGCCCAGCCGCAGACATGTCCGACGACTATAGGGTCGTCCCACGAACCCGGGACTAGGTTGGCCAGTCACCGACATATCCGACGACTATAGGGTCGTCCCCACGACCACGGGCCAAAGTTGCCCTGGCGCCGACATGTCCGACGACTATTGGGTCGTCCCCACGACCCCGGGTCTAGGTTGGCCCGCCGCCGACTTTTCCGACGACTATTGGGTCGTCCCCACGACCCCGGGAGTAGGTTGGCCCGCCGCCGACTTGTCCGACGACTATAGGGTCGTCCCCACGACCCCGGGACTAAGTTGGCCAGACGCCGACACGTCCGACGACTATAGGGTCGTCCCCACGACCTCGGGACTAGGTTGGCCAGCCGCCGACATGTCCGACAACTATAGGGTCGTCTCCACGACCCCGGGACTAGGTTGGCCCGCCGCCGACTTGTCCGACGACTATAGGGTCGTCCCCACGACCACGGGCCAAAGTTGCCCTGCCGCCGACATGTCCGACGACTATAGGGTCGTCCCCACGACCCCGGGACTAGGTTGGCCCGCCGCCGACTTGTCCGACGACTATAGGGTCGTCCCTACCACCCCGGGACTAGGTTGGCCAGCCGCCGACATGTCCGACGTCTATAGGGTCGTCCCCTCGACCCCGGGGCTAGATTGCCCCGGCTCCGTCACGTCCGACGACTATAGGGTCGTCTCCACGACCCCGGGACTAGGTTGGCCAGTCACCGGCATATCCGACGACTATAGGGTCGTCTCCACGACCCCGGGACTAGGTTGGCCCGCCGCCGACTTGTCCGACGACTATAGGGTCGTCCCCATGGCCTCGGGACTAGGTTGGCCAGCCGCCGACATGTCCGACAACTATAGGGTCGTCTCCACGACCCCGGGACTAGGTTGGCCCGCCGCCGACTTGTCCGACGACTATAGGGTCGTCCCCACGACCACGGGCCAAAGTTGCCCTGCCGCCGTCATGTCCGACGACTATAGGGTCGTCCCTACCACCCCGGGACTAGGTTGGCCAGCCGCCGACATGTCCGACGTCTATAGGGTCGTCCCCTCGACCCCGGGGCTAGATTGCCCCGGCTCCGTCACGTCCGACGACTATAGTGTCGTCTCCACGACCCCGGGACTAGGTTGGCCAGTCACCGGCATGTCCGACGACTATAGGGTCGTCTCCACGACCCCGGGACTAGGTTGGCCCGCCGCCGACTTGTCCGACGACTATAGGGTCGTCCCCACGACCCCGGGACTAGATTGGCCCGCCGCCGACTTGTCCGACGACTATAGGGTCGTCCCCACGACCCCGGGACTAGGTCGGCCCGCCGCCGACATGTCCGACGACTATAGGGTCGTCCCCACGCCCCGGTCCAAAGTTGGCCAGCCACCGACATGTCCGACGACTATAGAGTCGTCCCCACGACCCCGGGACTAGATTGGCCCGCCACCGTCATGTCCGACGACTATACGGTCGTCCCCACGACCCCGGGACTAGGTTGGCCCGCCCCCGACTTCTCCGACGACTATAGGTTGGTCCCCACGACCACTGGCCAAAGTTGCCCAGCCGCAGACATGTCCGACGACTATAGGGTCGTCCCTACCACCCCGGGACTAGGTTGGCCAGCCGCCGACATGTCCGACGTCTATAGGGTCGTCCCCTCGACCCCGGGGCTAGATTGCCCCGGCACCGTCACGTCCGACGACTATAGGGTCGTCTCCACGACCCCGGGCCTAGGTTGGCCAGTCACCGGCATTTCCGACGACTGTAGGGTCGTCTCCACGACCCCGGGACTAGGTTGGCCCGCCGCCGACTTGTCCGACGAGTATAGGGTCGTCCCCACGACCCCGGGACTAGGTTGGCCAGCCGCCGACATGTCCGACAACTATAGGGTCGTCCCCACGACCCCGGGGCTAGATTGCCCCGGCACCGTCATGTCCGACGACTATAGGGTCGTCCCCACGACCCCGGGACTAGATTGGCCCGCCACCGTCATGTCCGACGACTATACGGTCGTCCCCGCGACCCCGGGAGTAGGTTGGCCCGCCGCCGACTTGTACGACGACTATAGGGTCGTCCCTACCACCCCGGGACTAGGTTGGCCAGCCGCCGACATGTCCGACGTCTATAGGGTCGTCCCCTCGACCCCGGGGCTAGATTGCCCCGGCTCCGTCACGTCCGACGACTATAGGGTCGTCTCCACGACCCCGGGACTAGGTTGGCCAGTCACCGGCATGTCCGACGACTATAGGGTCGTCTCCACGACCCCGGGACTAGGTTGGCCCGCCGCCGACTTGTCCGACGACTATAGGGTCGTCCCCACGACCCCGGGACTAGATTGGCCCGCCTCCGTCATGTCCGACGACTATACGGTCGTCCCCGCGACCCCGGGAGTAGGTTGGCCCGCCGCCGACTTGTACGACGACTATAGGGTCGTCCCTACCACCCCGGGACTAGGTTGGCCAGCCGCCGACATGTCCGACGTCTATAGGGTCGTCCCCTCGACCCCGGGGCTAGATTGCCCCGGCTCCGTCACGTCCGACGACTATAGGGTCGTCTCCAAGACCCCGGGACTAGGTTGGCCAGTCACCGGCATGTCCGACGACTATAGGGTCGTCCCCACGACCCCGGGACTAGGTTGGCCCGCCGCCGACATGTCCGACGACTATAGGGTCGTCCCCACGCCCCGGTCCAAAGTTGGCCAGACGCCGACACGTCCGACGACTATAGGGTCGTCCCCACGACCCCGGGACTAGGTTGGCCCGCCGCCGACTTATCCGACGACTATAGGGTCGTCCCCACGACCCCGGGACTAGGTTGGCCCGCCGCCGACTTGTCCGACGACTATAGGGTCGTCCCTACCACCCCCGGACTAGGTTGGCCAGCCGCCGACTTGGTCGACGACTATAGGGTCGTCCCCACGACCCCGGGACTAGGTTGGCCCGCCGCCGACTTGTTCGACGACTATAGGGTCGTCCCTACCACCCCGGGACTAGGTTGGCCAGCCGCCGACATGTCCGACGTCTATAGGGTCGTCCCCTCGACCCCGGGGCTAGATTGCCCCGGCTCCGTCACGTCCGACGACTATAGGGTCGTCTCCACGACCCCGGGACTAGGTTGGCCAGTCACCGGCATGTCCGACGACTATAGGGTCGTCTCCACGACCCCGGGACTAGGTTGGCCCGCCGCCGACTTGTCCGACGACTATAGGGTCGTCCCCACGACCTCGGGACTAGGTTGGCCAGCCGCCGACATATCCGACAACTATAGGGTCGTCTCCACGACCCCGGGACTAGGTTGGCCCGCCGCCGTCTTGTCCGACGACTATAGGGTCGTCCCCACGACCACGGGCCAAAGTTGCCCTGCCGCCGACATGTCCGACGACTATAGGGTCGTCCCCACGACCCCGGGACTAGGTTGGCCCGCCGCCGACATGTCCGACGACTATAGGGTCGTCCCCACGACCCCGGGACTAGATTGGCCGCCACCGTGATGTCCGACGACTATAGGGTCGTCTCCACGACCCCGGGACTAGGTTGGCCCGCCGCCGACTTGTCCGACGTCTATAGGGTCGTCCCCACGACCACGGGCCAATGTTGCCCTGCCGCCGACATGTCCGACGACTATAGGGTCGTCCCCACGATCCCGGGAATAGGTTGGCCCGCCGCCGACATGTCCGACGACTATAGGGTCGTCCCCACGCCCCGGGCCAAAGTTGGCCAGCCGCCGACATGTCCGACGACTATAGGGTCGTCCCCACGACCCCGGGGCTAGATTGCCCCGGCACCGTCATGTCCGACGACTATAGGGTCGTCCCCACGACCCCGGGACTAGATTGGCCCGCCACCGTCATGTCCGACGACTATACGGTCGTCCCCGCGACCCCGGGAGTAGGTTGGCCCGCCGCCGACTTGTACGACGACTATAGGGTCGTCCCCACGACCCCGGGACTAGATTGGCCAGCCGCCGACATGTCCGACAACTATAGGGTCCTCTCCACGACCCCGGGACTAGGTTGACCCGCCGCCGACTTGTCCGACGACTATAGGGTCGTCCCCACGACCACGGGCCAAAGTTGCCCTGCCGCCGACATGTCCGACGACTATAGGGTCGTCCCCACGAACCCGGGACTAGGTTGGCCAGTCACCGACATATCCGACGACTATAGGGTCGTCCCCACGACCACGGGCCAAAGTTGCCCTGGCGCCGACATGTCCGACGACTATAGGGTCGTCCCCACGACCCCGGGTCTAGGTTGGCCCGCCGCCGACTTTTCCGACGACTATGGGGTCGTCCCCACGACCCCGGGAGTAGGTTGGCCCGCCGCCGACTTGTCCGACGACTATAGGGTCGTCCACACGACGCCGGGACTAAGTTGGCCAGACGCCGACACGTCCGACGACTATAGGGTCGTCCCCACGACCCCGGGACTAGGTTGGCCCGCCGCCGACTTATCCGACGACTATAGGGTCGTCCCCACGACCCCGGGAATAGGTTGGCCCGCCGCCGACTTGTCCGACGACTATAGGGTCGTCCCTACCACCCCCGGACTAGGTTGGCCAGCCGCCGACTTGGTCGACGACTATAGGGTCGTCCCCACGACCCCAGGACTAGGTTGGCCCGCCGCCGACTTGTCCGACGACTATAGGGTCGTCCCTACCACCCCGGGACTAGGTTGGCCAGCCGCCGACATGTCCGACGTCTATAGGGTCGTCCCCTCGACCCCGGGGCTAGATTGCCCCGGCTCCGTCACGTCCGACGACTATAGGGTCGTCTCCACGACCCCGGGACTAGGTTGGCCAGTCACCGGCATGTCCGACGACTATAGGGTCGTCTCCACGACCCCGGGACTAGGTTGGCCCGCCGCCGACTTGTCCGACGATTATAGGGTCGTCCCCACGACCTCGGGACTAGGTTGGCCAGCCGCCGACATGTCCGACAACTATAGGGTCGTCTCCACGACCCCGGGACTAGGTTGGCCCGCCGCCGACTTTTCCGACGACTATGGGGTCGTCCCCACGACCCCGGGACTAGGTTGGCCCGCCGCCGACTTGTCCGACGACTATAGGATCGTCCCTACCACCCCCGGACTAGGTTGGCCAGCCGCCGACTTGGTCGACGACTATAGGGTCGTCCCCACGACCCCGGGACTAGGTTGGCCCGCCGCCGACTTGTCCGACGACTATAGGGTCGTCCCTACCACCCCGGGACTAGATTGCCCCGGCACCGTCATGTCCGACGACTATAGGGTCGTCCCCACGTCCCCGGGACTAGATTGGCCCGCCACCGTCATGTCCGACGACTATACGGTCGTCCCCGCGACCCCGGGACTAGGTTGGCCCGCCGCCGACGTGTCCGACAACTATAGGGTCGTCTCCACGACCCCGGGACCAGGTTGGCCCGCCGCCGACTTGTCCGACGACTATAGGGTCGTCCCCACGACCACGGGCCAATGTTGCCCTGCCGCCGACATGTCCGACGGCTATAGGGTCGTCCCCACGACCCCGGGACTAGGTTGGCCCGCCGCCGACATGTCCGACGACTATAGGGTCGTCCCCACGCCCCGGTCCAAAGTTGGCCAGCCGCCGACATGTCCGACGACTATAGGGTCGACCCCACGACCCCGGGACTAGATTGGCCCGCCACCGTCATGTCCGACGACTATACGGTCGTCCCCGCGACCCTGGGACTAGGTTGGCCCGCCGCCGACTTGTCCGACGACTATAGGGTCGTCCCCACGCCCCGGGCCAAAGTTGGCCAGCCGCCGACATGTCCGACGACTATAGGGTCGTCCCCACGACCCCGGGTCTAGGTTGGCCCGCCGCCGACTTTTCCGTCGACTATGGGGTCGTCCCCACGACCCCGGGACTAGGTTGGCCCGCCGCCGACTTGTCCGACGACTATAGGGTCGTCCCCACGACCCCGGGACTAGATTGGCCGCCACCGTGATGTCCGTCGACTATAGGGTCGTCTCCACGACCCCGGGACTAGGTTGGCCCGCCGCCGACTTGTCCGACGACTATAGGGTCGTCCCCCGACCACGGGCCAAAGTTGCCCTGCCGCCGACATGTCCGACGACTATAGGGTCGTCCCCACGACCCCGGGACTAGGTTGGCCCGCCGCCGACATGTCCGACGACTATAGGGTCGTCTCCACGACCCCGGGACTAGGTTGGCCCGCCGCCGACTTGTCCGACGACTATAGGGTCGTCTCCACGACCACAGGCCAAAGTTGCCCAGCCGCCGACATGTCCGACGACTATAGGGTCGTCCCCACGACCACGGGCCAAAGTTGCCCTGCCGCCGACATGTCCGACGACTATAGGGTCGTCCCCACGACCCCGGGACTAGGTTGGCCTGCCGCCGACATGTCCGACGACTATAGGGTCGTCCCCACGCCCCGGGCCAAAGTTGGCCAGCCGCCGACATGTCCGACGACTATAGGGTCGTCCCCACGACCCCGGGACTAGATTGGCCCGCCACCGTCATGTCCGACGACTATACGGTCGTCCCCGCGACCCCGGGACTAGGTTGGCCCGCCGCCGACGTGTCCTTCGACTATGGGGTCGTCCCCACGACCACGAGACTAGGTTGGCCAGCCGCCGACATGTCCGACGACTATAGGGTCGTCCCACGAACCCGGGACTAGGTTGGCCAGTCACCGACATATCCGACGACTATAGGGTCGTCCCCACGCCCCGGGCCAAAGTTGGCCAGCCGCCGACATGTCCGACGACTATAGGGTCGTCCCCACGACCCCGGGTCTAGATTGGCCCGCCACCGTCATGTCCGACGACTATTCGGTCGTGCCCGCGACCCCGGGACTAGGTTGGCCCGCCGCCGACGTGTCCTACGACTATGGGGTCGTCCCCACGACCACGAGACTAGGTTGGCCGGCCGCCGACTTGTCCGACGACTATAGGGTCGTCCCCACGACCCCGGGACTAGGTTGGCCCGCCGCCGACATGTCCGACGACTACAGGGTCGTCCCCACGACCCCAGGACTAGATTGCCACGCCACCGTCATGTCCCACGACTATAGGGTCGTCCCCACGACCACGGGCCAAAGTTGGCCAGCCACCGTCATGTCCGACGAGTATAGGGTCGTCCCCACGACCCCGGAACTAGCATGGCCCGCCGCCGACTTGTCCGACGACTATAGGGTCGTCCCTACCAACCCGGGACTAGGTTGGCCAGCCTCCGACATATCCGACGACTATAGGGTCGTCCCGACGACCACGGGACTAGGTTGGCCCGCCGCCAACATGTCCGACGACTATAGGGTCGTCCCCACGGCCCCGAGACTAGATTGGCCTACGACCGTCATGTCCGACGACTACAGGGTCGTCCCCACGACCCCAGGACTAGGTTGGCCAGCCGCCGACATGTTCGACGACAATAGGGTCGTCCCCACGCCCCCGGGACTAGATTGGCCCGCCGCCGACATGTCCGACGACTATAGGGTCGTCCCCACGCCCCGGTCCAAAGTTGGCCAGACGCCGACACGTCCGACGACTATAGGGTCGTCCCCACGACCCCGGGACTAGGTTGGCCCGCCGCCGAGTTATCCGACGACTATAGGGTCGTCCCCACGACCCCGGGACTAGGTTGGCCCGCCGCCGACTTGTCCGACGACTATAGGGTCGTCCCCACGACCCCGGACTAGATTGGCCCGCCACCGTGATGTCCGACGACTATAGGGTCGTCCCCACGACCCCGGGACTAGGTTGGCCCGCCGCCGACTTGTCCGACGACTATAGGGTCGTCCCCACGACCCCGGGACTAGATTGGCCCGCCACCGTCATGTCCGACGACTATACGGTCGTCCCCGCGACCCCGGGACTAGGTTGGCCCGCCGCCGACGTGTCCTACGACTTTGGGGTCGTCCCCACGACCACGAGACTAGGTTGGCCAGCCGCCGACATGTCCGACGACTATACGGTCGTCCCCGCGACCCCGGGACTAGGTTGGCCCGCCGCCGACTTGTCCGACGACTATAGGGTCGTCCCCACGACCACGGGCCAAAGTTGCCCTGCCGCCGACATGTCCGACGACTACACGGTCGTCCCCGCGACCCCGGGACTAGGTTGGCCCGCCGCCGACGTGTCCTACGACTATGGGGTCGTCCCCACGACCACGAGACTAGGTTGGCCAGCCGCCGACATGTCCGACGACTATAGGGTCGTCCCACGAACCCGGGAATAGGTTGGCCAGTCACCGACATATCCGACGACTATAGGGTCGTCCCCACGACCACGGGCCAAAGTTGCCCTGGCGCCGACATGTCCGACGACTATAGGGTCGTCCCCACGACCCCGGGTCTAGGTTGGCCCGCCGCCGACTTTTCCGACGACTATGGGGTCGTCCCCACGACCCCGGGAGTAGGTTGGCCCGCCGCCGACTTGTCCGACGACTATAGGGTCGTCCCCACGACCCCGGGACTAAGTTCGCCAGACGCCGACACGTCCGACGACTATAGGGTCGTCCCCACGACCCCGGGACTAGGTTGGCCCGCCGCCGACTTATCCGACGACTATAGGGTCGTCCCCACGACCCCGGGACTAGGTTGGCCCGCCGCCGACTTGTCCGACGACTATAGGGTCGTCCCCACGACCACGGGCCAAAGTTGCCCTGCCGCCGACATGTCCGACGACTATAGGGTCGTCCCCACGACCCCGGGACTAGGTTGGCCCGCCGCCGACATGTCCGACGACTATAGGGTCGTCCCCACGCCCCGGTCCAAAGTTGGCCAGCCGCCGACATGTCCGACGACTACGGGGTCGTCCCCACGACCCCGGGACTAGATTGGCCCGCCACCGTCATGTCCGACGACTATACGGTCGCCCCCACGTCCACTGGCCAAAGTTGCCCAGCCGCAGACATGTCCGACTACTATAGGGTCGTCCCCACGACCCCGGGACTAGATTGGCCCGCCACCGTGATGTCCGACGACTATAGGGTCGTCCCCACGACCCCGGGGCTAGATTGCCCCGGCATCGTCATGTCCGACGACTATAGGGTCGTCCCCACGTCCCCGGGACTAGATTGGCCCGCCACCGTCATGTCCGACGACTATACGGTCGTCCCCACGTCCACTGGCCAAAGTTGCCCAGCCGCAGACATGTCCGACGACTATAGGGTCGTCCCCACGACCCCGGGACTAGATTGGCCCGCCACCGTGATGTCCGACGACTATAGGGTCGTCCCGACGACCCCGGGACTTGATTGGCCGCCACCGTGATGTCCGACGACTATAGGGTCGTCTCCACGACCCCGGGACTAGGTTGGCCCGCCGCCGACTTGTCCGACGACTATAGGGTCGTCCCCACGACCACGGGACTAGATTGGCCCGCCACCGTCATGTCCGACGACTATACGGTCGTCCCCGCGACCCCGGGAGTAGGTTGGCCCGCCGCCGACTTGTACGACGACTATAGGGTCGTCCCCACGACCCCGGGACTAGATTGGCCAGCCGCCGACATGTCCGACGACTATAGGGTCGTCCCCACGACCCCGGGACTAGGTTGGCCCGCCGCCGACATGTCCGGCGACTATAGGGTCGTCCCCACGCCCCGGTCCAAAGTTGGCCAGCCGCCGACATGTCCGACGACTATAGGGTCGTCCCCACGAACCCGGGACTAGGTTGGCCAGTCACCGACATATCCGACGACTATAGGGTCGTCCCCACGACCACGGGCCAAAGTTGCCCTGGCGCCGACATGTCCGACGACTATAGGGTCGTCCCCACGACCCCGGGACTAGATTGGCCCGCCACCGTCATGTCCGACGACTATACGGTCGTCCCCGCGACCCCGGGAGTAGGTTGGCCCGCCGCCGACTTGTACGACGACTATAGGGTCGTCCCCACGACCCCGGGACTAGATTGGCCAGCCGCCGACATGTCCGACAACTATAGGGTCCTCTCCACGACCCCGGGACTAGGTTGGCCCGCCCCCGACTTGTCCGACGACTATAGGGTCGTCCCCACGACCACGGGCCAAAGTTGCCCTGCCGCCGACATGTCCGACGACTATAGGGTCGTCCCCACGACCCCGGGACTAGGTTGGCCCGCCGCCGACATGTCCGGCGACTATAGGGTCGTCCCCACGCCCCGGTCCAAAGTTGGCCAGCCGCCAACATGTCCGACGACTATAGGGTCGTCCCCACGAACCCGGGACTAGGTTGGCCAGTCACCGACATATCCGACGACTATAGGGTCGTCCCCACGACCACGGGCCAAAGTTGCCCTGGCGCCGACATGTCCGACGACTATAGGGTCGTCCCCACGACCCCGGGTCTAGGTTGGCCCGCCGCCGACTTTTCCGACGACTATGGGGTCGTCCGCACGACCCCGGGAGTAGGTTGGCCCGCCGCCGACTTGTCCGACGACTATAGGGTCGTCCCCACGACCCCGGGACTAAGTTGGCCAGACGCCGACACGTCCGACGACTATAGGGTCGTCCCCACGACCCCGGGACTAGGTTGGCCCGCCGCCGACTTATCCGACGACTATAGGGTCGTCCCCACGACCCCGGGACTAGGTTGGCCCGCCGCCGACTTGTCCGACGACTATAGGGTCGTCCCCACGACCACGGGCCAAAGTTGCCCTGCCGCCGACATGTCCGACGACTATAGGGTCGTCCCCACGACCCCGGGACTAGGTTGGCCCGCCGCCGACTTGTCCGACGACTATAGGGTCGTCCCTACCACCCCGGGACTAGGTTGGCCAGCCGCCGACATGTCCCACGTCTATAGGGTCGTCCCCTCGACCCCGGGGCTAGATTGCCCCGGCTCCGTCACGTCCGACGACTATAGGGTCGTCCCCACGACCCCGGGAATAGATTGGCCCGCCACCGTGATGTCCGACGACTATAGGGTCGTCCCCACGCCCCGGTCCAAAGTTGGCCAGCCGCCGACATGTCCGACGACTATAGGGTCGTCCCCACGAACCCGGGACTAGGTTGGCCAGTCACCGACATATCCGACGACTATAGGGTCGTCCCCACGACCCCGGGACTAGGTTGGCCCGCCGCCGACTTATCCGACGACTATAGGGTCGTCCCCACGACCCCGGGACTAGGTTGGCCCGCCGCCGACTTGTCCGACGACTATAGGGTCGTCCCCACGACCACGGGCCAAAGTTGCCCTGCCGCCGACATGTCCGACGACTATAGGGTCGTCCCCACGACCCCGGGACTAGGTTGGCCCGCCGCCGACATGTCCGACGACTATAGGGTCGTCCCCACGCCCCGGTCCAAAGTTGGCCAGCCGCCGACATGTCCGACGACTACGGGGTCGTCCCCACGACCCCGGGACTAGATTGGCCCGCCACCGTCATGTCCGACGACTATACGGTCGCCCCCACGTCCACTGGCCAAAGTTGCCCAGCCGCAGACATGTCCGACTACTATAGGGTCGTCCCCACGACCCCGGGACTAGATTGGCCCGCCACCGTGATGTCCGACGACTATAGGGTCGTCCCCACGACCCCGGGGCTAGATTGCCCCGGCATCGTCATGTCCGACGACTATAGGGTCGTCCCCACGTCCCCGGGACTAGATTGGCCCGCCACCGTCATGTCCGACGACTATACGGTCGTCCCCACGTCCACTGGCCAAAGTTGCCCAGCCGCAGACATGTCCGACGACTATAGGGTCGTCCCCACGACCCCGGGACTAGATTGGCCCGCCACCGTGATGTCCGACGACTATAGGGTCGTCCCGACGACCCCGGGACTAGATTGGCCGCCACCGTGATGTCCGACGACTATAGGGTCGTCTCCACGACCCCGGGACTAGGTTGGCCCGCCGCCGACTTGTCCGACGACTATAGGGTCGTCCCCACGACCACGGGCCAAAGTTGCCCTGCCGCCGACATGTCCGACGACTATAGGGTCGTCCCCACGATCCCGGGACTAGGTTGGCCCGCCGCCGACATGTCCGACGACTATAGGGTCGTCCCCACGCCCCGGGCCAAAGTTGGCCAGCCGCCGACATGTCCGACGACTATAGGGTCGTCCCCACGACCCCGGGACTTGATTGCCCAGGCACCGTCATGTCCGACGACTATAGGGTCGTCCCCACGACCCCGGGACTAGATTGGCCCGCCACCGTCATGTCCGACGACTATACGGTCGTCCCCGCGACCCCGGGAGTAGGTTGGCCCGCCGCCGACTTGTACGACGACTATAGGGTCGTCCCCACGACCCCGGGACTAGATTGGCCAGCCGCCGACATGTCCGACAACTATAGGGTCCTCTCCACGACCCCGGGACTAGGTTGGCCCGCCCCCGACTTGTCCGACGACTATAGGGTCGTCCCCACGACCACGGGCCAAAGTTGCCCTGCCGCCGACATGTCCGACGACTATAGGGTCGTCCCCACGACCCCGGGACTAGGTTGGCCCGCCGCCGACATGTCCGGCGACTATAGGGTCGTCCCCACGCCCCGGTCCAAAGTTGGCCAGCCGCCGACATGTCCGACGACTATAGGGTCGTCCCCACGAACCCGGGACTAGGTTGGCCAGTCACCGACATATCCGACGACTATAGGGTCGTCCCCACGACCACGGGCCAAAGTTGCCCTGGCGCCGACATGTCCGACGACTATAGGGTCGTCCCCACGACCCCGGGTCTAGGTTGGCCCGCCGCCGACTTTTCCGACGACTATGGGGTCGTCCGCACGACCCCGGGAGTAGGTTGGCCCGCCGCCGACTTGTCCGACGACTATAGGGTCGTCCCCACGACCCCGGGACTAAGTTGGCCAGACGCCGACACGTCCGACGACTATAGGGTCGTCCCCACGACCCCGGGACTAGGTTGGCCCGCCGCCGACTTATCCGACGACTATAGGGTCGTCCCCACGACCCCGGGACTAGGTTGGCCCGCCGCCGACTTGCCCGACGACTATAGGGTCGTCCCCACGACCACGGGCCAAAGTTGCCCTGCCGCCGACATGTCCGACGACTATAGGGTCGTCCCCACGACCCCGGGACTAGGTTGGCCCGCCGCCGACTTGTCCGACGACTATAGGGTCGTCCCTACCACCCCGGGACTAGGTTGGCCAGCCGCCGACATGTCCCACGTCTATAGGGTCGTCCCCTCGACCCCGGGGCTAGATTGCCCCGGCTCCGTCACGTCCGACGACTATAGGGTCGTCCCCACGACCCCGGGAATAGATTGGCCCGCCACCGTGATGTCCGACGACTATAGGGTCGTCCCCACGCCCCGGTCCAAAGTTGGCCAGCCGCCGACATGTCCGACGACTATAGGGTCGTCCCCACGAACCCGGGACTAGGTTGGCCAGTCACCGACATATCCGACGACTATAGGGTCGTCCCCACGACCACGGGCCAAAGTTGCCCTGGCGCCGACATGTCCGACGACTATAGGGTCGTCCCCACGACCCCGGGTCTAGGTTGGCCCGCCGCCGACTTTTCCGACGACTATGGGGTCGTCCCCACGACCCCGGGAGTAGGTTGGCCCGCCGCCGACTTATCCGACGACTATAGGGTCGTCCCCACGACCCCGGGACTAGGTTGGCCCGCCGCCGACATGTCCGACGACTATGGGGTCGTCCCCACGACCCCGGGACTAGATTGGCCCGCCACCGTCATGTCCGACGACTATACGGTCGTCCCCACGTCCACTGGCCAAAGTTGCCCAGCCGCAGACATGTCCGACGACTATAGGGTCGTCCCACGAACCCGGGACTAGGTTGGCCAGTCACCGACATATCCGACGACTATAGGGTCGTCCCCACGACCACGGGCCAAAGTTGCCCTGGCGCCGACATGTCCGACGACCATTGGGTCGTCCCCACGACCCCGGGTCTAGGTTGGCCCGCCGCCGACTTTTCCGACGACTATTGGGTCGTCCCCACGACCCCGGGAGTAGGTTGGCCCGCCGCCGACTTGTCCGACGACTATAGGGTCGTCCCCACGACCCCGGGACTAAGTTGGCCAGACGCCGACACGTCCGACGACTATAGGGTCGTCCCCACGACCTCGGGACTAGGTTGGCCAGCCGCCGACATGTCCGACAACTATAGGGTCGTCTCCACGACCCCGGGACTAGGTTGGCCCGCCGCCGACTTGTCCGACGACTACAGGGTCGTCCCCACGACCACGGGCCAAAGTTGCCCTGCCGCCGACATGTCCGACGACTATAGGGTCGTCCCCACGACCCCGGGACTAGGTTGGCCCGCCGCCGACTTGTCCGACGACTATAGGGTCGTCCCTACCACCCCGGGACTAGGTTGGCCAGCCGCCGACATATCCGACGTCTATAGGGTCGTCCCCTCGACCCCGGGGCTAGATTGCCCAGGCTCCGTCACGTCCGACGACTATAGGGTCGTCTCCACGACCCCGGGACTAGGTTGGCCAGTCACCGGCATATCCGACGACTATAGGGTCGTCTCCACGACCCCGGGACTAGGTTGGCCCGCCGCCGACTTGTCCGACGACTATAGGGTCGTCCCCACGGCCTCGGGACTAGGTTGGCCAGCCGCCGACATGTCCGACAACTATAGGGTCGTCTCCACGACCCCGGGACTAGGTTGGCCCGCCGCCGACTTGTCCGACGACTATAGGGTCGTCCCCACGACCACGGGCCAAAGTTGCCCTGCCGCCGTCATGTCCGACGACTATAGGGTCGTCCCTACCACCCCGGGACTAGGTTGGCCAGCCGCCGACATGTCCGACGTCTATAGGGTCGTCCCCTCGACCCCGGGGCTAGATTGCCCCGGCTCCGTCACGTCCGACGACTATAGTGTCGTCTCCACGACCCCGGGACTAGGTTGGCCAGTCACCGGCATGTCCGACGACTATAGGGTCGTCTCCACGACCCCGGGACTAGGTTGGCCCGCCGCCGACTTGTCCGACGACTATAGGGTCGTCCCCACGACCCCGGGACTAGATTGGCCCGCCACCGTCATGTCCGACGACTATACGGTCGTCCCCGCGACCCCGGGACTAGGTTGGCCCGCCGCCGACATGTTCGACAACTATAGGGTCGTCGCCACGACCCCGCGCCAAAGCTGGCCAGCCGCCAACATGTCCGACGACTATAGGGTCGTCCCCACGACCCCGGGACTAGGTCGGCCCGCCGCCGACATGTCCGACGACTATAGGGTCGTCCCCACGCCCCGGTCCAAAGTTGGCCAGCCACCGACATGTCCGACGACTATAGAGTCGTCCCGACGACCCCGGGACTAGATTGGCCCGCCACCGTCATGTCCGACGACTATACGGTCGTCCCCACGACCCCGGGACTAGGTTGGCCCGCCCCCGACTTCTCCGACGACTATAGGTTGGTCCCCACGACCACTGGCCAAAGTTGCCCAGCCGCAGACATGTCCGACGACTATAGGGTCGTCCCTACCACCCCGGGACTAGGTTGGCCAGCCGCCGACATGTCCGACGTCTATAGGGTCGTCCCCTCGACCCCGGGGCTAGATTGCCCCGGCACCGTCACGTCCGACGACTATAGGGTCGTCTCCACGACCCCGGGCCTAGGTTGGCCAGTCACCGGCATTTCCGACGACTGTAGGGTCGTCTCCACGACCCCGGGACTAGGTTGGCCCGCCGCCGACTTGTCCGACGAGTATAGGGTCGTCCCTACCACCCCGGGACTAGGTTGGCCAGCCGCCGACATGTCCGACGTCTATAGGGTCGTCCCCTCGACCCCGGGGCTAGATTGCCCCGGCTCCGTCACGTCCGACGACTATAGGGTCGTCCCTACCACCCCCGGACTAGGTTGGCCAGCCGCCGACTTGGTCGACGACTATAGGGTCGTCCCCACGACCCCGGGACTAGGTTGGCCCGCCGCCGACTTGTTCGACGACTATAGGGTCGTCCCTACCACCCCGGGACTAGGTTGGCCAGCCGCCGACATGTCCGACGTCTATAGGGTCGTCCCCTCGACCCCGGGGCTAGATTGCCCCGGCTCCGTCACGTCCGACGACTATAGGGTCGTCTCCACGACCCCGGGACTAGGTTGGCCCGCCGCCGTCTTGTCCGACGACTATAGGGTCGTCCCCACGACCACGGGCCAAAGTTGCCCTGCCGCCGACATGTCCGACGACTATAGGGTCGTCCCCACGACCCCGGGACTAGGTTGGCCCGCCGCCGACATGTCCGACGACTATAGGGTCGTCCCCACGACCCCGGGACTAGATTGGCCGCCACCGTGATGTCCGACGACTATAGGGTCGTCTCCACGACCCCGGGACTAGGTTGGCCCGCCGCCGACTTGTCCGACGTCTATAGGGTCGTCCCCACGACCACGGGCCAATGTTGCCCTGCCGCCGACATGTCCGACGACTATAGGGTCGTCCCCACGATCCCGGGAATAGGTTGGCCCGCCGCCGACATGTCCGACGACTATACGGTCGTCCCCGCGACCCCGGGAGTAGGTTGGCCCGCCGCCGACTTGTACGACGACTATAGGGTCGTCCCCACGACCCCGGGACTAGATTGGCCAGCCGCCGACATGTCCGACAACTATAGGGTCCTCTCCACGACCCCGGGACTAGGTTGACCCGCCCCCGACTTGTCCGACGACTATAGGGTCGTCCCCACGACCACGGGCCAAAGTTGCCCTGCCGCCGACATGTCCGACGACTATAGGGTCGTCCCCACGAACCCGGGACTAGGTTGGCCAGTCACCGACATATCCGACGACTATAGGGTCGTCCCCACGACCACGGGCCAAAGTTGCCCTGGCGCCGACATGTCCGACGACTATAGGGTCGTCCCCACGACCCCGGGTCTAGGTTGGCCCGCCGCCGACTTTTCCGACGACTATGGGGTCGTCCCCACGACCCCGGGAGTAGGTTGGCCCGCCGCCGACTTGTCCGACGACTATAGGGTCGTCCACACGACGCCGGGACTAAGTTGGCCAGACGCCGACACGTCCGACGACTATAGGGTCGTCCCCACGACCCCGGGACTAGGTTGGCCCGCCGCCGACTTATCCGACGACTATAGGGTCGTCCCCACGACCCCGGGAATAGGTTGGCCCGCCGCCGACTTGTCCGACGACTATAGGGTCGTCCCTACCACCCCCGGACTAGGTTGGCCAGCCGCCGACTTGGTCGACGACTATAGGGTCGTCCCCACGACCCCAGGACTAGGTTGGCCCGCCGCCGACTTGTCCGACGACTATAGGGTCGTCCCTACCACCCCGGGACTAGGTTGGCCAGCCGCCGACATGTCCGACGTCTATAGGGTCGTCCCCTCGACCCCGGGGCTAGATTGCCCCGGCTCCGTCACGTCCGACGACTATAGGGTCGTCTCCACGACCCCGGGACTAGGTTGGCCAGTCACCGGCATGTCCGACGACTATAGGGTCGTCTCCACGACCCCGGGACTAGGTTGGCCCGCCGCCGACTTGTCCGACGACTATAGGGTCGTCCCCACGACCTCGGGACTAGGTTGGCCAGCCGCCGACATGTCCGACAACTATAGGGTCGTCTCCACGACCCCGGGACTAGGTTGGCCCGCCGCCGACTTTTCCGACGACTAAGGGGTCGTCCACACGACCCCGGGACTAGGTTGGCCCGCCGCCGACTTGTCCGACGACTATAGGATCGTCCCTACCACCCCCGGACTAGGTTGGCCAGCCGCCGACTTGGTCGACGACTATAGGGTCGTCCCCACGACCCCGGGACTAGGTTGGCCCGCCGCCGACTTGTCCGACGACTATAGGGTCGTCCCTACCACCCCGGGACTAGATTGCCCCGGCACCGTCATGTCCGACGACTATAGGGTCGTCCCCACGTCCCCGGGACTAGATTGGCCCGCCACCGTCATGTCCGACGACTATACGGTCGTCCCCGCGACCCCGGGACTAGGTTGGCCCGCCGCCGACGTGTCCGACAACTATAGGGTCGTCTCCACGACCCCGGGACCAGGTTGGCCCGCCGCCGACTTGTCCGACGACTATAGGGTCGTCCCCACGACCACGGGCCAATGTTGCCCTGCCGCCGACATGTCCGACGGCTATAGGGTCGTCCCCACGACCCCGGGACTAGGTTGGCCCGCCGCCGACATGTCCGACGACTATAGGGTCGTCCCCACGCCCCGGTCCAAAGTTGGCCAGCCGCCGACATGTCCGACGACTATAGGGTCGACCCCACGACCCCGGGACTAGATTGGCCCGCCACCGTCATGTCCGACGACTATACGGTCGTCCCCGCGACCCTGGGACTAGGTTGGCCCGCCGCCGACTTGTCCGACGACTATAGGGTCGTCCCCACGCCCCGGGCCAAAGTTGGCCAGCCGCCGACATGTCCGACGACTATAGGGTCGTCCCCACGACCCCGGGTCTAGGTTGGCCCGCCGCCGACTTTTCCGTCGACTATGGGGTCGTCCCCACGACCCCGGGACTAGGTTGGCCCGCCGCCGACTTGTCCGACGACTATAGGGTCGTCCCCACGACCCCGGGACTAGATTGGCCGCCACCGTGATGTCCGTCGACTATAGGGTCGTCTCCACGACCCCGGGACTAGGTTGGCCCGCCGCCGACTTGTCCGACGACTATAGGGTCGTCCCCCGACCACGGGCCAAAGTTGCCCTGCCGCCGACATGTCCGACGACTATAGGGTCGTCCCCACGACCCCGGGACTAGGTTGGCCCGCCGCCGACATGTCCGACGACTATAGGGTCGTCTCCACGACCCCGGGACTAGGTTGGCCCGCCGCCGACTTGTCCGACGACTATAGGGTCGTCTCCACGACCACAGGCCAAAGTTGCCCAGCCGCCGACATGTCCGACGACTATAGGGTCGTCCCCACGACCACGGGCCAAAGTTGCCCTGCCGCCGACATGTCCGACGACTATAGGGTCGTCCCCACGACCCCGGGACTAGGTTGGCCTGCCGCCGACATGTCCGACGACTATAGGGTCGTCCCCACGCCCCGGGCCAAAGTTGGCCAGCCGCCGACATGTCCGACGACTATAGGGTCGTCCCCACGACCCCGGGACTAGATTGGCCCGCCACCGTCATGTCCGACGACTATACGGTCGTCCCCGCGACCCCGGGACTAGGTTGGCCCGCCGCCGACGTGTCCTACGACTATGGGGTCGTCCCCACGACCACGAGACTAGGTTGGCCAGCCGCCGACATGTCCGACGACTATAGGGTCGTCCCACGAACCCGGGACTAGGTTGGCCAGTCACCGACATATCCGACGACTATAGGGTCGTCCCCACGCCCCGGGCCAAAGTTGGCCAGCCGCCGACATGTCCGACGACTATAGGGTCGTCCCCACGACCCCGGGTCTAGATTGGCCCGCCACCGTCATGTCCGACGACTATTCGGTCGTGCCCGCGACCCCGGGACTAGGTTGGCCCGCCGCCGACGTGTCCTACGACTATGGGGTCGTCCCCACGACCACGAGACTAGGTTGGCCGGCCGCCGACTTGTCCGACGACTATAGGGTCGTCCCCACGACCCCGGGACTAGGTTGGCCCGCCGCCGACATGTCCGACGACTACAGGGTCGTCCCCACGACCCCAGGACTAGATTGCCACGCCACCGTCATGTCCCACGACTATAGGGTCGTCCCCACGACCACGGGCCAAAGTTGGCCAGCCACCGTCATGTCCGACGAGTATAGGGTCGTCCCCACGACCCCGGAACTAGCATGGCCCGCCGCCGACTTGTCCGACGACTATAGGGTCGTCCCTACCAACCCGGGACTAGGTTGGCCAGCCTCCGACATATCCGACGACTATAGGGTCGTCCCCACGAACCCGGGACTAGGTTGGCCCGCCGCCGACTTGTCCGACGACTATAGGGTCGTCCCCACGACCCCGGACTAGATTGGCCCGCCACCGTCATGTCCGACGACTATAGGGTCGTCCCCACGACCCCGGGACTAGGTTGGCCCGCCGCCGACTTGTCCGACGACTATAGGGTCGTCCCCATGACCACGGGCCAAAGTTGCCCAGCCGCCGACATGTCCGACGACTATAGGGTCGTCCCCACGACCCCGGGACAAGGTTGGCCCGCCGCCGACTTGTCCGACGACTATAGGGTCGTCCCCACGACCCCGGGACTAGGTTGGCCAGCCGCCGACATGTCCGCCGACTATAGGGTCGTCCCCACGACCCCGGGACTAGATTGGCCCACCACCGTCATGTCCGACGACTACAGGGTCGTCCCCACGAACCCGGGACTAGGTCGGCCCGCCGCCGACATGTCCGACGACTATAGGGTCGTCCCCACGACCCCGGGACTAGGTTGGCCCGCCGCCGACTTGTCCGACGACTATAGGGTCGTCCCCACGACCCCGGGTCTAGGTTGGCCCGCCACCGTCATGTCCGACGACTATAGGGTCGTCCCCACGACCCCGGGACAAGGTTGGCCCGCCGCCGACTTGTCCGACGACTATAGGGTCGTCCCCACGACCCCGGGACTAGGTTGGCCAGCCGCCGACATGTCCGCCGACTATAGGGTCGTCCCTACCACCCCGGGACTAGGTTCGCCAGCCGCCGACATGTCCGACGACTATAGGGTCGTCCCCACAACACCGGGGCTAGATTGGCCAGCCGCCGACATGTCCGACGACTATAGGGTCGTCCCAACGACCCCGGGATTAAGTTGGCCAGCCGCCGACATGTCCGACGAGTTTGGGGTCGTCCCCACGACCACGGGCCAAAGTTGGTCAGCCGCCGACATGCCCGACGACTATAGGGTCGTCCCCACGACCCCGGGACTAGATTGGCCGAGCCGCCGACATGTCCGACGACTATAGGGTCGTCTCCACGACCCCGGGACTAGGTTGGTCCGCCGCCGACTTGTCCGACGACTATAGGGTCGTCCCCACGACCCCGGGACTAGGTTGGCCAGCCGCCGACATGTCCGCCGACTATAGGGTCGTCCCTACCACCCCGGGACTAGGTTCGCCAGCCGCCGACAGGTCCGACGACTATAGGGTCGTACCCACGACCCCGGGAATAGTTTGGCCCGCCGCCGACATATCCGACGACTATAGGGTCGTCTCCACGACCCCGGGACTAGGTTGGCCCGCCGCCGACTTGTCCGACGACTATAGGGTCGTCCCCACGACCACGGGCCAAAGTTGGTCAGCCGCCGACATGTCCGACGACTATAGGGTCGTCCCCACGACCCCGGGACTAGGTTGGCCCGCCGCCGACTTGTCCGACGACTATAGGGTCGTCCCCACGACCCCGGGACTAGGTTGGCCAGCCGCCGTCATGTCCGCCGACTATAGGGTCGTCCCTACCACCCCGGGACTAGGTTCGCCAGCCGCCGACAGGTCCGACGACTATAGGGTCGTACCCACGACCCCGGGAATAGTTTGGCCCGCCGCCGACATATCCGACGACTATAGGGTCGTCCCCACGACCCCGGGACTAGGTTGGCCAGCCGCCGTCATGTCCGCCGACTATAGGGTCGTCCCTACCACCCCGGGACTAGGTTCGCCAGCCGCCGACATGTCCGACGACTATAGGGTCGTACCCACGACCCCGGGAATAGTTTGGCCCGCCGCCGACATATCCGACGACTATAGGGTCGTCTCCACGACCCCGGGACTAGGTTGGCCCGCCGCCGACTTGTCCGACCACTATAGGGTCGTCCCCACGACCACGGGCCAAAGTTGGTCAGCCGCCGACATGTCCGACGACTATAGGGTCGTCCCACGACCCCGGGGCTAGATTGGCCCGCCACCGTCATGTCCGACGACTAATGGTTCGTCCCCACGACCCCGGGACTAGATTGGCCCGCCACCGTCATGTCCGACGCCTATAGGGTCGTCGCCACGACCCCGGGACTAGGTTGGCCCGCCGCCGACTTGTCCGACGACTATAGGGCCGTCCCCACGACCTCGGGACTAGGTTGGCCAGCCGCCGACATGTTCGATGACTATAGGGTCGTCCCCACGACCCCGGGACTAGGTTGGCCCGCCGCCGACTTGTCCGACGACTATAGGGTCGTCCCCACGACCACGGGCCAAAGTTGGTCAGCCGCCGACATGTCCGACGAATATAGGGGCGTCCCCACGACCCCCGGACTAGGTTGACCCGCCACCGTCATTTCCGACGACTATAGGGTCGTCGCCACGACCTCGGGACTAGGTTGGCCAGCCGCCGACATGTTCGACGACTATAGGGTCGTCCCCACGACCCCGGGACTAGGTTGGCCCGCCGCCGACTTGTCCGACGACTATAGGGTCGTCCCCACGACCACGGGCCAAAGTTGGTCAGCCGCCGACATGTCCGACGACTATAGGGGCGTCCCCACGACCCCCGGACTAGGTTGACCCGCCACCGTCATTTCCGACGACTATAGGGTCGTCCCCACTACCTCGGGACTAGGTTGGCCAGCCGCCGACATGTTCGACGACTATGGGGTCGTCCCCACGTCCCCCGGACTAGATTGCCCCGCCACCGTCATGTCCGACGACTATAGGGTCGTCTCCACGACCCCGGGACTAGGTTGGCCCGCCGCCGACTTGTCCGACGACTATAGGGGCGTCCCCACGAACCCCGGACTAGGTTGACCCGCCACCGTCATGTCCGACGACTATAGGGTCGTCTCCACGACCCCGGGACTAGGTTGGCCCGCCGCCGACTTGTCCGACGACTATAGGGTCGTCCCCATGACCACGGGCCAAAGTTGCCCAGCCGCCGACATGTCCGACGACTATAGGGTCGTCCCCACGACACCGGGACTAGATTAGTCAGCCGCCGACATGTCCGACGACTATAGGGTCGTCCCCACGACCCCGGGACTAGATTGGCCCGCCACCGTCATGTCCGACGACTACAGGGTCGTCCCCACGACCCCGGGACTAGATTGGCCCACCACCGTCATGTCCGACGACTACAGGGTCGTCCCCACGAACCCGGGACTAGGTCGGCCCGCCGCCGACATGTCCGACGACTATAGGGTCGTCCCCACGACCCCGGGACTAGGTTGGCCCGCCGCCGACTTGTCCGACGACTATAGGGTCGTCCCCACGACCCCGGGTCTAGGTTGGCCCGCCACCGTCATGTCCGACGACTATAGGGTCGTCCCCACGACCCCGGGACAAGGTTGGCCCGCCGCCGACTTGTCCGACGACTATAGGGTCGTCCCCACGACCCCGGGACTAGGTTGGCCAGCCGCCGACATGTCCGCCGACTATAGGGTCGTCCCTACCACCCCGGGACTAGGTTCGCCAGCCGCCGACATGTCCGACGACTATAGGGTCGTCCCCACAACACCGGGGCTAGATTGGCCAGCCGCCGACATGTCCGACGACTATAGGGTCGTCCCAACGACCCCGGGATTAAGTTGGCCAGCCGCCGACATGTCCGACGAGTTTGGGGTCGTCCCCACGACCACGGGCCAAAGTTGGTCAGCCGCCGACATGCCCGACGACTATAGGGTCGTCCCCACGACCCCGGGACTAGATTGGCCGAGCCGCCGACATGTCCGACGACTATAGGGTCGTCTCCACGACCCCGGGACTAGGTTGGTCCGCCGCCGACTTGTCCGACGACTATAGGGTCGTCCCCACGACCCCGGGACTAGGTTGGCCAGCCGCCGACATGTCCGCCGACTATAGGGTCGTCCCTACTACCCCGGGACTAGGTTCGCCAGCCGCCGACAGGTCCGACGACTATAGGGTCGTACCCACGACCCCGGGAATAGTTTGGCCCGCCGCCGACATATCCGACGACTATAGGGTCGTCTCCACGACCCCGGGACTAGGTTGGCCCGCCGCCGACTTGTCCGACGACTATAGGGTCGTCCCCACGACCACGGGCCAAAGTTGGTCAGCCGCCGACATGTCCGACGACTATAGGGTCGTCCCCACGACCCCGGGACTAGGTTGGCCCGCCGCCGACTTGTCCGACGACTATAGGGTCGTCCCCACGACCCCGGGACTAGGTTGGCCAGCCGCCGTCATGTCCGCCGACTATAGGGTCGTCCCTACCACCCCGGGACTAGGTTCGCCAGCCGCCGACATGTCCGACGACTATAGGGTCGTACCCACGACCCCGGGAATAGTTTGGCCCGCCGCCGACATATCCGACGACTATAGGGTCGTCTCCACGACCCCGGGACTAGGTTGGCCCGCCGCCGACTTGTCCGACCACTATAGGGTCGTGCCCACGACCACGGGCCAAAGTTGGTCAGCCGCCGACATGTCCGACGACTATAGGGTCGTCCCCACGACCCCGGGGCTAGATTGGCCCGCCACCGTCATGTCCGACGACTAATGGTTCGTCCCCACGACCCCGGGACTAGATTGGCCCGCCACCGTCATGTCCGACGCCTATAGGGTCGTCGCCACGACCCCGGGACTAGGTTGGCCCGCCGCCGACTTGTCCGACGACTATAGGGCCGTCCCCACGACCTCGGGACTAGGTTGGCCAGCCGCCGACATGTTCGATGACTATAGGGTCGTCCCCACGACCCCGGGACTAGGTTGGCCCGCCGCCGACTTGTCCGACGACTATAGGGTCGTCCCCACGACCACGGGCCAAAGTTGGTCAGCCGCCGACATGTCCGACGACTATAGGGGCGTCCCCACGACCCCCGGACTAGGTTGACCCGCCACCGTCATTTCCGACGACTATAGGGTCGTCGCCACGACCTCGGGACTAGGTTGGCCAGCCGCCGACATGTTCGACGACTATAGGGTCGTCCCCACGACCCCGGGACTAGGTTGGCCCGCCGCCGACTTGTCCGACGACTATAGGGTCGTCCCCACGACCACGGGCCAAAGTTGGTCAGCCGCCGACATGTCCGACGACTATAGGGGCGTCCCCACGACCCCCGGACTAGGTTGACCCGCCACCGTCATTTCCGACGACTATAGGGTCGTCCCCACTACCTCGGGACTAGGTTGGCCAGCCGCCGACATGTTCGACGACTATGGGGTCGTCCCCACGTCCCCCGGACTAGATTGCCCCGCCACCGTCATGTCCGACGACTATAGGGTCGTCTCCACGACCCCGGGACTAGGTTGGCCCGCCGCCGACTTGTCCGACGACTATAGGGGCGTCCCCACGAACCCCGGACTAGGTTGACCCGCCACCGTCATGTCCGACGACTATAGGGTCGTCTCCACGACCCCGGGACTAGGCTGGCCCGCCGCCGACTTGTCCGACGACTATAGGGTCGTCCCCATGACCACGGGCCAAAGTTGCCCAGCCGCCGACATGTCCGACGACTATAGGGTCGTCCCCACGACACCGGGACTAGATTAGTCAGCCGCCGACATGTCCGACGACTATAGGGTCGTCCCCACGACCCCGGGACTAGATTGGCCCGCCACCGTCATGTCCGACGACTACAGGGTCGTCCCCACGACCCCGGGACTAGATTGGCCCACCACCGTCATGTCCGACGACTACAGGGTCGTCCCCACGAACCCGGGACTAGGTCGGCCCGCCGCCGACATGTCCGACGACTATAGGGTCGTCCCCACGACCCCGGGACTAGGTTGGCCCGCCGCCGACTTGTCCGACGACTATAGGGTCGTCCCCACGACCCCGGGTCTAGGTTGGCCCGCCACCGTCATGTCCGACGACTATAGGGTCGTCCCCACGACCCCGGGACAAGGTTGGCCCGCCGCCGACTTGTCCGACGACTATAGGGTCGTCCCCACGACCCCGGGACTAGGTTGGCCAGCCGCCGACATGTCCGCCGACTATAGGGTCGTCCCTACCACCCCGGGACTAGGTTCGCCAGCCGCCGACATGTCCGACGACTATAGGGTCGTCCCCACAACACCGGGGCTAGATTGGCCAGCCGCCGACATGTCCGACGACTATAGGGTCGTCCCAACGACCCCGGGATTAAGTTGGCCAGCCGCCGACATGTCCGACGAGTTTGGGGTCGTCCCCACGACCACGGGCCAAAGTTGGTCAGCCGCCGACATGCCCGACGACTATAGGGTCGTCCCCACGACCCCGGGACTAGATTGGCCGAGCCGCCGACATGTCCGACGACTATAGGGTCGTCTCCACGACCCCGGGACTAGGTTGGTCCGCCGCCGACTTGTCCGACGACTATAGGGTCGTCCCCACGACCCCGGGACTAGGTTGGCCAGCCGCCGACATGTCCGCCGACTATAGGGTCGTCCCTACCACCCCGGGACTAGGTTCGCCAGCCGCCGACAGGTCCGACGACTATAGGGTCGTACCCACGACCCCGGGAATAGTTTGGCCCGCCGCCGACATATCCGACGACTATAGGGTCGTCTCCACGACCCCGGGACTAGGTTGGCCCGCCGCCGACTTGTCCGACGACTATAGGGTCGTCCCCACGACCACGGGCCAAAGTTGGTCAGCCGCCGACATGTCCGACGACTATAGGGTCGTCCCCACGACCCCGGGACTAGGTTGGCCCGCCGCCGACTTGTCCGACGACTATAGGGTCGTCCCCACGACCCCGGGACTAGGTTGGCCAGCCGCCGTCATGTCCGCCGACTATAGGGTCGTCCCTACCACCCCGGGACTAGGTTCGCCAGCCGCCGACAGGTCCGACGACTATAGGGTCGTACCCACGACCCCGGGAATAGTTTGGCCCGCCGCCGACATATCCGACGACTATAGGGTCGTCCCCACGACCCCGGGACTAGGTTGGCCAGCCGCCGTCATGTCCGCCGACTATAGGGTCGTCCCTACCACCCCGGGACTAGGTTCGCCAGCCGCCGACATGTCCGACGACTATAGGGTCGTACCCACGACCCCGGGAATAGTTTGGCCCGCCGCCGACATATCCGACGACTATAGGGTCGTCTCCACGACCCCGGGACTAGGTTGGCCCGCCGCCGACTTGTCCGACCACTATAGGGTCGTCCCCACGACCACGGGCCAAAGTTGGTCAGCCGCCGACATGTCCGACGACTATAGGGTCGTCCCACGACCCCGGGGCTAGATTGGCCCGCCACCGTCATGTCCGACGACTAATGGTTCGTCCCCACGACCCCGGGACTAGATTGGCCCGCCACCGTCATGTCCGACGCCTATAGGGTCGTCGCCACGACCCCGGGACTAGGTTGGCCCGCCGCCGACTTGTCCGACGACTATAGGGCCGTCCCCACGACCTCGGGACTAGGTTGGCCAGCCGCCGACATGTTCGATGACTATAGGGTCGTCCCCACGACCCCGGGACTAGGTTGGCCCGCCGCCGACTTGTCCGACGACTATAGGGTCGTCCCCACGACCACGGGCCAAAGTTGGTCAGCCGCCGACATGTCCGACGACTATAGGGGCGTCCCCACGACCCCCGGACTAGGTTGACCCGCCACCGTCATTTCCGACGACTATAGGGTCGTCGCCACGACCTCGGGACTAGGTTGGCCAGCCGCCGACATGTTCGACGACTATAGGGTCGTCCCCACGACCCCGGGACTAGGTTGGCCCGCCGCCGACTTGTCCGACGACTATAGGGTCGTCCCCACGACCACGGGCCAAAGTTGGTCAGCCGCCGACATGTCCGACGACTATAGGGGCGTCCCCACGACCCCCGGACTAGGTTGACCCGCCACCGTCATTTCCGACGACTATAGGGTCGTCCCCACTACCTCGGGACTAGGTTGGCCAGCCGCCGACATGTTCGACGACTATGGGGTCGTCCCCACGTCCCCCGGACTAGATTGCCCCGCCACCGTCATGTCCGACGACTATAGGGTCGTCTCCACGACCCCGGGACTAGGTTGGCCCGCCGCCGACTTGTCCGACGACTATAGGGGCGTCCCCACGAACCCCGGACTAGGTTGACCCGCCACCGTCATGTCCGACGACTATAGGGTCGTCTCCACGACCCCGGGACTAGGTTGGCCCGCCGCCGACTTGTCCGACGACTATAGGGTCGTCCCCATGACCACGGGCCAAAGTTGCCCAGCCGCCGACATGTCCGACGACTATAGGGTCGTCCCCACGACACCGGGACTAGATTAGTCAGCCGCCGACATGTCCGACGACTATAGGGTCGTCCCCACGACCCCGGGACTAGATTGGCCCGCCACCGTCATGTCCGACGACTACAGGGTCGTCCCCACGACCCCGGGACTAGATTGGCCCACCACCGTCATGTCCGACGACTACAGGGTCGTCCCCACGAACCCGGGACTAGGTCGGCCCGCCGCCGACATGTCCGACGACTATAGGGTCGTCCCCACGACCCCGGGACTAGGTTGGCCCGCCGCCGACTTGTCCGACGACTATAGGGTCGTCCCCACGACCCCGGGTCTAGGTTGGCCCGCCACCGTCATGTCCGACGACTATAGGGTCGTCCCCACGACCCCGGGACAAGGTTGGCCCGCCGCCGACTTGTCCGACGACTATAGGGTCGTCCCCACGACCCCGGGACTAGGTTGGCCAGCCGCCGACATGTCCGCCGACTATAGGGTCGTCCCTACCACCCCGGGACTAGGTTCGCCAGCCGCCGACATGTCCGCCGACTATAGGGTCGTCCCTACCACCCCGGGACTAGGTTCGCCAGCCGCCGACATGTCCGACGACTATAGGGTCGTCCCCACAACACCGGGGCTAGATTGGCCAGCCGCCGACATGTCCGACGACTATAGGGTCGTCCCAACGACCCCGGGATTAAGTTGGCCAGCCGCCGACATGTCCGACGAGTTTGGGGTCGTCCCCACGACCACGGGCCAAAGTTGGTCAGCCGCCGACATGCCCGACGACTATAGGGTCGTCCCCACGACCCCGGGACTAGATTGGCCGAGCCGCCGACATGTCCGACGACTATAGGGTCGTCTCCACGACCCCGGGACTAGGTTGGTCCGCCGCCGACTTGTCCGACGACTATAGGGTCGTCCCCACGACCCCGGGACTAGGTTGGCCAGCCGCCGACATGTCCGCCGACTATAGGGTCGTCCCTACCACCCCGGGACTAGGTTCGCCAGCCGCCGACAGGTCCGACGACTATAGGGTCGTACCCACGACCCCGGGAATAGTTTGGCCCGCCGCCGACATATCCGACGACTATAGGGTCGTCTCCACGACCCCGGGACTAGGTTGGCCCGCCGCCGACTTGTCCGACGACTATAGGGTCGTCCCCACGACCACGGGCCAAAGTTGGTCAGCCGCCGACATGTCCGACGACTATAGGGTCGTCCCCACGACCCCGGGACTAGGTTGGCCCGCCGCCGACTTGTCCGACGACTATAGGGTCGTCCCCACGACCCCGGGACTAGGTTGGCCAGCCGCCGTCATGTCCGCCGACTATAGGGTCGTCCCTACCACCCCGGGACTAGGTTCGCCAGCCGCCGACAGGTCCGACGACTATAGGGTCGTACCCACGACCCCGGGAATAGTTTGGCCCGCCGCCGACATATCCGACGACTATAGGGTCGTCCCCACGACCCCGGGACTAGGTTGGCCAGCCGCCGTCATGTCCGCCGACTATAGGGTCGTCCCTACCACCCCGGGACTAGGTTCGCCAGCCGCCGACATGTCCGACGACTATAGGGTCGTACCCACGACCCCGGGAATAGTTTGGCCCGCCGCCGACATATCCGACGACTATAGGGTCGTCTCCACGACCCCGGGACTAGGTTGGCCCGCCGCCGACTTGTCCGACCACTATAGGGTCGTCCCCACGACCACGGGCCAAAGTTGGTCAGCCGCCGACATGTCCGACGACTATAGGGTCGTCCCACGACCCCGGGGCTAGATTGGCCCGCCACCGTCATGTCCGACGACTAATGGTTCGTCCCCACGACCCCGGGACTAGATTGGCCCGCCACCGTCATGTCCGACGCCTATAGGGTCGTCGCCACGACCCCGGGACTAGGTTGGCCCGCCGCCGACTTGTCCGACGACTATAGGGCCGTCCCCACGACCTCGGGACTAGGTTGGCCAGCCGCCGACATGTTCGATGACTATAGGGTCGTCCCCACGACCCCGGGACTAGGTTGGCCCGCCGCCGACTTGTCCGACGACTATAGGGTCGTCCCCACGACCACGGGCCAAAGTTGGTCAGCCGCCGACATGTCCGACGACTATAGGGGCGTCCCCACGACCCCCGGACTAGGTTGACCCGCCACCGTCATTTCCGACGACTATAGGGTCGTCGCCACGACCTCGGGACTAGGTTGGCCAGCCGCCGACATGTTCGACGACTATAGGGTCGTCCCCACGACCCCGGGACTAGGTTGGCCCGCCGCCGACTTGTCCGACGACTATAGGGTCGTCCCCACGACCACGGGCCAAAGTTGGTCAGCCGCCGACATGTCCGACGACTATAGGGGCGTCCCCACGACCCCCGGACTAGGTTGACCCGCCACCGTCATTTCCGACGACTATAGGGTCGTCCCCACTACCTCGGGACTAGGTTGGCCAGCCGCCGACATGTTCGACGACTATGGGGTCGTCCCCACGTCCCCCGGACTAGATTGCCCCGCCACCGTCATGTCCGACGACTATAGGGTCGTCTCCACGACCCCGGGACTAGGTTGGCCCGCCGCCGACTTGTCCGACGACTATAGGGGCGTCCCCACGAACCCCGGACTAGGTTGACCCGCCACCGTCATGTCCGACGACTATAGGGTCGTCTCCACGACCCCGGGACTAGGTTGGCCCGCCGCCGACTTGTCCGACGACTATAGGGTCGTCCCCATGACCACGGGCCAAAGTTGCCCAGCCGCCGACATGTCCGACGACTATAGGGTCGTCCCCACGACACCGGGACTAGATTAGTCAGCCGCCGACATGTCCGACGACTATAGGGTCGTCCCCACGACCCCGGGACTAGATTGGCCCGCCACCGTCATGTCCGACGACTACAGGGTCGTCCCCACGACCCCGGGACTAGATTGGCCCACCACCGTCATGTCCGACGACTACAGGGTCGTCCCCACGAACCCGGGACTAGGTCGGCCCGCCGCCGACATGTCCGACGACTATAGGGTCGTCCCCACGACCCCGGGACTAGGTTGGCCCGCCGCCGACTTGTCCGACGACTATAGGGTCGTCCCCACGACCCCGGGTCTAGGTTGGCCCGCCACCGTCATGTCCGACGACTATAGGGTCGTCCCCACGACCCCGGGACAAGGTTGGCCCGCCGCCGACTTGTCCGACGACTATAGGGTCGTCCCCACGACCCCGGGACTAGGTTGGCCAGCCGCCGACATGTCCGCCGACTATAGGGTCGTCCCTACCACCCCGGGACTAGGTTCGCCAGCCGCCGACATGTCCGACGACTATAGGGTCGTCCCCACAACACCGGGGCTAGATTGGCCAGCCGCCGACATGTCCGACGACTATAGGGTCGTCCCAACGACCCCGGGATTAAGTTGGCCAGCCGCCGACATGTCCGACGAGTTTGGGGTCGTCCCCACGACCACGGGCCAAAGTTGGTCAGCCGCCGACATGCCCGACGACTATAGGGTCGTCCCCACGACCCCGGGACTAGATTGGCCGAGCCGCCGACATGTCCGACGACTATAGGGTCGTCTCCACGACCCCGGGACTAGGTTGGTCCGCCGCCGACTTGTCCGACGACTATAGGGTCGTCCCCACGACCCCGGGACTAGGTTGGCCAGCCGCCGACATGTCCGCCGACTATAGGGTCGTCCCTACTACCCCGGGACTAGGTTCGCCAGCCGCCGACAGGTCCGACGACTATAGGGTCGTACCCACGACCCCGGGAATAGTTTGGCCCGCCGCCGACATATCCGACGACTATAGGGTCGTCTCCACGACCCCGGGACTAGGTTGGCCCGCCGCCGACTTGTCCGACGACTATAGGGTCGTCCCCACGACCACGGGCCAAAGTTGGTCAGCCGCCGACATGTCCGACGACTATAGGGTCGTCCCCACGACCCCGGGACTAGGTTGGCCCGCCGCCGACTTGTCCGACGACTATAGGGTCGTCCCCACGACCCCGGGACTAGGTTGGCCAGCCGCCGTCATGTCCGCCGACTATAGGGTCGTCCCTACCACCCCGGGACTAGGTTCGCCAGCCGCCGACATGTCCGACGACTATAGGGTCGTACCCACGACCCCGGGAATAGTTTGGCCCGCCGCCGACATATCCGACGACTATAGGGTCGTCTCCACGACCCCGGGACTAGGTTGGCCCGCCGCCGACTTGTCCGACCACTATAGGGTCGTGCCCACGACCACGGGCCAAAGTTGGTCAGCCGCCGACATGTCCGACGACTATAGGGTCGTCCCCACGACCCCGGGGCTAGATTGGCCCGCCACCGTCATGTCCGACGACTAATGGTTCGTCCCCACGACCCCGGGACTAGATTGGCCCGCCACCGTCATGTCCGACGCCTATAGGGTCGTCGCCACGACCCCGGGACTAGGTTGGCCCGCCGCCGACTTGTCCGACGACTATAGGGCCGTCCCCACGACCTCGGGACTAGGTTGGCCAGCCGCCGACATGTTCGATGACTATAGGGTCGTCCCCACGACCCCGGGACTAGGTTGGCCCGCCGCCGACTTGTCCGACGACTATAGGGTCGTCCCCACGACCACGGGCCAAAGTTGGTCAGCCGCCGACATGTCCGACGACTATAGGGGCGTCCCCACGACCCCCGGACTAGGTTGACCCGCCACCGTCATTTCCGACGACTATAGGGTCGTCGCCACGACCTCGGGACTAGGTTGGCCAGCCGCCGACATGTTCGACGACTATAGGGTCGTCCCCACGACCCCGGGACTAGGTTGGCCCGCCGCCGACTTGTCCGACGACTATAGGGTCGTCCCCACGACCACGGGCCAAAGTTGGTCAGCCGCCGACATGTCCGACGACTATAGGGGCGTCCCCACGACCCCCGGACTAGGTTGACCCGCCACCGTCATTTCCGACGACTATAGGGTCGTCCCCACTACCTCGGGACTAGGTTGGCCAGCCGCCGACATGTTCGACGACTATGGGGTCGTCCCCACGTCCCCCGGACTAGATTGCCCCGCCACCGTCATGTCCGACGACTATAGGGTCGTCTCCACGACCCCGGGACTAGGTTGGCCCGCCGCCGACTTGTCCGACGACTATAGGGGCGTCCCCACGAACCCCGGACTAGGTTGACCCGCCACCGTCATGTCCGACGACTATAGGGTCGTCTCCACGACCCCGGGACTAGGCTGGCCCGCCGCCGACTTGTCCGACGACTATAGGGTCGTCCCCATGACCACGGGCCAAAGTTGCCCAGCCGCCGACATGTCCGACGACTATAGGGTCGTCCCCACGACCCCGGGGCTAGATTGGCCCGCCACCGTCATGTCCGACGACTAATGGTTCGTCCCCACGACCCCGGGAATAGATTGGCCCGCCACCGTCATGTCCGACGCCTATAGGGTCGTCGCCACGACCCCGGGACTAGGTTGGCCCGCCGCCGACTTGTCCGACGACTATAGGGCCGTCCCCACGACCTCGGGACTAGGTTGGCCAGCCGCCGACATGTTCGATGACTATAGGGTCGTCCCCACGACCCCGGGACTAGGTTGGCCCGCCGCCGACTTGTCCGACGACAATAGGGTCGTCCCCACGACCACGGGCCAAAGTTGGTCAGCCGCCGACATGTCCGACGACTATAGGGGCGTCCCCACGACCCCCGGACTAGGTTGACCCGCCACCGTCATTTCCGACGACTATAGGGTCGTCGCCACGACCTCGGGACTAGGTTGGCCAGCCGCCGACATGTTCGACGACTATAGGGTCGTCCCCACGACCCCGGGACTAGGTTGGCCCGCCGCCGACTTGTCCGACGACTATAGGGTCGTCCCCACGACCACGGGCCAAAGTTGGTCAGCCGCCGACATGTCCGACGACTATAGGGGCGTCCCCACGACCCCCGGACTAGGTTGACCCGCCACCGTCATTTCCGACGACTATAGGGTCGTCCCCACTACCTCGGGACTAGGTTGGCCAGCCGCCGACATGTTCGACGACTATGGGGTCGTCCCCACGTCCCCCGGACTAGATTGCCCCGCCACCGTCATGTCCGACGACTATAGGGTCGTCTCCACGACCCCGGGACTAGGTTGGCCCGCCGCCGACTTGTCCGACGACTATAGGGGCGTCCCCACGAACCCCGGACTAGGTTGACCCGCCACCGTCATGTCCGACGACTATAGGGTCGTCTCCACGACCCCGGGACTAGGTTGGCCCGCCGCCGACTTGTCCGACGACTATAGGGTCGTCCCCATGACCACGGGCCAAAGTTGCCCAGCCGCCGACATGTCCGACGACTATAGGGTCGTCCCCACGACACCGGGACTAGATTAGTCAGCCGCCGACATGTCCGACGACTATAGGGTCGTCCCCACGACCCCGGACTAGATTGGCCCGCCACCGTCATGTCCGACGACTATAGGGTCGTCCCCACGACCCCGGGACTAGGTTGGCCCGCCGCCGGCTTGTCCGACGACTATAGGGTCGTCCCCATGACCACGGGCCAAAGTTGCCCAGCCGCCGACATGTCCGACGACTATAGGGTCGTCCCCACGACCCCGGGACAAGGTTGGCCCGCCGCCGACTTGTCCGACGACTATAGGGTCGTCCCCACGACCCCGGGACTAGGTTGGCCAGCCGCCGACATGTCCGCCGACTATAGGGTCGTCCCTACCACCCCGGGACTAGGTTCGCCAGCCGCCGACATGTCCGACGACTATAGGGTCGTCCCCACAACCCCGGGGCTAGATTGGCCAGCCGCCGACATGTCCGACGACTATAGGGTCGTTCCCACGACCCCGGGATTAAGTTGGTCAGCCGCCGACATGTCCGACGACTATAGGGTCGTCCCCACGACCCCGGGACTAGATTGGCCCGCCACCATCATGTCCGACGACTATAGGGTCGTCCCCACGACCCCGGGAATAGTTTGGCCCGCCGCCGACATATCCGACGACTATAGGGTCGTCCCCACGACCCCGGGACTAGATTGGCCCGCCACCATCATGTCCGACGACTATAGGGTCGTCTCCACGACCCCGGGACTAGGTTGGCCCGCCGCCGACTTGTCCGACCACTATAGGGTCGTGCCCACGACCACGGGCCAAAGTTGGTCAGCCGCCGACATGTCCGACGACTATAGGGTCGTCCCCACGACCCCGGGGCTAGATTGGCCCGCCACCGTCATGTCCGACGACTAATGGTTCGTCCCCACGACCCCGGGACTAGATTGGCCCGCCACCGTCATGTCCGACGCCTATAGGGTCGTCGCCACGACCCCGGGACTAGGTTGGCCCGCCGCCGACTTGTCCGACGACTATAGGGCCGTCCCCACGACCTCGGGACTAGGTTGGCCAGCCGCCGACATGTTCGATGACTATAGGGTCGTCCCCACGACCCCGGGACTAGGTTGGCCCGCCGCCGACTTGTCCGACGACTATAGGGTCGTCCCCACGACCACGGGCCAAAGTTGGTCAGCCGCCGACATGTCCGACGACTATAGGGGCGTCCCCACGACCCCCGGACTAGGTTGACCCGCCACCGTCATTTCCGACGACTATAGGGTCGTCGCCACGACCTCGGGACTAGGTTGGCCAGCCGCCGACATGTTCGACGACTATAGGGTCGTCCCCACGACCCCGGGACTAGGTTGGCCCGCCGCCGACTTGTCCGACGACTATAGGGTCGCCCCCACGACCACGGGCCAAAGTTGGTCAGCCGCCGACATGTCCGACGACTATAGGGGCGTCCCCACGACCCCCGGACTAGGTTGACCCGCCACCGTCATTTCCGACGACTATAGGGTCGTCCCCACTACCTCGGGACTAGGTTGGCCAGCCGCCGACATGTTCGACGACTATGGGGTCGTCCCCACGTCCCCCGGACTAGATTGCCCCGCCACCGTCATGTCCGACGACTATAGGGTCGTCTCCACGACCCCGGGACTAGGTTGGCCCGCCGCCGACTTGTCCGACGACTATAGGGGCGTCCCCACGAACCCCGGACTAGGTTGACCCGCCACCGTCATGTCCGACGACTATAGGGTCGTCTCCACATCCCCGGGACTAGGTTGGCCCGCCGCCGACTTGTCCGACGACTATAGGGTCGTCCCCATGACCACGGGCCAAAGTTGCCCAGCCGCCGACATGTCCGACGACTATAGGGTCGTCCCCACGACCCCGGGGCTAGATTGGCCCGCCACCGTCATGTCCGACGACTAATGGTTCGTCCCCACGACCCCGGGACTAGATTGGCCCGCCACCGTCATGTCCGACGCCTATAGGGTCGTCGCCACGACCCCGGGACTAGGTTGGCCCGCCGCCGACTTGTCCGACGACTATAGGGCCGTCCCCACGACCTCGGGACTAGGTTGGCTAGCCGCCGACATGTTCGATGACTATAGGGTCGTCCCCACGACCCCGGGACTAGGTTGGCCCGCCGCCGACTTGTCCGACGACTATAGGGTCGTCCCCACGACCACGGGCCAAAGTTGGTCAGCCGCCGACATGTCCGACAACTATAGGGGCGTCCCCACGACCCCCGGACTAGGTTGACCCGCCACCGTCATTTCCGACGACTATAGGGTCGTCGCCACGACCTCGGGACTAGGTTGGCCAGCCGCCGACATGTTCGACGACTATAGGGTCGTCCCCACGACCCCGGGACTAGGTTGGCCCGCCGCCGACTTGTCCGACGACTATAGGGTCGTCCCCACGACCACGGGCCAAAGTTGGTCAGCCGCCGACATGTCCGACGACTATAGGGGCGTCCCCACGACCCCCGGACTAGGTTGACCCGCCACCGTCATTTCCGACGACTATAGGGTCGTCCCCACTACCTCGGGACTAGGTTGGCCAGCCGCCGACATGTTCGACGACTATGGGGTCGTCCCCACGTCCCCCGGACTAGATTGCCCCGCCACCGTCATGTCCGACGACTATAGGGTCGTCTCCACGACCCCGGGACTAGGTTGGCCCGCCGCCGACTTGTCCGACGACTATAGGGGCGTCCCCACGAACCCCGGACTAGGTTGACCCGCCACCGTCATGTCCGACGACTATAGGGTCGTCTCCACGACCCCGGGACTAGGTTGGCCCGCCGCCGACTTGTCCGACGACTATAGGGTCGTCCCCATGACCACGGGCCAAAGTTGCCCAGCCGCCGACATGTCCGACGACTATAGGGTCGTCCCCACGACACCGGGACTAGGTTGGCCCGCCGCCGACATGTCCGACGACTATAGGGTCGTCCCCACGACCACTGGCCAAAGTTGCCCAGCCGCCGACATGTCCGACGACTATAGGGTCGTCCCCACGACCCCGGGACTAAGTTGGCCCGCCGCCGACTTGTCCGACGACTATAGGGTCGTCCCTCCCACCCCGGGACTAGGTTGACCCGCCGCCGACTTGTCCGACGACTATAGGGTCGTCCCCACGACCCCGGGACTAGGTCGGCCCGCCGCCGACTTGTCCGACGACTATAGGGTCGTCCCCACGACCCCGGGATTAGGTTGGCCAGCCGCCGACATGTCCGACGACTATACGGCTGTCCTCACGACCACGAGACTAGGTTGGCCAGCCGCCGACATGTCCGACGACTATAGGGCCGTCCCCACGACCCCGGGACTAGGTTGGCCCGCCGCCAACTTGTCCGACGACTATAGGGTCGTCCCCACGACCCCGGGTCTAGGTTGGCCCGCCGTCGACATGTCCGACGACTATAGGGTCGTCCCCACGACCCCGGTTCTAGGTTGGCCCGCCGTCGACCTGTCCGACGACTATAGGGTCGTCCCCACGCCCCGGGCCAAAGTTGGCTAGCCGCCGACATGTCCGACGACTATAGGGTCGTCCCCACGACCCCGGGTCTAGGTTGGCCCGCCGCCGTCATGTCCGACGACTATACGGCCGTCCCCACGACCACGAGACTAGGTTGGCCAGCCGCCGACATGTCCGACGACTATAGGGTCGTCCCCACCACCCCGGGTCTAGGTTGGCCAGCCGCCGACATGTCCGACGACTATAGGGTCGTCCCCACGACCACGGGCCAAAGTTGGCTAGCCGCCGACATGTCCGACGACTATAGGGTCGTCCCCACGACCCCGGTTCTAGGTTGGCCCGCCGCCGACTTGTCCGACGACTATAGGGTCGTCCCCACGACCCCGGGACTAGGTTGGCCAGCCGCCGACATGTCCGACGACTATACGGTCGTCCCCACGACCACGAGACTAGGTTGGCCCGCCGCCGACGTGTCCTACGACTATGGGGTCGTCCCCACGACCACGAGACTAGGTTGGCCGGCCGCCGACTTGTCCGACGACTATAGGGTCGTCCCCACGACCCCGGGACTAGGTTGGCCCGCCGCCGACATGTCCGACGACTACAGGGTCGTCCCCACGACCCCAGGACTAGATTGCCACGCCACCGTCATGTCCCACGACTATAGGGTCGTCCCCACGACCACGGGCCAAAGTTGGCCAGCCACCGTCATGTCCGACGAGTATAGGGTCGTCCCCACGACCCCGGAACTAGCATGGCCCGCCGCCGACTTGCGCGACGACTATAGGGTCGTCCCTACCAACCCGGGACTAGGTTGGCCAGCCTCCGACATATCCGACGACTATAGGGTCGTCCCGACGACCACGGGCCAAAGTTGGCCAGCCACCGTCATGTCCGACGAGTATAGGGTCGTCCCCACGACCCCGGGACTAGGTTGGCCCGCCGCCGACTTGTCCGACGACTATAGGGTCGTCCCCGCGACCACGGGACTAGGTTGGCCCGCCGCCAACATGTCCGACGACTATAGGGTCGTCCCCACGGCCCCGAGACTAGATTGGCCTACGACCGTCATGTCCGACGACTACAGGGTCGTCCCCACGACCCCAGGACTAGGTTGGCCAGCCGCCGACATGTCCGACGACTATAGGGTCGTCCCCACGCCCCCGGGACTAGATTGGCCCGCCACCGTCATGTCCGACGACTACAGGGTCGTCCCCACGACCCCGGGACTAGATTGGCCCACCACCGTCATGTCCGACGACTACAGGGTCGTCCCCACGAACCCAGGACTAGGTCGGCCCGCCGCCGACATGTCCGACGACTATAGGGTCGTCCCCACGACCCCGGGACTAGGTTGGCCCGCCGCCGACTTGTCCGACGACTATAGGGTCGTCCCCACGACCCCGGGTCTAGGTTGGCCGGCCGTCGACATGTCTGACGACTATAGGGTCGTCCCCACGCCCCGGGCCAAAGTTGGCTAGCCGCCGACATGTCCGACGACTATAGGGTCGTCCCCACGACCCCGGGTCTAGGTTGGCCCGCCGCCGAATTGTCCGACGACTATAGGGTCGTCCCTACCACCCCGGGACTAGGTTGGCCAGCCGCCGACATGTCCGACGACTATAGGGTCGTCCCCTCGACCCCGGGCCTACGTTGGCCCGCAGCCGACATGTCCGACGACTATAGGGTCGACCCCACGACTACGGGCCAAAGTTGGCCAGCCGCCGACATGTCCGACGACCATACGGTCGTCCCCCGGCCCCGGGACTAGATTGGCCCGCCACCGACTTGTCCGACGACTATAGGGTCGTCCCCACGACTACGGGCCAAAGTTGGCCAGCCGCCGACATGTCCGACGACCATACGGTCGTCCCCCGGCCCCGGGACTAGATTGGCCCGCCACCGACTTGTCCGACGACTATAGGGTCGTCCCCACGACCCCGGGACTATGTTGGCCCGCCGCCGAAATGTCCGACGACTATAGGGTCGTCCCCACGACCCCGGGACTATGTTGGCCTGCCGCCGACTTGTCCGACGACTATAGGGTCGTCCCCTCGACCCCGGGCCTACGTTGGCCCGCCGCCGACATGTCCGACGACTATAGGGTCGTCCCCTCGATCCCGGGCCTACGTTGGCCCGCCGCCGACATGTCCGACGACTATAGGGCCGTCCCCACGACCCTGGGACTAGATTGGCCCGCCACCGTCATGTCCGACGACTATAGGATCGTCCCCACCACTACGGGACAAAGTTGGCCAGCCGCCGACTTGTCCGACGACTATAGGGTCGTATCCACGACCCCGGGACTAGGTTGGCCCGCCGCCGACTTGTCCGACGACTATAGGGTCGGCCCCACGACCCCGGGCCTACGTTGGCCCGCCGCCGAAATGTCCGACGACTATAGGGTCGTCCCCACGGCCCTGGGACTAGATTGGCCCGCCACCGTCATGTCCGACGACTATAGGATCGACCCCACGACTACGGGCCAAAGTTGGCCAGCCGCCGACATGTCCGACGACCATACGGTCGTCCCCACGGCCCCGGGACTAGATTGGCCCGCCACCGACTTGTCCGACGACTATAGGGTCGTTCCCACGACCACTGGCCAAAGTTGCCCTGCCGCCGACATGTCCGACGACTATAGGGTCGTCCCCACGACCCCGGGCAAAAGTTGCCCTGCCGCCGACATGATCCGACGACTATAGGGTCGTCCCCACGACCCCGGTTCTAGGTGGGCCCGCCGCCGACTTGTCCGACGACTATAGGGTCGTCCCCACGACCCCGGGACTAGGTTGGCCAGCCGCCGACATGTCCGACGACTATACGGTTGTCCCCACGACCACGAGACTAGGTTGGCCAACCGCCGACATGTCCGACGACTATAGGGTCGTCCCCACGACCCCGGGACTAGGTTGGCCAGCCGCCGACATGTCCGCCGACTATAGGGTCGTCCCTACCACCCCGGGACTAGGTTCGCCAGCCGCCGACATGTCCGACGACTATAGGGTCGTCCCCACAACCCCGGGGCTAGATTGGCCAGCCGCCGACATGTCCGACGACTATAGGGTCGTCCCCACGACCCCGGGATTAAGTTGGTCAGCCGCCGACATGTCCGACGACTATAGGGTCGTCCCCACGACCCCGGGACTAGATTGGCCCGCCACCATCATGTCCGACGACTATAGGGTCGTCCCCACGACCCCGGGAATAGTTTGGCCCGCCGCCGACATATCCGACGACTATAGGGTCGTCCCCACGACCCCGGGACTAGATTGGCCCGCCACCATCATGTCCGACGACTATAGGGTCGTCCCCACGACCCCGGGACTAGGTTGGCCCGCCGCCGACTTGTCCGACGACTATAGGGTCGTCCCTCCCACCCCGGGACTAGGTTGGCCCGCCGCCGACTTGTCCGACGACTATAGGGTCGTCCCCACGACCCCGGGACTAGGTCGGCCCGCCGCCGACTTGTCCGACGACTATAGGGTCGTCCCCACGACCACGGGCCAAAGTTGCCCTGCCGCCGACATGTCCGACGACTATAGGGTCGTCCCCACGATCCCGGGACTAGGTTGGCCCGCCGCCGACATGTCCGACGACTATAGGGTCGTCCCCACGACCACTGGCCAAAGTTGCCCAGCCGCCGACATGTCCGACGACTATAGGGTCGTCCCCACGACCCCGGGACTAGGTTGGCCCGCCGCCGACTTGTCCGACGACTATAGAGTCGTCCCTCCCACCCCGGGACTAGGTTGGCCCGCCGCCGACTTGTCCGACGACTATAGGGTCGTCCCCACGACCCCGGGACTAGGTCGGCCCGCCGCCGACTTGTCCGACGACTATAGGGTCGTCCCCACGACCCCGGGACTAGGTTGGCCAGCCGCCGACATGTCCGACGACTATACGGCCGTCCCCACGACCACGAGACTAGGTTGGCCAGCCGCCGACATGTCCGACGACTATAGGGCCGTCCCCACGACCCCGGGACTAGGTTGGCCCGCCGCCAACTTGTCCGACGACTATAGGGTCGTCCCCACGACCCCGGGTCTAGGTTGGCCCGCCGTCGACATGTCCGACGACTATAGGGTCGTCCCCACGACCCCGGTTCTAGGTTGGCCCGCCGCCGACTTGTCCGACGACTATAGGGTCGTCCCCACGACCCCGGGACTAGGTTGGCCAGCCGCCGACATGTCCGACGACTATACGGTTGTCCCCACGACCACGAGACTAGGTTGGCCAGCCGCCGACATGTCCGACGACTATAGGGTCGTCCCCACGACCCCGGGACTAGGTTGGCCCGCCGCCGACTTGTCCGACGACTATAGGGTCGTCCCCACGACCCCGGGTCTAGGTTGGCCCGCCGTCGACATGTCCGACGACTATAGGGTCGTCCCCACGCCCCGGGCCAAAGTTGGCTAGCCGCCGACATGTCCGACGACTATAGGGTCGTCCCCACGACCCCGGGTCTAGGTTGGCCCGCCGCCGTCATGTCCGACGACTATACGGCCGTCCCCACGACCACGAGACTAGGTTGGCCAGCCGCCGACATGTCCGACGACTATAGGGTCGTCCCCACCACCCCGGGTCTAGGTTGGCCAGCCGCCGACATGTCCGACGACTATAGGGTCGTCCCCACGACCACGGGCCAAAGTTGGCTAGCCGCCGACATGTCCGACGACTATAGGGTCGTCCCCACGACCCCGGTTCTAGGTTGGCCCGCCGCCGACTTGTCCGACGACTATAGGGTCGTCCCCACGACCCCGGGACTAGGTTGGCCAGCCGCCGACATGTCCGACGACTATACGGTCGTCCCCACGACCACGAGACTAGGTTGGCCCGCCGCCGACGTGTCCTACGACTATGGGGTCGTCCCCACGACCACGAGACTAGGTTGGCCGGCCGCCGACTTGTCCGACGACTATAGGGTCGTCCCCACGACCCCGGGACTAGGTTGGCCCGCCGCCGACATGTCCGACGACTACAGGGTCGTCCCCACGACCCCAGGACTAGATTGCCACGCCACCGTCATGTCCCACGACTATAGGGTCGTCCCCACGACCACGGGCCAAAGTTGGCCAGCCACCGTCATGTCCGACGAGTATAGGGTCGTCCCCACGACCCCGGAACTAGCATGGCCCGCCGCCGACTTGTCCGACGACTATAGGGTCGTCCCTACCAACCCGGGACTAGGTTGGCCAGCCTCCGACATATCCGACGACTATAGGGTCGTCCCGACGACCACGGGCCAAAGTTGGCCAGCCACCGTCATGTCCGACGAGTATAGGGTCGTCCCCACGACCCCGGGACTAGGTTGGCCCGCCGCCGACTTGTCCGACGACTATAGGGTCGTCCCCGCGACCACGGGACTAGGTTGGCCCGCCGCCAACATGTCCGACGACTATAGGGTCGTCCCCACGGCCCCGAGACTAGATTGTCCTACGACCGTCATGTCCGACGACTACAGGGTCGTCCCCACGACCCCAGGACTAGGTTGGCCAGCCGCCGACATGTCCGACGACTATAGGGTCGTCCCCACGCCCCCGGGACTAGATTGGCCCGCCACCGTCATGTCCGACGACTACAGGGTCGTCCCCACGACCCCGGGACTAGATTGGCCCACCACCGTCATGTCCGACGACTACAGGGTCGTCCCCACGAACCCGGGACTAGGTCGGCCCGCCGCCGACATGTCCGACGACTATAGGGTCGTCCCCACGACCCCGGGACTAGGTTGGCCCGCCGCCGACTTGTCCGACGACTATAGGGTCGTCCCCACGACCCCGGGTCTAGGTTGGCCGGCCGTCGACATGTCTGACGACTATAGGGTCGTCCCCACGCCCCGGGCCAAAGTTGGCTAGCCGCCGACATGTCCGACGACTATAGGGTCGTCCCCACGACCCCGGGTCTAGGTTGGCCCGCCGCCGACTTGTCCGACGACTATAGGGTCGTCCCTACCACCCCGGGACTAGGTTGGCCAGCCGCCGACATGTCCGACGACTATAGGGTCGTCCCCTCGACCCCGGGCCTACGTTGGCCCGCAGCCGACATGTCCGACGACTATAGGGTCGACCCCACGATTACGGGCCAAAGTTGGCCAGCCGCCGACATGTCCGACGACCATACGGTCGTCCCCCGGCCCCGGGACTAGATTGGCCCGCCACCGACTTGTCCGACGACTATAGGGTCGTCCCCACGACTACGGGCCAAAGTTGGCCAGCCGCCGACATGTCCGACGACCATACGGTCGTCCCCCGGCCCCGGGACTAGATTGGCCCGCCACCGACTTGTCCGACGACTATAGGGTCGTCCCCACGACCCCGGGACTATGTTGGCCCGCCGCCGAAATGTCCGACGACTATAGGGTCGTCCCCACGACCCCGGGACTATGTTGGCCTGCCGCCGACTTGTCCGACGACTATAGGGTCGTCCCCTCGACCCCGGGCCTACGTTGGCCCGCCGCCGACATGTCCGACGACTATAGGGTCGTCCCCTCGATCCCGGGCCTACGTTGGCCCGCCGCCGACATGTCCGACGACTATAGGGCCGTCCCCACGACCCTGGGACTAGATTGGCCCGCCACCGTCATGTCCGACGACTATAGGATCGTCCCCACCACTACGGGACAAAGTTGGCCAGCCGCCGACTTGTCCGACGACTATAGGGTCGTCTCCACGACCCCGGGACTAGGTTGGCCCGCCGCCGACTTGTCCGACGACTATAGGATCGGCCCCACGACCCCGGGCCTACGTTGGCCCGCCGCCGAAATGTCCGACGACTATAGGGTCGTCCCCACGGCCCTGGGACTAGATTGGCCCGCCACCGTCATGTCCGACGACTATAGGATCGACCCCACGACTACGGGCCAAAGTTGGCCAGCCGCCGACATGTCCGACGACCATACGGTCGTCCCCACGGCCCCGGGACTAGATTGGCCCGCCACCGACTTGTCCGACGACTATAGGGTCGTCCCCACGACCCCGGGACTATGTTGGCCTGCCGCCGACATGTCCGCCGTCTATAGGGTCGTCCCCCACGACCCCGGGACTAGGTTGGCCCGCCGCCGACTTGTCCGACGACTATAGGGTCGTCCCCACGACCCCGGGTCTAGGTTGGCCCGCCGTCGACATGTCCGACGACTATAGGGTCGTCCCCACGCCCCGGGCCAAAGTTGGCTAGCCGCCGACATGTCCGACGACTATAGGGTCGTCCCCCACGTCCCCGGGTCTAGGTTGGCCCCGCCGCCGACTTGTCCGACGACTATAGGGTCGTTCCCACGACCACTGCCAAAGTTGCCCTGCCGCCGACATGTCCGACGACTATAGGGTCGTCCCCACGACCCCGGGCAAAAGTTGCCCTGCCGCCGACATGATCCGACGACTATAGGGTCGTCCCCACGACCCCGGTTCTAGGTGGGCCCGCCGCCGACTTGTCCGACGACTATAGGGTCGTCCCCACGACCCCGGGACTAGGTTGGCCAGCCGCCGACATGTCCGACGACTATACGGTTGTCCCCACGACCACGAGACTAGGTTGGCCAACCGCCGACATGTCCGACGACTATAGGGTCGTCCCCACGACCCCGGGGACTAGGTTGGCCCGCCGCCGACTTGTCCGACGACTATTGGGTCGTCCCTACCATCCCGGGACTAGGTTGGCCAGCCGCCGACATGTCCGACGACTATAGGGTCGTCCCCTCGACCCCCGGGCCTACGTTGGCCCGCAGCCGACATGTCCGACGACTATAGGGTCGACCCCACGACTACGGGTCAAAGTTGGCCAGCCGCCGACATGTCCGACGACCATACGGTCGTCCCCCGGCCCCGGGACTAGATTGGCCCGCCACCGACTTGTCCGACGACTATAGGGTCGTCCCCACGACCACGAGACTAGGTTGGCCAGCCGCCGACATGTCCGACGACTATAGGGTCGTCCCCACGATCCCGGGGCTAGATTGGCCCGCCACCGTCATGTCCGACGACAATGGGGTCGTCCCAACGACCACGGGCCAAAGTTGGCCAGCCGCCGACATGTCCGCCGTCAATAGGGTCGCCCCCACGACCCCGGGGCTAGATTGGCCCGCCACCGTCATGTCCGACGACTATAGGGTCGTCCCCCGGCCGCGGGACTAGATTGGCCCGCCACCGACTTGTCCGACGACTATAGGGTCATCCCCACGACCCCGGGACTATGTTGGCCTGCCGCCGACTTGTCCGACGACTATAGGGTCGTCCCCACGACCGCGGGACTAGGTTGGCCAGCCGCCGACATGTCCGACGACTATACGGTCGTCCCCACGGCCCCAGGACTAGATTGGCCCGCCGCCGACATGTCCGACGACTATACGGTCGTCCCCCGGCCCCGGGCCTACGTTGGCCCGCAGCCGACATGTCCGACGACTATAGGGTCGACCCCACGACTACGGGCCAAAGTTGGCCAGCCGCCGACATGTCCGACGACCATACGGTCGTCCCCACGGGCCCCCGGGACTAGATTGGCCCGCCGCCGACTTGTCCGACGACTATAGGGTCGTCCCCACGACCACGGGCCAAAGTTGCCCTGCCGCCGACATGTCCGACGACTATAGGGTCGTCCCCACGACCCCGGGACTAGGTTGGCCCGCCGCCGACTTGTCCGACGACTATAGGGTCGTCCCTACCACCCCCGGACTAGGTTGGCCAGCCGCCGACTTGGTCGACGACTATAGGGTCGTCCCCACGACCCCGGGACTAGGTTGGCCCGCCGCCGACTTGTCCGACGACTGTAGGGTCGTCCCTACCACCCCGGGACTAGGTTGGCCAGCCGCCGACATGTCCGACGACTATAGGGTCGTCCCCACGACCCCGGGGCTAGATTGCCCCGGCATCGTCATGTCCGACGACTATAGGGTCGTCCCCACGTCCCCGGGACTAGATTGGCCCGCCACCGTCATGTCCGACGACTATACGGTCGTCCCCGCGACCCCGGGACTAGGTTGGCCCGCCGCCGACGTGTCCTACGACTTTGGGGTCGTCCCCACGACCACGAGACTAGGTTGGCCAGCCGCCGACATGTCCGACGACTATACGGTCGTCCCCGCGACCCCGGGACTAGGTTGGCCCGCCGCCGACTTGTCCGACGACTATAGGGTCGTCCCCACGACCACGGGCCAAAGTTGCCCTGCCGCCGACATGTCCGACGACTACACGGTCGTCCCCGCGACCCCGGGACTAGGTTGGCCCGCCGCCGACGTGTCCTACGACTATGGGGTCGTCCCCACGACCACGAGACTAGGTTGGCCAGCCGCCGACATGTCCGACGACTATAGGGTCGTCCCACGAACCCGGGACTAGGTTGGCCAGTCACCGACATATCCGACGACTATAGGGTCGTCCCCACGACCACGGGCCAAAGTTGCCCTGGCGCCGACATGTCCGACGACTATAGGGTCGTCCCCACGACCCCGGGTCTAGGTTGGCCCGCCGCCGACTTTTCCGACGACTATGGGGTCGTCCCCACGACCCCGGGAGTAGGTTGGCCCGCCGCCGACTTGTCCGACGACTATAGGGTCGTCCCCACGACCCCGGGACTAAGTTCGCCAGACGCCGACACGTCCGACGACTATAGGGTCGTCCCCACGACCCCGGGACTAGGTTGGCCCGCCGCCGACTTATCCGACGACTATAGGGTCGTCCCCACGACCCCGGGCCAAAGTTGCCCTGCCGCCGACATGTCCGACGACTATAGGGTCGTCCCCACGACCACGGGCCAAAGTTGCCCTGGCGCCGACATGTCCGACGACTATAGGGTCGTCCCCACGACCCCGGGTCTAGGTTGGCCCGCCGCCGACTTGTCCGACGACTATAGGGTCGTCCCCACGACCACGGGCCAAAGTTGCCCTGCCGCCGACATGTCCGACGACTATAGGGTCGTCCCCACGACCCCGGGACTAGGTTGGCCCGCCGCCGACATGTCCGACGACTATAGGGTCGTCCCCACGCCCCGGTCCAAAGTTGGCCAGCCGCCGACATGTCCGACGACTACGGGGTCGTCCCCACGACCCCGGGACTAGATTGGCCCGCCACCGTCATGTCCGACGACTATACGGTCGCCCCCACGTCCACTGGCCAAAGTTGCCCAGCCGCAGACATGTCCGACTACTATAGGGTCGTCCCCACGACCCCGGGACTAGATTGGCCCGCCACCGTGATGTCCGACGACTATAGGGTCGTCCCCACGACCCCGGGGCTAGATTGCCCCGGCATCGTCATGTCCGACGACTATAGGGTCGTCCCCACGTCCCCGGGACTAGATTGGCCCGCCACCGTCATGTCCGACGACTATACGGTCGTCCCCACGTCCACTGGCCAAAGTTGCCCAGCCGCAGACATGTCCGACGACTATAGGGTCGTCCCCACGACCCCGGGACTAGATTGGCCCGCCACCGTGATGTCCGACGACTATAGGGTCGTCCCGACGACCCCGGGACTAGATTGGCCGCCACCGTGATGTCCGACGACTATAGGGTCGTCTCCACGACCCCGGGACTAGGTTGGCCCGCCGCCGACTTGTCCGACGACTATAGGGTCGTCCCCACGACCACGGGCCAAAGTTGCCCTGCCGCCGACATGTCCGACAACTATAGGGTCGTCCCCACGATCCCGGGACTAGGTTGGCCCGCCGCCGACATGTCCGACGACTATAGGGTCGTCCCCACGCCCCGGGCCAAAGTTGGCCAGCCGCCGACATGTCCGACGACTATAGGGTCGTCCCCACGACCCCGGGACTTGATTGCCCAGGCACCGTCATGTCCGACGACTATAGGGTCGTCCCCACGACCCCGGGACTAGATTGGCCCGCCACCGTCATGTCCGACGACTATACGGTCGTCCCCGCGACCCCGGGAGTAGGTTGGCCCGCCGCCGACTTGTACGACGACTATAGGGTCGTCCCCACGACCCCGGGACTAGATTGGCCAGCCGCCGACATGTCCGACAACTATAGGGTCCTCTCCACGACCCCGGGACTAGGTTGGCCCGCCCCCGACTTGTCCGACGACTATAGGGTCGTCCCCACGACCACGGGCCAAAGTTGCCCTGCCGCCGACATGTCCGACGACTATAGGGTCGTCCCCACGACCCCGGGACTAGGTTGGCCCGCCGCCGACATGTCCGGCGACTATAGGGTCGTCCCCACGCCCCGGTCCAAAGTTGGCCAGCCGCCGACATGTCCGACGACTATAGGGTCGTCCCCACGAACCCGGGACTAGGTTGGCCAGTCACCGACATATCCGACGACTATAGGGTCGTCCCCACGACCACGGGCCAAAGTTGCCCTGGCGCCGACATGTCCGACGACTATAGGGTCGTCCCCACGACCCCGGGTCTAGGTTGGCCCGCCGCCGACTTTTCCGACGACTATGGGGTCGTCCGCACGACCCCGGGAGTAGGTTGGCCCGCCGCCGACTTGTCCGACGACTATAGGGTCGTCCCCACGACCCCGGGACTAAGTTGGCCAGACGCCGACACGTCCGACGACTATAGGGTCGTCCCCACGACCCCGGGACTAGGTTGGCCCGCCGCCGACTTATCCGACGACTATAGGGTCGTCCCCACGACCCCGGGACTAGGTTGGCCCGCCGCCGACTTGTCCGACGACTATAGGGTCGTCCCCACGACCACGGGCCAAAGTTGCCCTGCCGCCGACATGTCCGACGACTATAGGGTCGTCCCCACGACCCCGGGACTAGGTTGGCCCGCCGCCGACTTGTCCGACGACTATAGGGTCGTCCCTACCACCCCGGGACTAGGTTGGCCAGCCGCCGACATGTCCCACGTCTATAGGGTCGTCCCCTCGACCCCGGGGCTAGATTGCCCCGGCTCCGTCACGTCCGACGACTATAGGGTCGTCCCCACGACCCCGGGAATAGATTGGCCCGCCACCGTGATGTCCGACGACTATAGGGTCGTCCCCACGCCCCGGTCCAAAGTTGGCCAGCCGCCGACATGTCCGACGACTATAGGGTCGTCCCCACGAACCCGGGACTAGGTTGGCCAGTCACCGACATATCCGACGACTATAGGGTCGTCCCCACGACCACGGGCCAAAGTTGCCCTGGCGCCGACATGTCCGACGACTATAGGGTCGTCCCCACGACCCCGGGTCTAGGTTGGCCCGCCGCCGACTTTTCCGACGACTATGGGGTCGTCCGCACGACCCCGGGAGTAGGTTGGCCCGCCGCCGACTTGTCCGACGACTATAGGGTCGTCCCCACGACCCCGGGACTAAGTTGGCCAGACGCCGACACGTCCGACGACTATAGGGTCGTCCCCACGACCCCGGGACTAGGTTGGCCCGCCGCCGACTTATCCGACGACTATAGGGTCGTCCCCACGACCCCGGGACTAGGTTGGCCCGCCGCCGACTTGTCCGACGACTATAGGGTCGTCCCCACGTCCACTGGCCAAAGTTGCCCAGCCGCAGACATGTCCGACGACTATAGGGTCGTCCCCACGACCCCGGGACTAGATTGGCCCGCCACCGTGATGTCCGACGACTATAGGGTCGTCCCCACGACCCCGGGACTTGATTGCCCAGGCACCGTCATGTCCGACGACTATAGGGTCGTCCCCACGACCCCGGGACTAGATTGGCCCGCCACCGTCATGTCCGACGACTATACGGTCGTCCCCGCGACCCCGGGAGTAGGTTGGCCCGCCGCCGACTTGTACGACGACTATAGGGTCGTCCCCACGACCCCGGGACTAGATTGGCCAGCCGCCGACATGTCCGACAACTATAGGGTCCTCTCCACGACCCCGGGACTAGGTTGGCCCGCCCCCGACTTGTCCGACGACTATAGGGTCGTCCCCACGACCACGGGCCAAAGTTGCCCTGCCGCCGACATGTCCGACGACTATAGGGTCGTCCCCACGACCCCGGGACTAGGTTGGCCCGCCGCCGACATGTCCGGCGACTATAGGGTCGTCCCCACGCCCCGGTCCAAAGTTGGCCAGCCGCCGACATGTCCGACGACTATAGGGTCGTCCCCACGAACCCGGGACTAGGTTGGCCAGTCACCGACATATCCGACGACTATAGGGTCGTCCCCACGACCACGGGCCAAAGTTGCCCTGGCGCCGACATGTCCGACGACTATAGGGTCGTCCCCACGACCCCGGGTCTAGGTTGGCCCGCCGCCGACTTTTCCGACGACTATAGGGTCGTCCCCACGACCACGGGCCAAAGTTGCCCTGCCGCCGACATGTCCGACGACTATAGGGTCGTCCCCACGACCCCGGGACTAGGTTGGCCCGCCGCCGACTTATCCGACGACTATAGGGTCGTCCCCACGACCCCGGGACTAGGTTGGCCCGCCGCCGACTTGTCCGACGACTATAGGGTCGTCCCCACGACCACGGGCCAAAGTTGCCCTGCCGCCGACATGTCCGACGACTATAGGGTCGTCCCCACGACCCCGGGACTAGGTTGGCCCGCCGCCGACTTGTCCGACGACTATAGGGTCGTCCCTACCACCCCCGGACTAGGTTGGCCAGCCGCCGACTTGGTCGACGACTATAGGGTCGTCCCCACGACCCCGGGACTAGGTTGGCCCGCCGCCGACTTGTCCGACGACTGTAGGGTCGTCCCTACCACCCCGGGACTAGGTTGGCCAGCCGCCGACATGTCCGACGACTATAGGGTCGTCCCCACGACCCCGGGGCTAGATTGCCCCGGCATCGTCATGTCCGACGACTATAGGGTCGTCCCCACGTCCCCGGGACTAGATTGGCCCGCCACCGTCATGTCCGACGACTATACGGTCGTCCCCGCGACCCCGGGACTAGGTTGGCCCGCCGCCGACGTGTCCTACGACTTTGGGGTCGTCCCCACGACCACGAGACTAGGTTGGCCAGCCGCCGACATGTCCGACGACTATACGGTCGTCCCCGCGACCCCGGGACTAGGTTGGCCCGCCGCCGACTTGTCCGACGACTATAGGGTCGTCCCCACGACCACGGGCCAAAGTTGCCCTGCCGCCGACATGTCCGACGACTACACGGTCGTCCCCGCGACCCCGGGACTAGGTTGGCCCGCCGCCGACGTGTCCTACGACTATGGGGTCGTCCCCACGACCACGAGACTAGGTTGGCCAGCCGCCGACATGTCCGACGACTATAGGGTCGTCCCACGAACCCGGGACTAGGTTGGCCAGTCACCGACATATCCGACGACTATAGGGTCGTCCCCACGACCACGGGCCAAAGTTGCCCTGGCGCCGACATGTCCGACGACTATAGGGTCGTCCCCACGACCCCGGGTCTAGGTTGGCCCGCCGCCGACTTTTCCGACGACTATGGGGTCGTCCCCACGACCCCGGGAGTAGGTTGGCCCGCCGCCGACTTGTCCGACGACTATAGGGTCGTCCCCACGACCCCGGGACTAAGTTCGCCAGACGCCGACACGTCCGACGACTATAGGGTCGTCCCCACGACCCCGGGACTAGGTTGGCCCGCCGCCGACTTATCCGACGACTATAGGGTCGTCCCCACGACCCCGGGACTAGGTTGGCCCGCCGCCGACTTGTCCGACGACTATAGGGTCGTCCCCACGACCACGGGCCAAAGTTGCCCTGCCGCCGACATGTCCGACGACTATAGGGTCGTCCCCACGACCCCGGGACTAGGTTGGCCCGCCGCCGACATGTCCGACGACTATAGGGTCGTCCCCACGCCCCGGTCCAAAGTTGGCCAGCCGCCGACATGTCCGACGACAAGGGGTCGTCCCCACGACCCCGGGACTAGATTGGCCCGCCACCGTCATGTCCGACGACTATACGGTCGCCCCCACGTCCACTGGCCAAAGTTGCCCAGCCGCAGACATGTCCGACTACTATAGGGTCGTCCCCACGACCCCGGGACTAGATTGGCCCGCCACCGTGATGTCCGACGACTATAGGGTCGTCCCCACGACCCCGGGGCTAGATTGCCCCGGCATCGTCATGTCCGACGACTATAGGGTCGTCCCCACGTCCCCGGGACTAGATTGGCCCGCCACCGTCATGTCCGACGACTATACGGTCGTCCCCACGTCCACTGGCCAAAGTTGCCCAGCCGCAGACATGTCCGACGACTATAGGGTCGTCCCCACGACCCCGGGACTAGATTGGCCCGCCACCGTGATGTCCGACGACTATAGGGTCGTCCCGACGACCCCGGGACTAGATTGGCCGCCACCGTGATGTCCGACGACTATAGGGTCGTCTCCACGACCCCGGGACTAGGTTGGCCCGCCGCCGACTTGTCCGACGACTATAGGGTCGTCCCCACGACCACGGGCCAAAGTTGCCCTGCCGCCGACATGTCCGACGACTATAGGGTCGTCCCCACGATCCCGGGACTAGGTTGGCCCGCCGCCGACATGTCCGACGACTATAGGGTCGTCCCCACGCCCCGGGCCAAAGTTGGCCAGCCGCCGACATGTCCGACGACTATAGGGTCGTCCCCACGACCCCGGGACTTGATTGCCCAGGCACCGTCATGTCCGACGACTATAGGGTCGTCCCCACGACCCCGGGACTAGATTGGCCCGCCACCGTCATGTCCGACGACTATACGGTCGTCCCCGCGACCCCGGGAGTAGGTTGGCCCGCCGCCGACTTGTACGACGACTATAGGGTCGTCCCCACGACCCCGGGACTAGATTGGCCAGCCGCCGACATGTCCGACAACTATAGGGTCCTCTCCACGACCCCGGGACTAGGTTGGCCCGCCCCCGACTTGTCCGACGACTATAGGGTCGTCCCCACGACCACGGGCCAAAGTTGCCCTGCCGCCGACATGTCCGACGACTATAGGGTCGTCCCCACGACCCCGGGACTAGGTTGGCCCGCCGCCGACATGTCCGGCGACTATAGGGTCGTCCCCACGCCCCGGTCCAAAGTTGGCCAGCCGCCGACATGTCCGACGACTATAGGGTCGTCCCCACGAACCCGGGACTAGGTTGGCCAGTCACCGACATATCCGACGACTATAGGGTCGTCCCCACGACCACGGGCCAAAGTTGCCCTGGCGCCGACATGTCCGACGACTATAGGGTCGTCCCCACGACCCCGGGTCTAGGTTGGCCCGCCGCCGACTTTTCCGACGACTATGGGGTCGTCCGCACGACCCCGGGAGTAGGTTGGCCCGCCGCCGACTTGTCCGACGACTATAGGGTCGTCCCCACGACCCCGGGACTAAGTTGGCCAGACGCCGACACGTCCGACGACTATAGGGTCGTCCCCACGACCCCGGGACTAGGTTGGCCCGCCGCCGACTTATCCGACGACTATAGGGTCGTCCCCACGACCCCGGGACTAGGTTGGCCCGCCGCCGACTTGTCCGACGACTATAGGGTCGTCCCCACGACCACGGGCCAAAGTTGCCCTGCCGCCGACATGTCCGACGACTATAGGGTCGTCCCCACGACCCCGGGACTAGGTTGGCCCGCCGCCGACTTGTCCGACGACTATAGGGTCGTCCCTACCACCCCGGGACTAGGTTGGCCAGCCGCCGACATGTCCCACGTCTATAGGGTCGTCCCCTCGACCCCGGGGCTAGATTGCCCCGGCTCCGTCACGTCCGACGACTATAGGGTCGTCCCCACGACCCCGGGAATAGATTGGCCCGCCACCGTGATGTCCGACGACTATAGGGTCGTCCCCACGCCCCGGTCCAAAGTTGGCCAGCCGCCGACATGTCCGACGACTATAGGGTCGTCCCCACGAACCCGGGACTAGGTTGGCCAGTCACCGACATATCCGACGACTATAGGGTCGTCCCCACGACCACGGGCCAAAGTTGCCCTGGCGCCGACATGTCCGACGACTATAGGGTCGTCCCCACGACCCCGGGTCTAGGTTGGCCCGCCGCCGACTTTTCCGACGACTATGGGGTCGTCCCCACGACCCCGGGAGTAGGTTGGCCCGCCGCCGACTTATCCGACGACTATAGGGTCGTCCCCACGACCCCGGGACTAGGTTGGCCCGCCGCCGACATGTCCGACGACTATGGGGTCGTCCCCACGACCCCGGGACTAGATTGGCCCGCCACCGTCATGTCCGACGACTATACGGTCGTCCCCACGTCCACTGGCCAAAGTTGCCCAGCCGCAGACATGTCCGACGACTATAGGGTCGTCCCACGAACCCGGGACTAGGTTGGCCAGTCACCGACATATCCGACGACTATAGGGTCGTCCCCACGACCACGGGCCAAAGTTGCCCTGGCGCCGACATGTCCGACGACTATTGGGTCGTCCCCACGACCCCGGGTCTAGGTTGGCCCGCCGCCGACTTTTCCGACGACTATTGGGTCGTCCCCACGACCCCGGGAGTAGGTTGGCCCGCCGCCGACTTGTCCGACGACTATAGGGTCGTCCCCACGACCCCGGGACTAAGTTGGCCAGACGCCGACACGTCCGACGACTATAGGGTCGTCCCCACGACCTCGGGACTAGGTTGGCCAGCCGCCGACATGTCCGACAACTATAGGGTCGTCTCCACGACCCCGGGACTAGGTTGGCCCGCCGCCGACTTGTCCGACGACTATAGGGTCGTCCCCACGACCACGGGCCAAAGTTGCCCTGCCGCCGACATGTCCGACGACTATAGGGTCGTCCCCACGACCCCGGGACTAGGTTGGCCCGCCGCCGACTTGTCCGACGACTATAGGGTCGTCCCTACCACCCCGGGACTAGGTTGGCCAGCCGCCGACATGTCCGACGTCTATAGGGTCGTCCCCTCGACCCCGGGGCTAGATTGCCCCGGCTCCGTCACGTCCGACGACTATAGGGTCGTCTCCACGACCCCGGGACTAGGTTGGCCAGTCACCGGCATATCCGACGACTATAGGGTCGTCTCCACGACCCCGGGACTAGGTTGGCCCGCCGCCGACTTGTCCGACGACTATAGGGTCGTCCCCATGGCCTCGGGACTAGGTTGGCCAGCCGCCGACATGTCCGACAACTATAGGGTCGTCTCCACGACCCCGGGACTAGGTTGGCCCGCCGCCGACTTGTCCGACGACTATAGGGTCGTCCCCACGACCACGGGCCAAAGTTGCCCTGCCGCCGTCATGTCCGACGACTATAGGGTCGTCCCTACCACCCCGGGACTAGGTTGGCCAGCCGCCGACATGTCCGACGTCTATAGGGTCGTCCCCTCGACCCCGGGGCTAGATTGCCCCGGCTCCGTCACGTCCGACGACTATAGTGTCGTCTCCACGACCCCGGGACTAGGTTGGCCAGTCACCGGCATGTCCGACGACTATAGGGTCGTCTCCACGACCCCGGGACTAGGTTGGCCCGCCGCCGACTTGTCCGACGACTATAGGGTCGTCCCCACGACCCCGGGACTAGATTGGCCCGCCGCCGACTTGTCCGACGACTATAGGGTCGTCCCCACGACCCCGGGACTAGATTGGCCCGCCTCCGTCATGTCCGACGACTATACGGTCGTCCCCGCGACCCCGGGAGTAGGTTGGCCCGCCGCCGACTTGTACGACGACTATAGGGTCGTCCCTACCACCCCGGGACTAGGTTGGCCAGCCGCCGACATGTCCGACGTCTATAGGGTCGTCCCCTCGACCCCGGGGCTAGATTGCCCCGGCTCCGTCACGTCCGACGACTATAGGGTCGTCTCCAAGACCCCGGGACTAGGTTGGCCAGTCACCGGCATGTCCGACGACTATAGGGTCGTCCCCACGACCCCGGGACTAGGTTGGCCCGCCGCCGACATGTCCGACGACTATAGGGTCGTCCCCACGCCCCGGTCCAAAGTTGGCCAGACGCCGACACGTCCGACGACTATAGGGTCGTCCCCACGACCCCGGGACTAGGTTGGCCCGCCGCCGACTTATCCGACGACTATAGGGTCGTCCCCACGACCCCGGGACTAGGTTGGCCCGCCGCCGACTTGTCCGACGACTATAGGGTCGTCCCTACCACCCCCGGACTAGGTTGGCCAGCCGCCGACTTGGTCGACGACTATAGGGTCGTCCCCACGACCCCGGGACTAGGTTGGCCCGCCGCCGACTTGTTCGACGACTATAGGGTCGTCCCTACCACCCCGGGACTAGGTTGGCCAGCCGCCGACATGTCCGACGTCTATAGGGTCGTCCCCTCGACCCCGGGGCTAGATTGCCCCGGCTCCGTCACGTCCGACGACTATAGGGTCGTCTCCACGACCCCGGGACTAGGTTGGCCAGTCACCGGCATGTCCGACGACTATAGGGTCGTCTCCACGACCCCGGGACTAGGTTGGCCCGCCGCCGACTTGTCCGACGACTATAGGGTCGTCCCCACGACCTCGGGACTAGGTTGGCCAGCCGCCGACATATCCGACAACTATAGGGTCGTCTCCACGACCCCGGGACTAGGTTGGCCCGCCGCCGTCTTGTCCGACGACTATAGGGTCGTCCCCACGACCACGGGCCAAAGTTGCCCTGCCGCCGACATGTCCGACGACTATAGGGTCGTCCCCACGACCCCGGGACTAGGTTGGCCCGCCGCCGACATGTCCGACGACTATAGGGTTGTCCCCACGACCCCGGGACTAGATTGGCCGCCACCGTGATGTCCGACGACTATAGGGTCGTCTCCACGACCCCGGGACTAGGTTGGCCCGCCGCCGACTTGTCCGACGTCTATAGGGTCGTCCCCACGACCACGGGCCAATGTTGCCCTGCCGCCGACATGTCCGACGACTATAGGGTCGTCCCCACGATCCCGGGAATAGGTTGGCCCGCCGCCGACATGTCCGACGACTATAGGGTCGTCCCCACGCCCCGGGCCAAAGTTGGCCAGCCGCCGACATGTCCGACGACTATAGGGTCGTCCCCACGACCCCGGGGCTAGATTGCCCCGGCACCGTCATGTCCGACGACTATAGGGTCGTCCCCACGACCCCGGGACTAGATTGGCCCGCCACCGTCATGTCCGACGACTATACGGTCGTCCCCGCGACCCCGGGAGTAGGTTGGCCCGCCGCCGACTTGTACGACGACTATAGGGTCGTCCCCACGACCCCGGGACTAGATTGGCCAGCCGCCGACATGTCCGACAACTATAGGGTCCTCTCCACGACCCCGGGACTAGGTTGACCCGCCGCCGACTTGTCCGACGACTATAGGGTCGTCCCCACGACCACGGGCCAAAGTTGCCCTGCCGCCGACATGTCCGACGACTATAGGGTCGTCCCCACGAACCCGGGACTAGGTTGGCCAGTCACCGACATATCCGACGACTATAGGGTCGTCCCCACGACCACGGGCCAAAGTTGCCCTGGCGCCGACATGTCCGACGACTATAGGGTCGTCCCCACGACCCCGGGTCTAGGTTGGCCCGCCGCCGACTTTTCCGACGACTATGGGGTCGTCCCCACGACCCCGGGAGTAGGTTGGCCCGCCGCCGACTTGTCCGACGACTATAGGGTCGTCCACACGACGCCGGGACTAAGTTGGCCAGACGCCGACACGTCCGACGACTATAGGGTCGTCCCCACGACCCCGGGACTAGGTTGGCCCGCCGCCGACTTATCCGACGACTATAGGGTCGTCCCCACGACCCCGGGAATAGGTTGGCCCGCCGCCGACTTGTCCGACGACTATAGGGTCGTCCCTACCACCCCCGGACTAGGTTGGCCAGCCGCCGACTTGGTCGACGACTATAGGGTCGTCCCCACGACCCCAGGACTAGGTTGGCCCGCCGCCGACTTGTCCGACGACTATAGGGTCGTCCCTACCACCCCGGGACTAGGTTGGCCAGCCGCCGACATGTCCGACGTCTATAGGGTCGTCCCCTCGACCCCGGGGCTAGATTGCCCCGGCTCCGTCACGTCCGACGACTATAGGGTCGTCTCCACGACCCCGGGACTAGGTTGGCCAGTCACCGGCATGTCCGACGACTATAGGGTCGTCTCCACGACCCCGGGACTAGGTTGGCCCGCCGCCGACTTGTCCGACGATTATAGGGTCGTCCCCACGACCTCGGGACTAGGTTGGCCAGCCGCCGACATGTCCGACAACTATAGGGTCGTCTCCACGACCCCGGGAATAGGTTGGCCCGCCGCCGACTTTTCCGACGACTATGGGGTCGTCCCCACGACCCCGGGACTAGGTTGGCCCGCCGCCGACTTGTCCGACGACTATAGGATCGTCCCTACCACCCCCGGACTAGGTTGGCCAGCCGCCGACTTGGTCGACGACTATAGGGTCGTCCCCACGACCCCGGGACTAGGTTGGCCCGCCGCCGACTTGTCCGACGACTATAGGGTCGTCCCTACCACCCCGGGACTAGATTGCCCCGGCACCGTCATGTCCGACGACTATAGGGTCGTCCCCACGTCCCCGGGACTAGATTGGCCCGCCACCGTCATGTCCGACGACTATACGGTCGTCCCCGCGACCCCGGGACTAGGTTGGCCCGCCGCCGACGTGTCCGACAACTATAGGGTCGTCTCCACGACCCCGGGACCAGGTTGGCCCGCCGCCGACTTGTCCGACGACTATAGGGTCGTCCCCACGACCACGGGCCAATGTTGCCCTGCCGCCGACATGTCCGACGGCTATAGGGTCGTCCCCACGACCCCGGGACTAGGTTGGCCCGCCGCCGACATGTCCGACGACTATAGGGTCGTCCCCACGCCCCGGTCCAAAGTTGGCCAGCCACCGACATGTCCGACGACTATAGGGTCGACCCCACGACCCCGGGACTAGATTGGCCCGCCACCGTCATGTCCGACGACTATACGGTCGTCCCCGCGACCCTGGGACTAGGTTGGCCCGCCGCCGACTTGTCCGACGACTATAGGGTCGTCCCCACGCCCCGGGCCAAAGTTGGCCAGCCGCCGACATGTCCGACGACTATAGGGTCGTCCCCACGACCCCGGGTCTAGGTTGGCCCGCCGCCGACTTTTCCGTCGACTATGGGGTCGTCCCCACGACCCCGGGACTAGGTTGGCCCGCCGCCGACTTGTCCGACGACTATAGGGTCGTCCCCACGACCCCGGGACTAGATTGGCCGCCACCGTGATGTCCGTCGACTATAGGGTCGTCTCCACGACCCCGGGACTAGGTTGGCCCGCCGCCGACTTGTCCGACGACTATAGGGTCGTCCCCCGACCACGGGCCAAAGTTGCCCTGCCGCCGACATGTCCGACGACTATAGGGTCGTCCCCACGACCCCGGGACTAGGTTGGCCCGCCGCCGACATGTCCGACGACTATAGGGTCGTCTCCACGACCCCGGGACTAGGTTGGCCCGCCGCCGACTTGTCCGACGACTATAGGGTCGTCTCCACGACCACAGGCCAAAGTTGCCCAGCCGCCGACATGTCCGACGACTATAGGGTCGTCCCCACGACCACGGGCCAAAGTTGCCCTGCCGCCGACATGTCCGACGACTATAGGGTCGTCCCCACGACCCCGGGACTAGGTTGGCCTGCCGCCGACATGTCCGACGACTATAGGGTCGTCCCCACGCCCCGGGCCAAAGTTGGCCAGCCGCCGACATGTCCGACGACTATAGGGTCGTCCCCACGACCCCGGGACTAGATTGGCCCGCCACCGTCATGTCCGACGACTATACGGTCGTCCCCGCGACCCCGGGACTAGGTTGGCCCGCCGCCGACGTGTCCTTCGACTATGGGGTCGTCCCCACGACCACGAGACTAGGTTGGCCAGCCGCCGACATGTCCGACGACTATAGGGTCGTCCCACGAACCCGGGACTAGGTTGGCCAGTCACCGACATATCCGACGACTATAGGGTCGTCCCCACGCCCCGGGCCAAAGTTGGCCAGCCGCCGACATGTCCGACGACTATAGGGTCGTCCCCACGACCCCGGGTCTAGATTGGCCCGCCACCGTCATGTCCGACGACTATTCGGTCGTGCCCGCGACCCCGGGACTAGGTTGGCCCGCCGCCGACGTGTCCTACGACTATGGGGTCGTCCCCACGACCACGAGACTAGGTTGGCCGGCCGCCGACTTGTCCGACGACTATAGGGTCGTCCCCACGACCCCGGGACTAGGTTGGCCCGCCGCCGACATGTCCGACGACTACAGGGTCGTCCCCACGACCCCAGGACTAGATTGCCACGCCACCGTCATGTCCCACGACTATAGGGTCGTCCCCACGACCACGGGCCAAAGTTGGCCAGCCACCGTCATGTCCGACGAGTATAGGGTCGTCCCCACGACCCCGGAACTAGCATGGCCCGCCGCCGACTTGTCCGACGACTATAGGGTCGTCCCTACCAACCCGGGACTAGGTTGGCCAGCCTCCGACATATCCGACGACTATAGGGTCGTCCCGACGACCACGGGACTAGGTTGGCCCGCCGCCAACATGTCCGACGACTATAGGGTCGTCCCCACGGCCCCGAGACTAGATTGGCCTACGACCGTCATGTCCGACGACTACAGGGTCGTCCCCACGACCCCAGGACTAGGTTGGCCAGCCGCCGACATGTTCGACGACAATAGGGTCGTCCCCACGCCCCCGGGACTAGATTGGCCCGCCGCCGACATGTCCGACGACTATAGGGTCGTCCCCACGCCCCGGTCCAAAGTTGGCCAGACGCCGACACGTCCGACGACTATAGGGTCGTCCCCACGACCCCGGGACTAGGTTGGCCCGCCGCCGAGTTATCCGACGACTATAGGGTCGTCCCCACGACCCCGGGACTAGGTTGGCCCGCCGCCGACTTGTCCGACGACTATAGGGTCGTCCCCACGACCCCGGACTAGATTGGCCCGCCACCGTGATGTCCGACGACTATAGGGTCGTCCCCACGACCCCGGGACTAGGTTGGCCCGCCGCCGACTTGTCCGACGACTATAGGGTCGTCCCCATGACCACGGGCCAAAGTTGCCCAGCCGCCGACATGTCCGACGACTATAGGGTCGTCCCCACGACCCCGGGACAAGGTTGGCCCGCCGCCGACTTGTCCGACGACTATAGGGTCGTCCCCACGACCCCGGGACTAGGTTGGCCAGCCGCCGACATGTCCGCCGACTATAGGGTCGTCCCCACGACCCCGGGACTAGATTGGCCCACCACCGTCATGTCCGACGACTACAGGGTCGTCCCCACGAACCCGGGACTAGGTCGGCCCGCCGCCGACATGTCCGACGACTATAGGGTCGTCCCCACGACCCCGGGACTAGGTTGGCCCGCCGCCGACTTGTCCGACGACTATAGGGTCGTCCCCACGACCCCGGGTCTAGGTTGGCCCGCCACCGTCATGTCCGACGACTATAGGGTCGTCCCCACGACCCCGGGACAAGGTTGGCCCGCCGCCGACTTGTCCGACGACTATAGGGTCGTCCCCACGACCCCGGGACTAGGTTGGCCAGCCGCCGACATGTCCGCCGACTATAGGGTCGTCCCTACCACCCCGGGACTAGGTTCGCCAGCCGCCGACATGTCCGACGACTATAGGGTCGTCCCCACAACACCGGGGCTAGATTGGCCAGCCGCCGACATGTCCGACGACTATAGGGTCGTCCCAACGACCCCGGGATTAAGTTGGCCAGCCGCCGACATGTCCGACGAGTTTGGGGTCGTCCCCACGACCACGGGCCAAAGTTGGTCAGCCGCCGACATACCCGACGACTATAGGGTCGTCCCCACGACCCCGGGACTAGGTTGGCCCGCCGCCGTCTTGTCCGACGACTATAGGGTCGTCCCTACCACCCCCGGACTAGGTTGGCCAGCCGCCGACTTGGTCGACGACTATTGGGTCGTCCCCACGACCCCGGGACTAGGTTGGCCCGCCGCCGACTTATCCGACGACTATAGGGTCATCCCTACCACCCCGGGGCTAGATTGCCCCGGCACCGTCACGTCCGACGACTATAGGGTCGTCTCCACGACCCCGGGACTAGGTTGGCCAGTCCCCGGCATGTCCGACGACTATAGGGTCGTCTCCACGACCCCGGGACTAGGTTGGCCAGCCGCCGACATGTCCGACGACTACGGGGTCGTCCCCACGACCCCGGGACTAGATTGGCCCGCCACCGTCATGTCCGACGACTATACGGTCGTCCCCACGTCCACTGGCCAAAGTTGCCCAGCCGCAGACATGTCCGACGACTATAGGGTCGTCCCCACGACCACGGGCCAAAGTTGCCCTGCCGCCGACATGTCCGACGACTATAGGGTCGTCCCCACGACCCCGGGACTAGGTTGGCCCGCCGCCGACATGTCCGAAGACTATAGGGTCGTCCCCACGCCCCGGTCCAAAGTTGGCCAGCCGCCGACATGTCCGACGACTATAGGGTCGTCCCCACGAACCCGGGACCAGGTTGCCCAGTCACCGACATATCCGACGACTATAGGGTCGTCCCCACGACCACGGGCCAAAGTTGCCCTGGCGCCGACATGTCCGACGACTATAGGGTCGTCCCCACGACCCCGGGTCTAGGTTGGCCCGCCGCCGACTTTTCCGACGACTATGGGGTCGTCCCCACGACCCCGGGAGTAGGTTGGCCCGCCGCCGACTTGTCCGACGACTATAGGGTCGTCCCCACGACCCCGGGACTAAGTTGGCCAGACGCCGACACGTCCGACGACTATAGGGTCGTCCCCACGACCCCGGGACTAGGTTGACCCGCCGCCGACTTATCCGACGACTATAGGGTCGTCCCCACGACCCCGGGACTAGGTTGGCCCGCCGCCGACTTGTCCGACGACTATAGGGTCGTCCCTACCACCCCCGGACTAGGTTGGCCAGCCGCCGACGTGTCCTACGACTTTGGGGTCGTCCCCACGACCACGAGACTAGGTTGGCCAGCCGCCGACATGTCCGACGACTATAGGGTCGTCCCCACGACCCCGGGTCTAGGTTGGCCCGCCGCCGACTTTTCCGACGACTATGGGGTCGTCCCCACGACCCCGGGAGTAGGTTGGCCCGCCGCCGACTTGTCCGACGACTATAGGGTCGTCCCCACGACCCCGGGACTAGATTGGCCCGCCACCGTCATGTCCGACGACTATACGGTCGTCCCCGCGACCCCGGGACTAGGTTGGCCCGCCGCCGACGTGTCCTACGACTTTGGGGTCGTCCCCACGACCACGAGACTAGGTTGGCCAGCCGCCGACATGTCCGACGACTATACGGTCGTCCCCGCGACCCCGGGACTAGGTTGGCCCGCCGCCGACTTGTCCGACGACTATAGGGTCGTCCCCACGACCACGGGCCAAAGTTGCCCTGCCGCCGACATGTCCGACGACTACACGGTCGTCCCCGCGACCCCGGGACTAGGTTGGCCCGCCGCCGACGTGTCCTACGACTATGGGGTCGTCCCCACGACCACGAGACTAGGTTGGCCAGCCGCCGACATGTCCGACGACTATAGGGTCGTCCCACGAACCCGGGAATAGGTTGGCCAGTCACCGACATATCCGACGACTATAGGGTCGTCCCCACGACCACGGGCCAAAGTTGCCCTGGCGCCGACATGTCCGACGACTATAGGGTCGTCCCCACGACCCCGGGTCTAGGTTGGCCCGCCGCCGACTTTTCCGACGACTATGGGGTCGTCCCCACGACCCCGGGAGTAGGTTGGCCCGCCGCCGACTTGTCCGACGACTATAGGGTCGTCCCCACGACCCCGGGACTAAGTTCGCCAGACGCCGACACGTCCGACGACTATAGGGTCGTCCCCACGACCCCGGGACTAGGTTGGCCCGCCGCCGACTTATCCGACGACTATAGGGTCGTCCCCACGACCCCGGGACTAGGTTGGCCCGCCGCCGACTTGTCCGACGACTATAGGGTCGTCCCCACGACCACGGGCCAAAGTTGCCCTGCCGCCGACATGTCCGACGACTATAGGGTCGTCCCCACGACCCCGGGACTAGGTTGGCCCGCCGCCGACATGTCCGACGACTATAGGGTCGTCCCCACGCCCCGGTCCAAAGTTGGCCAGCCGCCGACATGTCCGACGACTACGGGGTCGTCCCCACGACCCCGGGACTAGATTGGCCCGCCACCGTCATGTCCGACGACTATACGGTCGCCCCCACGTCCACTGGCCAAAGTTGCCCAGCCGCAGACATGTCCGACTACTATAGGGTCGTCCCCACGACCCCGGGACTAGATTGGCCCGCCACCGTGATGTCCGACGACTATAGGGTCGTCCCCACGACCCCGGGGCTAGATTGCCCCGGCATCGTCATGTCCGACGACTATAGGGTCGTCCCCACGTCCCCGGGACTAGATTGGCCCGCCACCGTCATGTCCGACGACTATACGGTCGTCCCCACGTCCACTGGCCAAAGTTGCCCAGCCGCAGACATGTCCGACGACTATAGGGTCGTCCCCACGACCCCGGGACTAGATTGGCCCGCCACCGTGATGTCCGACGACTATAGGGTCGTCCCGACGACCCCGGGACTTGATTGGCCGCCACCGTGATGTCCGACGACTATAGGGTCGTCTCCACGACCCCGGGACTAGGTTGGCCCGCCGCCGACTTGTCCGACGACTATAGGGTCGTCCCCACGACCACGGGACTAGATTGGCCCGCCACCGTCATGTCCGACGACTATACGGTCGTCCCCGCGACCCCGGGAGTAGGTTGGCCCGCCGCCGACTTGTACGACGACTATAGGGTCGTCCCCACGACCCCGGGACTAGATTGGCCAGCCGCCGACATGTCCGACGACTATAGGGTCGTCCCCACGACCCCGGGACTAGGTTGGCCCGCCGCCGACATGTCCGGCGACTATAGGGTCGTCCCCACGCCCCGGTCCAAAGTTGGCCAGCCGCCGACATGTCCGACGACTATAGGGTCGTCCCCACGAACCCGGGACTAGGTTGGCCAGTCACCGACATATCCGACGACTATAGGGTCGTCCCCACGACCACGGGCCAAAGTTGCCCTGGCGCCGACATGTCCGACGACTATAGGGTCGTCCCCACGACCCCGGGACTAGATTGGCCCGCCACCGTCATGTCCGACGACTATACGGTCGTCCCCGCGACCCCGGGAGTAGGTTGGCCCGCCGCCGACTTGTACGACGACTATAGGGTCGTCCCCACGACCCCGGGACTAGATTGGCCAGCCGCCGACATGTCCGACAACTATAGGGTCCTCTCCACGACCCCGGGACTAGGTTGGCCCGCCCCCGACTTGTCCGACGACTATAGGGTCGTCCCCACGACCACGGGCCAAAGTTGCCCTGCCGCCGACATGTCCGACGACTATAGGGTCGTCCCCACGACCCCGGGACTAGGTTGGCCCGCCGCCGACATGTCCGGCGACTATAGGGTCGTCCCCACGCCCCGGTCCAAAGTTGGCCAGCCGCCGACATGTCCGACGACTATAGGGTCGTCCCCACGAACCCGGGACTAGGTTGGCCAGTCACCGACATATCCGACGACTATAGGGTCGTCCCCACGACCACGGGCCAAAGTTGCCCTGGCGCCGACATGTCCGACGACTATAGGGTCGTCCCCACGACCCCGGGTCTAGGTTGGCCCGCCGCCGACTTTTCCGACGACTATGGGGTCGTCCGCACGACCCCGGGAGTAGGTTGGCCCGCCGCCGACTTGTCCGACGACTATAGGGTCGTCCCCACGACCCCGGGACTAAGTTGGCCAGACGCCGACACGTCCGACGACTATAGGGTCGTCCCCACGACCCCGGGACTAGGTTGGCCCGCCGCCGACTTATCCGACGACTATAGGGTCGTCCCCACGACCCCGGGACTAGGTTGGCCCGCCGCCGACTTGTCCGACGACTATAGGGTCGTCCCCACGACCACGGGCCAAAGTTGCCCTGCCGCCGACATGTCCGACGACTATAGGGTCGTCCCCACGACCCCGGGACTAGGTTGGCCCGCCGCCGACTTGTCCGACGACTATAGGGTCGTCCCTACCACCCCGGGACTAGGTTGGCCAGCCGCCGACATGTCCCACGTCTATAGGGTCGTCCCCTCGACCCCGGGGCTAGATTGCCCCGGCTCCGTCACGTCCGACGACTATAGGGTCGTCCCCACGACCCCGGGAATAGATTGGCCCGCCACCGTGATGTCCGACGACTATAGGGTCGTCCCCACGCCCCGGTCCAAAGTTGGCCAGCCGCCGACATGTCCGACGACTATAGGGTCGTCCCCACGAACCCGGGACTAGGTTGGCCAGTCACCGACATATCCGACGACTATAGGGTCGTCCCCACGACCCCGGGACTAGGTTGGCCCGCCGCCGACTTATCCGACGACTATAGGGTCGTCCCCACGACCCCGGGACTAGGTTGGCCCGCCGCCGACTTGTCCGACGACTATAGGGTCGTCCCCACGACCACGGGCCAAAGTTGCCCTGCCGCCGACATGTCCGACGACTATAGGGTCGTCCCCACGACCCCGGGACTAGGTTGGCCCGCCGCCGACATGTCCGACGACTATAGGGTCGTCCCCACGCCCCGGTCCAAAGTTGGCCAGCCGCCGACATGTCCGACGACTACGGGGTCGTCCCCACGACCCCGGGACTAGATTGGCCCGCCACCGTCATGTCCGACGACTATACGGTCGCCCCCACGTCCACTGGCCAAAGTTGCCCAGCCGCAGACATGTCCGACTACTATAGGGTCGTCCCCACGACCCCGGGACTAGATTGGCCCGCCACCGTGATGTCCGACGACTATAGGGTCGTCCCCACGACCCCGGGGCTAGATTGCCCCGGCATCGTCATGTCCGACGACTATAGGGTCGTCCCCACGTCCCCGGGACTAGATTGGCCCGCCACCGTCATGTCCGACGACTATACGGTCGTCCCCACGTCCACTGGCCAAAGTTGCCCAGCCGCAGACATGTCCGACGACTATAGGGTCGTCCCCACGACCCCGGGACTAGATTGGCCCGCCACCGTGATGTCCGACGACTATAGGGTCGTCCCGACGACCCCGGGACTAGATTGGCCGCCACCGTGATGTCCGACGACTATAGGGTCGTCTCCACGACCCCGGGACTAGGTTGGCCCGCCGCCGACTTGTCCGACGACTATAGGGTCGTCCCCACGACCACGGGCCAAAGTTGCCCTGCCGCCGACATGTCCGACGACTATAGGGTCGTCCCCACGATCCCGGGACTAGGTTGGCCCGCCGCCGACATGTCCGACGACTATAGGGTCGTCCCCACGCCCCGGGCCAAAGTTGGCCAGCCGCCGACATGTCCGACGACTATAGGGTCGTCCCCACGACCCCGGGACTTGATTGCCCAGGCACCGTCATGTCCGACGACTATAGGGTCGTCCCCACGACCCCGGGACTAGATTGGCCCGCCACCGTCATGTCCGACGACTATACGGTCGTCCCCGCGACCCCGGGAGTAGGTTGGCCCGCCGCCGACTTGTACGACGACTATAGGGTCGTCCCCACGACCCCGGGACTAGATTGGCCAGCCGCCGACATGTCCGACAACTATAGGGTCCTCTCCACGACCCCGGGACTAGGTTGGCCCGCCCCCGACTTGTCCGACGACTATAGGGTCGTCCCCACGACCACGGGCCAAAGTTGCCCTGCCGCCGACATGTCCGACGACTATAGGGTCGTCCCCACGACCCCGGGACTAGGTTGGCCCGCCGCCGACATGTCCGGCGACTATAGGGTCGTCCCCACGCCCCGGTCCAAAGTTGGCCAGCCGCCGACATGTCCGACGACTATAGGGTCGTCCCCACGAACCCGGGACTAGGTTGGCCAGTCACCGACATATCCGACGACTATAGGGTCGTCCCCACGACCACGGGCCAAAGTTGCCCTGGCGCCGACATGTCCGACGACTATAGGGTCGTCCCCACGACCCCGGGTCTAGGTTGGCCCGCCGCCGACTTTTCCGACGACTATGGGGTCGTCCGCACGACCCCGGGAGTAGGTTGGCCCGCCGCCGACTTGTCCGACGACTATAGGGTCGTCCCCACGACCCCGGGACTAAGTTGGCCAGACGCCGACACGTCCGACGACTATAGGGTCGTCCCCACGACCCCGGGACTAGGTTGGCCCGCCGCCGACTTATCCGACGACTATAGGGTCGTCCCCACGACCCCGGGACTAGGTTGGCCCGCCGCCGACTTGTCCGACGACTATAGGGTCGTCCCCACGACCACGGGCCAAAGTTGCCCTGCCGCCGACATGTCCGACGACTATAGGGTCGTCCCCACGACCCCGGGACTAGGTTGGCCCGCCGCCGACTTGTCCGACGACTATAGGGTCGTCCCTACCACCCCGGGACTAGGTTGGCCAGCCGCCGACATGTCCCACGTCTATAGGGTCGTCCCCTCGACCCCGGGGCTAGATTGCCCCGGCTCCGTCACGTCCGACGACTATAGGGTCGTCCCCACGACCCCGGGAATAGATTGGCCCGCCACCGTGATGTCCGACGACTATAGGGTCGTCCCCACGCCCCGGTCCAAAGTTGGCCAGCCGCCGACATGTCCGACGACTATAGGGTCGTCCCCACGAACCCGGGACTAGGTTGGCCAGTCACCGACATATCCGACGACTATAGGGTCGTCCCCACGACCACGGGCCAAAGTTGCCCTGGCGCCGACATGTCCGACGACTATAGGGTCGTCCCCACGACCCCGGGTCTAGGTTGGCCCGCCGCCGACTTTTCCGACGACTATGGGGTCGTCCCCACGACCCCGGGAGTAGGTTGGCCCGCCGCCGACTTATCCGACGACTATAGGGTCGTCCCCACGACCCCGGGACTAGGTTGGCCCGCCGCCGACATGTCCGACGACTATGGGGTCGTCCCCACGACCCCGGGACTAGATTGGCCCGCCACCGTCATGTCCGACGACTATACGGTCGTCCCCACGTCCACTGGCCAAAGTTGCCCAGCCGCAGACATGTCCGACGACTATAGGGTCGTCCCACGAACCCGGGACTAGGTTGGCCAGTCACCGACATATCCGACGACTATAGGGTCGTCCCCACGACCACGGGCCAAAGTTGCCCTGGCGCCGACATGTCCGACGACCATTGGGTCGTCCCCACGACCCCGGGTCTAGGTTGGCCCGCCGCCGACTTTTCCGACGACTATTGGGTCGTCCCCACGACCCCGGGAGTAGGTTGGCCCGCCGCCGACTTGTCCGACGACTATAGGGTCGTCCCCACGACCCCGGGACTAAGTTGGCCAGACGCCGACACGTCCGACGACTATAGGGTCGTCCCCACGACCTCGGGACTAGGTTGGCCAGCCGCCGACATGTCCGACAACTATAGGGTCGTCTCCACGACCCCGGGACTAGGTTGGCCCGCCGCCGACTTGTCCGACGACTACAGGGTCGTCCCCACGACCACGGGCCAAAGTTGCCCTGCCGCCGACATGTCCGACGACTATAGGGTCGTCCCCACGACCCCGGGACTAGGTTGGCCCGCCGCCGACTTGTCCGACGACTATAGGGTCGTCCCTACCACCCCGGGACTAGGTTGGCCAGCCGCCGACATGTCCGACGTCTATAGGGTCGTCCCCTCGACCCCGGGGCTAGATTGCCCCGGCTCCGTCACGTCCGACGACTATAGGGTCGTCTCCACGACCCCGGGACTAGGTTGGCCAGTCACCGGCATATCCGACGACTATAGGGTCGTCTCCACGACCCCGGGACTAGGTTGGCCCGCCGCCGACTTGTCCGACGACTATAGGGTCGTCCCCACGGCCTCGGGACTAGGTTGGCCAGCCGCCGACATGTCCGACAACTATAGGGTCGTCTCCACGACCCCGGGACTAGGTTAGCCCGCCGCAGACTTGTCCGACGACTATAGGGTCGTCCCCACGACCACGGGCCAAAGTTGCCCTGCCGCCGTCATGTCCGACGACTATAGGGTCGTCCCTACCACCCCGGGACTAGGTTGGCCAGCCGCCGACATGTCCGACGTCTATAGGGTCGTCCCCTCGACCCCGGGGCTAGATTGCCCCGGCTCCGTCACGTCCGACGACTATAGTGTCGTCTCCACGACCCCGGGACTAGGTTGGCCAGTCACCGGCATGTCCGACGACTATAGGGTCGTCTCCACGACCCCGGGACTAGGTTGGCCCGCCGCCGACTTGTCCGACGACTATAGGGTCGTCCCCACGACCCCGGGACTAGATTGGCCCGCCACCGTCATGTCCGACGACTATACGGTCGTCCCCGCGACCCCGGGACTAGGTTGGCCCGCCGCCGACATGTTCGACAACTATAGGGTCGTCGCCACGACCCCGCGCCAAAGCTGGCCAGCCGCCAACATGTCCGACGACTATAGGGTCGTCCCCACGACCCCGGGACTAGGTCGGCCCGCCGCCGACATGTCCGACGACTATAGGGTCGTCCCCACGCCCCGGTCCAAAGTTGGCCAGCCACCGACATGTCCGACGACTATAGAGTCGTCCCCACGACCCCGGGACTAGATTGGCCCGCCACCGTCATGTCCGACGACTATACGGTCGTCCCCACGACCCCGGGACTAGGTTGGCCCGCCCCCGACTTCTCCGACGACTATAGGTTGGTCCCCACGACCACTGGCCAAAGTTGCCCAGCCGCAGACATGTCCGACGACTATAGGGTCGTCCCTACCACCCCGGGACTAGGTTGGCCAGCCGCCGACATGTCCGACGTCTATAGGGTCGTCCCCTCGACCCCGGGGCTAGATTGCCCCGGCACCGTCACGTCCGACGACTATAGGGTCGTCTCCACGACCCCGGGCCTAGGTTGGCCAGTCACCGGCATTTCCGACGACTGTAGGGTCGTCTCCACGACCCCGGGACTAGGTTGGCCCGCCGCCGACTTGTCCGACGAGTATAGGGTCGTCCCTACCACCCCGGGACTAGGTTGGCCAGCCGCCGACATGTCCGACGTCTATAGGGTCGTCCCCTCGACCCCGGGGCTAGATTGCCCCGGCTCCGTCACGTCCGACGACTATAGGGTCGTCCCTACCACCCCCGGACTAGGTTGGCCAGCCGCCGACTTGGTCGACGACTATAGGGTCGTCCCCACGACCCCGGGACTAGGTTGGCCCGCCGCCGACTTGTTCGACGACTATAGGGTCGTCCCTACCACCCCGGGACTAGGTTGGCCAGCCGCCGACATGTCCGACGTCTATAGGGTCGTCCCCTCGACCCCGGGGCTAGATTGCCCCGGCTCCGTCACGTCCGACGACTATAGGGTCGTCTCCACGACCCCGGGACTAGGTTGGCCCGCCGCCGTCTTGTCCGACGACTATAGGGTCGTCCCCACGACCACGGGCCAAAGTTGCCCTGCCGCCGACATGTCCGACGACTATAGGGTCGTCCCCACGACCCCGGGACTAGGTTGGCCCGCCGCCGACATGTCCGACGACTATAGGGTCGTCCCCACGACCCCGGGACTAGATTGGCCGCCACCGTGATGTCCGACGACTATAGGGTCGTCTCCACGACCCCGGGACTAGGTTGGCCCGCCGCCGACTTGTCCGACGTCTATAGGGTCGTCCCCACGACCACGGGCCAATGTTGCCCTGCCGCCGACATGTCCGACGACTATAGGGTCGTCCCCACGATCCCGGGAATAGGTTGGCCCGCCGCCGACATGTCCGACGACTATACGGTCGTCCCCGCGACCCCGGGAGTAGGTTGGCCCGCCGCCGACTTGTACGACGACTATAGGGTCGTCCCCACGACCCCGGGACTAGATTGGCCAGCCGCCGACATGTCCGACAACTATAGGGTCCTCTCCACGACCCCGGGACTAGGTTGACCCGCCCCCGACTTGTCCGACGACTATAGGGTCGTCCCCACGACCACGGGCCAAAGTTGCCCTGCCGCCGACATGTCCGACGACTATAGGGTCGTCCCCACGAACCCGGGACTAGGTTGGCCAGTCACCGACATATCCGACGACTATAGGGTCGTCCCCACGACCACGGGCCAAAGTTGCCCTGGCGCCGACATGTCCGACGACTATAGGGTCGTCCCCACGACCCCGGGTCTAGGTTGGCCCGCCGCCGACTTTTCCGACGACTATGGGGTCGTCCCCACGACCCCGGGAGTAGGTTGGCCCGCCGCCGACTTGTCCGACGACTATAGGGTCGTCCACACGACGCCGGGACTAAGTTGGCCAGACGCCGACACGTCCGACGACTATAGGGTCGTCCCCACGACCCCGGGACTAGGTTGGCCCGCCGCCGACTTATCCGACGACTATAGGGTCGTCCCCACGACCCCGGGAATAGGTTGGCCCGCCGCCGACTTGTCCGACGACTATAGGGTCGTCCCTACCACCCCCGGACTAGGTTGGCCAGCCGCCGACTTGGTCGACGACTATAGGGTCGTCCCCACGACCCCAGGACTAGGTTGGCCCGCCGCCGACTTGTCCGACGACTATAGGGTCGTCCCTACCACCCCGGGACTAGGTTGGCCAGCCGCCGACATGTCCGACGTCTATAGGGTCGTCCCCTCGACCCCGGGGCTAGATTGCCCCGGCTCCGTCACGTCCGACGACTATAGGGTCGTCTCCACGACCCCGGGACTAGGTTGGCCAGTCACCGGCATGTCCGACGACTATAGGGTCGTCTCCACGACCCCGGGACTAGGTTGGCCCGCCGCCGACTTGTCCGACGACTATAGGGTCGTCCCCACGACCTCGGGACTAGGTTGGCCAGCCGCCGGCATGTCCGACAACTATAGGGTCGTCTCCACGACCCCGGGACTAGGTTGGCCCGCCGCCGACTTTTCCGACGACTAAGGGGTCGTCCACACGACCCCGGGACTAGGTTGGCCCGCCGCCGACTTGTCCGACGACTATAGGATCGTCCCTACCACCCCCGGACTAGGTTGGCCAGCCGCCGACTTGGTCGACGACTATAGGGTCGTCCCCACGACCCCGGGACTAGGTTGGCCCGCCGCCGACTTGTCCGACGACTATAGGGTCGTCCCTACCACCCCGGGACTAGATTGCCCCGGCACCGTCATGTCCGACGACTATAGGGTCGTCCCCACGTCCCCGGGACTAGATTGGCCCGCCACCGTCATGTCCGACGACTATACGGTCGTCCCCGCGACCCCGGGACTAGGTTGGCCCGCCGCCGACGTGTCCGACAACTATAGGGTCGTCTCCACGACCCCGGGACCAGGTTGGCCCGCCGCCGACTTGTCCGACGACTATAGGGTCGTCCCCACGACCACGGGCCAATGTTGCCCTGCCGCCGACATGTCCGACGGCTATAGGGTCGTCCCCACGACCCCGGGACTAGGTTGGCCCGCCGCCGACATGTCCGACGACTATAGGGTCGTCCCCACGCCCCGGTCCAAAGTTGGCCAGCCGCCGACATGTCCGACGACTATAGGGTCGACCCCACGACCCCGGGACTAGATTGGCCCGCCACCGTCATGTCCGACGACTATACGGTCGTCCCCGCGACCCTGGGACTAGGTTGGCCCGCCGCCGACTTGTCCGACGACTATAGGGTCGTCCCCACGCCCCGGGCCAAAGTTGGCCAGCCGCCGACATGTCCGACGACTATAGGGTCGTCCCCACGACCCCGGGTCTAGGTTGGCCCGCCGCCGACTTTTCCGTCGACTATGGGGTCGTCCCCACGACCCCGGGACTAGGTTGGCCCGCCGCCGACTTGTCCGACGACTATAGGGTCGTCCCCACGACCCCGGGACTAGATTGGCCGCCACCGTGATGTCCGTCGACTATAGGGTCGTCTCCACGACCCCGGGACTAGGTTGGCCCGCCGCCGACTTGTCCGACGACTATAGGGTCGTCCCCCGACCACGGGCCAAAGTTGCCCTGCCGCCGACATGTCCGACGACTATAGGGTCGTCCCCACGACCCCGGGACTAGGTTGGCCCGCCGCCGACATGTCCGACGACTATAGGGTCGTCTCCACGACCCCGGGACTAGGTTGGCCCGCCGCCGACTTGTCCGACGACTATAGGGTCGTCTCCACGACCACAGGCCAAAGTTGCCCAGCCGCCGACATGTCCGACGACTATAGGGTCGTCCCCACGACCACGGGCCAAAGTTGCCCTGCCGCCGACATGTCCGACGACTATAGGGTCGTCCCCACGACCCCGGGACTAGGTTGGCCTGCCGCCGACATGTCCGACGACTATAGGGTCGTCCCCACGCCCCGGGCCAAAGTTGGCCAGCCGCCGACATGTCCGACGACTATAGGGTCGTCCCCACGACCCCGGGACTAGATTGGCCCGCCACCGTCATGTCCGACGACTATACGGTCGTCCCCGCGACCCCGGGACTAGGTTGGCCCGCCGCCGACGTGTCCTACGACTATGGGGTCGTCCCCACGACCACGAGACTAGGTTGGCCAGCCGCCGACATGTCCGACGACTATAGGGTCGTCCCACGAACCCGGGACTAGGTTGGCCAGTCACCGACATATCCGACGACTATAGGGTCGTCCCCACGCCCCGGGCCAAAGTTGGCCAGCCGCCGACATGTCCGACGACTATAGGGTCGTCCCCACGACCCCGGGTCTAGATTGGCCCGCCACCGTCATGTCCGACGACTATTCGGTCGTGCCCGCGACCCCGGGACTAGGTTGGCCCGCCGCCGACGTGTCCTACGACTATGGGGTCGTCCCCACGACCACGAGACTAGGTTGGCCGGCCGCCGACTTGTCCGACGACTATAGGGTCGTCCCCACGACCCCGGGACTAGGTTGGCCCGCCGCCGACATGTCCGACGACTACAGGGTCGTCCCCACGACCCCAGGACTAGATTGCCACGCCACCGTCATGTCCCACGACTATAGGGTCGTCCCCACGACCACGGGCCAAAGTTGGCCAGCCACCGTCATGTCCGACGAGTATAGGGTCGTCCCCACGACCCCGGAACTAGCATGGCCCGCCGCCGACTTGTCCGACGACTATAGGGTCGTCCCTACCAACCCGGGACTAGGTTGGCCAGCCTCCGACATATCCGACGACTATAGGGTCGTCCCCACGAACCCGGGACTAGGTTGGCCCGCCGCCGACTTGTCCGACGACTATAGGGTCGTCCCCACGACCCCGGACTAGATTGGCCCGCCACCGTCATGTCCGACGACTATAGGGTCGTCCCCACGACCCCGGGACTAGGTTGGCCCGCCGCCGACTTGTCCGACGACTATAGGGTCGTCCCCATGACCACGGGCCAAAGTTGCCCAGCCGCCGACATGTCCGACGACTATAGGGTCGTCCCCACGACCCCGGGACAAGGTTGGCCCGCCGCCGACTTGTCCGACGACTATAGGGTCGTCCCCACGACCCCGGGACTAGGTTGGCCAGCCGCCGACATGTCCGCCGACTATAGGGTCGTCCCCACGACCCCGGGACTAGATTGGCCCACCACCGTCATGTCCGACGACTACAGGGTCGTCCCCACGAACCCGGGACTAGGTCGGCCCGCCGCCGACATGTCCGACGACTATAGGGTCGTCCCCACGACCCCGGGACTAGGTTGGCCCGCCGCCGACTTGTCCGACGACTATAGGGTCGTCCCCACGACCCCGGGTCTAGGTTGGCCCGCCACCGTCATGTCCGACGACTATAGGGTCGTCCCCACGACCCCGGGACAAGGTTGGCCCGCCGCCGACTTGTCCGACGACTATAGGGTCGTCCCCACGACCCCGGGACTAGGTTGGCCAGCCGCCGACATGTCCGCCGACTATAGGGTCGTCCCTACCACCCCGGGACTAGGTTCGCCAGCCGCCGACATGTCCGACGACTATAGGGTCGTCCCCACAACACCGGGGCTAGATTGGCCAGCCGCCGACATGTCCGACGACTATAGGGTCGTCCCAACGACCCCGGGATTAAGTTGGCCCGCCGCCGACTTGTCCGACGACTATAGGGTCGTCCCCACGACCACGGGCCAAAGTTGGTCAGCCGCCGACATGTCCGACGACTATAGGGTCGTCCCCACGACCCCGGGACTAGGTTGGCCCGCCGCCGACTTGTCCGACGACTATAGGGTCGTCCCCACGACCCCGGGACTAGGTTGGCCAGCCGCCGTCATGTCCGCCGACTATAGGGTCGTCCCTACCACCCCGGGACTAGGTTCGCCAGCCGCCGACAGGTCCGACGACTATAGGGTCGTACCCACGACCCCGGGAATAGTTTGGCCCGCCGCCGACATATCCGACGACTATAGGGTCGTCCCCACGACCCCGGGACTAGGTTGGCCAGCCGCCGTCATGTCCGCCGACTATAGGGTCGTCCCTACCACCCCGGGACTAGGTTCGCCAGCCGCCGACATGTCCGACGACTATAGGGTCGTACCCACGACCCCGGGAATAGTTTGGCCCGCCGCCGACATATCCGACGACTATAGGGTCGTCTCCACGACCCCGGGACTAGGTTGGCCCGCCGCCGACTTGTCCGACCACTATAGGGTCGTCCCCACGACCACGGGCCAAAGTTGGTCAGCCGCCGACATGTCCGACGACTATAGGGTCGTCCCACGACCCCGGGGCTAGATTGGCCCGCCACCGTCATGTCCGACGACTAATGGTTCGTCCCCACGACCCCGGGACTAGATTGGCCCGCCACCGTCATGTCCGACGCCTATAGGGTCGTCGCCACGACCCCGGGACTAGGTTGGCCCGCCGCCGACTTGTCCGACGACTATAGGGCCGTCCCCACGACCTCGGGACTAGGTTGGCCAGCCGCCGACATGTTCGATGACTATAGGGTCGTCCCCACGACCCCGGGACTAGGTTGGCCCGCCGCCGACTTGTCCGACGACTATAGGGTCGTCCCCACGACCACGGGCCAAAGTTGGTCAGCCGCCGACATGTCCGACGACTATAGGGGCGTCCCCACGACCCCCGGACTAGGTTGACCCGCCACCGTCATTTCCGACGACTATAGGGTCGTCGCCACGACCTCGGGACTAGGTTGGCCAGCCGCCGACATGTTCGACGACTATAGGGTCGTCCCCACGACCCCGGGACTAGGTTGGCCCGCCGCCGACTTGTCCGACGACTATAGGGTCGTCCCCACGACCACGGGCCAAAGTTGGTCAGCCGCCGACATGTCCGACGACTATAGGGGCGTCCCCACGACCCCCGGACTAGGTTGACCCGCCACCGTCATTTCCGACGACTATAGGGTCGTCCCCACTACCTCGGGACTAGGTTGGCCAGCCGCCGACATGTTCGACGACTATGGGGTCGTCCCCACGTCCCCCGGACTAGATTGCCCCGCCACCGTCATGTCCGACGACTATAGGGTCGTCTCCACGACCCCGGGACTAGGTTGGCCCGCCGCCGACTTGTCCGACGACTATAGGGGCGTCCCCACGAACCCCGGACTAGGTTGACCCGCCACCGTCATGTCCGACGACTATAGGGTCGTCTCCACGACCCCGGGACTAGGTTGGCCCGCCGCCGACTTGTCCGACGACTATAGGGTCGTCCCCATGACCACGGGCCAAAGTTGCCCAGCCGCCGACATGTCCGACGACTATAGGGTCGTCCCCACGACACCGGGACTAGATTAGTCAGCCGCCGACATGTCCGACGACTATAGGGTCGTCCCCACGACCCCGGGACTAGATTGGCCCGCCACCGTCATGTCCGACGACTACAGGGTCGTCCCCACGACCCCGGGACTAGATTGGCCCACCACCGTCATGTCCGACGACTACAGGGTCGTCCCCACGAACCCGGGACTAGGTCGGCCCGCCGCCGACATGTCCGACGACTATAGGGTCGTCCCCACGACCCCGGGACTAGGTTGGCCCGCCGCCGACTTGTCCGACGACTATAGGGTCGTCCCCACGACCCCGGGTCTAGGTTGGCCCGCCACCGTCATGTCCGACGACTATAGGGTCGTCCCCACGACCCCGGGACAAGGTTGGCCCGCCGCCGACTTGTCCGACGACTATAGGGTCGTCCCCACGACCCCGGGACTAGGTTGGCCAGCCGCCGACATGTCCGCCGACTATAGGGTCGTCCCTACCACCCCGGGACTAGGTTCGCCAGCCGCCGACATGTCCGACGACTATAGGGTCGTCCCCACAACACCGGGGCTAGATTGGCCAGCCGCCGACATGTCCGACGACTATAGGGTCGTCCCAACGACCCCGGGATTAAGTTGGCCAGCCGCCGACATGTCCGACGAGTTTGGGGTCGTCCCCACGACCACGGGCCAAAGTTGGTCAGCCGCCGACATGCCCGACGACTATAGGGTCGTCCCCACGACCCCGGGACTAGATTGGCCGAGCCGCCGACATGTCCGACGACTATAGGGTCGTCTCCACGACCCCGGGACTAGGTTGGTCCGCCGCCGACTTGTCCGACGACTATAGGGTCGTCCCCACGACCCCGGGACTAGGTTGGCCAGCCGCCGACATGTCCGCCGACTATAGGGTCGTCCCTACTACCCCGGGACTAGGTTCGCCAGCCGCCGACAGGTCCGACGACTATAGGGTCGTACCCACGACCCCGGGAATAGTTTGGCCCGCCGCCGACATATCCGACGACTATAGGGTCGTCTCCACGACCCCGGGACTAGGTTGGCCCGCCGCCGACTTGTCCGACGACTATAGGGTCGTCCCCACGACCACGGGCCAAAGTTGGTCAGCCGCCGACATGTCCGACGACTATAGGGTCGTCCCCACGACCCCGGGACTAGGTTGGCCCGCCGCCGACTTGTCCGACGACTATAGGGTCGTCCCCACGACCCCGGGACTAGGTTGGCCAGCCGCCGTCATGTCCGCCGACTATAGGGTCGTCCCTACCACCCCGGGACTAGGTTCGCCAGCCGCCGACATGTCCGACGACTATAGGGTCGTACCCACGACCCCGGGAATAGTTTGGCCCGCCGCCGACATATCCGACGACTATAGGGTCGTCTCCACGACCCCGGGACTAGGTTGGCCCGCCGCCGACTTGTCCGACCACTATAGGGTCGTGCCCACGACCACGGGCCAAAGTTGGTCAGCCGCCGACATGTCCGACGACTATAGGGTCGTCCCCACGACCCCGGGGCTAGATTGGCCCGCCACCGTCATGTCCGACGACTAATGGTTCGTCCCCACGACCCCGGGACTAGATTGGCCCGCCACCGTCATGTCCGACGCCTATAGGGTCGTCGCCACGACCCCGGGACTAGGTTGGCCCGCCGCCGACTTGTCCGACGACTATAGGGCCGTCCCCACGACCTCGGGACTAGGTTGGCCAGCCGCCGACATGTTCGATGACTATAGGGTCGTCCCCACGACCCCGGGACTAGGTTGGCCCGCCGCCGACTTGTCCGACGACTATAGGGTCGTCCCCACGACCACGGGCCAAAGTTGGTCAGCCGCCGACATGTCCGACGACTATAGGGGCGTCCCCACGACCCCCGGACTAGGTTGACCCGCCACCGTCATTTCCGACGACTATAGGGTCGTCGCCACGACCTCGGGACTAGGTTGGCCAGCCGCCGACATGTTCGACGACTATAGGGTCGTCCCCACGACCCCGGGACTAGGTTGGCCCGCCGCCGACTTGTCCGACGACTATAGGGTCGTCCCCACGACCACGGGCCAAAGTTGGTCAGCCGCCGACATGTCCGACGACTATAGGGGCGTCCCCACGACCCCCGGACTAGGTTGACCCGCCACCGTCATTTCCGACGACTATAGGGTCGTCCCCACTACCTCGGGACTAGGTTGGCCAGCCGCCGACATGTTCGACGACTATGGGGTCGTCCCCACGTCCCCCGGACTAGATTGCCCCGCCACCGTCATGTCCGACGACTATAGGGTCGTCTCCACGACCCCGGGACTAGGTTGGCCCGCCGCCGACTTGTCCGACGACTATAGGGGCGTCCCCACGAACCCCGGACTAGGTTGACCCGCCACCGTCATGTCCGACGACTATAGGGTCGTCTCCACGACCCCGGGACTAGGCTGGCCCGCCGCCGACTTGTCCGACGACTATAGGGTCGTCCCCATGACCACGGGCCAAAGTTGCCCAGCCGCCGACATGTCCGACGACTATAGGGTCGTCCCCACGACCCCGGGGCTAGATTGGCCCGCCACCGTCATGTCCGACGACTAATGGTTCGTCCCCACGACCCCGGGAATAGATTGGCCCGCCACCGTCATGTCCGACGCCTATAGGGTCGTCGCCACGACCCCGGGACTAGGTTGGCCCGCCGCCGACTTGTCCGACGACTATAGGGCCGTCCCCACGACCTCGGGACTAGGTTGGCCAGCCGCCGACATGTCCGACGACTATAGGGTCGTCCCCACGACCCCGGGACTAGGTTGGCCCGCCGCCGACTTGTCCGACGACTATAGGGTCGTCCCCACGACCCCGGGTCTAGGTTGGCCCGCCACCGTCATGTCCGACGACTATAGGGTCGTCCCCACGACGCCGGGACAAGGTTGGCCCGCCGCCGACTTGTCCGACGACTATAGGGTCGTCCCCACGACCCCGGGACTAGGTTGGCCAGCCGCCGACATGTCCGCCGACTATAGGGTCGTCCCTACCACCCCGGGACTAGGTTCGCCAGCCGCCGACATGTCCGACGACTATAGGGTCGTCCCCACAACACCGGGGCTAGATTGGCCAGCCGCCGACATGTCCGACGACTATAGGGTCGTCCCAACGACCCCGGGATTAAGTTGGCCAGCCGCCGACATGTCCGACGAGTTTGGGGTCGTCCCCACGACCACGGGCCAAAGTTGGTCAGCCGCCGACATGCCCGACGACTATAGGGTCGTCCCCACGACCCCGGGACTAGATTGGCCGAGCCGCCGACATGTCCGACGACTATAGGGTCGTCTCCACGACCCCGGGACTAGGTTGGTCCGCCGCCGACTTGTCCGACGACTATAGGGTCGTCCCCACGACCCCGGGACTAGGTTGGCCAGCCGCCGACATGTCCGCCGACTATAGGGTCGTCCCTACCACCCCGGGACTAGGTTCGCCAGCCGCCGACAGGTCCGACGACTATAGGGTCGTACCCACGACCCCGGGAATAGTTTGGCCCGCCGCCGACATATCCGACGACTATAGGGTCGTCTCCACGACCCCGGGACTAGGTTGGCCCGCCGCCGACTTGTCCGACGACTATAGGGTCGTCCCCCACGACCACGGGCCAAAGTTGGTCAGCCGCCGACATGTCCGACGACTATAGGGTCGTCCCCACGACCCCGGGACTAGGTTGGCCCGCCGCCGACTTGTCCGACGACTATAGGGTCGTCCCCACGACCCCGGGACTAGGTTGGCCAGCCGCCGTCATGTCCGCCGACTATAGGGTCGTCCCTACCACCCCGGGACTAGGTTCGCCAGCCGCCGACAGGTCCGACGACTATAGGGTCGTACCCACGACCCCGGGAATAGTTTGGCCCGCCGCCGACATATCCGACGACTATAGGGTCGTCCCCACGACCCCGGGACTAGGTTGGCCAGCCGCCGTCATGTCCGCCGACTATAGGGTCGTCCCTACCACCCCGGGACTAGGTTCGCCAGCCGCCGACATGTCCGACGACTATAGGGTCGTACCCACGACCCCGGGAATAGTTTGGCCCGCCGCCGACATATCCGACGACTATAGGGTCGTCTCCACGACCCCGGGACTAGGTTGGCCCGCCGCCGACTTGTCCGACCACTATAGGGTCGTCCCCACGACCACGGGCCAAAGTTGGTCAGCCGCCGACATGTCCGACGACTATAGGGTCGTCCCACGACCCCGGGGCTAGATTGGCCCGCCACCGTCCATGTCCGACGACTAATGGTTCGTCCCCACGACCCCGGGACTAGATTGGCCCGCCACCGTCATGTCCGACGCCTATAGGGTCGTCGCCACGACCCCGGGACTAGGTTGGCCCGCCGCCGACTTGTCCGACGACTATAGGGCCGTCCCCACGACCTCGGGACTAGGTTGGCCAGCCGCCGACATGTTCGATGACTATAGGGTCGTCCCCACGACCCCGGGACTAGGTTGGCCCGCCGCCGACTTGTCCGACGACTATAGGGTCGTCCCCACGACCACGGGCCAAAGTTGGTCAGCCGCCGACATGTCCGACGACTATAGGGGCGTCCCCCACGACCCCCGGACTAGGTTGACCCGCCACCGTCATTTCCGACGACTATAGGGTCGTCGCCACGACCTCGGGACTAGGTTGGCCAGCCGCCGACATGTTCGACGACTATAGGGTCGTCCCCACGACCCCGGGACTAGGTTGGCCCGCCGCCGACTTGTCCGACGACTATAGGGTCGTCCCCACGACCACGGGCCAAAGTTGGTCAGCCGCCGACATGTCCGACGACTATAGGGGCGTCCCCACGACCCCCGGACTAGGTTGACCCGCCACCGTCATTTCCGACGACTATAGGGTCGTCCCCACTACCTCGGGACTAGGTTGGCCAGCCGCCGACATGTTCGACGACTATGGGGTCGTCCCCACGTCCCCCGGACTAGATTGCCCCGCCACCGTCATGTCCGACGACTATAGGGTCGTCTCCACGACCCCGGGACTAGGTTGGCCCGCCGCCGACTTGTCCGACGACTATAGGGGCGTCCCCACGAACCCCGGACTAGGTTGACCCGCCACCGTCATGTCCGACGACTATAGGGTCGTCCTCCACGACCCCGGGACTAGGTTGGCCCGCCGCCGACTTGTCCGACGACTATAGGGTCGTCCCCATGACCACGGGCCAAAGTTGCCCAGCCGCCGACATGTCCGACGACTATAGGGTCGTCCCCACGACACCGGGACTAGATTAGTCAGCCGCCGACATGTCCGACGACTATAGGGTCGTCCCCACGACCCCGGGACTAGATTGGCCCGCCACCGTCATGTCCGACGACTACAGGGTCGTCCCCACGACCCCGGGACTAGATTGGCCCACCACCGTCATGTCCGACGACTACAGGGTCGTCCCCACGAACCCGGGACTAGGTCGGCCCGCCGCCGACATGTCCGACGACTATAGGGTCGTCCCCACGACCCCGGGACTAGGTTGGCCCGCCGCCGACTGTCCGACGACTATAGGGTCGTCCCCACGACCCCGGGTCTAGGTTGGCCCGCCACCGTCATGTCCGACGACTATAGGGTCGTCCCCACGACCCCGGGACAAGGTTGGCCCGCCGCCGACTTGTCCGACGACTATAGGGTCGTCCCCACGACCCCGGGACTAGGTTGGCCAGCCGCCGACATGTCCGCCGACTATAGGGTCGTCCCTACCACCCCGGGACTAGGTTCGCCAGCCGCCGACATGTCCGACGACTATAGGGTCGTCCCCACAACACCGGGGCTAGATTGGCCAGCCGCCGACATGTCCGACGACTATAGGGTCGTCCCAACGACCCCGGGATTAAGTTGGCCAGCCGCCGACATGTCCGACGAGTTTGGGGTCGTCCCCACGACCACGGGCCAAAGTTGGTCAGCCGCCGACATGCCCGACGACTATAGGGTCGTCCCCACGACCCCGGGACTAGATTGGCCGAGCCGCCGACATGTCCGACGACTATAGGGTCGTCTCCACGACCCCGGGACTAGGTTGGTCCGCCGCCGACTTGTCCGACGACTATAGGGTCGTCCCCACGACCCCGGGACTAGGTTGGCCAGCCGCCGACATGTCCGCCGACTATAGGGTCGTCCCTACTACCCCGGGACTAGGTTCGCCAGCCGCCGACAGGTCCGACGACTATAGGGTCGTACCCACGACCCCGGGAATAGTTTGGCCCGCCGCCGACATATCCGACGACTATAGGGTCGTCTCCACGACCCCGGGACTAGGTTGGCCCGCCGCCGACTTGTCCGACGACTATAGGGTCGTCCCCACGACCACGGGCCAAAGTTGGTCAGCCGCCGACATGTCCGACGACTATAGGGTCGTCCCCACGACCCCGGGACTAGGTTGGCCCGCCGCCGACTTGTCCGACGACTATAGGGTCGTCCCCACGACCCCGGGACTAGGTTGGCCAGCCGCCGTCATGTCCGCCGACTATAGGGTCGTCCCTACCACCCCGGGACTAGGTTCGCCAGCCGCCGACATGTCCGACGACTATAGGGTCGTACCCACGACCCCGGGAATAGTTTGGCCCGCCGCCGACATATCCGACGACTATAGGGTCGTCTCCACGACCCCGGGACTAGGTTGGCCCGCCGCCGACTTGTCCGACCACTATAGGGTCGTGCCCACGACCACGGGCCAAAGTTGGTCAGCCGCCGACATGTCCGACGACTATAGGGTCGTCCCCACGACCCCGGGGCTAGATTGGCCCGCCACCGTCATGTCCGACGACTAATGGTTCGTCCCCACGACCCCGGGACTAGATTGGCCCGCCACCGTCATGTCCGACGCCTATAGGGTCGTCGCCACGACCCCGGGACTAGGTTGGCCCGCCGCCGACTTGTCCGACGACTATAGGGCCGTCCCCACGACCTCGGGACTAGGTTGGCCAGCCGCCGACATGTTCGATGACTATAGGGTCGTCCCCACGACCCCGGGACTAGGTTGGCCCGCCGCCGACTTGTCCGACGACTATAGGGTCGTCCCCACGACCACGGGCCAAAGTTGGTCAGCCGCCGACATGTCCGACGACTATAGGGGCGTCCCCACGACCCCCGGACTAGGTTGACCCGCCACCGTCATTTCCGACGACTATAGGGTCGTCGCCACGACCTCGGGACTAGGTTGGCCAGCCGCCGACATGTTCGACGACTATAGGGTCGTCCCCACGACCCCGGGACTAGGTTGGCCCGCCGCCGACTTGTCCGACGACTATAGGGTCGTCCCCACGACCACGGGCCAAAGTTGGTCAGCCGCCGACATGTCCGACGACTATAGGGGCGTCCCCACGACCCCCGGACTAGGTTGACCCGCCACCGTCATTTCCGACGACTATAGGGTCGTCCCCACTACCTCGGGACTAGGTTGGCCAGCCGCCGACATGTTCGACGACTATGGGGTCGTCCCCACGTCCCCCGGACTAGATTGCCCCGCCACCGTCATGTCCGACGACTATAGGGTCGTCTCCACGACCCCGGGACTAGGTTGGCCCGCCGCCGACTTGTCCGACGACTATAGGGGCGTCCCCACGAACCCCGGACTAGGTTGACCCGCCACCGTCATGTCCGACGACTATAGGGTCGTCTCCACGACCCCGGGACTAGGCTGGCCCGCCGCCGACTTGTCCGACGACTATAGGGTCGTCCCCATGACCACGGGCCAAAGTTGCCCAGCCGCCGACATGTCCGACGACTATAGGGTCGTCCCCACGACCCCGGGGCTAGATTGGCCCGCCACCGTCATGTCCGACGACTAATGGTTCGTCCCCACGACCCCGGGAATAGATTGGCCCGCCACCGTCATGTCCGACGCCTATAGGGTCGTCGCCACGACCCCGGGACTAGGTTGGCCCGCCGCCGACTTGTCCGACGACTATAGGGCCGTCCCCACGACCTCGGGACTAGGTTGGCCAGCCGCCGACATGTTCGATGACTATAGGGTCGTCCCCACGACCCCGGGACTAGGTTGGCCCGCCGCCGACTTGTCCGACGACAATAGGGTCGTCCCCACGACCACGGGCCAAAGTTGGTCAGCCGCCGACATGTCCGACGACTATAGGGGCGTCCCCACGACCCCCGGACTAGGTTGACCCGCCACCGTCATTTCCGACGACTATAGGGTCGTCGCCACGACCTCGGGACTAGGTTGGCCAGCCGCCGACATGTTCGACGACTATAGGGTCGTCCCCACGACCCCGGGACTAGGTTGGCCCGCCGCCGACTTGTCCGACGACTATAGGGTCGTCCCCACGACCACGGGCCAAAGTTGGTCAGCCGCCGACATGTCCGACGACTATAGGGGCGTCCCCACGACCCCCGGACTAGGTTGACCCGCCACCGTCATTTCCGACGACTATAGGGTCGTCCCCACTACCTCGGGACTAGGTTGGCCAGCCGCCGACATGTTCGACGACTATGGGGTCGTCCCCACGTCCCCCGGACTAGATTGCCCCGCCACCGTCATGTCCGACGACTATAGGGTCGTCTCCACGACCCCGGGACTAGGTTGGCCCGCCGCCGACTTGTCCGACGACTATAGGGGCGTCCCCACGAACCCCGGACTAGGTTGACCCGCCACCGTCATGTCCGACGACTATAGGGTCGTCTCCACGACCCCGGGACTAGGTTGGCCCGCCGCCGACTTGTCCGACGACTATAGGGTCGTCCCCATGACCACGGGCCAAAGTTGCCCAGCCGCCGACATGTCCGACGACTATAGGGTCGTCCCCACGACACCGGGACTAGATTAGTCAGCCGCCGACATGTCCGACGACTATAGGGTCGTCCCCACGACCCCGGACTAGATTGGCCCGCCACCGTCATGTCCGACGACTATAGGGTCGTCCCCACGACCCCGGGACTAGGTTGGCCCGCCGCCGGCTTGTCCGACGACTATAGGGTCGTCCCCATGACCACGGGCCAAAGTTGCCCAGCCGCCGACATGTCCGACGACTATAGGGTCGTCCCCACGACCCCGGGACAAGGTTGGCCCGCCGCCGACTTGTCCGACGACTATAGGGTCGTCCCCACGACCCCGGGACTAGGTTGGCCAGCCGCCGACATGTCCGCCGACTATAGGGTCGTCCCTACCACCCCGGGACTAGGTTCGCCAGCCGCCGACATGTCCGACGACTATAGGGTCGTCCCCACAACCCCGGGGCTAGATTGGCCAGCCGCCGACATGTCCGACGACTATAGGGTCGTTCCCACGACCCCGGGATTAAGTTGGTCAGCCGCCGACATGTCCGACGACTATAGGGTCGTCCCCACGACCCCGGGACTAGATTGGCCCGCCACCATCATGTCCGACGACTATAGGGTCGTCCCCACGACCCCGGGAATAGTTTGGCCCGCCGCCGACATATCCGACGACTATAGGGTCGTCCCCACGACCCCGGGACTAGATTGGCCCGCCACCATCATGTCCGACGACTATAGGGTCGTCTCCACGACCCCGGGACTAGGTTGGCCCGCCGCCGACTTGTCCGACCACTATAGGGTCGTGCCCACGACCACGGGCCAAAGTTGGTCAGCCGCCGACATGTCCGACGACTATAGGGTCGTCCCCACGACCCCGGGGCTAGATTGGCCCGCCACCGTCATGTCCGACGACTAATGGTTCGTCCCCACGACCCCGGGACTAGATTGGCCCGCCACCGTCATGTCCGACGCCTATAGGGTCGTCGCCACGACCCCGGGACTAGGTTGGCCCGCCGCCGACTTGTCCGACGACTATAGGGCCGTCCCCACGACCTCGGGACTAGGTTGGCCAGCCGCCGACATGTTCGATGACTATAGGGTCGTCCCCACGACCCCGGGACTAGGTTGGCCCGCCGCCGACTTGTCCGACGACTATAGGGTCGTCCCCACGACCACGGGCCAAAGTTGGTCAGCCGCCGACATGTCCGACGACTATAGGGGCGTCCCCACGACCCCCGGACTAGGTTGACCCGCCACCGTCATTTCCGACGACTATAGGGTCGTCGCCACGACCTCGGGACTAGGTTGGCCAGCCGCCGACATGTTCGACGACTATAGGGTCGTCCCCACGACCCCGGGACTAGGTTGGCCCGCCGCCGACTTGTCCGACGACTATAGGGTCGCCCCCACGACCACGGGCCAAAGTTGGTCAGCCGCCGACATGTCCGACGACTATAGGGGCGTCCCCACGACCCCCGGACTAGGTTGACCCGCCACCGTCATTTCCGACGACTATAGGGTCGTCCCCACTACCTCGGGACTAGGTTGGCCAGCCGCCGACATGTTCGACGACTATGGGGTCGTCCCCACGTCCCCCGGACTAGATTGCCCCGCCACCGTCATGTCCGACGACTATAGGGTCGTCTCCACGACCCCGGGACTAGGTTGGCCCGCCGCCGACTTGTCCGACGACTATAGGGGCGTCCCCACGAACCCCGGACTAGGTTGACCCGCCACCGTCATGTCCGACGACTATAGGGTCGTCTCCACATCCCCGGGACTAGGTTGGCCCGCCGCCGACTTGTCCGACGACTATAGGGTCGTCCCCATGACCACGGGCCAAAGTTGCCCAGCCGCCGACATGTCCGACGACTATAGGGTCGTCCCCACGACCCCGGGGCTAGATTGGCCCGCCACCGTCATGTCCGACGACTAATGGTTCGTCCCCACGACCCCGGGACTAGATTGGCCCGCCACCGTCATGTCCGACGCCTATAGGGTCGTCGCCACGACCCCGGGACTAGGTTGGCCCGCCGCCGACTTGTCCGACGACTATAGGGCCGTCCCCACGACCTCGGGACTAGGTTGGCTAGCCGCCGACATGTTCGATGACTATAGGGTCGTCCCCACGACCCCGGGACTAGGTTGGCCCGCCGCCGACTTGTCCGACGACTATAGGGTCGTCCCCACGACCACGGGCCAAAGTTGGTCAGCCGCCGACATGTCCGACGACTATAGGGGCGTCCCCACGACCCCCGGACTAGGTTGACCCGCCACCGTCATTTCCAACGACTATAGGGTCGTCGCCACGACCTCGGGACTAGGTTGGCCAGCCGCCGACATGTTCGACGACTATAGGGTCGTCCCCACGACCCCGGGACTAGGTTGGCCCGCCGCCGACTTGTCCGACGACTATAGGGTCGTCCCCACGACCACGGGCCAAAGTTGGTCAGCCGCCGACATGTCCGACGACTATAGGGGCGTCCCCACGACCCCCGGACTAGGTTGACCCGCCACCGTCATTTCCGACGACTATAGGGTCGTCCCCACTACCTCGGGACTAGGTTGGCCAGCCGCCGACATGTTCGACGACTATGGGGTCGTCCCCACGTCCCCCGGACTAGATTGCCCCGCCACCGTCATGTCCGACGACTATAGGGTCGTCTCCACGACCCCGGGACTAGGTTGGCCCGCCGCCGACTTGTCCGACGACTATAGGGGCGTCCCCACGAACCCCGGACTAGGTTGACCCGCCACCGTCATGTCCGACGACTATAGGGTCGTCTCCACGACCCCGGGACTAGGTTGGCCCGCCGCCGACTTGTCCGACGACTATAGGGTCGTCCCCATGACCACGGGCCAAAGTTGCCCAGCCGCCGACATGTCCGACGACTATAGGGTCGTCCCCACGACACCGGGACTAGATTAGTCAGCCGCCGACATGTCCGACGACTATAGGGTCGTCCCCACGACCCCGGACTAGATTGGCCCGCCACCGTCATGTCCGACGACTATAGGGTCGTCCCCACGACCCCGGGACTAGGTTGGCCCGCCGCCGACTTGTCCGACGACTATAGGGTCGTCCCCATGACCACGGGCCAAAGTTGCCCAGCCGCCGACATGTCCGACGACTATAGGGTCGTCCCCACGACCCCGGGACAAGGTTGGCCCGCCGCCGACTTGTCCGACGACTATAGGGTCGTCCCCACGACCCCGGGACTAGGTTGGCCAGCCGCCGACATGTCCGCCGACTATAGGGTCGTCCCTACCACCCCGGGACTAGGTTCGCCAGCCGCCGACATGTCCGACGACTATAGGGTCGTCCCCACAACCCCGGGGCTAGATTGGCCAGCCGCCGACATGTCCGACGACTATAGGGTCGTTCCCACGACCCCGGGATTAAGTTGGTCAGCCGCCGACATGTCCGACGACTATAGGGTCGTCCCCACGACCCCGGGACTAGATTGGCCCGCCACCATCATGTCCGACGACTATAGGGTCGTCCCCACGACCCCGGGAATAGTTTGGCCCGCCGCCGACATATCCGACGACTATAGGGTCGTCCCCACGACCCCGGGACTAGATTGGCCCGCCACCATCATGTCCGACGACTATAGGGTCGTCCCCACGACCCCGGGACTAGGTTGGCCCGCCGCCGACTTGTCCGACGACTATAGGGTCGTCCCTCCCACCCCGGGACTAGGTTGGCCCGCCGCCGACTTGTCCGACGACTATAGGGTCGTCCCCACGACCCCGGGACTAGGTCGGCCCGCCGCCGACTTGTCCGACGACTATAGGGTCGTCCCCACGACCACGGGCCAAAGTTGCCCTGCCGCCGACATGTCCGACGACTATAGGGTCGTCCCCACGATCCCGGGACTAGGTTGGCCCGCCGCCGACATGTCCGACGACTATAGGGTCGTCCCCACGACCACTGGCCAAAGTTGCCCAGCCGCCGACATGTCCGACGACTATAGGGTCGTCCCCACGACCCCGGGACTAAGTTGGCCCGCCGCCGACTTGTCCGACGACTATAGGGTCGTCCCTCCCACCCCGGGACTAGGTTGACCCGCCGCCGACTTGTCCGACGACTATAGGGTCGTCCCCACGACCCCGGGACTAGGTCGGCCCGCCGCCGACTTGTCCGACGACTATAGGGTCGTCCCCACGACCCCGGGATTAGGTTGGCCAGCCGCCGACATGTCCGACGACTATACGGCTGTCCTCACGACCACGAGACTAGGTTGGCCAGCCGCCGACATGTCCGACGACTATAGGGCCGTCCCCACGACCCCGGGACTAGGTTGGCCCGCCGCCAACTTGTCCGACGACTATAGGGTCGTCCCCACGACCCCGGGTCTAGGTTGGCCCGCCGTCGACATGTCCGACGACTATAGGGTCGTCCCCACGACCCCGGTTCTAGGTTGGCCCGCCGTCGACATGTCCGACGACTATAGGGTCGTCCCCACGCCCCGGGCCAAAGTTGGCTAGCCGCCGACATGTCCGACGACTATAGGGTCGTCCCCACGACCCCGGGTCTAGGTTGGCCCGCCGCCGTCATGTCCGACGACTATACGGCCGTCCCCACGACCACGAGACTAGGTTGGCCAGCCGCCGACATGTCCGACGACTATAGGGTCGTCCCCACCACCCCGGGTCTAGGTTGGCCAGCCGCCGACATGTCCGACGACTATAGGGTCGTCCCCACGACCACGGGCCAAAGTTGGCTAGCCGCCGACATGTCCGACGACTATAGGGTCGTCCCCACGACCCCGGTTCTAGGTTGGCCCGCCGCCGACTTGTCCGACGACTATAGGGTCGTCCCCACGACCCCGGGACTAGGTTGGCCAGCCGCCGACATGTCCGACGACTATACGGTCGTCCCCACGACCACGAGACTAGGTTGGCCCGCCGCCGACGTGTCCTACGACTATGGGGTCGTCCCCACGACCACGAGACTAGGTTGGCCGGCCGCCGACTTGTCCGACGACTATAGGGTCGTCCCCACGACCCCGGGACTAGGTTGGCCCGCCGCCGACATGTCCGACGACTACAGGGTCGTCCCCACGACCCCAGGACTAGATTGCCACGCCACCGTCATGTCCCACGACTATAGGGTCGTCCCCACGACCACGGGCCAAAGTTGGCCAGCCACCGTCATGTCCGACGAGTATAGGGTCGTCCCCACGACCCCGGAACTAGCATGGCCCGCCGCCGACTTGCGCGACGACTATAGGGTCGTCCCTACCAACCCGGGACTAGGTTGGCCAGCCTCCGACATATCCGACGACTATAGGGTCGTCCCGACGACCACGGGCCAAAGTTGGCCAGCCACCGTCATGTCCGACGAGTATAGGGTCGTCCCCACGACCCCGGGACTAGGTTGGCCCGCCGCCGACTTGTCCGACGACTATAGGGTCGTCCCCGCGACCACGGGACTAGGTTGGCCCGCCGCCAACATGTCCGACGACTATAGGGTCGTCCCCACGGCCCCGAGACTAGATTGGCCTACGACCGTCATGTCCGACGACTACAGGGTCGTCCCCACGACCCCAGGACTAGGTTGGCCAGCCGCCGACATGTCCGACGACTATAGGGTCGTCCCCACGCCCCCGGGACTAGATTGGCCCGCCACCGTCATGTCCGACGACTACAGGGTCGTCCCCACGACCCCGGGACTAGATTGGCCCACCACCGTCATGTCCGACGACTACAGGGTCGTCCCCACGAACCCAGGACTAGGTCGGCCCGCCGCCGACATGTCCGACGACTATAGGGTCGTCCCCACGACCCCGGGACTAGGTTGGCCCGCCGCCGACTTGTCCGACGACTATAGGGTCGTCCCCACGACCCCGGGTCTAGGTTGGCCGGCCGTCGACATGTCTGACGACTATAGGGTCGTCCCCACGCCCCGGGCCAAAGTTGGCTAGCCGCCGACATGTCCGACGACTATAGGGTCGTCCCCACGACCCCGGGTCTAGGTTGGCCCGCCGCCGAATTGTCCGACGACTATAGGGTCGTCCCTACCACCCCGGGACTAGGTTGGCCAGCCGCCGACATGTCCGACGACTATAGGGTCGTCCCCTCGACCCCGGGCCTACGTTGGCCCGCAGCCGACATGTCCGACGACTATAGGGTCGACCCCACGACTACGGGCCAAAGTTGGCCAGCCGCCGACATGTCCGACGACCATACGGTCGTCCCCCGGCCCCGGGACTAGATTGGCCCGCCACCGACTTGTCCGACGACTATAGGGTCGTCCCCACGACTACGGGCCAAAGTTGGCCAGCCGCCGACATGTCCGACGACCATACGGTCGTCCCCCGGCCCCGGGACTAGATTGGCCCGCCACCGACTTGTCCGACGACTATAGGGTCGTCCCCACGACCCCGGGACTATGTTGGCCCGCCGCCGAAATGTCCGACGACTATAGGGTCGTCCCCACGACCCCGGGACTATGTTGGCCTGCCGCCGACTTGTCCGACGACTATAGGGTCGTCCCCTCGACCCCGGGCCTACGTTGGCCCGCCGCCGACATGTCCGACGACTATAGGGTCGTCCCCTCGATCCCGGGCCTACGTTGGCCCGCCGCCGACATGTCCGACGACTATAGGGCCGTCCCCACGACCCTGGGACTAGATTGGCCCGCCACCGTCATGTCCGACGACTATAGGATCGTCCCCACCACTACGGGACAAAGTTGGCCAGCCGCCGACTTGTCCGACGACTATAGGGTCGTATCCACGACCCCGGGACTAGGTTGGCCCGCCGCCGACTTGTCCGACGACTATAGGGTCGGCCCCACGACCCCGGGCCTACGTTGGCCCGCCGCCGAAATGTCCGACGACTATAGGGTCGTCCCCACGGCCCTGGGACTAGATTGGCCCGCCACCGTCATGTCCGACGACTATAGGATCGACCCCACGACTACGGGCCAAAGTTGGCCAGCCGCCGACATGTCCGACGACCATACGGTCGTCCCCACGGCCCCGGGACTAGATTGGCCCGCCACCGACTTGTCCGACGACTATAGGGTCGTTCCCACGACCACTGGCCAAAGTTGCCCTGCCGCCGACATGTCCGACGACTATAGGGTCGTCCCCACGACCCCGGGCAAAAGTTGCCCTGCCGCCGACATGATCCGACGACTATAGGGTCGTCCCCACGACCCCGGTTCTAGGTGGGCCCGCCGCCGACTTGTCCGACGACTATAGGGTCGTCCCCACGACCCCGGGACTAGGTTGGCCAGCCGCCGACATGTCCGACGACTATACGGTTGTCCCCACGACCACGAGACTAGGTTGGCCAACCGCCGACATGTCCGACGACTATAGGGTCGTCCCCACGACCCCGGGACTAGGTTGGCCAGCCGCCGACATGTCCGCCGACTATAGGGTCGTCCCTACCACCCCGGGACTAGGTTCGCCAGCCGCCGACATGTCCGACGACTATAGGGTCGTCCCCACAACCCCGGGGCTAGATTGGCCAGCCGCCGACATGTCCGACGACTATAGGGTCGTCCCCACGACCCCGGGATTAAGTTGGTCAGCCGCCGACATGTCCGACGACTATAGGGTCGTCCCCACGACCCCGGGACTAGATTGGCCCGCCACCATCATGTCCGACGACTATAGGGTCGTCCCCACGACCCCGGGAATAGTTTGGCCCGCCGCCGACATATCCGACGACTATAGGGTCGTCCCCACGACCCCGGGACTAGATTGGCCCGCCACCATCATGTCCGACGACTATAGGGTCGTCCCCACGACCCCGGGACTAGGTTGGCCCGCCGCCGACTTGTCCGACGACTATAGGGTCGTCCCTCCCACCCCGGGACTAGGTTGGCCCGCCGCCGACTTGTCCGACGACTATAGGGTCGTCCCCACGACCCCGGGACTAGGTCGGCCCGCCGCCGACTTGTCCGACGACTATAGGGTCGTCCCCACGACCACGGGCCAAAGTTGCCCTGCCGCCGACATGTCCGACGACTATAGGGTCGTCCCCACGATCCCGGGACTAGGTTGGCCCGCCGCCGACATGTCCGACGACTATAGGGTCGTCCCCACGACCACTGGCCAAATTTGCCCAGCCGCCGACATGTCCGACGACTATAGGGTCGTCCCCACGACCCCGGGACTAGGTTGGCCCGCCGCCGACTTGTCCGACGACTATAGAGTCGTCCCTCCCACCCCGGGACTAGGTTGGCCCGCCGCCGACTTGTCCGACGACTATAGGGTCGTCCCCACGACCCCGGGACTAGGTCGGCCCGCCGCCGACTTGTCCGACGACTATAGGGTCGTCCCCACGACCCCGGGACTAGGTTGGCCAGCCGCCGACATGTCCGACGACTATACGGCCGTCCCCACGACCACGAGACTAGGTTGGCCAGCCGCCGACATGTCCGACGACTATAGGGCCGTCCCCACGACCCCGGGACTAGGTTGGCCCGCCGCCAACTTGTCCGACGACTATAGGGTCGTCCCCACGACCCCGGGTCTAGGTTGGCCCGCCGTCGACATGTCCGACGACTATAGGGTCGTCCCCACGACCCCGGTTCTAGGTTGGCCCGCCGCCGACTTGTCCGACGACTATAGGGTCGTCCCCACGACCCCGGGACTAGGTTGGCCAGCCGCCGACATGTCCGACGACTATACGGTTGTCCCCACGACCACGAGACTAGGTTGGCCAGCCGCCGACATGTCCGACGACTATAGGGTCGTCCCCACGACCCCGGGACTAGGTTGGCCCGCCGCCGACTTGTCCGACGACTATAGGGTCGTCCCCACGACCCCGGGTCTAGGTTGGCCCGCCGTCGACATGTCCGACGACTATAGGGTCGTCCCCACGCCCCGGGCCAAAGTTGGCTAGCCGCCGACATGTCCGACGACTATAGGGTCGTCCCCACGACCCCGGGTCTAGGTTGGCCCGCCGCCGTCATGTCCGACGACTATACGGCCGTCCCCACGACCACGAGACTAGGTTGGCCAGCCGCCGACATGTCCGACGACTATAGGGTCGTCCCCACCACCCCGGGTCTAGGTTGGCCAGCCGCCGACATGTCCGACGACTATAGGGTCGTCCCCACGACCACGGGCCAAAGTTGGCTAGCCGCCGACATGTCCGACGACTATAGGGTCGTCCCCACGACCCCGGTTCTAGGTTGGCCCGCCGCCGACTTGTCCGACGACTATAGGGTCGTCCCCACGACCCCGGGACTAGGTTGGCCAGCCGCCGACATGTCCGACGACTATACGGTCGTCCCCACGACCACGAGACTAGGTTGGCCCGCCGCCGACGTGTCCTACGACTATGGGGTCGTCCCCACGACCACGAGACTAGGTTGGCCGGCCGCCGACTTGTCCGACGACTATAGGGTCGTCCCCACGACCCCGGGACTAGGTTGGCCCGCCGCCGACATGTCCGACGACTACAGGGTCGTCCCCACGACCCCAGGACTAGATTGCCACGCCACCGTCATGTCCCACGACTATAGGGTCGTCCCCACGACCACGGGCCAAAGTTGGCCAGCCACCGTCATGTCCGACGAGTATAGGGTCGTCCCCACGACCCCGGAACTAGCATGGCCCGCCGCCGACTTGTCCGACGACTATAGGGTCGTCCCTACCAACCCGGGACTAGGTTGGCCAGCCTCCGACATATCCGACGACTATAGGGTCGTCCCGACGACCACGGGCCAAAGTTGGCCAGCCACCGTCATGTCCGACGAGTATAGGGTCGTCCCCACGACCCCGGGACTAGGTTGGCCCGCCGCCGACTTGTCCGACGACTATAGGGTCGTCCCCGCGACCACGGGACTAGGTTGGCCCGCCGCCAACATGTCCGACGACTATAGGGTCGTCCCCACGGCCCCGAGACTAGATTGTCCTACGACCGTCATGTCCGACGACTACAGGGTCGTCCCCACGACCCCAGGACTAGGTTGGCCAGCCGCCGACATGTCCGACGACTATAGGGTCGTCCCCACGCCCCCGGGACTAGATTGGCCCGCCACCGTCATGTCCGACGACTATAGGGTCGTCCCCACGCCCCGGGCCAAAGTTGGCTAGCCGCCGACATGTCCGACGACTATAGGGTCGTCCCCACGACCCCGGGTCTAGGTTGGCCCGCCGCCGACTTGTCCGACGACTATAGGGTCGTCCCTACCACCCCGGGACTAGGTTGGCCAGCCGCCGACATGTCCGACGACTATAGGGTCGTCCCCTCGACCCCGGGCCTACGTTGGCCCGCAGCCGACATGTCCGACGACTATAGGGTCGACCCCACGATTACGGGCCAAAGTTGGCCAGCCGCCGACATGTCCGACGACCATACGGTCGTCCCCCGGCCCCGGGACTAGATTGGCCCGCCACCGACTTGTCCGACGACTATAGGGTCGTCCCCACGACTACGGGCCAAAGTTGGCCAGCCGCCGACATGTCCGACGACCATACGGTCGTCCCCCGGCCCCGGGACTAGATTGGCCCGCCACCGACTTGTCCGACGACTATAGGGTCGTCCCCACGACCCCGGGACTATGTTGGCCCGCCGCCGAAATGTCCGACGACTATAGGGTCGTCCCCACGACCCCGGGACTATGTTGGCCTGCCGCCGACTTGTCCGACGACTATAGGGTCGTCCCCTCGACCCCGGGCCTACGTTGGCCCGCCGCCGACATGTCCGACGACTATAGGGTCGTCCCCTCGATCCCGGGCCTACGTTGGCCCGCCGCCGACATGTCCGACGACTATAGGGCCGTCCCCACGACCCTGGGACTAGATTGGCCCGCCACCGTCATGTCCGACGACTATAGGATCGTCCCCACCACTACGGGACAAAGTTGGCCAGCCGCCGACTTGTCCGACGACTATAGGGTCGTCTCCACGACCCCGGGACTAGGTTGGCCCGCCGCCGACTTGTCCGACGACTATAGGATCGGCCCCACGACCCCGGGCCTACGTTGGCCCGCCGCCGAAATGTCCGACGACTATAGGGTCGTCCCCACGGCCCTGGGACTAGATTGGCCCGCCACCGTCATGTCCGACGACTATAGGATCGACCCCACGACTACGGGCCAAAGTTGGCCAGCCGCCGACATGTCCGACGACCATACGGTCGTCCCCACGGCCCCGGGACTAGATTGGCCCGCCACCGACTTGTCCGACGACTATAGGGTCGTCCCCACGACCCCGGGACTATGTTGGCCTGCCGCCGACATGTCCGCCGTCTATAGGGTCGTCCCCACGACCCCGGGACTAGGTTGGCCCGCCGCCGACTTGTCCGACGACTATAGGGTCGTCCCCACGACCCCGGGTCTAGGTTGGCCCGCCGTCGACATGTCCGACGACTATAGGGTCGTCCCCACGCCCCGGGCCAAAGTTGGCTAGCCGCCGACATGTCCGACGACTATAGGGTCGTCCCCACGTCCCCGGGTCTAGGTTGGCCCGCCGCCGACTTGTCCGACGACTATAGGGTCGTTCCCACGACCACTGGCCAAAGTTGCCCTGCCGCCGACATGTCCGACGACTATAGGGTCGTCCCCACGACCCCGGGCAAAAGTTGCCCTGCCGCCGACATGATCCGACGACTATAGGGTCGTCCCCACGACCCCGGTTCTAGGTGGGCCCGCCGCCGACTTGTCCGACGACTATAGGGTCGTCCCCACGACCCCGGGACTAGGTTGGCCAGCCGCCGACATGTCCGACGACTATACGGTTGTCCCCACGACCACGAGACTAGGTTGGCCAACCGCCGACATGTCCGACGACTATAGGGTCGTCCCCACGACCCCGGGACTAGGTTGGCCCGCCGCCGACTTGTCCGACGACTATTGGGTCGTCCCTACCATCCCGGGACTAGGTTGGCCAGCCGCCGACATGTCCGACGACTATAGGGTCGTCCCCTCGACCCCGGGCCTACGTTGGCCCGCAGCCGACATGTCCGACGACTATAGGGTCGACCCCACGACTACGGGTCAAAGTTGGCCAGCCGCCGACATGTCCGACGACCATACGGTCGTCCCCCGGCCCCGGGACTAGATTGGCCCGCCACCGACTTGTCCGACGACTATAGGGTCGTCCCCACGACCACGAGACTAGGTTGGCCAGCCGCCGACATGTCCGACGACTATAGGGTCGTCCCCACGATCCCGGGGCTAGATTGGCCCGCCACCGTCATGTCCGACGACAATGGGGTCGTCCCAACGACCACGGGCCAAAGTTGGCCAGCCGCCGACATGTCCGCCGTCAATAGGGTCGCCCCCACGACCCCGGGGCTAGATTGGCCCGCCACCGTCATGTCCGACGACTATAGGGTCGTCCCCCGGCCGCGGGACTAGATTGGCCCGCCACCGACTTGTCCGACGACTATAGGGTCATCCCCACGACCCCGGGACTATGTTGGCCTGCCGCCGACTTGTCCGACGACTATAGGGTCGTCCCCACGACCGCGGGACTAGGTTGGCCAGCCGCCGACATGTCCGACGACTATACGGTCGTCCCCACGGCCCCAGGACTAGATTGGCCCGCCGCCGACATGTCCGACGACTATACGGTCGTCCCCCGGCCCCGGGCCTACGTTGGCCCGCAGCCGACATGTCCGACGACTATAGGGTCGACCCCACGACTACGGGCCAAAGTTGGCCAGCCGCCGACATGTCCGACGACCATACGGTCGTCCCCCGGCCCCGGGACTAGATTGGCCCGCCACCGACTTGTCCGACGACTATAGGGTCGTCCCCACGACCCCGGGACTATGTTGGCCTGCCGCCGACTTGTCCGACGACTATAGGGTCGTCCCCTCGACCCCGGGCCTACGTTGGCCCGCCGCCGACATGTCCGACGACTATAGGGTCGTCCCCTCGATCCCGGGCCTACGTTGGCCCGCCGCCGACATGTCCGACGACTATAGGGCCGTCCCCACGACCCTGGGACTAGATTGGCCCGCCACCGTCATGTCCGACGACTATAGGATCGTCCCCACCACTACGGGACAAAGTTGGCCAGCCGCCGACTTGTCCGACGACTATAGGGTCGGCCCCACGACCGCGGGACAAGATTGGCCCGCCACCGTCATGTCCGACGACTACACGGTCGTCCCCTCGACCCCGGGCCTACGTTGGCCCGCCGCCGACATGTCCGACGACTATAGGGTCGTCCCCTCGATCCCGGGCCTACGTTGGCCCGCCGCCGACATGTCCGACGACTATAGGGCCGTCCCCACGACCCCGGGACTATGTTGGCCTGCCGCCGACTTGTCCGACGACTATAGGGTCGTCCCCTCGACCCCGGGCCTACGTTGGCCTGCCGCCGACTTGTCCGACGACTATAGGGTCGTCCCCACGACCGCGGGACTAGGTTGGCCAGCCGCCGACATGTCCGACGACTATACGGTCGTCCCCACGGCCCCAGGACTAGATTGGCCCGCCGCCGACATGTCCGACGACTATACGGTCGTCCCCCGGCCCCGGGCCTACGTTGGCCCGCAGCCGACATGTCCGACGACTATAGGGTCGACCCCACGACTACGGGCCAAAGTTGGCCAGCCGCCGACTTGTCCGACGACTATAGGGTCGTCCCCACGACCACGGGCCAAAGTTGCCCTGCCGCCGACATGTCCGACGATTATAGGGTCGTCCCCACAATCCCGGGACTAGGTTGGCCCGCCGCCGACATGTCCGACGACTATAGGGTCGTCCCCACGACCCCGGGACTAGGTCGGCCCGCCGCCGACTTGTCCGACGACTATAGGGTCGTCCCCACGACCACGGGCCAAAGTTGCCCTGCCGCCGACATGTCCGACGATTATAGGGTCGACCCCACGATCCCGGGACTAGGTTGGCCCGCAGCCGACATGTCCGACGACTATAGGGTCGTCCCCACGACCCCGGGGCTAGATTGCCCCGGCACCGTCATGTCCGACGACTATAGGGTCGTCCCCACGACCGCGAGACTAGCTTGGCCCGCCGCCGACTTGTCCGACGACTATAGGGTCGTCCCCACGACCACGGGCCAATGTTGCCATGCCGCCGACATGTCCGACGACTATAGGGTCGTCCCCACGACCCCGGGACTAGGTTGGCCCGCCGCCGACATGTCCGACGACTATAGGGTCGTCCCCACGCCCCGGGCCAAAGTTGGCCAGCCGCCGACATGTCCGACGACTATAGGATCGTCCCCACGACCCCGGGACTAGGTTGGCCCGCCGCCGACATGTCCGACGTCTAAAGGGTCGTCCCCACGACCCCGGGGCTAGATTACCCCGGCACCGTCATGTCCGACGACTATAGGGTCGTCCCCACGACCCCGGGACCAGGTTGGCCCGCCGCCGACTTGTCCCGCCGCCGACTTGTCCCGCCGCCGACTTGTCCGACGACTATAGGGTCGTCTCCACGACCCCGGGACTAGGTTGGCCAGTCACCGACATGTCCGACGACTATAGGGTCGTCCCCACGCCCCGGGCCAAAGTTGGCCAGCCGCCGACATGTCCGACGACTATAGGGTCGTCCCCACGACACCGGGACTAGATTGGCCCGCCACCGTCATGTCCGACGACTATACGGTCGTCCCCACGACCCCGGGACTAGGTTGGCCCGCCGACGACGTGTTCTACGACTATGGGGTCGTCCCCACGACCACGAGACTAGGTTGGCCAGTCACCGACATGTCCGACGCCTATAGGGTCGTCCCCACGACCACGGGCCAAAGTTGCCCTGCCGCCGACTTGTCCGACGACTATAGGGTCGTCCCCACGACCCCGGGACTAGGTTGGCCAGCCGCCGCCATGCCCGACGACTATAGGGTCGTCCCCACGACCGCGGGACAAGATTGGCCCGCCACCGTCATGTCCGACGACTACACGGTCGTCCCCTCGACCCCGGGACTAGATTGGCCCGCCACCGTCATGTCCGACGACTATAGGTTCGTCCCCACGACCGCGGGACTAGGTTGGCGCGCCGCAGACATGTCCGACGACTATAGGGTCGTCCCCACGACCCCGGGACTAGGTTGGCCCGCCGCCGACTTGTCCGGCGACTATAGGGTCGTCCCCACGACCCCGGGACTAGATTGGCCCGCCACCGTCATGTCCGACGACTATAGGGTCGTCCCCACGACCCCGGGACTAGGTTGGCCCGCCGCCGACTTGTCCGACGACTATAGGGTCGTCCCCACGACCCCGGGACTAGGTTGGCCCGCCACCAACATGTCCGACGACTATAGGGTCGTCCCAACGACCCCGGGACTAGGTTGGCTCGCCGCCGACTTGTCCGACGACTATAGGGTCGTCCCCACGACCCCAGGACTAGATTGCCCCGCCACCGTCATGTCCTACGACTATTGGGTCGCCTCCACGACCCTGGGACTAGGTTGGCCCGCCGCCGACTTGTCCGACGACTATAGGGTCGTCCCTACCATCCCGGGACTAGGTTGGCCAGCCGCCGACATGTCCGACGACTATAGGGTCGTCCCCTCGACCCCGGGCCTACGTTGGCCCGCAGCCGACATGTCCGACGACTATAGGGTCGACCCCACGACTACGGGTCAAAGTTGGCCAGCCGCCGACATGTCCGACGACCATACGGTCGTCCCCCGGCCCCGGGACTAGATTGGCCCGCCACCGACTTGTCCGACGACTATAGGGTCGTCCCCACGACCCCGGGACTATGTTGGCCCGCCGCCGAAATGTCCGACGACTATAGGGTCGTCCCCACGATCCCGGGGCTAGATTGGCCCGCCACCGTCATGTCCGACGACAATGGGGTCGTCCCAACGACCACGGGCCAAAGTTGGCCAGCCGCCGACATGTCCGCCGTCAATAGGGTCGCCCCCACGACCCCGGGGCTAGATTGGCCCGCCACCGTCATGTCCGACGACTATAGGGTCGTCCCCCGGCCGCGGGACTAGATTGGCCCGCCACCGACTTGTCCGACGACTATAGGGTCATCCCCACGACCCCGGGACTATGTTGGCCTGCCGCCGACTTGTCCGACGACTATAGGGTCGTCCCCACGACCGCGGGACTAGGTTGGCCAGCCGCCGACATGTCCGACGACTATACGGTCGTCCCCACGGCCCCAGGACTAGATTGGCCCGCCGCCGACATGTCCGACGACTATACGGTCGTCCCCCGGCCCCGGGCCTACGTTGGCCCGCAGCCGACATGTCCGACGACTATAGGGTCGACCCCACGACTACGGGCCAAAGTTGGCCAGCCGCCGACATGTCCGACGACCATACGGTCGTCCCCCGGCCCCGGGACTAGATTGGCCCGCCACCGACTTGTCCGACGACTATAGGGTCGTCCCCACGACCCCGGGACTATGTTGGCCTGCCGCCGACTTGTCCGACGACTATAGGGTCGTCCCCTCGACCCCGGGCCTACGTTGGCCCGCCGCCGACATGTCCGACGACTATAGGGTCGTCCCCTCGATCCCGGGCCTACGTTGGCCCGCCGCCGACATGTCCGACGACTATAGGGCCGTCCCCACGACCCTGGGACTAGATTGGCCCGCCACCGTCATGTCCGACGACTATAGGATCGTCCCCACCACTACGGGACAAAGTTGGCCAGCCGCCGACTTGTCCGACGACTATAGGGTCGGCCCCACGACCGCGGGACAAGATTGGCCCGCCACCGTCATGTCCGACGACTACACGGTCGTCCCCTCGACCCCGGGCCTACGTTGGCCCGCCGCCGACATGTCCGACGACTATAGGGTCGTCCCCTCGATCCCGGGCCTACGTTGGCCCGCCGCCGACATGTCCGACGACTATAGGGCCGTCCCCACGACCCCGGGACTATGTTGGCCTGCCGCCGACTTGTCCGACGACTATAGGGTCGTCCCCTCGACCCCGGGCCTACGTTGGCCTGCCGCCGACTTGTCCGACGACTATAGGGTCGTTCCCACGACCGCGGGACTAGGTTGGCCAGCCGCCGACATGTCCGACGACTATACGGTCGTCCCCACGGCCCCAGGACTAGATTGGCCCGCCGCCGACATGTCCGACGACTATACGGTCGTCCCCCGGCCCCGGGCCTACGTTGGCCCGCAGCCGACATGTCCGATGACTATAGGGTCGACCCCACGACTACGGGCCAAAGTTGGCCAGCCGCCGACTTGTCCGACGACTATAGGGTCGTCCCCACGACCACGGGCCAAAGTTGCCCTGCCGCCGACATGTCCGACGATTATAGGGTCGTCCCCACGATCCCGGGACTAGATTGGCCCGCCGCCGACATGTCCGACGCCTATAGGGTCGTCCCCACGACCACGGGCCAAAGTTGCCCTGCCGCCGACTTGTCCGACGACTATAGGGTCGTCCCCACGACCCCGGGACTAGGTTGGCCAGCCGCCGACATGCCCGACGACTATAGGGTCGTCCCCACGACCGCGGGACAAGATTGGCCCGCCACCGTCATGTCCGACGACTACACGGTCGTCCCCTCGACCCCGGGACTAGATTGGCCCGCCACCGTCATGTCCGACGACTATAGGTTCGTCCCCACGACCACGGGACTAGGTTGGCGCGCCGCAGACATGTCCGACGACTATAGGGTCGTCCCCACGACCCCGGGACTAGGTTGGCCCGCCGCCGACTTGTCCGGCGACTATAGGGTCGTCCCCACGACCCCGGGACTAGATTGGCCCGCCACCGTCATGTCCGACGACTATAGGGTCGTCCCCACGACCCCGGGACTAGGTTGGCCCGCCGCCGACTTGTCCGACGACTATAGGGTCGTCCCCACGACCCCGGGACTAGGTTGGCCCGCCACCAACATGTCCGACGACTATAGGGTCGTCCCAACGACCCCGGGACTAGGTTGGCTCGCCGCCGACTTGTCCGACGACTATAGGGTCGTCCCCACGACCCCAGGACTAGATTGCCCCGCCACCGTCATGTCCTACGACTATTGGGTCGCCTCCACGACCCTGGGACTAGGTTGGCCCGCCGCCGACTTGTCCGACGACTATAGGGTCGTCCCTACCATCCCGGGACTAGGTTGGCCAGCCGCCGACATGTCCGACGACTATAGGGTCGTCCCCTCGACCCCGGGCCTACGTTGGCCCGCAGCCGACATGTCCGACGACTATAGGGTCGACCCCACGACTACGGGCCAAAGTTGGCCAGCCGCCGACATGTCCGACGACCATACGGTCGTCCCCCGGCCCCGGGACTAGATTGGCCCGCCACCGACTTGTCCGACGACTATAGGGTCGTCCCCACGACCCCGGGACTATGTTGGCCCGCCGCCGAAATGTCCGACGACTATAGGGTCGTCCCCACGATCCCGGGGCTAGATTGGCCCGCCACCGTCATGTCCGACGACAATGGGGTCGTCCCAACGACCACGGGCCAAAGTTGGCCAGCCGCCGACATGTCCGCCGTCTATAGGGTCGCCCCCACGACCCCGGGGCTAGATTGGCCCGCCACCGTCATGTCCGACGACTATAGGGTCGTCCCCCGGCCGCGGGACTAGATTGGCCCGCCACCGACTTGTCCGACGACTATAGGGTCATCCCCACGACCCCGGGACTATGTTGGCCTGCCGCCGACTTGTCCGACGACTATAGGGTCGTCCCCACGACCCCGGGACTAGGTTGGCCAGCCGCCGACATGTCCGACGACTATACGGTCGTCCCCACGGCCCCAGGACTAGATTGGCCCGCCGCCGACATGTCCGACGACTATACGGTCGTCCCCCGGCCCCGGGACTAGATTGGCCCGCCACCGACTTGTCCGACGACTATAGGGTCGTCCCCACGACCCCGGGACTATGTTGGCCTGCCGCCGACTTGTCCGACGACTATAGGGTCGTCCCCTCGACCCCGGGCCTACGTTGGCCCGCCGCCGACATGTCCGACGACTATAGGGTCGTCCCCTCGATCCCGGGCCTACGTTGGCCCGCCGCCGACATGTCCGACGACTATAGGGCCGTCCCCACGACCCTGGGACTAGATTGGCCCGCCACCGTCATGTCCGACGACTATAGGATCGTCCCCACCACTACGGGACAAAGTTGGCCAGCCGCCGACTTGTCCGACGACTATAGGGTCGGCCCCACGACCCTGGGACTAGATTGGCCCGCCACCGTCATGTCCGACGACTATAGGGTCGTCTCCACGACCCCGGGACTAGGTTGGCCCGCCGCCGACTTGTCCGACGACTATAGGGTCGGCCCCACGACCCCGGGCCTACGTTGGCCCGCGGCCGAAATGTCCGACGACTATAGGGTCGTCCCCACGGCCCTGGGACTAGATTGGCCCGCCACCGTCATGTCCGACGACTATAGGATCGACCCCACGACTACGGGCCAAAGTTGGCCAGCCGCCGACATGTCCGACGACCATACGGTCGTCCCCCCGGCCCCGGGACTAGATTGGCCCGCCACCGACTTGTCCGACGACTATAGGGTCGTCCCCACGACCCCGGGACTATGTTGGCCTGCCGCCGACATGTCCGCCGTCTATAGGGTCGCCCCCACGACCCCGGGACTAGGTTGGCCCGCCGCTGACTTGTCCGACGACTATAGGGTCGTCCCCACGACCCCGGGACTAGATTGGCCCGCCACCGTCATGTCCGACGACTATAGGTTCGTCCCTACTACCCTGGGCATACGTTGGCCAGCCGCCGACATGCCCGACGACTATAGGGTCGTCCCCACGACCCCGGGACAAGATTGGCCCGCCACCGTCATGTCCGACGACTACACGGTCGTCCCCTCGACCCCGGGACTAGATTGGCCCGCCACCGTCATGTCCGACGACTATAGGTTCGTCCCCACGACCACGGGACTAGGTTGGCCCGCCGCCGACTTGTCCGACGACTATAGGGTCGTCCCCACGACCCCGGGACTAGGTCGGCCCGCCGCCGACTTGTCCGACGACTATAGGGTCGTCCCCACGACCACGGGCCAAAGTTGCCCTCCCGCCGACATGTCCGACGACTATAGGGTCGTCCCCACGATCCCGGGACTAGGTTGGCCCGCCACCGTCATGTCCGACGACTATAGGTTCGTCCCTACGACCCTGGGCATACGTTGGCCAGCCGCCGACATGCCCGACGACTATAGGGTCGTCCCCACGACCCCGGGACAAGATTGGCCCGCCACCGTCATGTCCGACGACTACAGGGTCGTCCCCTCGACACCGGGACTAGATTGGCCCGCCACCGTCATGTCCTACGACTATAGGGTCGTCCCCACGACCACTGGCCAAAGTTGCCCAGCCGCCGACATGTCCGACGACTATAGGGTCGTCCCCACGACCCCGGGACTAGGTTGGCCCGCCGCCGTCATGTCCGACGACTATACGGTCGTCCCCTCGACCCCGGGACTAGATTGGCCCACCACCGTCATATCCGACGACTATAGGGTCGTCCCCACGACCCCGGGACTAGGTCGGCCCGCCGCCGACTTGTCCGACGACTATAGGGTCGTCCCCACGACCACGGGCCAAAGTTGCCCTGCCGCCGACATGTCCGACGATTATAGGGTCGTCCCCACGATCCCGGGACTAGATTGGCCCGCCGCCGACATGTCCGACGACTATAGGGTCGTCCCCACGACCCCGGGACTAGGTCGGCCGGCCGCCGACTTATCCGACGACTATAGGGTCGTCCCCACGACCACGGGCCAAAGTTGCCCTGCCGCCGACATGTCCGACGATTATAGGGTCGTCCCCACGATCCCGGGACTAGGTTGGCCCGCAGCCGACATGTCCGACGACTATAGGGTCGTCCCCACGACCCCGGGGCTAGATTGCCCCGGCACCGTCATGTCCGACGACTAGAGGGTCGTCCCCACGACCACGGGACTAGGTTGGCCCGCCGCCGACTTGTCCGACGACTATAGGGTCGTCCCCACGACCACGGGCCAAAGTTGCCCTCCCGCCGACATGTCCGACGACTATAGGGTCGTCCCCACGACCCCGGGCATACGTTGGCCAGCCGCCGACATGCCCGACGACTATAGGGTCGTCCCCACGACCCCGGGACAAGATTGGCCCGCCACCGTCATGTCCGACGACTACACGGTCGTCCCCTCGACCCCGGGACTAGATTGGCCCGCCACCGTCATGTCCGACGACTATAGGTTCGTCCCCACGACCACGGGACTAGGTTCGCCCGCCGCCGACTTGTCCGACGACTATAGGGTCGTCCCCACGACCCCGGGACTAGGTCGGCCCGCCGCCGACTTGTCTGACGACTATAGGGTCGTCCCCACGACCACGGGCCAAAGTTGCCCTCCCGCCGACATGTCCGACGACTATAGGGTCGTCCCCACGACCCCGGGACTAGGTTGGCCCGCCGCCGACTTGTCCGGCGACTATAGGGTCGTCCCCACGACCCCGGGACTAGATTGGCCCGCCACCAACATATCCGACGACTATAGGGTCGTCTCCACGACCCCGGGACTAGTTTGGCCCGCCGCCGACTTCTCCGACGACTATAGGGTCGTCCCCACGACCCCGGGACTAGATTGGCCCGCCACCGTCATGTCCGAAGACAATAGGGTCGTCCCCACGACCACGGGCCAAAGTTGGCCAGCCGCCGACATGTCCGACGACTACACGGTCGCCCCAACGACCCCGGGACTAGGTTGGCCAGCTGCCGACATGTCCGACGACTATAGGGTCGTCCCCACGACCCCGGGACTATGTTGGCCTGCCGCCGACATGTCCGACGACTATAGGGTCGTCCCCACGACCCCGGGACTAGGTTGGCCAGCCGCCGACATGTCCGACGACTATACGGTCGTCCCCACGGCCCCAGGACTAGATTGGCCCATCGCCGACATGTCCGACGACTATAGGGTCGTCCCCACGACCCTGGGACTAGATTGGCCCGCCACCGTCATGTCCGACGACTATAGGGTCGTCTCCACGACCCCGGGACTAGGTTGGCCCGCCGCCGACTTGTCCGACGACTATAGGGTCGGCCCCACGACCCCGGGCCTACGTTGGCCCGCCACCAACATGTCCGACGACTATAGGGTCGTCCCAACGACCCCGGGACTATGTTGGCCCGCCGCCGAAATGTCCGACGACTATAGGGCCGTCCCCACGACCCTGGGACTAGATTGGCCCGCCACCGTCATGTCCGACGACAATAGGGTCGTCCCCACGACCACGGGCCAAAGTTGGCCAGCCGCCGACATGTCCGACGACTACACGGTCGTCCCAACGACCCCGGGACTAGGTTGGCCAGCTGCCGACTTGTCCGACGACTATAGGGTCGTCCCCACGACCCCGGGACTAAGTTGGCCAGACGCCGACACGTCCGACGACTATAGGGTCGTCCCCACGACCCCGGGACTAGGTTGGCCCGCCGCCGACTTATCCGACGACTATAGGGTCGTCCCCACGACCCCGGGACTAGGTTGGCCCGCCGCCGACTTGTCCGACGACTATAGGGTCGTCCCCACGCCCCGGTCCAAAGTTGGCCAGCCGCCGACATGTCCGACGACTATGGGGTCGTCCCCACGACCCTGGGACTAGATTGGCCCGCCACCGTCATGTCCGACGACTATAGGGTCGTCTCCACGACCCCGGGACTAGGTTGGCCCGCCGCCGACTTGTCCGACGACTATAGGGTCGTCCCCACGACCCCGGGACTAGATTGGCCCGCCACCGTCATGTCCGACGACTATAGGATCGACCCCACGCCTACGGGCCAAAGTTGGCCAGCCGCCGACATGTCCGACGACCATACGGTCGTCCCCACGGCCCCGGGACTAGATTGGCCCGCCACCGACTTGTCCGACGACTATAGGGTCGTCCCCACGACCCCGGGACTATGTTGGCCTGCCGCCGACATGTCCGCCGTCTATAGGGTCGGCCCCACGACCCCGGGACTAGGTTGGCCCGCCGCCGACTTGTCCGACGACTATAGGGTCGTCCCTACCACCCCGGGAATAGGTTGGCCAGTCACCGACATGTCCGACGACTATTGGGTCGTCCCCACGACCACGGGACTACGTTGCCCTGGCGCCGACATGTCCGACGACTATAGGATCGTCCCCACGACCCCGGGTCTAGGTTGGCCCGCCGCCGACTTTTCCGACGACTATGGGGTCGTCCCCACGACCCCGGGAGTAGGTTGGCCCGCCGCCGACTTGTCCGACGACTATAGGGTCGTCCCCACGACCCCGGGACTAAGTTGGCCAGACGCCGACACGTGCGACGACTATAGGGTCGTCCCCACGACCCCGGGACTAGGTTGGCCCGCCGCCGACTTATCCGACGACTATAGGGTCGTCCCCACGACCCCGGGACTAGGTTGGCCCGCCGCCGACTTGTCCGACGACTATAGGGTCGTCCCCACGCCCCGGTCCAAAGTTGGCCAGCCGCCGACATGTCCGACGACTATGGGGTCGTCCCCACGACCCCGGGACTAGATTGGCCCGCCACCGTCATGTCCGACGACTATACGGTCGTCCCCACGTCCACTGGCCAAAGTTGCCCAGCCGCAGACATGTCCGACGACTATAGGGTCGTCCCCACGACCCCGGGACTAGGTTGGCCCGCCGCCGACTTGTCCGACGACTATAGGGTCGTCCCTAGCACCCCGGGAATAGGTTGGCCAGTCACCGACATGTCCGACGACTATAGGGTCGTCCCCACGACCACGGGACTATGTTGGCCCGCCGCCGACCTGTCCGACGACTATAGGTTCCGTCCCAACGACCCTGGGCATACGTTGGCCTGCCGCCGACATGTCCGACGACTATAGGGTCGTCCCCACGACCCCGGGGCTAGATTGCCCCGGCACCGTCATGTCCGACGACTATAGGGTCGTCTCCACGACCCCGGGACTAGGTTGGCCAGTCACCGACATGTCCGACGACTATATGGTCGTCCCCACGACCACAGGCCAAAGTTTCCCAGCCGCCGACATGTCCGACGACTATAGGGTCGTCCCCACGACCACGGGCCAAAGTTGCCCTGCCGCCGACATGTCCGACGACTATAGGGTCGTCCCCACGACCCCGGGACTAGGTTGGCCTGTCGCCGACATGTCCGACGACTATAGGGTCGTCCCCACGCCCCGGGCCAAAGTTGGCCAGCCGCCGACATGTCCGACGACTATAGGGTCGTCCCCACGACCCCGGGACTAGATTGGCCCGCCACCGTCATGTCCGACGACTATAGGGTCGTCCCCACGAACCCGGGACTAGGTTGGCCAGTCACCGACATATCCGACGACTATAGGGTCGTCCCCACGACCACGGGACTAGGTTGGCCAGTCACCGACATATCCGAAGACTATAGGGTCGTCCCCACGACCACGGGCCAAAGTTGCCCTGGTGCCGACATGTCCGACGACTATAGGATCGTCCCCACGACCCCGGGTCTAGGTTGGCCCGCCGCCGACTTTTCCGACGACTATGGGGTCGTCCCCACGACCCCGGGAGTAGGTTGGCCCGCCGCCGACATGTCCGACGACTATAGGGTCGTCCCCACGCCCCGGTCCAAAGTTGGCCAGCCGCCGACATGTCCGACGACTATGGGGTCGTCCCCACGACCCCGGGACTAGATTGGCCCGCCACCGTGATGTCCGACGACTATACGGTCGTCCCCGCGACCCCGGGACTAGGTTGGCCCGCCGCCGACGTGTCCTACGACTATGGGGTCGTCCCCACGACCACGAGACTAGGTTGGCCAGCCGCCGACATGTCCGACGACTATAGGGTCGTCCCCACGAACCCGGGACTAGGTTGGCCAGTCACCGACATATCCGACGACTATAGGGTCGTCCCCACGACCACGGGCCAAAGTTGCCCTGGCGCCGACATGTCCGACGACTATACGGTCGTCCCCTCGACCCCGGGAATAGGTTGGCCCGCCGCCGACGTGTCGTACGACTAAGGGGTCGTCCCCACGACCACGAGACTAGGTTGGCCAGCCGCCGACATGTCCGACGACTATAGGGTCGTCCCCACGACCCCGGGACTAGATTGGCCCGCCACCGTCATGTCCGACGACTATAGGTTCGTCCCCACGACCACGGGACTAGGTTGGCCCGCCGCCGACTTGTCCGACGACTATAGGGTCGTCCCCACGACCCCGGGACTAGGTCGGCCCGCCGCCGACTTGTCCGACGACTATAGGGTCGTCCCCACGACCACGGGCCAAAGTTGCCCTCCCGCCGACATGTCCGACGACTATAGGGTCGTCCCCACGATCCCGGGACTAGGTTGGCCCGCCACCGTCATGTCCGACGACTATAGGTTCGTCCCTTCGACCCTGGGCATACGTTGGCCAGCCGCCGACATGCCCGACGACTATAGGGTCGTCCCCACGACCCCGGGACAAGATTGGCCCGCCACCGTCATGTCCGACGACTACACGGTCGTCCCCTCGACACCGGGACTAGATTGGCCCGCCACCGTCATGTCCTACGACTATAGGGTCGTCCCCACGACCACTGGCCAATGTTGCCCAGCCGCCGACATGTCCGACGACTATAGGGTCGTCCCCACGACCCCGGGACTAAGTTGGCCCGCCGCCGTCATGTCCGACGACTATACGGTCGTCCCCTCGACCCCAGGACTAGATTGGCCCGCCACCGTCATATCCGACGACTATAGGGTCGTCCCCACGACCCCGGGACTAGGTCGGCCCGCCGCCGACTTGTCCGACGACTATAGGGTCGTCCCCACGACCACGGGCCAAAGTTGCCCTGCCGCCGACATGTCCGACGATTATAGGGTCGTCCCCACGATCCCGGGACTAGGTTGGCCCGCCGCCGACATGTCCGACGACTATAGGGTCGTCCCCACGACCCCGGGACTAGGTCGGCCCGCCGCCGACTTGTCCGACGACTATAGGGTCGTCCCCACGACCACGGGCCAAAGTTGCCCTGCCGCCGACATGTCCGACGATTATAGGGTCGACCCCACGATCCCGGGACTAGGTTGGCCCGCAGCCGACATGTCCGACGACTATAGGGTCGTCCCCACGACCCCGGGGCTAGATTGCCCCGGCACCGTCATGTCCGACGACTATAGGGTCGTCCCCACGACCGCGAGACTAGCTTGGCCCGCCGCCGACTTGTCCGACGACTATAGGGTCGTCCCCACGACCACGGGCCAATGTTGCCATGCCGCCGACATGTCCGACGACTATAGGGTCGTCCCCACGACCCCGGGACTAGGTTGGCCCGCCGCCGACATGTCCGACGACTATAGGGTCGTCCCCACGCCCCGGGCCAAAGTTGGCCAGCCGCCGACATGTCCGACGACTATAGGATCGTCCCCACGACCCCGGGACTAGGTTGGCCCGCCGCCGACATGTCCGACGTCTAAAGGGTCGTCCCCACGACCCCGGGGCTAGATTACCCCGGCACCGTCATGTCCGACGACTATAGGGTCGTCCCCACGACCCCGGGACCAGGTTGGCCCGCCGCCGACTTGTCCCGCCGCCGACTTGTCCGACGACTATAGGGTCGTCTCCACGACCCCGGGACTAGGTTGGCCAGTCACCGACATGTCCGACGACTATAGGGTCGTCCCCACGCCCCGGTCCAAAGTTGGCCAGCCGCCGACATGTCCGACGACTATGGGGTCGTCCCCACGACCCCGGGACTAGATTGGCCCGCCACCGTGATGTCCGACGACTATACGGTCGTCCCCGCGACCCCGGGACTAGGTTGGCCCGCCGCCGACGTGTCCTACGACTATGGGGTCGTCCCCACGACCACGAGACTAGGTTGGCCAGCCGCCGACATGTCCGACGACTATAGGGTCGTCCCCACGAACCCGGGACTAGGTTGGCCAGTCACCGACATATCCGACGACTATAGGGTCGTCCCCACGACCACGGGCCAAAGTTGCCCTGGCGCCGACATGTCCGACGACTATAGGGTCGTCCCCACGACCCCGGGTCTAGGTTGGCCCGCCGCCGACTTTTCCGACGACTATGGGGTCGTCCCCACGACCCCGGGACTAGGTTGGCCCGCCGCCGACTTGTCCGACGACTATAGGGTCGTCCCTACGACCCCCGGACTAGGTTGGCCAGCCGCCGACTTGGTCGACGACTATAGGGTCGTCCCCACGCCCCGGGCCAAAGTTGGCTAGCCGCCGACATGTCCGACGACTATAGGGTCGTCCCCACGACCCCGGGTCTAGGTTGGCCCGCCGCCGACTTGTCCGACGACTATAGGGTCGTTCCCACGACCACTGGCCAAAGTTGCCCTGCCGCCGACATGTCCGACGACTATAGGGTCGTCCCCACGACCCCGGGCAAAAGTTGCCCTGCCGCCGACATGATCCGACGACTATAGGGTCGTCCCCACGACCCCGGGTCTAGGTTGGCCCGCCGCCGACTTGTCCGACGACTATAGGGTCGTTCCCACGACCACTGGCCAAAGTTGCCCTGCCGCCGACATGTCCGACGACTATAGGGTCGTCCCCACGACCACGGGCCAAAGTTGGCTAGCCGCCGACTTGTCCGACGACTATAGGGTCGTCCCCACGACCCCGGGACTAGGTTGGCCAGCCGCCGACATGTCCGACGACTATACGGTTGTCCCCACGACCACGAGACTAGGTTGGCCAGCCGCCGACATGTCCGACGACTATAGGGTCGTCCCCACGACCCCGGGCCAAAGTTGCCCTGCCGCCGACATGTCCGACGATTATAGGGTCGTCCCCACGACCCCGGGACAAGATTGGCCCGCCACCGTCATGTCCAACGACTATACGGTCGTCCCCTCGACCCCGGGAATAGGTTGTCCCGCCGCCGACGTGTCCTACGACTATGGGGTCGTCCCCACGACCACGAGACTAGGTTGGCCAGCCGCCGACATGTCCGACGACTATAGGGTCGTCCCCACGACCCCGGGACTAGGTTGGCCCGCCGCCGACATGTCCGACGTCTATAGGGTCGTCCCCACGACCCCGGGGCTATATTGGCCCTCCACCCTCATGTCCGACGACTATAGGTTCGTCCCTACGACCCTGGGCATACGTTGGCCAGCCGCCGACATGTCCGACGACTATAGGGTCGTCCCCACGACCCCGGGACAAGATTGGCCCGCCACCGTCATGTCCGACGACTATACGGTCGTCCCCTCGACCCCGGGACTAGATTGGCCCGCCACCGTCATATCCGACGACTATAATTTCGTCCCCACGACCACGGGACTAGGTTGGCCCGCCGCCGACTTGTCCGACGACTATAGGGTCGTCCCCACGACCCCGGGACTAGGTTGGCCCGCCGCCGACTTGTCCGACGACTATAGGGTCGTCCCCACGACCCGGGCCAAAGTTGGCCAGCCGCCGACATGTCCGACGACTATAGGGTCGTCCCCACGACCCCGGGACTAGGTTGGCCTGCCGCCGACATGTCCGACGTCTATAGGGTCGTCCCCACGACCCCGGGACAAGATTGGCCCGCCACCGTCATGTCCGACGACTATACGGTCGTCCCCTCGACCCCGGGAATAGGTTGGCCCGCCGCCGACGTGTCGTACGACTAAGGGGTCGTCCCCACGACCACGAGACTAGGTTGGCCAGCCGCCGACATGTCCGACGACTATAGGGTCGTCCCCACGACCCCGGGACTAGATTGGCCCGCCACCGTCATGTCCGACGACTATAGGTTCGTCCCCACGACCACGGGACTAGGTTGGCCCGCCGCCGACTTGTCCGACGACTATAGGGTCGTCCCCACGACCCCGGGACTAGGTCGGCCCGCCGCCGACTTGTCCGACGACTATAGGGTCGTCCCCACGACCACGGGCCAAAGTTGCCCTCCCGCCGACATGTCCGACGACTATAGGGTCGTCCCCACGATCCCGGGACTAGGTTGGCCCGCCACCGTCATGTCCGACGACTATAGGTTCGTCCCTTCGACACTGGGCATACGTTGGCCAGCCGCCGACATGCCCGACGACTATAGGGTCGTCCCCACGACCCCGGGACAAGATTGGCCCGCCACCGTCATGTCCGACGACTACACGGTCGTCCCCTCGACACCGGGACTAGATTGGCCCGCCACCGTCATGTCCTACGACTATAGGGTCGTCCCCACGACCACTGGCCAAAGTTGCCCAGCCGCCGACATGTCCGACGACTATAGGGTCGTCCCCACGACCCCGGGACTAAGTTGGCCCGCCGCCGTCATGTCCGACGACTATACGGTCGTCCCCTCGACCCCGGGACTAGATTGGCCCGCCACCGTCATATCCGACGACTATAGGGTCGTCCCCACGACCCCGGGACTAGGTCGGCCCGCCGCCGACTTGTCCGACGACTATAGGGTCGTCCCCACGACCACGGGCCAAAGTTGCCCTGCCGCCGACATGTCCGACGATTATAGGGTCGACCCCACGATCCCGGGACTAGGTTGGCCCGCAGCCGACATGTCCGACGACTATAGGGTCGTCCCCACGACCCCGGGGCTAGATTGCCCCGGCACCGTCATGTCCGACGACTATAGGGTCGTCCCCACGACCGCGAGACTAGCTTGGCCCGCCGCCGACTTGTCCGACGACTATAGGGTCGTCCCCACGACCACGGGCCAATGTTGCCATGCCGCCGACATGTCCGACGACTATAGGGTCGTCCCCACGACCCCGGGACTAGGTTGGCCCGCCGCCGACATGTCCGACGACTATAGGGTCGTCCCCACGCCCCGGGCCAAAGTTGGCCAGCCGCCGACATGTCCGACGACTATAGGATCGTCCCCACGACCCCGGGACTAGGTTGGCCCGCCGCCGACATGTCCGACGTCTAAAGGGTCGTCCCCACGACCCCGGGGCTAGATTACCCCGGCCCCGTCATGTCCGACGACTATAGGGTCGTCCCCACGACCCCGGGACCAGGTTGGCCCGCCGCCGACTTGTCCCGCCGCCGACTTGTCCGACGACTATAGGGTCGTCTCCACGACCCCGGGACTAGGTTGGCCAGTCACCGACATGTCCGACGACTATAGGGTCGTCCCCACGCCCCGGTCCAAAGTTGGCCAGCCGCCGACATGTCCGACGACTATGGGGTCGTCCCCACGACCCCGGGACTAGATTGGCCCGCCACCGTGATGTCCGACGACTATACGGTCGTCCCCGCGACCCCGGGACTAGGTTGGCCCGCCGCCGACGTGTCCTACGACTATGGGGTCGTCCCCACGACCACGAGACTAGGTTGGCCAGCCGCCGACATGTCCGACGACTATAGGGTCGTCCCCACGAACCCGGGACTAGGTTGGCCAGTCACCGACATATCCGACGACTATAGGGTCGTCCCCACGACCACGGGCCAAAGTTGCCCTGGCGCCGACATGTCCGACGACTATAGGGTCGTCCCCACGACCCCGGGTCTAGGTTGGCCCGCCGCCGACTTTTCCGACGACTATGGGGTCGTCCCCACGACCCCGGGACTAGGTTGGCCCGCCGCCGACTTGTCCGACGACTATAGGGTCGTCCCTACGACCCCCGGACTAGGTTGGCCAGCCGCCGACTTGGTCGACGACTATAGGGTCGTCCCCACGACCCCGGGACTAGGTCGGCCCGCCGCCGACTTGTCCGACGACTATAGGGTCGTCCCCACGACCACGGGCCAAAGTTGCCCTGCCGCCGACATGTCCGACGATTATAGGGTCGTCCCCACGATCCCGGGACTAGATTGGCCCGCCGCCGACATGTCCGACGACTATAGGGTCGTCCCCACGACCCCGGGACTAGGTCGGCCGGCCGCCGACTTATCCGACGACTATAGGGTCGTCCCCACGACCACGGGCCAAAGTTGCCCTGCCGCCGACATGTCCGACGATTATAGGGTCGTCCCCACGATCCCGGGACTAGGTTGGCCCGCAGCCGACATGTCCGACGACTATAGGGTCGTCCCCACGACCCCGGGGCTAGATTGCCCCGGCACCGTCATGTCCGACGACTAGAGGGTCGTCCCCCACGACCGCGGGACTAGGTTGGCCCGCCGCCGACTTGTCCGACGACTATAGGGTCGTCCCCACGACCACGGGCCAAAGTTGCCCTCCCGCCGACATGTCCGACGACTATAGGGTCGTCCCCACGACCCCGGGCATACGTTGGCCAGCCGCCGACATGCCCGACGACTATAGGGTCGTCCCCACGACCCCGGGACAAGATTGGCCCGCCACCGTCATGTCCGACGACTACACGGTCGTCCCCTCGACCCCGGGACTAGATTGGCCCGCCACCGTCATGTCCGACGACTATAGGTTCGTCCCCACGACCACGGGACTAGGTTCGCCCGCCGCCGACTTGTCCGACGACTATAGGGTCGTCCCCACGACCCCGGGACTAGGTCGGCCCGCCGCCGACTTGTCTGACGACTATAGGGTCGTCCCCACGACCACGGGCCAAAGTTGCCCTCCCGCCGACATGTCCGACGACTATAGGGTCGTCCCCACGACCCCGGGACTAGGTTGGCCCGCCGCCGACTTGTCCGGCGACTATAGGGTCGTCCCCACGACCCCGGGACTAGATTGGCCCGCCACCAACATATCCGACGACTATAGGGTCGTCTCCACGACCCCGGGACTAGTTTGGCCCGCCGCCGACTTCTCCGACGACTATAGGGTCGTCCCCACGACCCCGGGACTAGATTGGCCCGCCACCGTCATGTCCGACGACAATAGGGTCGTCCCCACGACCACGGGCCAAAGTTGGCCAGCCGCCGACATGTCCGACGACTACACGGTCGCCCCAACGACCCCGGGACTAGGTTGGCCAGCTGCCGACATGTCCGACGACTATAGGGTCGTCCCCACGACCCCGGGACTATGTTGGCCTGCCGCCGACATGTCCGACGACTATAGGGTCGTCCCCACGACCCCGGGACTAGGTTGGCCAGCCGCCGACATGTCCGACGACTATACGGTCGTCCCCACGGCCCCAGGACTAGATTGGCCCATCGCCGACATGTCCGACGACTATAGGGTCGTCCCCACGACCCTGGGACTAGATTGGCCCGCCACCGTCATGTCCGACGACTATAGGGTCGTCTCCACGACCCCGGGACTAGGTTGGCCCGCCGCCGACTTGTCCGACGACTATAGGGTCGGCCCCACGACCCCGGGCCTACGTTGGCCCGCCACCAACATGTCCGACGACTATAGGGTCGTCCCAACGACCCCGGGACTATGTTGGCCCGCCGCCGAAATGTCCGACGACTATAGGGCCGTCCCCACGACCCTGGGACTAGATTGGCCCGCCACCGTCATGTCCGACGACAATAGGGTCGTCCCCACGACCACGGGCCAAAGTTGGCCAGCCGCCGACATGTCCGACGACTACACGGTCGTCCCAACGACCCCGGGACTAGGTTGGCCAGCTGCCGACTTGTCCGACGACTATAGGGTCGTCCCCACGACCCCGGGACTAAGTTGGCCAGACGCCGACACGTCCGACGACTATAGGGTCGTCCCCACGACCCCGGGACTAGGTTGGCCCGCCGCCGACTTATCCGACGACTATAGGGTCGTCCCCACGACCCCGGGACTAGGTTGGCCCGCCGCCGACTTGTCCGACGACTATAGGGTCGTCCCCACGCCCCGGTCCAAAGTTGGCCAGCCGCCGACATGTCCGACGACTATGGGGTCGTCCCCACGACCCTGGGACTAGATTGGCCCGCCACCGTCATGTCCGACGACTATAGGGTCGTCTCCACGACCCCGGGACTAGGTTGGCCCGCCGCCGACTTGTCCGACGACTATAGGGTCGTCCCCACGACCCCGGGACTAGATTGGCCCGCCACCGTCATGTCCGACGACTATAGGATCGACCCCACGCCTACGGGCCAAAGTTGGCCAGCCGCCGACATGTCCGACGACCATACGGTCGTCCCCACGGCCCCGGGACTAGATTGGCCCGCCACCGACTTGTCCGACGACTATAGGGTCGTCCCCACGACCCCGGGACTATGTTGGCCTGCCGCCGACATGTCCGCCGTCTATAGGGTCGGCCCCACGACCCCGGGACTAGGTTGGCCCGCCGCCGACTTGTCCGACGACTATAGGGTCGTCCCTACCACCCCGGGAATAGGTTGGCCAGTCACCGACATGTCCGACGACTATTGGGTCGTCCCCACGACCACGGGACTACGTTGCCCTGGCGCCGACATGTCCGACGACTATAGGATCGTCCCCACGACCCCGGGTCTAGGTTGGCCCGCCGCCGACTTTTCCGACGACTATGGGGTCGTCCCCACGACCCCGGGAGTAGGTTGGCCAGTCACCGACATGTCCGACGACTATATGGTCGTCCCCACGACCACAGGCCAAAGTTTCCCAGCCGCCGACATGTCCGACGACTATAGGGTCGTCCCCACGACCACAGGCCAAAGTTTCCCAGCCGCCGACATGTCCGACGACTATAGGGTCGTCCCCACGACCACGGGCCAAAGTTGCCCTGCCGCCGACATGTCCGACGACTATAGGGTCGTCCCCACGACCCCGGGACTAGGTTGGCCTGTCGCCGACCTGTCCGACGACTATAGGTTCCGTCCCAACGACCCTGGGCATACGTTGGCCTGCCGCCGACATGTCCGACGACTATAGGGTCGTCCCCACGTCCCCGGGGCTAGATTGCCCCGGCACCGTCATGTCCGACGACTATAGGGTCGTCTCCACGACCCCGGGACTAGGTTGGCCAGTCACCGACATGTCCGACGACTATATGGTCGTCCCCACGACCACAGGCCAAAGTTTCCCAGCCGCCGACATGTCCGACGACTATAGGGTCGTCCCCACGACCACGGGCCAAAGTTGCCCTGCCGCCGACATGTCCGACGACTATAGGGTCGTCCCCACGACCCCGGGACTAGGTTGGCCTGTCGCCGACATGTCCGACGACTATAGGGTCGTCCCCACGCCCCGGGCCAAAGTTGGCCAGTCACCGACATATCCGACGACTATAGGGTCGTCCCCACGACCACGGGACTAGGTTGGCCAGTCACCGACATATCCGAAGACTATAGGGTCGTCCCCACGACCACGGGCCAAAGTTGCCCTGGTGCCGACATGTCCGACGACTATAGGATCGTCCCCACGACCCCGGGTCTAGGTTGGCCCGCCGCCGACTTTTCCGACGACTATGGGGTCGTCCCCACGACCCCGGGAGTAGGTTGGCCCGCCGCCGACATGTCCGACGACTATAGGGTCGTCCCCACGCCCCGGTCCAAAGTTGGCCAGCCGCCGACATGTCCGACGACTATGGGGTCGTTCCCACGACCCCGGGACTAGATTGGCCCGCCACCGTGATGTCCGACGACTATACGGTCGTCCCCGCGACCCCGGGACTAGGTTGGCCCGCCGCCGACGTGTCCTACGACTATGGGGTCGTCCCCACGACCACGAGACTAGGTTGGCCAGCCGCCGACATGTCCGACGACTATAGGGTCGTCCCCACGAACCCGGGACTAGGTTGGCCAGTCACCGACATATCCGACGACTATAGGGTCGTCCCCACGACCACGGGCCAAAGTTGCCCTGGCGCCGACATGTCCGACGACTATACGGTCGTCCCCTCGACCCCGGGAATAGGTTGGCCCGCCGCCGACGTGTCGTACGACTAAGGGGTCGTCCCCACGACCACGAGACTAGGTTGGCCAGCCGCCGACATGTCCGACGACTATAGGGTCGTCCCCACGACCCCGGGACTAGATTGGCCCGCCACCGTCATGTCCGACGACTATAGGTTCGTCCCCACGACCACGGGACTAGGTTGGCCCGCCGCCGACTTGTCCGACGACTATAGGGTCGTCCCCACGACCCCGGGACTAGGTCGGCCCGCCGCCGACTTGTCCGACGACTATAGGGTCGTCCCCACGACCACGGGCCAAAGTTGCCCTCCCGCCGACATGTCCGACGACTATAGGGTCGTCCCCACGATCCCGGGACTAGGTTGGCCCGCCACCGTCATGTCCGACGACTATAGGTTCGTCCCTTCGACCCTGGGCATACGTTGGCCAGCCGCCGACATGCCCGACGACTATAGGGTCGTCCCCACGACCCCGGGACAAGATTGGCCCGCCACCGTCATGTCCTACGACTATAGGGTCGTCCCCACGACCACTGGCCAATGTTGCCCAGCCGCCGACATGTCCGACGACTATAGGGTCGTCCCCACGACCCCGGGACTAAGTTGGCCCGCCGCCGTCATGTCCGACGACTATACGGTCGTCCCCTCGACCCCAGGACTAGATTGGCCCGCCACCGTCATATCCGACGACTATAGGGTCGTCCCCACGACCCCGGGACTAGGTCGGCCCGCCGCCGACTTGTCCGACGACTATAGGGTCGTCCCCACGACCACGGGCCAAAGTTGCCCTGCCGCCGACATGTCCGACGATTATAGGGTCGTCCCCACGATCCCGGGACTAGGTTGGCCCGCCGCCGACATGTCCGACGACTATAGGGTCGTCCCCACGACCCCGGGACTAGGTCGGCCCGCCGCCGACTTGTCCGACGACTATAGGGTCGTCCCCACGACCACGGGCCAAAGTTGCCCTGCCGCCGACATGTCCGACGATTATAGGGTCGACCCCACGATCCCGGGACTAGGTTGGCCCGCAGCCGACATGTCCGACGACTATAGGGTCGTCCCCACGACCCCGGGGCTAGATTGCCCCGGCACCGTCATGTCCGACGACTATAGGGTCGTCCCCACGACCGCGAGACTAGCTTGGCCCGCCGCCGACTTGTCCGACGACTATAGGGTCGTCCCCACGACCACGGGCCAATGTTGCCATGCCGCCGACATGTCCGACGACTATAGGGTCGTCCCCACGACCCCGGGACTAGGTTGGCCCGCCGCCGACATGTCCGACGACTATAGGGTCGTCCCCACGCCCCGGGCCAAAGTTGGCCAGCCGCCGACATGTCCGACGACTATAGGATCGTCCCCACGACCCCGGGACTAGGTTGGCCCGCCGCCGACATGTCCGACGTCTAAAGGGTCGTCCCCACGACCCCGGGGCTAGATTACCCCGGCACCGTCATGTCCGACGACTATAGGGTCGTCCCCACGACCCCGGGACCAGGTTGGCCCGCCGCCGACTTGTCCCGCCGCCGACTTGTCCGACGACTATAGGGTCGTCTCCACGACCCCGGGACTAGGTTGGCCAGTCACCGACATGTCCGACGACTATAGGGTCGTCCCCACGCCCCGGTCCAAAGTTGGCCAGCCGCCGACATGTCCGACGACTATGGGGTCGTCCCCACGACCCCGGGACTAGATTGGCCCGCCACCGTGATGTCCGACGACTATACGGTCGTCCCCGCGACCCCGGGACTAGGTTGGCCCGCCGCCGACGTGTCCTACGACTATGGGGTCGTCCCCACGACCACGAGACTAGGTTGGCCAGCCGCCGACATGTCCGACGACTATAGGGTCGTCCCCACGAACCCGGGACTAGGTTGGCCAGTCACCGACATATCCGACGACTATAGGGTCGTCCCCACGACCACGGGCCAAAGTTGCCCTGGCGCCGACATGTCCGACGACTATAGGGTCGTCCCCACGACCCCGGGTCTAGGTTGGCCCGCCGCCGACTTTTCCGACGACTATGGGGTCGTCCCCACGACCCCGGGACTAGGTTGGCCCGCCGCCGACTTGTCCGACGACTATAGGGTCGTCCCTACGACCCCCGGACTAGGTTGGCCAGCCGCCGACTTGGTCGACGACTATAGGGTCGTCCCCACGCCCCGGGCCAAAGTTGGCTAGCCGCCGACATGTCCGACGACTATAGGGTCGTCCCCACGACCCCGGGTCTAGGTTGGCCCGCCGCCGACTTGTCCGACGACTATAGGGTCGTTCCCACGACCACTGGCCAAAGTTGCCCTGCCGCCGACATGTCCGACGACTATAGGGTCGTCCCCACGACCCCGGGCAAAAGTTGCCCTGCCGCCGACATGATCCGACGACTATAGGGTCGTCCCCACGACCCCGGTTCTAGGTGGGCCCGCCGCCGACTTGTCCGACGACTATAGGGTCGTCCCCACGACCCCGGGACTAGGTTGGCCAGCCGCCGACATGTCCGACGACTATACGGTTGTCCCCACGACCACGAGACTAGGTTGGCCAACCGCCGACATGTCCGACGACTATAGGGTCGTCCCCACGACCCCGGGACTAGGTTGGCCCGCCGCCGACTTGTCCGACGACTATAGGGTCGTCCCCACGACCACGGGCCAAAGTTGGCTAGCCGCCGACTTGTCCGACGACTATAGGGTCGTCCCCACGACCCCGGGACTAGGTTGGCCAGCCGCCGACATGTCCGACGACTATACGGTTGTCCCCACGACCACGAGACTAGGTTGGCCAGCCGCCGACATGTCCGACGACTATAGGGTCGTCCCCACGACCCCGGGCCAAAGTTGCCCTGCCGCCGACATGTCCGACGATTATAGGGTCGTCCCCACGACCCCGGGACAAGATTGGCCCGCCACCGTCATGTCCAACGACTATACGGCAGTCCCCTCGACCCCGGGAATAGGTTGTCCCGCCGCCGACGTGTCCTACGACTATGGGGTCGTCCCCACGACCACGAGACTAGGTTGGCCAGCCGCCGACATGTCCGACGACTATAGGGTCGTCCCCACGACCCCGGGACTAGGTTGGCCCGCCGCCGACATGTCCGACGACTATAGGGTCGTCCCCACGACCCTGGGACAAGATTGGCCCGCCACCGTCATGTCCGACGACTATACGGTCGTCCCCTCGACCCCGGGACTAGATTGGCCCGCCACCGTCATATCCGACGACTATAATTTCGTCCCCACGACCACGGGACTAGGTTGGCCCGCCGCCGACTTGTCCGACGACTATAGGGTCGTCCCCACGACCCCGGGACTAGGTTGGCCCGCCGCCGACTTGTCCGACGACTATAGGGTCGTCCCCACGACCCGGGCCAAAGTTGGCCAGCCGCCGACATGTCCGACGACTATAGGGTCGTCCCCACGACCCCGGGACTAGGTTGGCCTGCCGCCGACATGTCCGACGTCTATAGGGTCGTCCCCACGACCCCGGGACAAGATTGGCCCGCCACCGTCATGTCCGACGACTATACGGTCGTCCCCTCGACCCCGGGAATAGGTTGGCCCGCCGCCGACGTGTCGTACGACTAAGGGGTCGTCCCCACGACCACGAGACTAGGTTGGCCAGCCGCCGACATGTCCGACGACTATAGGGTCGTCCCCACGACCCCGGGACTAGATTGGCCCGCCACCGTCATGTCCGACGACTATAGGTTCGTCCCCACGACCACGGGACTAGGTTGGCCCGCCGCCGACTTGTCCGACGACTATAGGGTCGTCCCCACGACCCCGGGACTAGGTCGGCCCGCCGCCGACTTGTCCGACGACTATAGGGTCGTCCCCACGACCACGGGCCAAAGTTGCCCTCCCGCCGACATGTCCGACGACTATAGGGTCGTCCCCACGATCCCGGGACTAGGTTGGCCCGCCACCGTCATGTCCGACGACTATAGGTTCGTCCCTTCGACACTGGGCATACGTTGGCCAGCCGCCGACATGCCCGACGACTATAGGGTCGTCCCCACGACCCCGGGACAAGATTGGCCCGCCACCGTCATGTCCGACGACTACACGGTCGTCCCTTCGACACCGGGACTAGATTGGCCCGCCACCGTCATGTCCTACGACTATAGGGTCGTCCCCACGACCACTGGCCAAAGTTGCCCAGCCGCCGACATGTCCGACGACTATAGGGTCGTCCCCACGACCCCGGGTCTAAGTTGGCCCGCCGCCGTCATGACCGACGACTATACGGTCGTCCCCTCGACCCCGGGACTAGATTGGCCCGCCACCGTCATATCCGACGACTATAGGGTCGTCCCCACGACCCCGGGACTAGGTCGGCCCGCCGCCGACTTGTCCGACGACTATAGGGTCGTCCCCACGACCACGGGCCAAAGTTGCCCTGCCGCCGACATGTCCGACGATTATAGGGTCGTCCCCACGATCCCGGGACTAGGTTGGCCCGCCGCCGACATGTCCGACGACTATAGGGTCGTCCCCACGACCCCGGGACTAGGTCGGCCCGCCGCCGACTTGTCCGACGACTATAGGGTCGTCCCCACGACCACGGGCCAAAGTTGCCCTGCCGCCGACATGTCCGACGACTATAGGGTCGTCCCCACGACCGCGAGACTAGCTTGGCCCGCCGCCGACTTGTCCGACGACTATAGGGTCGTCCCCACGACCACGGGCCAATGTTGCCATGCCGCCGACATGTCCGACGACTATAGGGTCGTCCCCACGACCCCGGGACTAGGTTGGCCCGCCGCCGACATGTCCGACGACTATAGGGTCGTCCCCACGCCCCGGGCCAAAGTTGGCCAGCCGCCGACATGTCCGACGACTATAGGATCGTCCCCACGACCCCGGGACTAGGTTGGCCCGCCGCCGACATGTCCGACGTCTAAAGGGTCGTCCCCACGACCCCGGGGCTAGATTACCCCGGCACCGTCATGTCCGACGACTATAGGGTCGTCCCCACGACCCCGGGACCAGGTTGGCCCGCCGCCGACTTGTCCCGCCGCCGACTTGTCCGACGACTATAGGGTCGTCTCCACGACCCCGGGACTAGGTTGGCCAGTCACCGACATGTCCGACGACTATAGGGTCGTCCCCACGCCCCGGTCCAAAGTTGGCCAGCCGCCGACATGTCCGACGACTATGGGGTCGTCCCCACGACCCCGGGACTAGATTGGCCCGCCACCGTGATGTCCGACGACTATACGGTCGTCCCCGCGACCCCGGGACTAGGTTGGCCCGCCGCCGACGTGTCCTACGACTATGGGGTCGTCCCCACGACCACGAGACTAGGTTGGCCAGCCGCCGACATGTCCGACGACTATAGGGTCGTCCCCACGAACCCGGGACTAGGTTGGCCAGTCACCGACATATCCGACGACTATAGGGTCGTCCCCACGACCACGGGCCAAAGTTGCCCTGGCGCCGACATGTCCGACGACTATAGGGTCGTCCCCACGACCCCGGGTCTAGGTTGGCCCGCCGCCGACTTTTCCGACGACTATGGGGTCGTCCCCACGACCCCGGGACTAGGTTGGCCCGCCGCCGACTTGTCCGACGACTATAGGGTCGTCCCTACGACCCCCGGACTAGGTTGGCCAGCCGCCGACTTGGTCGACGACTATAGGGTCGTCCCCACGCCCCGGGACTAGGTTGGCCCGCCGCCGACTTGTCCGACGACTATAGGGTCGTCCCCACGCCCCGGTCCAAAGTTGGCCAGCCGCCGACATGTCCGACGACTATGGGGTCGTCCCCACGACCCTGGGACTAGATTGGCCCGCCACCGTCATGTCCGACGACTATAGGGTCGTCTCCACGACCCCGGGACTAGGTTGGCCCGCCGCCGACTTGTCCGACGACTATAGTGTCGTCCCCACGACCCCGGGACTAGATTGGCCCGCCACCGTCATGTCCGACGACTATAGGATCGACCCCACGCCTACGGGCCAAAGTTGGCCAGCCGCCGACATGTCCGACGACCATACGGTCGTCCCCACGGCCCCGGGACTAGATTGGCCCGCCACCGACTTGTCCGACGACTATAGGGTCGTCCCCACGACCCCGGGACTATGTTGGCCTGCCGCCGACATGTCCGCCGTCTATAGGGTCGGCCCCACGACCCCGGGACTAGGTTGGCCCGCCGCCGACTTGTCCGACGACTATAGGGTCGTCCCTACCACCCCGGGAATAGGTTGGCCAGTCACCGACTTGTCCGACGACTATAGGGTCGTCCCCACGACCCCGGGACTAAGTTGGCCAGACGCCGACACGTCCGACGACTATAGGGTCGTCCCCACGACCCCGGGACTAGGTTGGCCCGCCGCCGACTTATCCGACGACTATAGGGTCGTCCCCACGACCCCGGGACTAGGTTGGCCCGCCGCCGACTTGTCCGACGACTATAGGGTCGTCCCCACGCCCCGGTCCAAAGTTGGCCAGCCGCCGACATGTCCGACGACTATGGGGTCGTCCCCACGACCCCGGGACTAGATTGGCCCGCCACCGTCATGTCCGACGACTATACGGTCGTCCCCACGTCCACTGGCCAAAGTTGCCCAGCCGCAGACATGTCCGACGACTATAGGGTCGTCCCCACGACCCCGGGACTAGGTTGGCCCGCCGCCGACTTGTCCGACGACTATAGGGTCGTCCCTAGCACCCCGGGAATAGGTTGGCCAGTCACCGACATGTCCGACGACTATAGGGTCGTCCCCACGACCACGGGACTATGTTGGCCCGCCGCCGACCTGTCCGACGACTATAGGTTCCGTCCCAACGACCCTGGGCATACGTTGGCCTGCCGCCGACATGTCCGACGACTATAGGGTCGTCCCCACGACCCCGGGGCTAGATTGCCCCGGCACCGTCATGTCCGACGACTATAGGGTCGTCTCCACGACCCCGGGACTAGGTTGGCCAGTCACCGACATGTCCGACGACTATATGGTCGTCCCCACGACCACAGGCCAAAGTTTCCCAGCCGCCGACATGTCCGACGACTATAGGGTCGTCCCCACGACCACGGGCCAAAGTTGCCCTGCCGCCGACATGTCCGACGACTATAGGGTCGTCCCCACGACCCCGGGACTAGGTTGGCCTGTCGCCGACATGTCCGACGACTATAGGGTCGTCCCCACGCCCCGGGCCAAAGTTGGCCAGCCGCCGACATGTCCGACGACTATAGGGTCGTCCCCACGACCCCGGGACTAGATTGGCCCGCCACCGTCATGTCCGACGACTATAGGGTCGTCCCCACGAACCCGGGACTAGGTTGGCCAGTCACCGACATATCCGACGACTATAGAGTCGTCCCCACGACCACGGGACTAGGTTGGCCAATCACCGACATATCCGAAGACTATAGGGTCGTCCCCACGACCACGGGCCAAAGTTGCCCTGGTGCCGACATGTCCGACGACTATAGGATCGTCCCCACGACCCCGGGTCTAGGTTGGCCCGCCGCCGACTTTTCCGACGACTATGGGGTCGTCCCCACGACCCCGGGAGTAGGTTGGCCCGCCGCCGACATGTCCGACGACTATAGGGTCGTCCCCACGCCCCGGTCCAAAGTTGGCCAGCCGCCGACATGTCCGACGACTATGGGGTCGTCCCCACGACCCCGGGACTAGATTGGCCCGCCACCGTGATGTCCGACGACTATACGGTCGTCCCCGCGACCCCGGGACTAGGTTGGCCCGCCGCCGACGTGTCCTACGACTATGGGGTCGTCCCCACGACCACGAGACTAGGTTGGCCAGCCGCCGACATGTCCGACGACTATAGGGTCGTCCCCACGAACCCGGGACTAGGTTGGCCAGTCACCGACATATCCGACGACTATAGGGTCGTCCCCACGACCACGGGCCAAAGTTGCCCTGGCGCCGACATGTCCGACGACTATACGGTCGTCCCCTCGACCCCGGGAATAGGTTGGCCCGCCGCCGACGTGTCGTACGACTAAGGGGTCGTCCCCACGACCACGAGACTAGGTTGGCCAGCCGCCGACATGTCCGACGACTATAGGGTCGTCCCCACGACCCCGGGACTAGATTGGCCCGCCACCGTCATGTCCGACGACTATAGGTTCGTCCCCACGACCACGGGACTAGGTTGGCCCGCCGCCGACTTGTCCGACGACTATAGGGTCGTCCCCACGACCCCGGGACTAGGTCGGCCCGCCGCCGACTTGTCCGACGACTATAGGGTCGTCCCCACGACCACGGGCCAAAGTTGCCCTCCCGCCGACATGTCCGACGACTATAGGGTCGTCCCCACGATCCCGGGACTAGGTTGGCCCGCCACCGTCATGTCCGACGACTATAGGTTCGTCCCTTCGACCCTGGGCATACGTTGGCCAGCCGCCGACATGCCCGACGACTATAGGGTCGTCCCCACGACCCCGGGACAAGATTGGCCCGCCACCGTCATGTCCGACGACTACACGGTCGTCCCCTCGACACCGGGACTAGATTGGCCCGCCACCGTCATGTCCTACGACTATAGGGTCGTCCCCACGACCACTGGCCAATGTTGCCCAGCCGCCGACATGTCCGACGACTATAGGGTCGTCCCCACGACCCCGGGACTAAGTTGGCCCGCCGCCGTCATGTCCGACGACTATACGGTCGTCCCCTCGACCCCAGGACTAGATTGGCCCGCCACCGTCATATCCGACGACTATAGGGTCGTCCCCACGACCCCGGGACTAGGTCGGCCCGCCGCCGACTTGTCCGACGACTATAGGGTCGTCCCCACGACCACGGGCCAAAGTTGCCCTGCCGCCGACATGTCCGACGATTATAGGGTCGTCCCCACGATCCCGGGACTAGGTTGGCCCGCCGCCGACATGTCCGACGACTATAGGGTCGTCCCCACGACCCCGGGACTAGGTCGGCCCGCCGCCGACTTGTCCGACGACTATAGGGTCGTCCCCACGACCACGGGCCAAAGTTGCCCTGCCGCCGACATGTCCGACGATTATAGGGTCGACCCCACGATCCCGGGACTAGGTTGGCCCGCAGCCGACATGTCCGACGACTATAGGGTCGTCCCCACGACCCCGGGGCTAGATTGCCCCGGCACCGTCATGTCCGACGACTATAGGGTCGTCCCCACGACCGCGAGACTAGCTTGGCCCGCCGCCGACTTGTCCGACGACTATAGGGTCGTCCCCACGACCACGGGCCAATGTTGCCATGCCGCCGACATGTCCGACGACTATAGGGTCGTCCCCACGACCCCGGGACTAGGTTGGCCCGCCGCCGACATGTCCGACGACTATAGGGTCGTCCCCACGCCCCGGGCCAAAGTTGGCCAGCCGCCGACATGTCCGACGACTATAGGATCGTCCCCACGACCCCGGGACTAGGTTGGCCCGCCGCCGACATGTCCGACGTCTAAAGGGTCGTCCCCACGACCCCGGGGCTAGATTACCCCGGCACCGTCATGTCCGACGACTATAGGGTCGTCCCCACGACCCCGGGACCAGGTTGGCCCGCCGCCGACTTGTCCCGCCGCCGACTTGTCCGACGACTATAGGGTCGTCTCCACGACCCCGGGACTAGGCTGGCCAGTCACCGACATGTCCGACGACTATAGGGTCGTCCCCACGCCCCGGTCCAAAGTTGGCCAGCCGCCGACATGTCCGACGACTATGGGGTCGTCCCCACGACCCCGGGACTAGATTGGCCCGCCACCGTGATGTCCGACGACTATACGGTCGTCCCCGCGACCCCGGGACTAGGTTGGCCCGCCGCCGACGTGTCCTACGACTATGGGGTCGTCCCCACGACCACGAGACTAGGTTGGCCAGCCGCCGACATGTCCGACGACTATAGGGTCGTCCCCACGAACCCGGGACTAGGTTGGCCAGTCACCGACATATCCGACGACTATAGGGTCGTCCCCACGACCACGGGCCAAAGTTGCCCTGGCGCCGACATGTCCGACGACTATAGGGTCGTCCCCACGACCCCGGGTCTAGGTTGGCCCGCCGCCGACTTTTCCGACGACTATGGGGTCGTCCCCACGACCCCGGGACTAGGTTGGCCCGCCGCCGACTTGTCCGACGACTATAGGGTCGTCCCTACGACCCCCGGACTAGGTTGGCCAGCCGCCGACTTGGTCGACGACTATAGGGTCGTCCCCACGCCCCGGGCCAAAGTTGGCTAGCCGCCGACATGTCCGACGACTATAGGGTCGTCCCCACGACCGCGGGTCTAGGTTGGCCCGCCGCCGACTTGTCCGACGACTATAGGGTCGTTCCCACGACCACTGGCCAAAGTTGCCCTGCCGCCGACATGTCCGACGACTATAGGGTCGTCCCCACGACCCCGGGCAAAAGTTGCCCTGCCGCCGACATGATCCGACGACTATAGGGTCGTCCCCACGACCCCGGTTCTAGGTGGGCACGCCGCCGACTTGTCCGACGACTATAGGGTCGTCCCCACGACCCCGGGACTAGGTTGGCCAGCCGCCGACATGTCCGACGACTATACGGTTGTCCCCACGACCACGAGACTAGGTTGGCCAACCGCCGACATGTCCGACGACTATAGGGTCGTCCCCACGACCCCGGGACTAGGTTGGCCCGCCGCCGACTTGTCCGACGACTATAGGGTCGTCCCCACGACCACGGGCCAAAGTTGGCTAGCCGCCGACTTGTCCGACGACTATAGGGTCGTCCCCACGACCCCGGGACTAGGTTGGCCAGCCGCCGACATGTCCGACGACTATACGGTTGTCCCCACGACCACGAGACTAGGTTGGCCAGCCGCCGACATGTCCGACGACTATAGGGTCGTCCCCACGACCCCGGGCCAAAGTTGCCCTGCCGCCGACATGTCCGACGATTATAGGGTCGTCCCCACGACCCCGGGACAAGATTGGCCCGCCACCGTCATGTCCAACGACTATACGGTCGTCCCCTCGACCCCGGGAATAGGTTGTCCCGCTGCCGACGTGTCCTACGACTATGGGGTCGTCCCCACGACCACGAGACTAGGTTGGCCAGCCGCCGACATGTCCGACGACTATAGGGTCGTCCCCACGACCCCGGGACTAGGTTGGCCCGCCGCCGACATGTCCGACGTCTATAGGGTCGTCCCCACGACCCCGGGGCTATATTGGCCCTCCACCCTCATGTCCGACGACTATAGGTTCGTCCCTACGACCCTGGGCATACGTTGGCCAGCCGCCGACATGTCCGACGACTATAGGGTCGCCCCCACGACCCCGGGACAAGATTGGCCCGCCACCGTCATGTCCGACGACTATACGGTCGTCCCCTCGACCCCGGGACTAGATTGGCCCGCCACCGTCATATCCGACGACTATAATTTCGTCCCCACGACCACGGGACTAGGTTGGCCCGCCGCCGACTTGTCCGACGACTATAGGGTCGTCCCCACGACCCCGGGACTAGGTTGGCCCGCCGCCGACTTGTCCGACGACTATAGGGTCGTCCGCACGACCCGGGCCAAAGTTGGCCAGCCGCCGACATGTCCGACGACTATAGGGTCGTCCCCACGACCCCGGGACTAGGTTGGCCTGCCGCCGACATGTCCGACGTCTATAGGGTCGTCCCCACGACCCCGGGACAAGATTGGCCCGCCACCGTCATGTCCGACGACTATACGGTCGTCCCCTCGACCCCGGGAATAGGTTGGCCCGCCGCCGACGTGTCGTACGACTAAGGGGTCGTCCCCACGACCACGAGACTAGGTTGGCCAGCCGCCGACATGTCCGACGACTATAGGGTCGTCCCCACGACCCCGGGACTAGATTGGCCCGCCACCGTCATGTCCGACGACTATAGGTTCGTCCCCACGACCACGGGACTAGGTTGGCCCGCCGCCGACTTGTCCGACGACTATAGGGTCGTCCCCACGACCCCGGGACTAGGTCGGCCCGCCGCCGACTTGTCCGACGACTATAGGGTCGTCCCCACGACCACGGGCCAAAGTTGCCCTCCCGCCGACATGTCCGACGACTATAGGGTCGTCCCCACGATCCCGGGACTAGGTTGGCCCGCCACCGTCATGTCCGACGACTATAGGTTCGTCCCTTCGACACTGGGCATACGTTGGCCAGCCGCCGACATGCCCGACGACTATAGGGTCGTCCCCACGACCCCGGGACAAGATTGGCCCGCCACCGTCATGTCCGACGACTACACGGTCGTCCCCTCGACACCGGGACTAGATTGGCCCGCCACCGTCATGTCCTACGACTATAGGGTCGTCCCCACGACCACTGGCCAAAGTTGCCCAGCCGCCGACATGTCCGACGACTATAGGGTCGTCCCCACGACCCCGGGACTAAGTTGGCCCGCCGCCGTCATGTCCGACGACTATACGGTCGTCCCCTCGACCCCGGGACTAGATTGGCCCGCCACCGTCATATCCGACGACTATAGGGTCGTCCCCACGACCCCGGGACTAGGTCGGCCCGCCGCCGACTTGTCCGACGACTATAGGGTCGTCCCCACGACCACGGGCCAAAGTTGCCCTGCCGCCGACATGTCCGACGATTATAGGGTCGTCCCCACGATCCCGGGACTAGGTTGGCCCGCCGCCGACATGTCCGACGACTATAGGGTCGTCCCCACGACCCCGGGACTAGGTCGGCCCGCCGCCGACTTGTCCGACGACTATAGGGTCGTCCCCACGACCACGGGCCAAAGTTGCCCTGCCGCCGACATGTCCGACGATTATAGGGTCGACCCCACGATCCCGGGACTAGGTTGGCCCGCAGCCGACATGTCCGACGACTATAGGGTCGTCCCCACGACCCCGGGGCTAGATTGCCCCGGCACCGTCATGTCCGACGACTATAGGGTCGTCCCCACGACCGCGAGACTAGCTTGGCCCGCCGCCGACTTGTCCGACGACTATAGGGTCGTCCCCACGACCACGGGCCAATGTTGCCATGCCGCCGACATGTCCGACGACTATAGGGTCGTCCCCACGACCCCGGGACTAGGTTGGCCCGCCGCCGACATGTCCGACGACTATAGGGTCGTCCCCACGCCCCGGGCCAAAGTTGGCCAGCCGCCGACATGTCCGACGACTATAGGATCGTCCCCACGACCCCGGGACTAGGTTGGCCCGCCGCCGACATGTCCGACGTCTAAAGGGTCGTCCCCACGACCCCGGGGCTAGATTACCCCGGCACCGTCATGTCCGACGACTATAGGGTCGTCCCCACGACCCCGGGACCAGGTTGGCCCGCCGCCGACTTGTCCCGCCGCCGACTTGTCCGACGACTATAGGGTCGTCTCCACGACCCCGGGACTAGGTTGGCCAGTCACCGACATGTCCGACGACTATAGGGTCGTCCCCACGCCCCGGTCCAAAGTTGGCCAGCCGCCGACATGTCCGACGACTATGGGGTCGTCCCCACGACCCCGGGACTAGATTGGCCCGCCACCGTGATGTCCGACGACTATACGGTCGTCCCCGCGACCCCGGGACTAGGTTGGCCCGCCGCCGACGTGTCCTACGACTATGGGGTCGTCCCCACGACCACGAGACTAGGTTGGCCAGCCGCCGACATGTCCGACGACTATAGGGTCGTCCCCACGAACCCGGGACTAGGTTGGCCAGTCACCGACATATCCGACGACTATAGGGTCGTCCCCACGACCACGGGCCAAAGTTGCCCTGGCGCCGACATGTCCGACGACTATAGGGTCGTCCCCACGACCCCGGGTCTAGGTTGGCCCGCCGCCGACTTTTCCGACGACTATGGGGTCGTCCCCACGACCCCGGGACTAGGTTGGCCCGCCGCCGACTTGTCCGACGACTATAGGGTCGTCCCTACGACCCCCGGACTAGGTTGGCCAGCCGCCGACTTGGTCGACGACTATAGGGTCGTCCCCACGCCCCGGGCCAAAGTTGGCTAGCCGCCGACATGTCCGACGACTATAGGGTCGTCCCCACGACCCCGGGTCTAGGTTGGCCCGCCGCCGACTTGTCCGACGACTATAGGGTCGTTCCCACGACCACTGGCCAAAGTTGCCCTGCCGCCGACATGTCCGACGACTATAGGGTCGTCCCCACGACCCCGGGCAAAAGTTGCCCTGCCGCCGACATGATCCGACGACTATAGGGTCGTCCCCACGACCCCGGTTCTAGGTGGGCCCGCCGCCGACTTGTCCGACGACTATAGGGTCGTCCCCACGACCCCGGGACTAGGTTGGCCAGCCGCCGACATGTCCGACGACTATACGGTTGTCCCCACGACCACGAGACTAGGTTGGCCAACCGCCGACATGTCCGACGACTATAGGGTCGTCCCCACGACCCCGGGACTAGGTTGGCCCGCCGCCGACTTGTCCGACGACTATAGGGTCGTCCCCACGACCACGGGCCAAAGTTGGCTAGCCGCCGACTTGTCCGAAGACTATAGGGTCGTCCCCACGACCCCGGGACTAGGTTGGCCAGCCGCCGACATGTCCGACGACTATACGGTTGTCCCCACGACCACGAGACTAGGTTGGCCAGCCGCCGACATGTCCGACGACTATAGGGTCGTCCCCACGACCCCGGGCCAAAGTTGCCCTGCCGCCGACATGTCCGACGATTATAGGGTCGTCCCCACGACCCCGGGACAAGATTGGCCCGCCACCGTCATGTCCAACGACTATACGGTCGTCCCCTCGACCCCGGGAATAGGTTGTCCCGCCGCCGACGTGTCCTACGACTATGGGGTCGTCCCCACGACCACGAGACTAGGTTGGCCAGCCGCCGACATGTCCGACGACTATAGGGTCGTCCCCACGACCCCGGGACTAGGTTGGCCCGCCGCCGACATGTCCGACGTCTATAGGGTCGTCCCCACGACCCCGGGGCTATATTGGCCCTCCACCCTCATGTCCGACGACTATAGGTTCGTCCCTACGACACTGGGCATACGTTGGCCAGCCGCCGACATGTCCGACGACTATAGGGTCGTCCCCACGACCCCGGGACAAGATTGGCCCGCCACCGTCATGTCCGACGACTATACGGTCGTCCCCTCGACCCCGGGACTAGATTGGCCCGCCACCGTCATATCCGACGACTATAATTTCGTCCCCACGACCACGGGACTAGGTTGGCCCGCCGCCGACTTGTCCGACGACTATAGGGTCGTCCCCACGACCCCGGGACTAGGTTGGCCCGCCGCCGACTTGTCCGACGACTATAGGGTCGTCCCCACGACCCGGGCCAAAGTTGGCCAGCCGCCGACATGTCCGACGACTATAGGGTCGTCCCCACGACCCCGGGACTAGGTTGGCCTGCCGCCGACATGTCCGACGTCTATAGGGTCGTCCCCACGACCCCGGGACAAGATTGGCCCGCCACCGTCATGTCCGACGACTATACGGTCGTCCCCTCGACCCCGGGAATAGGTTGGCCCGCCGCCGACGTGTCGTACGACTAAGGGGTCGTCCCCACGACCACGAGACTAGGTTGGCCAGCCGCCGACATGTCCGACGACTATAGGGTCGTCCCCACGACCCCGGGACTAGATTGGCCCGCCACCGTCATGTCCGACGACTATAGGTTCGTCCCCACGACCACGGGACTAGGTTGGCCCGCCGCCGACTTGTCCGACGACTATAGGGTCGTCCCCACGACCCCGGGACTAGGTCGGCCCGCCGCCGACTTGTCCGACGACTATAGGGTCGTCCCGACGACCACGGGCCAAAGTTGCCCTCCCGCCGACATGTCCGACGACTATAGGGTCGTCCCCACGATCCCGGGACTAGGTTGGCCCGCCACCGTCATGTCCGACGACTATAGGTTCGTCCCTTCGACCCTGGGCATACGTTGGCCAGCCGCCGACATGCCCGACGACTATAGGGTCGTCCCCACGACCCCGGGACAAGATTGGCCCGCCACCGTCATGTCCGACGACTACACGGTCGTCCCCTCGACACCGGGACTAGATTGGCCCGCCACCGTCATGTCCTACGACTATAGGGTCGTCCCCACGACCACTGGCCAAAGTTGCCCAGCCGCCGTCATGTCCGACGACTATAGGGTCGTCCCCACGACCCCGGGACTAAGTTGGCCCGCCGCCGTCATGTCCGACGACTATACGGTCGTCCCCTCGACCCCGGGACTAGATTGGCCCGCCACCGTCATATCCGACGACTATAGGGTCGTCCCCACGACCCCGGGACTAGGTCGGCCCGCCGCCGACTTGTCCGACGACTATAGGGTCGTCCCCACGACCACGGGCCAAAGTTGCCCTGCCGCCGACATGTCCGACGATTATAGGGTCGTCCCCACGATCCCGGGACTAGGTTGGCCCGCCGCCGACATGTCCGACGACTATAGGGTCGTCCCCACGACCCCGGGACTAGGTCGGCCCGCCGCCGACTTGTCCGACGACTATAGGGTCGTCCCCACGACCACGGGCCAAAGTTGCCCTGCCGCCGACATGTCCGACGATTATAGGGTCGACCCCACGATCCCGGGACTAGGTTGGCCCGCAGCCGACATGTCCGACGACTATAGGGTCGTCCCCACGACCCCGGGGCTAGATTGCCCCGGCACCGTCATGTCCGACGACTATAGGGTCGTCCCCACGCCCCGGGCCAAAGTTGGCCAGCCGCCGACATGTCCGACGACTATAGGGTCGTCCCCACGACACCGGGACTAGATTGGCCCGCCACCGTCATGTCCGACGACTATACGGTCGTCCCCACGACCCCGGGACTAGGTTGGCCCGCCGACGACGTGTTCTACGACTATGGGGTCGTCCCCACGACCACGAGACTAGGTTGGCCAGTCACCGACATGTCCGACGCCTATAGGGTCGTCCCCACGACCACGGGCCAAAGTTGCCCTGCCGCCGACTTGTCCGACGACTATAGGGTCGTCCCCACGACCCCGGGACTAGGTTGGCCAGCCGCCGACATGCCCGACGACTATAGGGTCGTCCCCACGACCGCGGGACAAGATTGGCCCGCCACCGTCATGTCCGACGACTACACGGTCGTCCCCTCGACCCCGGGACTAGATTGGCCCGCCACCGTCATGTCCGACGACTATAGGTTCGTCCCCACGACCACGGGACTAGGTTGGCGCGCCGCAGACATGTCCGACGACTATAGGGTCGTCCCCACGACCCCGGGACTAGGTTGGCCCGCCGCCGACTTGTCCGGCGACTATAGGGTCGTCCCCACGACCCCGGGACTAGATTGGCCCGCCACCGTCATGTCCGACGACTATAGGGTCGTCCCCACGACCCCGGGACTAGGTTGGCCCGCCGCCGACTTGTCCGACGACTATAGGGTCGTCCCCACGACCCCGGGACTAGGTCGGCCCGCCGCCGACTTGTCCGACGACTATAGGGTCGTCCCCACGACCACGGGCCAAAGTTGCCCTGCCGCCGACATGTCCGACGATTATAGGGTCGACCCCACGATCCCGGGACTAGGTTGGCCCGCAGCCGACATGTCCGACGACTATAGGGTCGTCCCCACGACCCCGGGGCTAGATTGCCCCGGCACCGTCATGTCCGACGACTATAGGGTCGTCCCCACGCCCCGGGCCAAAGTTGGCCAGCCGCCGACATGTCCGACGACTATAGGGTCGTCCCCACGACACCGGGACTAGATTGGCCCGCCACCGTCATGTCCGACGACTATACGGTCGTCCCCACGACCCCGGGACTAGGTTGGCCCGCCGACGACGTGTTCTACGACTATGGGGTCGTCCCCACGACCACGAGACTAGGTTGGCCAGTCACCGACATGTCCGACGCCTATAGGGTCGTCCCCACGACCACGGGCCAAAGTTGCCCTGCCGCCGACTTGTCCGACGACTATAGGGTCGTCCCCACGACCCCGGGACTAGGTTGGCCAGCCGCCGACATGCCCGACGACTATAGGGTCGTCCCCACGACCGCGGGACAAGATTGGCCCGCCACCGTCATGTCCGACGACTACACGGTCGTCCCCTCGACCCCGGGACTAGATTGGCCCGCCACCGTCATGTCCGACGACTATAGGTTCGTCCCCACGACCACGGGACTAGGTTGGCGCGCCGCAGACATGTCCGACGACTATAGGGTCGTCCCCACGACCCCGGGACTAGGTTGGCCCGCCGCCGACTTGTCCGGCGACTATAGGGTCGTCCCCACGACCCCGGGACTAGATTGGCCCGCCACCGTCATGTCCGACGACTATAGGGTCGTCCCCACGACCCCGGGACTAGGTTGGCCCGCCGCCGACTTGTCCGACGACTATAGGGTCGTCCCCACGACCCCGGGACTAGGTTGGCCCGCCACCAACATGTCCGACGACTATAGGGTCGTCCCAACGACCCCGGGACTAGGTTGGCTCGCCGCCGACTTGTCCGACGACTATAGGGTCGTCCCCACGACCCCAGGACTAGATTGCCCCGCCACCGTCATGTCCTACGACTATTGGGTCGCCTCCACGACCCTGGGACTAGGTTGGCCCGCCGCCGACTTGTCCGACGACTATAGGGTCGTCCCTACCATCCCGGGAATAGGTTGGCCAGCCGCCGACATGTCCGACGACTATAGGGTCGTCCCCTCGACCCCGGGCCTACGTTGGCCCGCAGCCGACATGTCCGACGACTATAGGGTCGACCCCACGACTACGGGCCAAAGTTGGCCAGCCGCCGACATGTCCGACGACCATACGGTCGTCCCCCGGCCCCGGGACTAGATTGGCCCGCCACCGACTTGTCCGACGACTATAGGGTCGTCGCCACGACCCCGGGACTATGTTGGCCCGCCGCCGAAATGTCCGACGACTATAGGGTCGTCCCCACGATCCCGGGGCTAGATTGGCCCGCCGCCGACTTGTCCGACGACTATAGGGTCGTCCCTACCATCCCGGGACTAGGTTGGCCAGCCGCCGACATGTCCGACGACTATAGGGTCGTCCCCTCGACCCCGGGCCTACGTTGGCCCGCAGCCGACATGTCTGACGACTATAGGGTCGACCCCACGACTACGGGCCAAAGTTGGCCAGCCGCCGACATGTCCGACGACCATACGGTCGTCCCCCGGCCCCGGGACTAGATTGGCCCGCCACCGACTTGTCCGACGACTATACGGTCGTCCCCTCGACCCCGGGACTAGATTGGCCCGCCACCGTCATATCCGACGACTATAGGGTCGTCCCCACGACCCCGGGACTAGGTCGGCCCGCCGCCGACTTGTCCGACGACTATAGGGTTGTCCCCACGACCACGGGCCAAAGTTGCCCTGCCGCCGACATGTCCGACGATTATAGGGTCGTCCCCACGATCCCGGGACTAGATTGGCCCGCCGCCGACATGTCCGACGACTATAGGGTCGTCCCCACGACCCCGGGACTAGGTCGGCCGGCCGCCGACTTATCCGACGACTATAGGGTCGTCCCCACGACCACGGGCCAAAGTTGCCCTGCCGCCGACATGTCCGACGATTATAGGGTCGTCCCCACGATCCCGGGACTAGGTTGGCCCGCAGCCGACATGTCCGACGACTATAGGGTCGTCCCCACGACCCCGGGGCTAGATTGCCCCGGCACCGTCATGTCCGACGACTATAGGGTCGTCCCCACGACCGCGGGACTAGGTTGGCCCGCCGCCGACTTGTCCGACGACTATAGGGTCGTCCCCACGACCACGGGCCAAAGTTGCCCTCCCGCCGACATGTCCGACGACTATAGGGTCGTCCCCACGACCCCGGGCATACGTTGGCCAGCCGCCGACATGCCCGACGACTATAGGGTCGTCCCCACGACCCCGGGACAAGATTGGCCCGCCACCGTCATGTCCGACGACTACACGGTCGTCCCCTCGACCCCGGGACTAGATTGGCCCGCCACCGTCATGTCCGACGACTATAGGTTCGTCCCCACGACCACGGGACTAGGTTGGCCCGCCGCCGACTTGTCCGACGACTATAGGGTCGTCCCCACGACCCCGGGACTAGGTCGGCCCGCCGCCGACTTGTCTGACGACTATAGGGTCGTCCCCACGACCACGGGCCAAAGTTGCCCTCCCGCCGACATGTCCGACGACTATAGGGTCGTCCCCACGACCCCGGGACTAGGTTGGCCCGCCGCCGACTTGTCCGGCGACTATAGGGTCGTCCCCACGACCCCGGGACTAGATTGGCCCGCCACCAACATATCCGACGACTATAGGGTCGTCTCCACGACCCCGGGACTAGTTTGGCCCGCCGCCGACTTCTCCGACGACTATAGGGTCGTCCCCACGACCCCGGGACTAGATTGGCCCGCCACCGTCATGTCCGACGACAATAGGGTCGTCACCACGACCACGGGCCAAAGTTGGCCAGCCGCCGACATGTCCGACGACTACACGGTCGTCCCAACGACCCCGGGACTAGGTTGGCCAGCTGCCGACATGTCCGACGACTATAGGGTCGTCCCCACGACCCCGGGACTATGTTGGCCTGCCGCCGACATGTCCGACGACTATAGGGTCGTCCCCACGACCCCGGGACTAGGTTGGCCAGCCGCCGACATGTCCGACGACTATACGGTCGTCCCCACGGCCCCAGGACTAGATTGGCCCATCGCCGACATGTCCGACGACTATAGGGTCGTCCCCACGACCCTGGGACTAGATTGGCCCGCCACCGTCATGTCCGACGACTATAGGGTCGTCTCCACGACCCCGGGACTAGGTTGGCCCGCCGCCGACTTGTCCGACGACTATAGGGTCGGCCCCACGACCCCGGGCCTACGTTGGCCCGCCACCAACATGTCCGACGACTATAGGGTCGTCCCAACGACCCCGGGACTATGTTGGCCCGCCGCCGAAATGTCCGACGACTATAGGGCCGTCCCCACGACCCTGGGACTAGATTGGCCCGCCACCGTCATGTCCGACGACAATAGGGTCGTCCCCACGACCACGGGCCAAAGTTGGCCAGCCGCCGACATGTCCGACGACTACACGGTCGTCCCAACGACCCCGGGACTAGGTTGGCCAGCTGCCGACATGTCCGACGACTATAGGGTCGTCCCCACGACCCCGGGACTATGTTGGCCTGCCGCCGACATGTCCGACGAATATAGGGTCGTCCCCACGGCCCTGGGACTAGATTGGCCCGCCACCGTCATGTCCGACGACTATAGGATCGACCCCACGCCTACGGGCCAAAGTTGGCCAGCCGCCGACATGTCCGACGACCATACGGTCCGCCACCGACTTGTCCGACGACTATAGGGTCGTCCCCACGACCCCGGGACTATGTTGGCCTGCCGCCGACATGTCCGCCGTCTATAGGGTCGGCCCCACGACCCCGGGACTAGGTTGGCCCGCCGCCGACTTGTCCGACGACTATAGGGTCGTCCCTACCACCCCGGGAATAGGTTGGCCAGTCACCGACATGTCCGACGACTATTGGGTCGTCCCCACGACCACGGGCCAAAGTTGGCCAGCCGCCGACATGTCCGACGACTACACGGTCGTCCCAACGACCCCGGGACTAGGTTGGCCAGCTGCCGACATGTCCGACGACTATAGGGTCGTCCCCACGACCCCGGGACTATGTTGGCCTGCCGCCGACATGTCCGACGACTATAGGGTCGTCCCCACGACCCCGGGACTAGGTTGGCCAGCCGCCGACATGTCCGACGACTATACGGTCGTCCCCACGGCCCCAGGACTAGATTGGCCCATCGCCGACATGTCCGACGACTATAGGGTCGTCCCCACGACCCTGGGACTAGATTGGCCCGCCACCGTCATGTCCGACGACTATAGGGTCGTCTCCACGACCCCGGGACTAGGTTGGCCCGCCGCCGACTTGTCCGACGACTATAGGGTCGGCCCCACGACCCCGGGCCTACGTTGGCCCGCCACCAACATGTCCGACGACTATAGGGTCGTCCCAACGACCCCGGGACTATGTTGGCCCGCCGCCGAAATGTCCGACGACTATAGGGCCGTCCCCACGACCCTGGGACTAGATTGGCCCGCCACCGTCATGTCCGACGACAATAGGGTCGTCCCCACGACCACGGGCCAAAGTTGGCCAGCCGCCGACATGTCCGACGACTACACGGTCTTCCCAACGACCCCGGGACTAGGTTGGCCAGCTGCCGACATGTCCGACGACTATAGGGTCGTCCCCACGACCCCGGGACTATGTTGGCCTGCCGCCGACATGTCCGACGAATATAGGGTCGTCCCCACGGCCCTGGGACTAGATTGGCCCGCCACCGTCATGTCCGACGACTATAGGATCGACCCCACGCCTACGGGCCAAAGTTGGCCAGCCGCCGACATGTCCGACGACCATACGGTCCGCCACCGACTTGTCCGACGACTATAGGGTCGTCCCCACGACCCCGGGACTATGTTGGCCTGCCGCCGACATGTCCGCCGTCTATAGGGTCGGCCCCACGACCCCGGGACTAGGTTGGCCCGCCGCCGACTTGTCCGACGACTATAGGGTCGTCCCTACCACCCCGGGAATAGGTTGGCCAGTCACCGACATGTCCGACGACTATTGGGTCGTCCCCACGACCACGGGACTACGTTGCCCTGGCGCCGACATGTCCGACGACTATAGGGTCGTCCCCACGACCCCGGGTCTAGGTTGGCCCGCCGCCGACTTTTCCGACGACTATGGGGTCGTCCCCACGACCCCGGGAGTAGGTTGGCCCGCCGCCGACCTGTCCGACGACTATAGGGTCGTCCCCACGACCCCGGGACTAAGTTGGCCAGACGCCGACACGTCCGACGACTATAGGGTCGTCCCCACGACCCCGGGACTAGGTTGGCCCGCCGCCGACTTATCCGACGACTATAGGGTCGTCCCCACGACCCCGGGACTAGGTTGGCCCGCCGCCGACTTGTCCGACGACTATAGGGTCGTCCCCACGCCCCGGTCCAAAGTTGGCCAGCCGCCGACATGTCCGACGACTATGGGGTCGTCCCCACGACCCCGGGACTAGATTGGCCCGCCACCGTCATGTCCGACGACTATACGGTCGTCCCCACGTCCACTGGCCAAAGTTGCCCAGCCGCAGACATGTCCGACGACTACAGGGTCGTCCCCACGTCCCCGGGACTAGGTTGGCCCGCCGCCGACTTGTCCGACGACTATAGGGTCGTCCCTAGCACCCCGGGAATAGGTTGGCCAGTCACCGACATGTCCGACGACTATAGGGTCGTCCCCACGACCACGGGACTATGTTGGCCCGCCGCCGACCTGTCCGACGACTATAGGTTCCGTCCCAACGACCCTGGGCATACGTTGGCCTGCCGCCGACATGTCCGACGACTATAGGGTCGTCCCCACGACCCCGGGGCTAGATTGCCCCGGCACCGTCATGTCCGACGACTATAGGGTCGTCTCCACGACCCCGGGACTAGGTTGGCCAGTCACCGACATGTCCGACGACTATAGGGTCGTCCCCACGACCCCGGGACTAGGTTGGCCTGTCGCCGACATGTCCGACGACTATAGGGTCGTCCCCACGCCCCGGGCCAAAGTTGGCCAGCCGCCGACATGTCCGACGACTATAGGGTCGTCCCCACGACCCCGGGACTAGATTGGCCCGCCACCGTCATGTCCGACGACTATAGGGTCGTCCCCACGACCACGGGCCAAAGTTGCCCTGGCGCCGACATGTCCGACGACTATAGGGTCGTCCCCACGACCCCGGGTCTAGGTTGGCCCGCCGCCGACTTTTCCGACGACTATGGGGTCGTCTCCACGACCCCGGGACTAGGTTGGCCCGCCGCCGACTTGTCCGACGACTATAGGGTCGTCCCCACGACCACGGGCCAAAGTTGCCCTGCCGCCGACATGTCCGACGACTATAGGGCCGTCTCCACGACCCCGGGACTAGGTTGGCCCGCCGCCGACTTGTCCGACGACTATAGGGTCGTCACCACGACCCCGGGACTAGGTTCGCCAGTCACCGACATGTCCGACGACTATAGGGTCGTCCCCACGACCACAGGCCAAAGTTGCCCAGCCGCCGACATGTCCGACGACTATAGGGTCGTCCCCACGACCCCGGGACTAGATTGGCCCGCCACCGTCATGTCCGACGACTATACGGTCGTCCCCGCGACCCCGGGACTAGGTTGGCCCGCCGCCGAGGTGTCCTATGACTATGGGGTCGTCCCCACGACCACGAGACTAGGTTGGCCAGCCGCCGACATGTCCGACGACTATAGGGTCGTCCCACGAACCCGGGACTAGGTTGGCCAGTCACCGACATATCCGACGACTATAGGGTCGTCCCCACGACCACGGGCCAAAGTTGCCCTGGCGCCGACATGTCCGACGACTATAGGGTCGTCCGCACGACCCCGGGTCTAGGTTGGCCCGCCGCCGACTTTTCCGACGACTATGGGGTCGTCCCCACGACCCCGGGAGTAGGTTGGCCCGCCGCCGACTTGTCCGACGACTATAGGGTCGTCCCCACGACCCCGGGACTAAGTTCGCCAGACGCCGACACGTCCGACGACTATAGGGTCGTCCCCACGACCCCGGGACTAGGTTGGCCCGCCGCCGACTTGTCCGACGACTATAGGGTCGTCCCTACCACCCCCGGACTAGGTTGGCCAGCCGCCGACATGTCCGACGTCTATAGGGTCGTCCCCTCGACCCCGGGGCTAGATTGCCCCGGCACCGTCACGTCCGACGACTATAGGGTCGTCTCCACGACCCCGGGACTAGGTTGGCCAGTCACCGGCATGTCCGACGACTATAGGGTCGTCTCCACGACCCCGGGACTAGGTTGGCCCGCCGCCGACTTGTACGACGACTATAGGGTCGTCCCCACGACCCCGGGACTAGATTGGCCAGCCGCCGACATGTCCGACAACTATAGGGTCCTCTCCACGACCCCGGGACTAGGTTGGCCCGCCGCCGACATGTCCGACGACTATAGGGTCCTCCCCACGACCACGGGCCAAAGTTGCCCTGCCGCCGACATGTCCGACGACTATAGGGTCGTCCCTACCACCCCCGGACTAGGTTGGCCAGCCGCCGACATGTCCGACGTCTATAGGGTCGTCCCCTCGACCCCGGGGCTAGATTGCCCCGGCACCGTCACGTCCGACGACTATAGGGTCGTCTCCACGACCCCGGGACTAGGTTGGCCAGTCACCGGCATGTCCGACGACTATAGGGTCGTCCGCACGACCCCGGGTCTAGGTTGGCCCGCCGCCGACTTTTCCGACGACTATGGGGTCGTCCCCACGACCCCGGGAGTAGGTTGGCCCGCCGCCGACTTGTCCGACGACTATAGGGTCGTCCCCACGACCCCGGGACTAAGTTCGCCAGACGCCGACACGTCCGACGACTATAGGGTCGTCCCCACGACCCCGGGACTAGGTTGGCCCGCCGCCGACTTGTCCGACGACTATAGGGTCGTCCCTACCACCCCCGGACTAGGTTGGCCAGCCGCCGACATGTCCGACGTCTATAGGGTCGTCCCCTCGACCCCGGGGCTAGATTGCCCCGGCACCGTCACGTCCGACGACTATAGGGTCGTCCCCACGACCCCGGGACTAGATTGGCCCGCCACCGTCATGTCCGACGACTATACGGTCGTCCCCACGTCCACTGGCCAAAGTTGCCCAGCCGCAGACATGTCCGACGACTATAGGGTCGTCCCCACGACCCCGGGACTAGATTGGCCCGCCACCGTGATGTCCGACGACTATAGGGTCGTCCCCACGGCCCCGGGACTAGATTGGCCGCCACCGTGATGTCCGACGACTATAGGGTCGTCTCCACGACCCCGGGACTAGGTTGGCCCGCCGCCGACTTGTCCGACGACTATAGGGTCGTCCCCACGACCACGGGCCAAAGTTGCCCTGCCGCCGACATGTCCGACGACTATAGGGTCGTGCCCACGATCCCGGGAATAGGTTGGCCCGCCGCCGACATGTCCGACGACTATAGGGTCGTCCCCACGCCCCGGGCCAAAGTTGGCCAGCCGCCGACATGTCCGACGACTATAGGGTCGTCCCCACGACCCCGGGGCTAGATTGCCCGGGCACCGTCATGTCCGACGACTATAGGGTCGTCCCCACGACCCCGGGACTAGATTGGCCCGCCACCGTCATGTCCGACGACTATACGGTCGTCCCCGCGACCCCGGGAGTAGGTTGGCCCGCCGCCGACTTGTACGACGACTATAGGGTCGTCCCCACGACCCCGGGACTAGATTGGCCAGCCGCCGACATTTCCGACAACTATAGGGTCCTCTCCACGACCCCGGGACTAGGTTGGCCCGCCGCCGACTTGTCCGACGACTATAGGGTCGTCCCCACGACCACGGGCCAAAGTTGCCCTGCCGCAGACATGTCCGACGACTATAGGGTCGTCCCCACGACCCCGGGAGTAGGTTGGCCCGCCGCCGACTTTTCGACGACTATGGCGTCGACCCCACGACCCCGGGACTAGGTTGGCCTGCCGCCGACTTGTCCGACGACTATAGGGTCGTCCCCACGACCCCGGGACTAAGTTGGCCAGACGCCGACACGTCCGACGACTATAGGGTCGTCCCCACGACCCCGGTACTAGGTTGGCCCGCCGCCGACTTATCCGACGGCTATAGGGTCGTCCCCACGACCCCGGGACTAGGTTGGCCCGCCGCCGACTTGTCCGACGACTATAGGGTCGTCCCTACCACCCCCGGACTATGTTGGCCAGCCGCCGACTTGGTCGACGACTATAGGGTCGTCCCCACGACCCCGGGACTTGGTTGGCCCGCCGCCGACTTGTCCGACGACTATAGGGTCGTCCCTACCACCCCGGGACTAGGTTGGCCAGCCGCCGACATGTCCGACGTCTATAGGGTCGTCCCCTCGACCCCGGGGCTAGATTGCCCCGGCACCGTCACGTCCGACGACTATAGGGTCGTCTCCACGACCCCGGGACTAGATTGCCCCGGCACCGTCATGTCCGACGACTATAGGGTCGTCCCCACGTCCCCGGGACTAGGTCGGCCCGCCGCCGGCATGTCCGACGACTATAGGGTCGTCCCCACGCCCCGGTCCAAAGTTGGCCAGCCGCCGACATGTCCGACGACTATAGAGTCGTCCCCACGACCCCGGGACTAGATTGGCCCGCCACCGTCATGTCCGACGACTATAGGGTCGTCCCCACGACCCCGGGACTAGATTGGCCCGCCACGGTCATGTCCGACGACTATACGGTCGTCCCGCGACCCCGGGAGTAGGTTGGCCCGCCGCCGACTTGTACGACGACTATAGGGTCGTCCCCACGACCCCGGGACTAGATTGGCCCGCCACCGTCATGTCCGACGACTATACGGTCGTCCCGCGACCCCGGGAGTAGGTTGGCCCGCCGCCGACTTGTACGACGACTATAGGGTCGTCCCCACGACCCCGGGACTAGATTGGCAAGCCGCCGACATGTCCGACAACTATAGGGTCCTCTCCACGACCCCGGGACTAGGTTGGCCCGCCGCCGACTTGTCCGACGACTATAGGGTCGTCCCCACGCCCCGGTCCAAAGTTGGCCAGCCGCCGACATGTCCGACGACTATAGGATCGTCCCCACGAACCCGGGACTAGGTTGGCCAGTCACCGACATATCCGACGACTATAGGGTCGTCCCCACGACCACGGGCCAAAGTTGCCCTGGCGCCGACATGTCCGACGACTATAGGGTCGTCCCCACGACCCCGGGACTAGGTTGGCCCGCCGCCGACTTGTCCGACGACTATAGGGTCGTCCCTACCACCCCCGGACTAGGTTGGCGAGCCGCCGACTTGTTCGACGACTATTGGGTCGTCCCCACGACCCCGGGACTAGGTTGGCCAGTCACCGACATATCCGACGACTATACGGTCGTCCCCACGACCCCGGGACTAGGTTGGCCCGCCGACCACGTGTTCTACGACTATGGGGTCGTCCCCACGACCACGAGACTAGGTTGGCCAGTCACCGACATGTCCGACGCCTATAGGGTCGTCCCCACGACCACGGGCCAAAGTTGCCCTGCCGCCGACTTGTCCGACGACTATAGGGTCGTCCCCACGACCCCGGGACTAGGTTGGCCAGCCGCCGACATGCCCGACGACTATAGGGTCGTCCCCACGACCGCGGGACAAGATTGGCCCGCCACCGTCATGTCCGACGACTACACGGTCGTCCCCTCGACCCCGGGACTAGATTGGCCCGCCACCGTCATGTCCGACGACTATAGGTTCGTCCCCACGACCACGGGACTAGGTTGGCGCGCCGCAGACATGTCCGACGACTATAGGGTCGTCCCCACGACCCCGGGACTAGGTTGGCCCGCCGCCGACTTGTCCGGCGACTATAGGGTCGTCCCCACGACCCCGGGACTAGATTGGCCCGCCACCGTCATGTCCGACGACTATAGGGTCGTCCCCACGACCCCGGGACTAGGTTGGCCCGCCGCCGACTTGTCCGACGACTATAGGGTCGTCCCCACGACCCCGGGACTAGGTTGGCCCGCCACCAACATGTCCGACGACTATAGGGTCGTCCCAACGACCCCGGGACTAGGTTGGCTCGCCGCCGACTTGTCCGACGACTATAGGGTCGTCCCCACGACCCCAGGACTAGATTGCCCCGCCACCGTCATGTCCTACGACTATTGGGTCGCCTCCACGACCCTGGGACTAGGTTGGCCCGCCGCCGACTTGTCCGACGACTATAGGGTCGTCCCTACCATCCCGGGACTAGGTTGGCCAGCCGCCGACATGTCCGACGACTATAGGGTCGTCCCCTCGACCCCGGGCCTACGTTGGCCCGCAGCCGACATGTCCGACGACTATAGGGTCGACCCCACGACTACGGGCCAAAGTTGGCCAGCCGCCGACATGTCCGACGACCATACGGTCGTCCCCCGGCCCCGGGACTAGATTGGCCCGCCACCGACTTGTCCGACGACTATAGGGTCGTCCCCACGACCCCGGGACTAGGTTGGCCCGCCACCAACATGTCCGACGACTATAGGGTCGTCCCAACGACCCCGGGACTAGGTTGGCTCGCCGCCGACTTGTCCGACGACTATAGGGTCGTCCCCACGACCCCAGGACTAGATTGCCCCGCCACCGTCATGTCCTACGACTATTGGGTCGCCTCCACGACCCTGGGACTAGGTTGGCCCGCCGCCGACTTGTCCGACGACTATAGGGTCGTCCCTACCATCCCGGGACTAGGTTGGCCAGCCGCCGACATGTCCGACGACTATAGGGTCGTCCCCTCGACCCCGGGCCTACGTTGGCCCGCAGCCGACATGTCCGACGACTATAGGGTCGACCCCACGACTACGGGCCAAAGTTGGCCAGCCGCCGACATGTCCGACGACCATACGGTCGTCCCCCGGCCCCGGGACTAGATTGGCCCGCCACCGACTTGTCCGACGACTATAGGGTCGTCCCCACGACCCCGGGACTATGTTGGCCCGCCGCCGAAATGTCCGACGACTATAGGGTCGTCCCCACGATCCCGGGGCTAGATTGGCCCGCCACCGTCATGTCCGACGACAATGGGGTCGTCCCAACGACCACGGGCCAAAGTTGGCCAGCCGCCGACTTGTCCGGCGACTATAGGGTCGTCCCCACGACCCCGGGACTAGATTGGCCCGCCACCGTCATGTCCGACGACTATAGGGTCGTCCCCACGACCCCGGGACTAGGTTGGCCCGCCGCCGACTTGTCCGGCGACTATAGGGTCGTCCCCACGACCCCGGGACTAGATTGGCCCGCCACCGTCATGTCCGACGACTATAGGGTCGTCCCAACGACCCCGGGACTAGGTTGGCTCGCCGCCGACTTGTCCGACGACTATAGGGTCGTCCCCACGACCCCAGGACTAGATTGCCCCGCCACCGTCATGTCCTACGACTATTGGGTCGCCTCCACGACCCTGGGACTAGGTTGGCCCGCCGCCGACTTGTCCGACGACTATAGGGTCGTCCCCTCGACCCCGGGCCTACGTTGGCCCGCCGCCGACATGTCCGACGACTATAGGGTCGTCCCCTCGATCCCGGGCCTACGTTGGCCCGCCGCCGACATGTCCGACGACTATAGGGCCGTCCCCACGACCCTGGGACTAGATTGGCCCGCCACCGTCATGTCCGACGACTATAGGATCGTCCCCACCACTACGGGACAAAGTTGGCCAGCCGCCGACTTGTCCGACGACTATAGGGTCGGCCCCACGACCCTGGGACTAGATTGGCCCGCCACCGTCATGTCCGACGACTATAGGGTCGTCTCCACGACCCCGGGACTAGGTTGGCCCGCCGCCGACTTGTCCGACGACTATAGGGTCGGCCCCACGACCCCGGGCCTACGTTGGCCCGCGGCCGAAATGTCCGACGACTATAGGGTCGTCCCCACGGCCCTGGGACTAGATTGGCCCGCCACCGTCATGTCCGACGACTATAGGATCGACCCCACGACTACGGGCCAAAGTTGGCCAGCCGCCGACATGTCCGACGACCATACGGTCGTCCCCCCGGCCCCGGGACTAGATTGGCCCGCCACCGACTTGTCCGACGACTATAGGGTCGTCCCCACGACCCCGGGACTATGTTGGCCTGCCGCCGACATGTCCGCCGTCTATAGGGTCGCCCCCACGACCCCGGGACTAGGTTGGCCCGCCGCTGACTTGTCCGACGACTATAGGGTCGTCCCCACGACCCCGGGACTAGATTGGCCCGCCACCGTCATGTCCGACGACTATAGGTTCGTCCCTACTACCCTGGGCATACGTTGGCCAGCCGCCGACATGCCCGACGACTATAGGGTCGTCCCCACGACCCCGGGACAAGATTGGCCCGCCACCGTCATGTCCGACGACTACACGGTCGTCCCCTCGACCCCGGGACTAGATTGGCCCGCCACCGTCATGTCCGACGACTATAGGTTCGTCCCCACGACCACGGGACTAGGTTGGCCCGCCGCCGACTTGTCCGACGACTATAGGGTCGTCCCCACGACCCCGGGACTAGGTCGGCCCGCCGCCGACTTGTCCGACGACTATAGGGTCGTCCCCACGACCACGGGCCAAAGTTGCCCTCCCGCCGACATGTCCGACGACTATAGGGTCGTCCCCACGATCCCGGGACTAGGTTGGCCCGCCACCGTCATGTCCGACGACTATAGGTTCGTCCCTACGACCCTGGGCATACGTTGGCCAGCCGCCGACATGCCCGACGACTATAGGGTCGTCCCCACGACCCCGGGACAAGATTGGCCCGCCACCGTCATGTCCGACGACTACACGGTCGTCCCCTCGACACCGGGACTAGATTGGCCCGCCACCGTCATGTCCTACGACTATAGGGTCGTCCCCACGACCACTGGCCAAAGTTGCCCAGCCGCCGACATGTCCGACGACTATAGGGTCGTCCCCACGACCCCGGGACTAGGTTGGCCCGCCGCCGTCATGTCCGACGACTATACGGTCGTCCCCTCGACCCCGGGACTAGATTGGCCCGCCACCGTCATATCCGACGACTATAGGGTCGTCCCCACGACCCCGGGACTAGGTCGGCCCGCCGCCGACTTGTCCGACGACTATAGGGTTGTCCCCACGACCACGGGCCAAAGTTGCCCTGCCGCCGACATGTCCGACGATTATAGGGTCGTCCCCACGATCCCGGGACTAGATTGGCCCGCCGCCGACATGTCCGACGACTATAGGGTCGTCCCCCACGACCCCGGGACTAGGTCGGCCGGCCGCCGACTTATCCGACGACTATAGGGTCGTCCCCACGACCACGGGCCAAAGTTGCCCTGCCGCCGACATGTCCGACGATTATAGGGTCGTCCCCACGATCCCGGGACTAGGTTGGCCCGCAGCCGACATGTCCGACGACTATAGGGTCGTCCCCACGACCCCGGGGCTAGATTGCCCCGGCACCGTCATGTCCGACGACTATAGGGTCGTCCCCACGACCGCGGGACTAGGTTGGCCCGCCGCCGACTTGTCCGACGACTATAGGGTCGTCCCCACGACCACGGGCCAAAGTTGCCCTCCCGCCGACATGTCCGACGACTATAGGGTCGTCCCCACGACCCCGGGCATACGTTGGCCAGCCGCCGACATGCCCGACGACTATAGGGTCGTCCCCACGACCCCGGGACAAGATTGGCCCGCCACCGTCATGTCCGACGACTACACGGTCGTCCCCTCGACCCCGGGACTAGATTGGCCCGCCACCGTCATGTCCGACGACTATAGGTTCGTCCCCACGACCACGGGACTAGGTTGGCCCGCCGCCGACTTGTCCGTCGACTATAGGGTCGTCCCCACGACCCCGGGACTAGGTCGGCCCGCCGCCGACTTGTCTGACGACTATAGGGTCGTCCCCACGACCACGGGCCAAAGTTGCCCTCCCGCCGACATGTCCGACGACTATAGGGTCGTCCCCACGACCCCGGGACTAGGTTGGCCCGCCGCCGACTTGTCCGGCGACTATAGGGTCGTCCCCACGACCCCGGGACTAGATTGGCCCGCCACCAACATATCCGACGACTATAGGGTCGTCTCCACGACCCCGGGACTAGTTTGGCCCGCCGCCGACTTCTCCGACGACTATAGGGTCGTCCCCACGACCCCGGGACTAGATTGGCCCGCCACCGTCATGTCCGACGACAATAGGGTCGTCACCACGACCACGGGCCAAAGTTGGCCAGCCGCCGACATGTCCGACGACTACACGGTCGTCCCAACGACCCCGGGACTAGGTTGGCCAGCTGCCGACATGTCCGACGACTATAGGGTCGTCCCCACGACCCCGGGACTATGTTGGCCTGCCGCCGACATGTCCGACGACTATAGGGTCGTCCCCACGACCCCGGGACTAGGTTGGCCAGCCGCCGACATGTCCGACGACTATACGGTCGTCCCCACGGCCCCAGGACTAGATTGGCCCATCGCCGACATGTCCGACGACTATAGGGTCGTCCCCACGACCCTGGGACTAGATTGGCCCGCCACCGTCATGTCCGACGACTATAGGGTCGTCTCCACGACCCCGGGACTAGGTTGGCCCGCCGCCGACTTGTCCGACGACTATAGGGTCGGCCCCACGACCCCGGGCCTACGTTGGCCCGCCACCAACATGTCCGACGACTATAGGGTCGTCCCAACGACCCCGGGACTATGTTGGCCCGCCGCCGAAATGTCCGACGACTATAGGGCCGTCCCCACGACCCTGGGACTAGATTGGCCCGCCACCGTCATGTCCGACGACAATAGGGTCGTCCCCACGACCACGGGCCAAAGTTGGCCAGCCGCCGACATGTCCGACGACTACACGGTCGTCCCAACGACCCCGGGACTAGGTTGGCCAGCTGCCGACATGTCCGACGACTATAGGGTCGTCCCCACGACCCCGGACTATGTTGGCCTGCCGCCGACATGTCCGACGAATATAGGGTCGTCCCCACGGCCCTGGGACTAGATTGGCCCGCCACCGTCATGTCCGACGACTATAGGATCGACCCCACGCCTACGGGCCAAAGTTGGCCAGCCGCCGACATGTCCGACGACCATACGGTCCGCCACCGACTTGTCCGACGACTATAGGGTCGTCCCCACGACCCCGGGACTATGTTGGCCTGCCGCCGACATGTCCGCCGTCTATAGGGTCGGCCCCACGACCCCGGGACTAGGTTGGCCCGCCGCCGACTTGTCCGACGACTATAGGGTCGTCCCTACCACCCCGGGAATAGGTTGGCCAGTCACCGACATGTCCGACGACTATTGGGTCGTCCCCACGACCACGGGCCAAAGTTGGCCAGCCGCCGACATGTCCGACGACTACACGGTCGTCCCAACGACCCCGGGACTAGGTTGGCCAGCTGCCGACATGTCCGACGACTATAGGGTCGTCCCCACGACCCCGGGACTATGTTGGCCTGCCGCCGACATGTCCGACGACTATAGGGTCGTCCCCACGACCCCGGGACTAGGTTGGCCAGCCGCCGACATGTCCGACGACTATACGGTCGTCCCCACGGCCCCAGGACTAGATTGGCCCATCGCCGACATGTCCGACGACTATAGGGTCGTCCCCACGACCCTGGGACTAGATTGGCCCGCCACCGTCATGTCCGACGACTATAGGGTCGTCTCCACGACCCCGGGACTAGGTTGGCCCGCCGCCGACTTGTCCGACGACTATAGGGTCGGCCCCACGACCCCGGGCCTACGTTGGCCCGCCACCAACATGTCCGACGACTATAGGGTCGTCCCAACGACCCCGGGACTATGTTGGCCCGCCGCCGAAATGTCCGACGACTATAGGGCCGTCCCCACGACCCTGGGACTAGATTGGCCCGCCACCGTCATGTCCGACGACAATAGGGTCGTCCCCACGACCACGGGCCAAAGTTGGCCAGCCGCCGACATGTCCGACGACTACACGGTCGTCCCAACGACCCCGGGACTAGGTTGGCCAGCTGCCGACATGTCCGACGACTATAGGGTCGTCCCCACGACCCCGGGAATATGTTGGCCTGCCGCCGACATGTCCGACGAATATAGGGTCGTCCCCACGGCCCTGGGACTAGATTGGCCCGCCACCGTCATGTCCGACGACTATAGGATCGACCCCACGCCTACGGGCCAAAGTTGGCCAGCCGCCGACATGTCCGACGACCATACGGTCCGCCACCGACTTGTCCGACGACTATAGGGTCGTCCCCACGACCCCGGGACTATGTTGGCCTGCCGCCGACATGTCCGCCGTCTATAGGGTCGGCCCCACGACCCCGGGACTAGGTTGGCCCGCCGCCGACTTGTCCGACGACTATAGGGTCGTCCCTACCACCCCGGGAATAGGTTGGCCAGTCACCGACATGTCCGACGACTATTGGGTCGTCCCCACGACCACGGGACTACGTTGCCCTGGCGCCGACATGTCCGACGACTATAGGGTCGTCCCCACGACCCCGGGTCTAGGTTGGCCCGCCGCCGACTTTTCCGACGACTATGGGGTCGTCCCCACGACCCCGGGAGTAGGTTGGCCCGCCGCCGACTTGTCCGACGACTATAGGGTCGTCCCCACGACCCCGGGACTAAGTTGGCCAGACGCCGACACGTCCGACGACTATAGGGTCGTCCCCACGACCCCGGGACTAGGTTGGCCCGCCGCCGACTTATCCGACGACTATAGGGTCGTCCCCACGACCCCGGGACTAGGTTGGCCCGCCGCCGACTTGTCCGACGACTATAGGGTCGTCCCCACGCCCCGGTCCAAAGTTGGCCAGCCGCCGACATGTCCGACGACTATGGGGTCGTCCCCACGACCCCGGGACTAGATTGGCCCGCCACCGTCATGTCCGACGACTATACGGTCGTCCCCACGTCCACTGGCCAAAGTTGCCCAGCCGCAGACATGTCCGACGACTACAGGGTCGTCCCCACGACCCCGGGACTAGGTTGGCCCGCCGCCGACTTGTCCGACGACTATAGGGTCGTCCCTAGCACCCCGGGAATAGGTTGGCCAGTCACCGACATGTCCGACGACTATAGGGTCGTCCCCACGACCACGGGACTATGTTGGCCCGCCGCCGACCTGTCCGACGACTATAGGTTCCGTCCCAACGAGCCTGGGCATACGTTGGCCTGCCGCCGACATGTCCGACGACTATAGGGTCGTCCCCACGACCCCGGGGCTAGATTGCCCCGGCACCGTCATGTCCGACGACTATAGGGTCGTCTCCACGACCCCGGGACTAGGTTGGCCAGTCACCGACATGTCCGACGACTATATGGTCGTCCCCACGACCACAGGCCAAAGTTTTCCAGCCGCCGACATGTCCGACGACTATAGGGTCGTCCCCACGACCACGGGCCAAAGTTGCCCTGCCGCCGACATGTCCGACGACTATAGGGTCGTCCCCACGACCCCGGGACTATGTTGGCCTGCCGCCGACATGTCCGCCGTCTATAGGGTCGGCCCCACGACCCCGGGACTAGGTTGGCCCGCCGCCGACTTGTCCGACGACTATAGGGTCGTCCCTACCACCCCGGGAATAGGTTGGCCAGTCACCGACATGTCCGACGACTATTGGGTCGTCCCCACGACCACGGGCCAAAGTTGGCCAGCCGCCGACATGTCCGACGACTACACGGTCGTCCCAACGACCCCGGGACTAGGTTGGCCAGCTGCCGACATGTCCGACGACTATAGGGTCGTCCCCACGACCCCGGGACTATGTTGGCCTGCCGCCGACATGTCCGACGACTATAGGGTCGTCCCCACGACCCCGGGACTAGGTTGGCCAGCCGCCGACATGTCCGACGACTATACGGTCGTCCCCACGGCCCCAGGACTAGATTGGCCCATCGCCGACATGTCCGACGACTATAGGGTCGTCCCCACGACCCTGGGACTAGATTGGCCCGCCACCGTCATGTCCGACGACTATAGGGTCGTCTCCACGACCCCGGGACTAGGTTGGCCCGCCGCCGACTTGTCCGACGACTATAGGGTCGGCCCCACGACCCCGGGCCTACGTTGGCCCGCCACCAACATGTCCGACGACTATAGGGTCGTCCCAACGACCCCGGGACTATGTTGGCCCGCCGCCGAAATGTCCGACGACTATAGGGCCGTCCCCACGACCCTGGGACTAGATTGGCCCGCCACCGTCATGTCCGACGACAATAGGGTCGTCCCCACGACCACGGGCCAAAGTTGGCCAGCCGCCGACATGTCCGACGACTACACGGTCGTCCCAACGACCCCGGGACTAGGTTGGCCAGCTGCCGACATGTCCGACGACTATAGGGTCGTCCCCACGACCCCGGGAATATGTTGGCCTGCCGCCGACATGTCCGACGAATATAGGGTCGTCCCCACGGCCCTGGGACTAGATTGGCCCGCCACCGTCATGTCCGACGACTATAGGATCGACCCCACGCCTACGGGCCAAAGTTGGCCAGCCGCCGACATGTCCGACGACCATACGGTCCGCCACCGACTTGTCCGACGACTATAGGGTCGTCCCCACGACCCCGGGACTATGTTGGCCTGCCGCCGACATGTCCGCCGTCTATAGGGTCGGCCCCACGACCCCGGGACTAGGTTGGCCCGCCGCCGACTTGTCCGACGACTATAGGGTCGTCCCTACCACCCCGGGAATAGGTTGGCCAGTCACCGACATGTCCGACGACTATTGGGTCGTCCCCACGACCACGGGACTACGTTGCCCTGGCGCCGACATGTCCGACGACTATAGGGTCGTCCCCACGACCCCGGGTCTAGGTTGGCCCGCCGCCGACTTTTCCGACGACTATGGGGTCGTCCCCACGACCCCGGGAGTAGGTTGGCCCGCCGCCGACTTGTCCGACGACTATAGGGTCGTCCCCACGACCCCGGGACTAAGTTGGCCAGACGCCGACACGTCCGACGACTATAGGGTCGTCCCCACGACCCCGGGACTAGGTTGGCCCGCCGCCGACTTATCCGACGACTATAGGGTCGTCCCCACGACCCCGGGACTAGGTTGGCCCGCCGCCGACTTGTCCGACGACTATAGGGTCGTCCCCACGCCCCGGTCCAAAGTTGGCCAGCCGCCGACATGTCCGACGACTATGGGGTCGTCCCCACGACCCCGGGACTAGATTGGCCCGCCACCGTCATGTCCGACGACTATACGGTCGTCCCCACGTCCACTGGCCAAAGTTGCCCAGCCGCAGACATGTCCGACGACTACAGGGTCGTCCCCACGACCCCGGGACTAGGTTGGCCCGCCGCCGACTTGTCCGACGACTATAGGGTCGTCCCTAGCACCCCGGGAATAGGTTGGCCAGTCACCGACATGTCCGACGACTATAGGGTCGTCCCCACGACCACGGGACTATGTTGGCCCGCCGCCGACCTGTCCGACGACTATAGGTTCCGTCCCAACGACCCTGGGCATACGTTGGCCTGCCGCCGACATGTCCGACGACTATAGGGTCGTCCCCACGACCCCGGGGCTAGATTGCCCCGGCACCGTCATGTCCGACGACTATAGGGTCGTCTCCACGACCCCGGGACTAGGTTGGCCAGTCACCGACATGTCCGACGACTATATGGTCGTCCCCACGACCACAGGCCAAAGTTTTCCAGCCGCCGACATGTCCGACGACTATAGGGTCGTCCCCACGACCACGGGCCAAAGTTGCCCTGCCGCCGACATGTCCGACGACTATAGGGTCGTCCCCACGACCCCGGGACTAGGTTGGCCTGTCGCCGACATGTCCGACGACTATAGGGTCGTCCCCACGCCCCGGGCCAAAGTTGGCCAGCCGCCGACATGTCCGACGACTATAGGGTCGTCCCCACGACCCCGGGACTAGATTGGCCCGCCACCGTCATGTCCGACGACTATAGGGTCGTCCCCACGACCACGGGCCAAAGTTGCCCTGGCGCCGACATGTCCGACGACTATAGGGTCGTCCCCACGACCCCGGGTCTAGGTTGGCCCGCCGCCGACTTTTCCGACGACTATGGGGTCGTCTCCACGACCCCGGGACTAGGTTGGCCCGCCGCCGACTTGTCCGACGACTATAGGGTCGTCCCCACGACCACGGGCCAAAGTTGCCCTGCCGCCGACATGTCCGACGACTATAGGGCCGTCTCCACGACCCCGGGACTAGGTTGGCCCGCCGCCGACTTGTCCGACGACTATAGGGTCGTCACCACGACCCCGGGACTAGGTTCGCCAGTCACCGACATGTCCGACGACTATAGGGTCGTCCCCACGACCACAGGCCAAAGTTGCCCAGCCGCCGACATGTCCGACGACTATAGGGTCGTCCCCACGACCCCGGGACTAGATTGGCCCGCCACCGTCATGTCCGACGACTATACGGTCGTCCCCGCGACCCCGGGACTAGGTTGGCCCGCCGCCGACGTGTCCTACGACTATGGGGTCGTCCCCACGACCCCGGGACTAGGTTGGCCTGCCGCCGACATGTCCGACGACTATAGGGTCGTCCCCACGCCCCGGGCCAAAGATGGCCAGCCGCCGACATGTCCGACGACTATAGGGTCGTCCCCACGACCCCGGGACTAGATTCGCCCGCCACCGTCATGTCCGACGACTATACGGTCGTCCCCGCGACCCCGGGACTAGGTTGGCCCGCCGCCGAGGTGTCCTATGACTATGGGGTCGTCCCCACGACCACGAGACTAGGTTGGCCAGCCGCCGACATGTCCGACGACTATAGGGTCGTCCCACGAACCCGGGACTAGGTTGGCCAGTCACCGACATATCCGACGACTATAGGGTCGTCCCCACGACCACGGGCCAAAGTTGCCCTGGCGCCGACATGTCCGACGACTATAGGGTCGTCCGCACGACCCCGGGTCTAGGTTGGCCCGCCGCCGACTTTTCCGACGACTATGGGGTCGTCCCCACGACCCCGGGAGTAGGTTGGCCCGCCGCCGACTTGTCCGACGACTATAGGGTCGTCCCCACGACCCCGGGACTAAGTTCGCCAGACGCCGACACGTCCGACGACTATAGGGTCGTCCCCACGACCCCGGGACTAGGTTGGCCCGCCGCCGACTTGTCCGACGACTATAGGGTCGTCCCTACCACCCCCGGACTAGGTTGGCCAGCCGCCGACATGTCCGACGTCTATAGGGTCGTCCCCTCGACCCCGGGGCTAGATTGCCCCGGCACCGTCACGTCCGACGACTATAGGGTCGTCTCCACGACCCCGGGACTAGGTTGGCCAGTCACCGGCATGTCCGACGACTATAGGGTCGTCTCCACGACCCCGGGACTAGGTTGGCCCGCCGCCGACTTGCACGACGACTATAGGGTCGTCCCCACGACCCCGGGACTAGATTGGCCAGCCGCCGACATGTCCGACAACTATAGGGTCCTCTCCACGACCCCGGGACTAGGTTGGCCCGCCGCCGACATGTCCGACGACTATAGGGTCCTCCCCACGACCACGGGCCAAAGTTGCCCTGCCGCCGACATGTCCGACGACTATAGGGTCGTCCCCACGACCCCGGGACTAGGTTGGCCCGCCGCCGACATGTCCGACGACTATAGGGTCGTCCCCACGCCCCGGTCCAAAGTTGGCCAGCCGCCGACATGTCCGACGACTACGGGGTCGTCCCCACGACCCCGGGACTAGATTGGCCCGCCACCGTCATGTCCGACGACTATACGGTCGTCCCCACGTCCACTGGCCAAAGTTGCCCAGCCGCAGACATGTCCGACGACTATAGGGTCGTCCCCACGACCCCGGGACTAGATTGGCCCGCCACCGTGATGTCCGACGACTATAGGGTCGTCCCCACGGCCCCGGGACTAGATTGGCCGCCACCGTGATGTCCGACGACTATAGGGTCGTCTCCACGACCCCGGGACTAGGTTGGCCCGCCGCCGACTTGTCCGACGACTATAGGGTCGTCCCCACGACCACGGGCCAAAGTTGCCCTGCCGCCGACATGTCCGACGACTATAGGGTCGTGCCCACGATCCCGGGAATAGGTTGGCCCGCCGCCGACATGTCCGACGACTATAGGGTCGTCCCCACGCCCCGGGCCAAAGTTGGCCAGCCGCCGACATGTCCGACGACTATAGGGTCGTCCCCACGACCCCGGGGCTAGATTGCCCCGGCACCGTCATGTCCGACGACTATAGGGTCGTCCCCACGACCCCGGGACTAGATTGGCCCGCCACCGTCATGTCCGACGACTATACGGTCGTCCCCGCGACCCCGGGAGTAGGTTGGCCCGCCGCCGACTTGTACGACGACTATAGGGTCGTCCCCACGACCCCGGGACTAGATTGGCCAGCCGCCGACATTTCCGACAACTATAGGGTCCTCTCCACGACCCCGGGACTAGGTTGGCCCGCCGCCGACTTGTCCGACGACTATAGGGTCGTCCCCACGACCACGGGCCAAAGTTGCCCTGCCGCAGACATGTCCGACGACTATAGGGTCGTCCCCACGACCCCGGGAGTAGGTTGGCCCGCCGCCGACTTTTCGACGACTATGGCGTCGACCCCACGACCCCGGGACTAGGTTGGCCTGCCGCCGACTTGTCCGACGACTATAGGGTCGTCCCCACGACCCCGGGACTAAGTTGGCCAGACGCCGACGCGTCCGACGACTATAGGGTCGTCCCCACGACCCCGGTACTAGGTTGGCCCGCCGCCGACTTATCCGACGGCTATAGGGTCGTCCCCACGACCCCGGGACTAGGTTGGCCCGCCGCCGACTTATCCGACGACTATAGGGTCGTCCCCACGACCCCGGGACTAGGTTGGCCCGCCGCCGACTTGTCCGACGACTATAGGGTCGTCCCTACCACCCCCGGACTAGGTTGGCGAGCCGCCGACTTGTTCGACGACTATTGGGTCGTCCCCACGACCCCGGGACTAGGTTGGCCCGCCGCCGACATGTCCGACGACTATAGGGTCGTCCCCACGCCCCGGTCCAAAGTTGGCCAGCCGCCGACATGTCCGAGGACTACGGGGTCGTCCCCACGACCCCGGGACTAGATTGGCCCGCCACCGTCATGTCCGACGACTATAGGGTCGTCCCCACGACCCCGGGACTAGGATCGGCCCGCCGCCGACTTGTCCGACGGCTATAGGGTCGTCCCTACCACCCCGGGCCAAAGTTGCCCTGCCGCCGACATGTCCGACGACTATAGGGTCGTCCCCACGACCCCGGGACTAGGTTGGCCCGCCGCCGACATGTCCGACGACTATAGGGTCGTCCCCACGACCCCGGGTCTAGGTTGGCCCGCCGCCGACTTTTCCGACGACTATGGGGTCGTCCCCACGACCCCGGGAGTAGGTTGGCCCGCCGCCGACTTGTCCGACGACTATAGGGTCGTCCCTACCACCCCGGGACTAGGTTGGCCAGCCGCCGACATGTCCGACGACTATAGGGTCGTCCCCACGACCACAGGCCAAAGTTGCCCAGCCGCCGACATGTCCGACGACTATAGGGTCGTCCCCACGACCCCGGGACTAGATTGGCCCGCCACCGTCATGTCCGACGACTATACGGTCGTCCCCGCGACCCCGGGACTAGGTTGGCCCGCCGCCGACGTGTCCTACGACTATGGGGTCGTCCCCACGACCCCGGGACTAGGTTGGCCTGCCGCCGACATGTCCGACGACTATAGGGTCGTCCCCACGCCCCGGGCCAAAGATGGCCAGCCGCCGACATGTCCGACGACTATAGGGTCGTCCCCACGACCCCGGGACTAGATTCGCCCGCCACCGTCATGTCCGACGACTATACGGTCGTCCCCGCGACCCCGGGACTAGGTTGGCCCGCCGCCGAGGTGTCCTATGACTATGGGGTCGTCCCCACGACCACGAGACTAGGTTGGCCAGCCGCCGACATGTCCGACGACTATAGGGTCGTCCCACGAACCCGGGACTAGGTTGGCCAGTCACCGACATATCCGACGACTATAGGGTCGTCCCCACGACCACGGGCCAAAGTTGCCCTGGCGCCGACATGTCCGACGACTATAGGGTCGTCCGCACGACCCCGGGTCTAGGTTGGCCCGCCGCCGACTTTTCCGACGACTATGGGGTCGTCCCCACGACCCCGGGAGTAGGTTGGCCCGCCGCCGACTTGTCCGACGACTATAGGGTCGTCCCCACGACCCCGGGACTAAGTTCGCCAGACGCCGACACGTCCGACGACTATAGGGTCGTCCCCACGACCCCGGGACTAGGTTGGCCCGCCGCCGACTTGTCCGACGACTATAGGGTCGTCCCCACGACCACGGGCCAAAGTTGCCCTGCCGCAGACATGTCCGACGACTATAGGGTCGTCCCTAGCACCCCGGGAATAGGTTGGCCAGTCACCGACATGTCCGACGACTATAGGGTCGTCCCCACGACCACGGGACTATGTTGGCCCGCCGCCGACCTGTCCGACGACTATAGGTTCCGTCCCAACGAGCCTGGGCATACGTTGGCCTGCCGCCGACATGTCCGACGACTATAGGGTCGTCCCCACGACCCCGGGGCTAGATTGCCCCGGCACCGTCATGTCCGACGACTATAGGGTCGTCTCCACGACCCCGGGACTAGGTTGGCCAGTCACCGACATGTCCGACGACTATATGGTCGTCCCCACGACCACAGGCCAAAGTTTTCCAGCCGCCGACATGTCCGACGACTATAGGGTCGTCCCCACGACCACGGGCCAAAGTTGCCCTGCCGCCGACATGTCCGACGACTATAGGGTCGTCCCCACGACCCCGGGACTATGTTGGCCTGCCGCCGACATGTCCGCCGTCTATAGGGTCGGCCCCACGACCCCGGGACTAGGTTGGCCCGCCGCCGACTTGTCCGACGACTATAGGGTCGTCCCTACCACCCCGGGAATAGGTTGGCCAGTCACCGACATGTCCGACGACTATTGGGTCGTCCCCACGACCACGGGCCAAAGTTGGCCAGCCGCCGACATGTCCGACGACTACACGGTCGTCCCAACGACCCCGGGACTAGGTTGGCCAGCTGCCGACATGTCCGACGACTATAGGGTCGTCCCCACGACCCCGGGACTATGTTGGCCTGCCGCCGACATGTCCGACGACTATAGGGTCGTCCCCACGACCCCGGGACTAGGTTGGCCAGCCGCCGACATGTCCGACGACTATACGGTCGTCCCCACGGCCCCAGGACTAGATTGGCCCATCGCCGACATGTCCGACGACTATAGGGTCGTCCCCACGACCCTGGGACTAGATTGGCCCGCCACCGTCATGTCCGACGACTATAGGGTCGTCTCCACGACCCCGGGACTAGGTTGGCCCGCCGCCGACTTGTCCGACGACTATAGGGTCGGCCCCACGACCCCGGGCCTACGTTGGCCCGCCACCAACATGTCCGACGACTATAGGGTCGTCCCAACGACCCCGGGACTATGTTGGCCCGCCGCCGAAATGTCCGACGACTATAGGGCCGTCCCCACGACCCTGGGACTAGATTGGCCCGCCACCGTCATGTCCGACGACAATAGGGTCGTCCCCACGACCACGGGCCAAAGTTGGCCAGCCGCCGACATGTCCGACGACTACACGGTCGTCCCAACGACCCCGGGACTAGGTTGGCCAGCTGCCGACATGTCCGACGACTATAGGGTCGTCCCCACGACCCCGGGAATATGTTGGCCTGCCGCCGACATGTCCGACGAATATAGGGTCGTCCCCACGGCCCTGGGACTAGATTGGCCCGCCACCGTCATGTCCGACGACTATAGGATCGACCCCACGCCTACGGGCCAAAGTTGGCCAGCCGCCGACATGTCCGACGACCATACGGTCCGCCACCGACTTGTCCGACGACTATAGGGTCGTCCCCACGACCCCGGGACTATGTTGGCCTGCCGCCGACATGTCCGCCGTCTATAGGGTCGGCCCCACGACCCCGGGACTAGGTTGGCCCGCCGCCGACTTGTCCGACGACTATAGGGTCGTCCCTACCACCCCGGGAATAGGTTGGCCAGTCACCGACATGTCCGACGACTATTGGGTCGTCCCCACGACCACGGGACTACGTTGCCCTGGCGCCGACATGTCCGACGACTATAGGGTCGTCCCCACGACCCCGGGTCTAGGTTGGCCCGCCGCCGACTTTTCCGACGACTATGGGGTCGTCCCCACGACCCCGGGAGTAGGTTGGCCCGCCGCCGACTTGTCCGACGACTATAGGGTCGTCCCCACGACCCCGGGACTAAGTTGGCCAGACGCCGACACGTCCGACGACTATAGGGTCGTCCCCACGACCCCGGGACTAGGTTGGCCCGCCGCCGACTTATCCGACGACTATAGGGTCGTCCCCACGACCCCGGGACTAGGTTGGCCCGCCGCCGACTTGTCCGACGACTATAGGGTCGTCCCCACGCCCCGGTCCAAAGTTGGCCAGCCGCCGACATGTCCGACGACTATGGGGTCGTCCCCACGACCCCGGGACTAGATTGGCCCGCCACCGTCATGTCCGACGACTATACGGTCGTCCCCACGTCCACTGGCCAAAGTTGCCCAGCCGCAGACATGTCCGACGACTACAGGGTCGTCCCCACGACCCCGGGACTAGGTTGGCCCGCCGCCGACTTGTCCGACGACTATAGGGTCGTCCCTAGCACCCCGGGAATAGGTTGGCCAGTCACCGACATGTCCGACGACTATAGGGTCGTCCCCACGACCACGGGACTATGTTGGCCCGCCGCCGACCTGTCCGACGACTATAGGTTCCGTCCCAACGACCCTGGGCATACGTTGGCCTGCCGCCGACATGTCCGACGACTATAGGGTCGTCCCCACGACCCCGGGGCTAGATTGCCCCGGCACCGTCATGTCCGACGACTATAGGGTCGTCTCCACGACCCCGGGACTAGGTTGGCCAGTCACCGACATGTCCGACGACTATATGGTCGTCCCCACGACCACAGGCCAAAGTTTTCCAGCCGCCGACATGTCCGACGACTATAGGGTCGTCCCCACGACCACGGGCCAAAGTTGCCCTGCCGCCGACATGTCCGACGACTATAGGGTCGTCCCCACGACCCCGGGACTAGGTTGGCCTGTCGCCGACATGTCCGACGACTATAGGGTCGTCCCCACGCCCCGGGCCAAAGTTGGCCAGCCGCCGACATGTCCGACGACTATAGGGTCGTCCCCACGACCCCGGGACTAGATTGGCCCGCCACCGTCATGTCCGACGACTATAGGGTCGTCCCCACGACCACGGGCCAAAGTTGCCCTGGCGCCGACATGTCCGACGACTATAGGGTCGTCCCCACGACCCCGGGTCTAGGTTGGCCCGCCGCCGACTTTTCCGACGACTATGGGGTCGTCTCCACGACCCCGGGACTAGGTTGGCCCGCCGCCGACTTGTCCGACGACTATAGGGTCGTCCCCACGACCACGGGCCAAAGTTGCCCTGCCGCCGACATGTCCGACGACTATAGGGCCGTCTCCACGACCCCGGGACTAGGTTGGCCCGCCGCCGACTTGTCCGACGACTATAGGGTCGTCACCACGACCCCGGGACTAGGTTCGCCAGTCACCGACATGTCCGACGACTATAGGGTCGTCCCCACGACCACAGGCCAAAGTTGCCCAGCCGCCGACATGTCCGACGACTATAGGGTCGTCCCCACGACCCCGGGACTAGATTGGCCCGCCACCGTCATGTCCGACGACTATACGGTCGTCCCCGCGACCCCGGGACTAGGTTGGCCCGCCGCCGACGTGTCCTACGACTATGGGGTCGTCCCCACGACCCCGGGACTAGGTTGGCCTGCCGCCGACATGTCCGACGACTATAGGGTCGTCCCCACGCCCCGGGCCAAAGATGGCCAGCCGCCGACATGTCCGACGACTATAGGGTCGTCCCCACGACCCCGGGACTAGATTCGCCCGCCACCGTCATGTCCGACGACTATACGGTCGTCCCCGCGACCCCGGGACTAGGTTGGCCCGCCGCCGAGGTGTCCTATGACTATGGGGTCGTCCCCACGACCACGAGACTAGGTTGGCCAGCCGCCGACATGTCCGACGACTATAGGGTCGTCCCACGAACCCGGGACTAGGTTGGCCAGTCACCGACATATCCGACGACTATAGGGTCGTCCCCACGACCACGGGCCAAAGTTGCCCTGGCGCCGACATGTCCGACGACTATAGGGTCGTCCGCACGACCCCGGGTCTAGGTTGGCCCGCCGCCGACTTTTCCGACGACTATGGGGTCGTCCCCACGACCCCGGGAGTAGGTTGGCCCGCCGCCGACTTGTCCGACGACTATAGGGTCGTCCCCACGACCCCGGGACTAAGTTCGCCAGACGCCGACACGTCCGACGACTATAGGGTCGTCCCCACGACCCCGGGACTAGGTTGGCCCGCCGCCGACTTGTCCGACGACTATAGGGTCGTCCCTACCACCCCCGGACTAGGTTGGCCAGCCGCCGACATGTCCGACGTCTATAGGGTCGTCCCCTCGACCCCGGGGCTAGATTGCCCCGGCACCGTCACGTCCGACGACTATAGGGTCGTCTCCACGACCCCGGGACTAGGTTGGCCAGTCACCGGCATGTCCGACGACTATAGGGTCGTCTCCACGACCCCGGGACTAGGTTGGCCCGCCGCCGACTTGTACGACGACTATAGGGTCGTCCCCACGACCCCGGGACTAGATTGGCCAGCCGCCGACATGTCCGACAACTATAGGGTCCTCTCCACGACCCCGGGACTAGGTTGGCCCGCCGCCGACATGTCCGACGACTATAGGGTCCTCCCCACGACCACGGGCCAAAGTTGCCCTGCCGCCGACATGTCCGACGACTATAGGGTCGTCCCCACGACCCCGGGACTAGGTTGGCCCGCCGCCGACATGTCCGACGACTATAGGGTCGTCCCCACGCCCCGGTCCAAAGTTGGCCAGCCGCCGACATGTCCGACGACTACGGGGTCGTCCCCACGACCCCGGGACTAGATTGGCCCGCCACCGTCATGTCCGACGACTATACGGTCGTCCCCACGTCCACTGGCCAAAGTTGCCCAGCCGCAGACATGTCCGACGACTATAGGGTCGTCCCCACGACCCCGGGACTAGATTGGCCCGCCACCGTGATGTCCGACGACTATAGGGTCGTCCCCACGGCCCCGGGACTAGATTGGCCGCCACCGTGATGTCCGACGACTATAGGGTCGTCTCCACGACCCCGGGACTAGGTTGGCCCGCCGCCGACTTGTCCGACGACTATAGGGTCGTCCCCACGACCACGGGCCAAAGTTGCCCTGCCGCCGACATGTCCGACGACTATAGGGTCGTGCCCACGATCCCGGGAATAGGTTGGCCCGCCGCCGACATGTCCGACGACTATAGGGTCGTCCCCACGCCCCGGGCCAAAGTTGGCCAGCCGCCGACATGTCCGACGACTATAGGGTCGTCCCCACGACCCCGGGGCTAGATTGCCCCGGCACCGTCATGTCCGACGACTATAGGGTCGTCCCCACGACCCCGGGACTAGATTGGCCCGCCACCGTCATGTCCGACGACTATACGGTCGTCCCCGCGACCCCGGGAGTAGGTTGGCCCGCCGCCGACTTGTACGACGACTATAGGGTCGTCCCCACGACCCCGGGACTAGATTGGCCAGCCGCCGACATTTCCGACAACTATAGGGTCCTCTCCACGACCCCGGGACTAGGTTGGCCCGCCGCCGACTTGTCCGACGACTATAGGGTCGTCCCCACGACCACGGGCCAAAGTTGCCCTGCCGCAGACATGTCCGACGACTATAGGGTCGTCCCCACGACCCCGGGAGTAGGTTGGCCCGCCGCCGACTTTTCGACGACTATGGCGTCGACCCCACGACCCCGGGACTAGGTTGGCCTGCCGCCGACTTGTCCGACGACTATAGGGTCGTCCCCACGACCCCGGGACTAAGTTGGCCAGACGCCGACGCGTCCGACGACTATAGGGTCGTCCCCACGACCCCGGTACTAGGTTGGCCCGCCGCCGACTTATCCGACGGCTATAGGGTCGTCCCCACGACCCCGGGACTAGGTTGGCCCGCCGCCGACTTATCCGACGACTATAGGGTCGTCCCCACGACCCCGGGACTAGGTTGGCCCGCCGCCGACTTGTCCGACGACTATAGGGTCGTCCCTACCACCCCCGGACTAGGTTGGCGAGCCGCCGACTTGTTCGACGACTATTGGGTCGTCCCCACGACCCCGGGACTAGGTTGGCCCGCCGCCGACATGTCCGACGACTATAGGGTCGTCCCCACGCCCCGGTCCAAAGTTGGCCAGCCGCCGACATGTCCGAGGACTACGGGGTCGTCCCCACGACCCCGGGACTAGATTGGCCCGCCACCGTCATGTCCGACGACTATAGGGTCGTCCCCACGACCCCGGGACTAGGATCGGCCCGCCGCCGACTTGTCCGACGGCTATAGGGTCGTCCCTACCACCCCGGGCCAAAGTTGCCCTGCCGCCGACATGTCCGACGACTATAGGGTCGTCCCCACGACCCCGGGACTAGGTTGGCCCGCCGCCGACATGTCCGACGACTATAGGGTCGTCCCCACGACCCCGGGTCTAGGTTGGCCCGCCGCCGACTTTTCCGACGACTATGGGGTCGTCCCCACGACCCCGGGAGTAGGTTGGCCCGCCGCCGACTTGTCCGACGACTATAGGGTCGTCCCTACCACCCCGGGACTAGGTTGGCCAGCCGCCGACATGTCCGACGACTATAGGGTCGTCCCCACGACCACAGGCCAAAGTTGCCCAGCCGCCGACATGTCCGACGACTATAGGGTCGTCCCCACGACCCCGGGACTAGATTGGCCCGCCACCGTCATGTCCGACGACTATACGGTCGTCCCCGCGACCCCGGGACTAGGTTGGCCCGCCGCCGACGTGTCCTACGACTATGGGGTCGTCCCCACGACCCCGGGACTAGGTTGGCCTGCCGCCGACATGTCCGACGACTATAGGGTCGTCCCCACGCCCCGGGCCAAAGATGGCCAGCCGCCGACATGTCCGACGACTATAGGGTCGTCCCCACGACCCCGGGACTAGATTCGCCCGCCACCGTCATGTCCGACGACTATACGGTCGTCCCCGCGACCCCGGGACTAGGTTGGCCCGCCGCCGAGGTGTCCTATGACTATGGGGTCGTCCCCACGACCACGAGACTAGGTTGGCCAGCCGCCGACATGTCCGACGACTATAGGGTCGTCCCACGAACCCGGGACTAGGTTGGCCAGTCACCGACATATCCGACGACTATAGGGTCGTCCCCACGACCACGGGCCAAAGTTGCCCTGGCGCCGACATGTCCGACGACTATAGGGTCGTCCGCACGACCCCGGGTCTAGGTTGGCCCGCCGCCGACTTTTCCGACGACTATGGGGTCGTCCCCACGACCCCGGGAGTAGGTTGGCCCGCCGCCGACTTGTCCGACGACTATAGGGTCGTCCCCACGACCCCGGGACTAAGTTCGCCAGACGCCGACACGTCCGACGACTATAGGGTCGTCCCCACGACCCCGGGACTAGGTTGGCCCGCCGCCGACTTGTCCGACGACTATAGGGTCGTCCCTACCACCCCCGGACTAGGTTGGCCAGCCGCCGACATGTCCGACGTCTATAGGGTCGTCCCCTCGACCCCGGGGCTAGATTGCCCCGGCACCGTCACGTCCGACGACTATAGGGTCGTCTCCACGACCCCGGGACTAGGTTGGCCAGTCACCGGCATGTCCGACGACTATAGGGTCGTCTCCACGACCCCGGGACTAGGTTGGCCCGCCGCCGACTTGTACGACGACTATAGGGTCGTCCCCACGACCCCGGGACTAGATTGGCCAGCCGCCGACATGTCCGACAACTATAGGGTCCTCTCCACGACCCCGGGACTAGGTTGGCCCGCCGCCGACATGTCCGACGACTATAGGGTCCTCCCCACGACCACGGGCCAAAGTTGCCCTGCCGCCGACATGTCCGACGACTATAGGGTCGTCCCCACGACCCCGGGACTAGGTTGGCCCGCCGCCGACATGTCCGACGACTATAGGGTCGTCCCCACGCCCCGGTCCAAAGTTGGCCAGCCGCCGACATGTCCGACGACTACGGGGTCGTCCCCACGACCCCGGGACTAGATTGGCCCGCCACCGTCATGTCCGACGACTATACGGTCGTCCCCACGTCCACTGGCCAAAGTTGCCCAGCCGCAGACATGTCCGACGACTATAGGGTCGTCCCCACGACCCCGGGACTAGATTGGCCCGCCACCGTGATGTCCGACGACTATAGGGTCGTCCCCACGGCCCCGGGACTAGATTGGCCGCCACCGTGATGTCCGACGACTATAGGGTCGTCTCCACGACCCCGGGACTAGGTTGGCCCGCCGCCGACTTGTCCGACGACTATAGGGTCGTCCCCACGACCACGGGCCAAAGTTGCCCTGCCGCCGACATGTCCGACGACTATAGGGTCGTGCCCACGATCCCGGGAATAGGTTGGCCCGCCGCCGACATGTCCGACGACTATAGGGTCGTCCCCACGCCCCGGGCCAAAGTTGGCCAGCCGCCGACATGTCCGACGACTATAGGGTCGTCCCCACGACCCCGGGGCTAGATTGCCCCGGCACCGTCATGTCCGACGACTATAGGGTCGTCCCCACGACCCCGGGACTAGATTGGCCCGCCACCGTCATGTCCGACGACTATACGGTCGTCCCCGCGACCCCGGGAGTAGGTTGGCCCGCCGCCGACTTGTACGACGACTATAGGGTCGTCCCCACGACCCCGGGACTAGATTGGCCAGCCGCCGACATTTCCGACAACTATAGGGTCCTCTCCACGACCCCGGGACTAGGTTGGCCCGCCGCCGACTTGTCCGACGACTATAGGGTCGTCCCCACGACCACGGGCCAAAGTTGCCCTGCCGCAGACATGTCCGACGACTATAGGGTCGTCCCCACGACCCCGGGAGTAGGTTGGCCCGCCGCCGACTTTTCGACGACTATGGCGTCGACCCCACGACCCCGGGACTAGGTTGGCCTGCCGCCGACTTGTCCGACGACTATAGGGTCGTCCCCACGACCCCGGGACTAAGTTGGCCAGACGCCGACGCGTCCGACGACTATAGGGTCGTCCCCACGACCCCGGTACTAGGTTGGCCCGCCGCCGACTTATCCGACGGCTATAGGGTCGTCCCCACGACCCCGGGACTAGGTTGGCCCGCCGCCGACTTATCCGACGACTATAGGGTCGTCCCCACGACCCCGGGACTAGGTTGGCCCGCCGCCGACTTGTCCGACGACTATAGGGTCGTCCCTACCACCCCCGGACTAGGTTGGCGAGCCGCCGACTTGTTCGACGACTATTGGGTCGTCCCCACGACCCCGGGACTAGGTTGGCCCGCCGCCGACATGTCCGACGACTATAGGGTCGTCCCCACGCCCCGGTCCAAAGTTGGCCAGCCGCCGACATGTCCGAGGACTACGGGGTCGTCCCCACGACCCCGGGACTAGATTGGCCCGCCACCGTCATGTCCGACGACTATAGGGTCGTCCCCACGACCCCGGGACTAGGATCGGCCCGCCGCCGACTTGTCCGACGGCTATAGGGTCGTCCCTACCACCCCGGGCCAAAGTTGCCCTGCCGCCGACATGTCCGACGACTATAGGGTCGTCCCCACGACCCCGGGACTAGGTTGGCCCGCCGCCGACATGTCCGACGACTATAGGGTCGTCCCCACGACCCCGGGTCTAGGTTGGCCCGCCGCCGACTTTTCCGACGACTATGGGGTCGTCCCCACGACCCCGGGAGTAGGTTGGCCCGCCGCCGACTTGTCCGACGACTATAGGGTCGTCCCTACCACCCCCGGACTAGGTTGGCCAGCCGCCGACTTGTTCGACGACTATTGTGTCGTCCCCACGACCCCGGGACTAGGTTGGCCCGCCGCCGACTTGTCCGACGACTATAGGGTCGTCCCTACCACCCCGGGACTAGGTTGGCCAGCCGCCGACATGTCCGACGACTATAGGGTCGTCCCCACGACCCCGGGACTAGGTTGGCCCGCCGCCGACATGTCCGACGACTATAGGGTCGTCCCCACGCCCCGGTCCAAAGTTGGCCAGCCGCCGACATGTCCGACGACTACGGGGTCGTCCCCACGACCCCGGGACTAGATTGGCCCGCCACCGTCATGTCCGACGACTATACGGTCGTCCCCACGTCCACTGGCCAAAGTTGCCCAGCCGCAGACATGTCCGACGACTATAGGGTCGTCCCCACGACCCCGGGACTAGATTGGCCCGCCACCGTGATGTCCGACGACTATAGGGTCGTCCCCACGACCCCGGGACTAGATTGGCCGCCACCGTGATGTCCGACGACTATAGGGTCGTCCCCACGACCCCGGGTCTAGGTTGGCCCGCCGCCGACTTTTCCGACGACTATGGGGTCGTCCCCACGACCCCGGGAGTAGGTTGGCCCGCCGCCGACTTGTCCGACGACTATAGGGTCGTCCCATCGACCCCGGGAATAAGTTGGCCAGACGCCGACACGTCCGACGACTATAGGGTCGTCCCCACGACCCCGGGACTAGATTGGCCGCCACCGTGATGTCCGACGACTATAGGGTCGTCTCCACGACCCCGGGACTAGGTTGGCCCGCTGCCGAATTGTCCGACGACTATAGGGTCGTCCCCACGACCACGGGCCAAAGTTGCCCTGCCGCCGACATGTCCGATGACTATAGGGTCGTCCCCACGATCCCGGGACTAGGTTGGCCCGCCGCCGACATGCCCGACGACTATAGGGTCGTCCCCACGCCCCGGGCCAAAGTTGGCCAGCCGCCGACATGTCCGACGACTATAGGGTCGTCCCCACGACCCCGGGGCTAGATTGCCCCGGCACCGTCATGTCCGACGACTATAGGGTCGTCCCCACGACCCCGGGACTAGATTGGCCCGCCACCGTCATGTCCGACGACTATACGGTCGTCCCCGCGACCCCGGGTGTAGGTTGGCCCGCCGCCGACTTGTACGACGACTATAGGGTCGTCCCCACGACCCCGGGAATAGATTGGCCAGCCGCCGACATTTCCGACAACTATAGGGTCCTCTCCACGACCCCGGGACTAGGTTGGACCGCCGCCGACTTGTCCGATGACTATAGGGTCGTCCCCACGACCACGGGCCAAAGTTGCCCTGCCGCCGACATGTCCGACGACTATAGGGTCGTCCCCACGACCCCGGGACTAGGTTGGCCCGCCGCCGACATGTCCGACGACTATAGGGTCGTCCCCACGTCCCCGGGACTAGATTGGCCCGCCACCGTCATGTCCGACGACTATAGGGTCGTCCCTACCACCCCCGGACTAGGTTGGCCAGCCGCCGACTTGGTCGACGACTATAGGGTCGTCCCCACGACCCCGGGACTAGGTTGGCCCGCCGCCGACTTGTCCGACGACTATAGGGTCGTCCCTACCACCCCGGGACTAGGTTGGCCAGCCGCCGACATGTCCGACGTCTATAGGGTCGTCCCCACGACCCCGGGACTAGTTTGGCCAGCCGCCGAAATGTCCGACAACTATAGGGTCGTCTCCACGACCCCGGGACTAGGTTGGCCCGCCGCCGACTTGTCCGACGACTATAGGGTCGTCCCCACGACCACGGGCCAAAGTTGCCCTGCCGCCGACATGTCCGACGACTATACGGTCGTCCCCGCGACCCCGGGACTAGGTTGGCCCGCCGCCGACGTGTCCTACGACTATGGGGTCGTCCCCACGACCACGAGACTAGGTTGGCCAGCCGCCGACATGTCCGACGACTATAGGGTCGTCCCACGAACCCGGGACTAGGTTGGCCAGACACCGACATATCCGACGACTATAGGGTCGTCCCCACGACCACGGGCCAAAGTTGCCCTGGCGCCTACATGTCCGACGACTATAGGGTCGTCCCCACGACCCCGGGACTAGGTTGGCCCGCATGCCGACATGTCCGACGACTATAGGGTCGTCCCCACGCCCCGGTCCCAAGTTGGCCAGCCGCCGACATGTCCGACGACTACGGGGTCGTCCCCACTATCCCCGGGACTAGATTGGCCCGCCACCGTCATGTCCGACGACTATACGGTCGTCCCCACGTCCACTGGCCAAAGTTGCCCAGCCGCAGACATGTCCGACGACTATAGGGTCGTCCCCACGACCCCGGGACTAGATTGGCCCGCCACCGTGATGTCCGACGACTATAGGGTCGTGCCCAGGACCCCGGGACTAGATTGGCCGCCACCGTGATGTCCGACGACTATAGGGTCGTCTCCACGACCCCGGGACTAGGTTGGCCCGCCGCCGACTTGTCCGACGACTATAGGGTCGTCCCCACGACCACGGGCCAAAGTTGCCCTGCCGCCGACATGTCCGAAGACTATAGGGTCGTCCCCACGATCCCGGGACTAGGTTGGCCCGCCGCCGACATGTCCGACGAGTATAGGGTCGTCCCCACGCCCCGGGCCAAAGTTGGCCAGCCGCCGACATGTCCGACGACTATAGGGTCGTCCCCACGACCCCGGGGCTAGATTGCCCCGGCACCGTCATGTCCGACGACTATAGGGTCGTCCCCACGACCCCGGGACTAGATTGGCCCGCCACCGTCATGTCCGACGACTATACGGTCGTCCCCGCGACCCCGGGAGTAGGTTGGCCCGCCGCCGACTTGTACGACGACTATAGGGTCGTCCCCACGACCCCGGGACTAGATTGGCCAGCCGCCGACATGTCCGACAACTATAGGGTCCTCTCCACGACCCCGGGACTAGGTTGGCCCGCCGCCGACTTGTCCGACGACTATAGGGTCGTCCCCACGACCGCGGGCCAAAGTTGCCCTGCCGCCTACATGTCCGACGACTATAGGGTCGTCCCCACGACCCCGGGACTAGGTTGGCCCGCCGCCGACATGTCCGACGACTATAGGGTCGTCCCCACGCCCCGGTCCAAAGTTGGCCAGCCGCCGACATGTCCGACGATTATAGGGTCGTCCCCACGAACCCGGGACCAGGTTGGCCCGCCGCCGACTTGTACGACGACTATGGGGTCGTCCCCACGACCACGGGCCAAAGTTGCCCTGGCGCCGACATGTCCGACGACTATAGGGTCGTCCCCACGACCCCGGGTCTAGGTTGGCCCGCCGCCGACTTTTCCGACGACTATGGGGTCGTCCCCACGACCCCGGGAGTAGGTTGGCCCGCCGCCGACTTGTCCGACGACTATAGGGTCGTCCCCACGACCCCGGGACTAAGTTCGCCAGACGCCGACACGTCCGACGACTATAGGGTCGTCCCCACGACCCCGGGACTAGGTTGGCCCGCCGCCGACTTATCCGACGACTATAGGGTCGTCCCCACGACCCCGGGACTAGATTGGCCCGCCACCGTGATGTCCGACGACTATAGGGTCGTCCCCACGACCCCGGGACTAGATTGGCCGCCACCGTGATGTCCGACGACTATAGGGTCGTCCCCACGACCCCGGGACTAGGTTGGCCCGCCGCCGACTTGTCCGACGACTATAGGCTCGTCCCTACCACCCCCGGACTAGGTTGGCCAGCCGCCGACTTGGTCGACGACTATAGGGTCGTCCCCACGACCCCGGGACTAGGTTGGCCCGCCGCCGACTTGTCCGACGACTGTAGGGTCGTCCCTACCACCCCGGGACTAGGTTGGCCAGCCGCCGACATGCCCGACGACTATAGGGTCGTCCCCACGACCCCGGGGCTAGATTGCCCCGGCACCGTCATGTCCGACGACTATAGGGTCGTCCCCACGTCCCCGGGACTAGATTGGCCCGCCACCGTCATGTCCGACGACTATACGGTCGCCCCGCGACCCCGGGACTAGGTTGGCCCGCCGCCGACGTGTCCTACGACTATGGGGTCGTCCCCACGACCACGAGACTAGGTTGGCCAGCCGCCGACATGTCCGACGACTATAGGGTCGTCCCCACGAACCCGGGACTAGATTGGCCATTCACCGACATATCCGACGACTATAGGGTCGTCCCCACGACCACGGGCCAAAGTTGCCCTGGCGCCGACATGTCCGACGACTATAGGGTCGTCCCCACGACCCCGGGTCTAGGTTGGCCCGCCGCCGACTTTTCCGACGACTATGGGGTCGTCCCCACGACCCCGGGACTAGGTTGGCCCGCCGCCGACTTGTCCGACGACTATAGGGTCGTCCCTACCACCCCCGGACTAGGTTGGCCAGCCGCCGACTTGGTCGACGACTATAGGGGTCGTCCCCACGACCCCGGGACTAGGTTGGCCCGCCGCCGACTTGTCCGACGACTATAGGGTCGTCCCTACCACCCCGGGACTAGGTTGGCCAGCCGCCGACATGTCCGACGTCTATAGGGTCGTCCCCACGACCCCGGGACTAGTTTGGCCAGCCGCCGATATGTCCGACAACTATAGGGTCGTCTCCACGACCCCGGGACTAGGTTGGCCCGCCGCCGAATTGTCCGACGACTATAGGGTCGTCCCCACGACCACGGGCCAAAGTTGCCCTGCCGCCGACATGTCCGACGACTATACGGTCGTCCCCGCGACCCCGAGACTAGGTTGGCCCGCCGCCGACGTGTCCTACGACTATGGGGTCGTCCCCACGACCACGAGACTAGGTTGGCCAGCCGCCGACATGTCCGACGACTATAGGGTCGTCCCACGAACCCGGGACTAGGTTGGCCAGTCACCGACATATCCGACGACTATAGGGTCGTCCCCACGACCACGGGCCAAAGTTGCCCTGCCGCCGACATGTCCGACGACTATAGGGTCGTCCCCACGATCCCGGGACTAGGTTGGCCCGCCGCCGACATGTCCGACGACTATAGGGTCGTCCCCACGCCCCGGGCCAAAGTTGGCCAGCCGCCGACATGTCCGACGACTATAGGGTCGTCCCCACGACCCCGGGGCTAGATTGCCCCGGCACCGTCATGTCCGACGACTATAGGGTCGTCCCCACGACCCCGGGACTAGATTGGCCCGCCACCGTCATGTCCGACGACTATACGGTCTTCCCCGCGACCCCGGGAGTAGGTTGGCCCGCCGCCGACTTGTACGACGACTATAGGGTCGTCCCCACGACCCCGGGAATAGATTGGCCAGCCGCCGACATGTCCGACAACTATAGGGTCCTCTCCACGACCCCGGGACTAGGTTGGCCCGCCGCCGACTTGTCCGATGACTATAGGGTCGTCCCCACGACCACGGGCCAAAGTTGCCCTGCCGCCGACATGTCCGACGACTATAGGGTCGTCCCCACGACCCCGGGACTAGGTTGGCCCGCCGCCGACATGTCCGACGACTATAGGGTCGTCCCCACGAACCCGGGACTAGGTTGGCCAGTCACCGACTTTTCCGACGACTATGGGGTCGTCCCCACGACCCCGGGAGTAGGTTGGCCCTCCGCCGACTTGTCCGACGACTATAGGGTCGTCCCCACGACCCCGGGACTAAGTTGGCCAGACGCCGACACGTCCGACGACTATAGGGTCGTCCCCACGACCCCGGGACTAGGTTGACCCGCCGCCGACTTATCCGACGACTATAGGGTCGTCCCCACGACCCCGGGACTAGGTTGGCCCGCCGCCGACTTGTCCGACGACTATAGGGTCGTCCCTACCACCCCCGGACTAGGTTGGCCAGCCGCCGACTTGGTCGACGACTATAGGGTCGTCCCCACGACCCCGGGACTAGGTTGGCCCGCCGCCGACTTGTCCGACGACTATAGGGTCGTCCCCACGACCCCGGGACTAGATTGGCCCGCCACCGTGATGTCCGACGACTATAGGGTCGTCCCCACGACCCCGGGACTAGATTGGCCGCCACCGTGATGTCCGACGACTATAGGGTCGTCCCCATGACCCCGGGACTAGGTTGGCCCGCCGCCGACTTGTCCGACGACTATAGGCTCGTCCCTACCACCCCCGGACTAGGTTGGCCAGCCGCCGACTTGGTCGACGACTATAGGGTCGTCCCCACGACCCCGGGACTAAGTTGGCCAGACGCCGACACGTCCGACGACTATAGGGTCGTCCCTACCACCCCGGGACTAGGTTGGCCAGCCGCCGACATGCCCGACGACTATAGGGTCGTCCCCACGACCCCGGGGCTAGGTTGGCCCGCCGCCGACTTGTCCGACGACTATAGGGTCGTCCCTACCACCCCCGGACTAGGTTGGCCAGCCGCCGACTTGGTCGACGACTATAGGGTCGTCCCCACGACCCCGGGACTAGGTTGGCCCGCCGCCGACTTGTCCGACGACTGTAGGGTCGTCCCTACCACCCCGGGACTAGGTTGGCCAGCCGCCGACATGTCCGACGACTATAGGGTCGTCCCCACGACCCCGGGACTAGGTTGGCCCGCCGCCGACATGTCCGACGACTATAGGGTCGTCCCCACGCCCCGGTCCAAAGTTGGCCAGCCGCCGACATGTCCGACGACTATAGGGTCGTCCCCACGAACCCGGGACTAGGTTGGCCTGTCACCGACATATCCGACGACTATAGGGTCGTCCCCACGACCACGGGCCAAAGTTGCCCTGGCGCCGACATGTCCGACGACTATAGGGTCGTCCCCACGACCCCGGGTCTAGGTTGGCCCGCCGCCGACTTTTCCGACGACTATGGGGTCGTCCCCACGACCCCGGGAGTAGGTTGGCCCGCCGCCGACTTGTCCGACGACTATAGGGTCGTCCCCACGACCACGGGCCAAAGTTGCCCTGCCGCCGACATGTCCGACGACTATAGGGTCGTCCCCACGACCCCGGGAGTAGGTTGGCCCGCCGCCGACTTGTCCGACGACTATAGGGTCGTCCCCACGACCCCGGGACTAAGTTCGCCAGACGCCGACATGTCCGACGACTATAGGGTCGTCCCTCACGACCCCGGGACTAGGTTGGCCCGCCGCCGACTTATCCGACGACTATAGGGTCGTCCCCACGACCCCGGGACTAGGTTGGCCCGCCGCCGACTTGTCCGACGACTATAGGGTCGTCCCCACGACCACGGGCCAAAGTTGCCCTGCCGCCGACATGTCCGACGACTATAGGGTCGTCCCCACGACCCCGGGACTAGGTTGGCCCGCCGCCGACATGTCCGACGACTATAGGGTCGGCCCCACGCCCCGGTCCAAAGTTGGCCAGCCGCCGACATGTCCGACGACTACGGGGTCGTCCCCACGACCCCGGGACTAGATTGGCCCGCCACCGTCATGTCCGACGACTATACGGTCGTCCCCACGTCCACTGGCCAAAGTTGCCCAGCTGCAAACATGTCCGACGACTATAGGGTCGTCCCCACGACCCCGGGACTAGATTGGCCCGCCACCGTGATGTCCGACGACTATAGGGTCGTCCCCACGACCCCGGGACTAGATTGGCCGCCACCGTGATGTCCGACGACTATAGGGTCGTCTCCACGACCCCGGGACTAGGTTGGGCCGCCGCCTTCTTGCCCGACGACTATAGGGTCGTCCCCACGACCACGAGCCAAAGTTGCCCTGCCGCCGACATGTCCGACGACTATAGGGTCGTCCCCACGATCCCGGGACTAGGTTGGCCCGCCGCCGACATGTCCGACGACTATAGGGTCGTCCCCACGACCCCGGGACTAGATTGGCCCGCCACCGTGATGTCCGACGACTATAGGGTCGTCCCCACGACCCCGGGACTAGATTGGCCGCCACCGTGATGTCCGACGACTATAGGGTCGTCTCCACGACCCCGGGACTAGGTTGGGCCGCCGCCTTCTTGCCCGACGACTATAGGGTCGTCCCCACGACCACGAGCCAAAGTTGCCCTGCCGCCGACATGTCCGACGACTATAGGGTCGTCCCCACGATCCCGGGACTAGGTTGGCCCGCCGCCGACATGTCCGACGACTATAGGGTCGTCCCCACGCCCCGGGCCAAAGTTGGCCAGCCGCCGACATGTCCGACGACTATAGGGTCGTCCCCACGACCCCGGGGCTAGATTGCCCCGGCACCGTCATGTCCGACGACTATAGGGTCGTCCCCACGACCCCGGGACTAGATTGGCCCGGCACCGTCATGTCCGACGACTATACGGTCGTCCCCGCGACCCCGGGAGTAGGTTGGCCCGCCGCCGACTTGTACGACGACTATAGGGTCGTCCCCACGACCCCGGGACTAGATTGGCCAGCCGCCGACATGTCCGACAACTATAGGGTCCTCTCCACGACCCCGGGACTAGGTTGGCCCGCCGCCGACTTGTCCGACGACTATAGGGTCGTCCCCACGACCACGGGCCAAAGTTGCCCTGCCGCCGACATGTCCGACGACTATAGGTTCGTCCCCACGACCCCGGGACTAGGTTGGCCCGCCGCCGACATGTCCGACGACTATAGGGTCGTCCCCTCGCCCCGGTCCAAAGTTGGCCAGCCGCCGACATGTCCGACGACTATAGGGTCGTCCCCACGAACCCGGGACTAGGTTGGCCAGTCACCGACATATCCGACGACTATAGGGTCGTCCCCACGACCACGGGCCAAAGTTGCCCTGGCGCCGACATGTCCGACGACTATAGGGTCGTCCCCACGACCCCGGGTCTAGGTTGGCCCGCCGCCGACTTTTCCGACGACTATGGGGTCGTCCCCACGACCCCGGGAGTAGGTTGGCCCGCCGCCGACTTATCCGACGACTATAGGGTCGTCCCCACAACTCCGGGACTAGGTTGGCCCGCCGCCGACTTGTCCGATGACTATAGGGTCGTCCCCACGACCACGGGCCAAAGTTGCCCTGTCGCCGACATGTCCGACGACTATAGGGTCGTCTCCACGACCCCGGGACTAGGTTGGCCCGCCGCCGACTTATCCGACGACTATAGGGTCGTCCCCACGACCCCGGGACTAGATTGGCCCGCCACCGTCATGTCCGACGACTATACGGTCGTCCCCACGTCCACTGGCCAAAGTTGCCCAGCCGCAGACATGTCCGACGACTATAGGGTCGTCCCCAGGACCCCGGGACTAGATTGGCCCGCCACCGTGATGTCCGACGACTATAGGGTCGTCCCCACGACCCCGGGACTAGATTGGCCGCCACCGTGATGTCCGACGACTATAGGGTCGTCTCCACGACCCCGGGACTAGGTTGGCCCGCCGCCGACTTGTCCGACGACTATAGGGTCGTCCCCACGACCACGGGCCAAAGTTGCACTGCCGCCGACATGTCCGACGACTATAGGGTCGTCCCCACGATCCCGGGACTAGGTTGGCCCGCCGCCGACATGTCCGACGACTATAGGGTCGTCCCCACGCCCCGGGCCAAAGTTGGCCAGCCGCCGACATGTCCGACGACTATAGGGTCGTCCCCACGAACCCGGGACTAGGTTGGCCAGTCACCGACATATCCGACGACTATAGGGTCGTCCCCACGACCACGGGCCAAAGTTGCCCTGGCGCCGACATGTCCGACGACTATAGGGTCGTCCCCACGACCCCGGGTCTAGGTTGGCCCGCCGCCGACTTTTCCGACGACTATGGGGTCGTCCCCACGACCCCGTGACTAGGTTGACCCGCCGCCGACTTATCCGACGACTATAGGGTCGTCCCCACGACCCCGGGACTAGGTTGGCCCGCCGCCGACTTGTCCGACGACTATAGGGTCGTCCCTACCACCCCCGGACTAGGTTGGCCAGCCGCCGACTTGGTCGACGACTATAGGGTCGTCCCCACGACCCCGGGACTAGGTTGGCCCGCCGCCGACTTGTCCGACGACTGTAGGGTCGTCCCTACCACCCCGGGACTAGGTTGGCCAGCCGCCGACATGTCCGACGACTATAGGGTCGTCCCCACGACCCCGGGACTAGGTTGGCCCGCCGCCGACATGTCCGACGACTATAGGGTCGTCCCCACGCCCCGGTCCAAAGTTGGCCAGCCGCCGAGATGTCCGACGACTATAGGGTCGTCCCCACGAACCCGGGACTAGGTTGGCCTGTCACCGACATATCCGACGACTATAGGGTCGTCCCCACGACCACGGGCCAAAGTTGCCCTGGCGCCGACATGTCCGACGACTATAGGGTCGTCCCCACGACCCCGGGTCTAGGTTGGCCCGCCGCCGACTTTTCCGACGACTATGGGGTCGTCCCCACGACCCCGGGAGTAGGTTGGCCCGCCGCCGACTTGTCCGACGACTATAGGGTCGTCCCCACGACCACGGGGCTAGATTGCCCCGGCACCGTCATGTCCGACGACTATAGGGTCGTCCCCACGACCCCGGGACTAGATTGGCCCGCCACCGTCATGTCCGACGACTATACGGTCTTCCCCGCGACCCCGGGAGTAGGTTGGCCCGCCGCCGACTTGTACGACGACTATAGGGTCGTCCCCACGACCCCGGGAATAGATTGGCCAGCCGCCGACATGTCCGACAACTATAGGGTCCTCTCCACGACCCCGGGACTAGGTTGGCCCGCCGCCGACTTGTCCGATGACTATAGGGTCGTCCCCACGACCACGGGCCAAAGTTGCCCTGCCGCCGACATGTCCGACGACTATAGGGTCGTCCCCACGACCCCGGGACTAGGTTGGCCCGCCGCCGACATGTCCGACGACTATAGGGTCGTCCCCACGAACCCGGGACTAGGTTGGCCAGTCACCGACTTTTCCGACGACTATGGGGTCGTCCCCACGACCCCGGGAGTAGGTTGGCCCGCCGCCGACTTGTCCGACGACTATAGGGTCGTCCCCACGACCCCGGGACTAAGTTGGCCAGACGCCGACACGTCCGACGACTATAGGGTCGTCCCCACGACCCCGGGACTAGGTTGACCCGCCGCCGACTTATCCGACGACTATAGGGTCGTCCCCACGACCCCGGGACTAGGTTGGCCCGCCGCCGACTTGTCCGACGACTATAGGGTCGTCCCTACCACCCCCGGACTAGGTTGGCCAGCCGCCGATTTGGTCGACGACTATAGGGTCGTCCCCACGACCCCGGGACTAGGTTGGCCCGCCGCCGACTTGTCCGACGACTATAGGGTCGTCCCCACGACCCCGGGACTAGATTGGCCCGCCACCGTGATGTCCGACGACTATAGGGTCGTCCCCACGACCCCGGGACTAGATTGGCCGCCACCGTGATGTCCGACGACTATAGGGTCGTCCCCATGACCCCGGGACTAGGTTGGCCCGCCGCCGACTTGTCCGACGACTATAGGCTCGTCCCTACCACCCCCGGACTAGGTTGGCCAGCCGCCGACTTGGTCGACGACTATAGGGTCGTCCCCACGACCCCGGGACTAAGTTGGCCAGACGCCGACACGTCCGACGACTATAGGGTCGTCCCTACCACCCCGGGACTAGGTTGGCCAGCCGCCGACATGCCCGACGACTATAGGGTCGTCCCCACGACCCCGGGGCTAGGTTGGCCCGCCGCCGACTTGTCCGACGACTATAGGGTCGTCCCTACCACCCCCGGACTAGGTTGGCCAGCCGCCGACTTGGTCGACGACTATAGGGTCGTCCCCACGACCCCGGGACTAGGTTGGCCCGCCGCCGACTTGTCCGACGACTGTAGGGTCGTCCCTACCACCCCGGGACTAGGTTGGCCAGCCGCCGACATGTCCGACGACTATAGGGTCGTCCCCACGACCCCGGGACTAGGTTGGCCCGCCGCCGACATGTCCGACGACTATAGGGTCGTCCCCACGCCCCGGTCCAAAGTTGGCCAGCCGCCGACATGTCCGACGACTATAGGGTCGTCCCCACGAACCCGGGACTAGGTTGGCCTGTCACCGACATATCCGACGACTATAGGGTCGTCCCCACAACCACGGGCCGAAGTTGCCCTGGCGCCGACATGTCCGACGACTATAGGGTCGTCCCCACGACCCCGGGTCTAGGTTGGCCCGCCGCCGACTTTTCCGACGACTATGGGGTCGTCCCCACGACCCCGGGAGTAGGTTGGCCCGCCGCCGACTTGTCCGACGACTATAGGGTCGTCCCCACGACCACGGGCCAAAGTTGCCCTGCCGCCGACATGTCCGACGACTATAGGGTCGTCCCCACGACCCCGGGAGTAGGTTGGCCCGCCGCCGACTTGTCCGACGACTATAGGGTCGTCCCCACGACCCCGGGACTAAGTTCGCCAGACGCCGACATGTCCGACGACTATAGGGTCGTCCCTCACGACCCCGGGACTAGGTTGGCCCGCCGCCGACTTATCCGACGACTATAGGGTCGTCCCCACGACCCCGGGACTAGGTTGGCCCGCCGCCGACTTGTCCGACGACTATAGGGTCGTCCCCACGACCACGGGCCAAAGTTGCCCTGCCGCCGACATGTCCGACGACTATAGGGTCGTCCCCACGACCCCGGGACTAGGTTGGCCCGCCGCCGACATGTCCGACGACTATAGGGTCGTCCCCACGCCCCGGTCCAAAGTTGGCCAGCCGCCGACATGTCCGACGACTACGGGGTCGTCCCCACGACCCCGGGACTAGATTGGCCCGCCACCGTCATGTCCGACGACTATACGGTCGTCCCCACGTCCACTGGCCAAAGTTGCCCAGCTGCAAACATGTCCGACGACTATAGGGTCGTCCCCACGACCCCGGGACTAGATTGGCCCGCCACCGTGATGTCCGACGACTATAGGGTCGTCCCCACGACCCCGGGACTAGATTGGCCGCCACCGTGATGTCCGACGACTATAGGGTCGTCTCCACGACCCCGGGACTAGGTTGGGCCGCCGCCTTCTTGCCCGACGACTATAGGGTCGTCCCCACGACCACGAGCCAAAGTTGCCCTGCCGCCGACATGTCCGACGACTATAGGGTCGTCCCCACGATCCCGGGACTAGGTTGGCCCGCCGCCGACATGTCCGACGACTATAGGGTCGTCCCCACGACCCCGGGACTAGATTGGCCCGCCACCGTGATGTCCGACGACTATAGGGTCGTCCCCACGACCCCGGGACTAGATTGGCCGCCACCGTGATGTCTGACGACTATAGGGTCGTCTCCACGACCCCGGGACTAGGTTGGGCCGCCGCCTTCTTGCCCGACGACTATAGGGTCGTCCCCACGACCACGAGCCAAAGTTGCCCTGCCGCCGACATGTCCGACGACTATAGGGTCGTCCCCACGATCCCGGGACTAGGTTGGCCCGCCGCCGACATGTCCGACGACTATAGGGTCGTCCCCACGCCCCGGGCCAAAGTTGGCCAGCCGCCGACATGTCCGACGACTATAGGGTCGTCCCCACGACCCCGGGGCTAGATTGCCCCGGCACCGTCATGTCCGACGACTATAGGGTCGTCCCCACGACCCCGGGACTAGATTGGCCCGGCACCGTCATGTCCGACGACTATACGGTCGTCCCCCGCGACCCCGGGAGTAGGTTGGCCCGCCGCCGACTTGTACGACGACTATAGGGTCGTCCCCACGACCCCGGGACTAGATTGGCCAGCCGCCGACATGTCCGACAACTATAGGGTCCTCTCCACGACCCCGGGACTAGGTTGGCCCGCCGCCGACTTGTCCGACGACTATAGGGTCGTCCCCACGACCACGGGCCAAAGTTGCCCTGCCGCCGACATGTCCGACGACTATAGGTTCGTCCCCACGACCCCGGGACTAGGTTGGCCCGCCGCCGACATGTCCGACGACTATAGGGTCGTCCCCTCGCCCCGGTCCAAAGTTGGCCAGCCGCCGACATGTCCGACGACTATAGGGTCGTCCCCACGAACCCGGGACTAGGTTGGCCAGTCACCGACATATCCGACGACTATAGGGTCGTCCCCACGACCACGGGCCAAAGTTGCCCTGGCGCCGACATGTCCGACGACTATAGGGTCGTCCCCACGACCCCGGGTCTAGGTTGGCCCGCCGCCGACTTTTCCGACGACTATGGGGTCGTCCCCACGACCCCGGGAGTAGGTTGGCCCGCCGCCGACTTATCCGACGACTATAGGGTCGTCCCCACAACTCCGGGACTAGGTTGGCCCGCCGCCGACTTGTCCGATGACTATAGGGTCGTCCCCACGACCACGGGCCAAAGTTGCCCTGTCGCCGACATGTCCGACGACTATAGGGTCGTCTCCACGACCCCGGGACTAGGTTGGCCCGCCGCCGACTTATCCGACGACTATAGGGTCGTCCCCACGACCCCGGGACTAGATTGGCCCGCCACCGTCATGTCCGACGACTATACGGTCGTCCCCACGTCCACTGGCCAAAGTTGCCCAGCCGCAGACATGTCCGACGACTATAGGGTCGTCCCCAGGACCCCGGGACTAGATTGGCCCGCCACCGTGATGTCCGACGACTATAGGGTCGTCCCCACGACCCCGGGACTAGATTGGCCGCCACCGTGATGTCCGACGACTATAGGGTCGTCTCCACGACCCCGGGACTAGGTTGGCCCGCCGCCGACTTGTCCGACGACTATAGGGTCGTCCCCACGACCACGGGCCAAAGTTGCACTGCCGCCGACATGTCCGACGACTATAGGGTCGTCCCCACGATCCCGGGACTAGGTTGGCCCGCCGCCGACATGTCCGACGACTATAGGGTCGTCCCCACGCCCCGGGCCAAAGTTGGCCAGCCGCCGACATGTCCGACGACTATAGGGTCGTCCCCACGAACCCGGGACTAGGTTGGCCAGTCACCGACATATCCGACGACTATAGGGTCGTCCCCACGACCACGGGCCAAAGTTGCCCTGGCGCCGACATGTCCGACGACTATAGGGTCGTCCCCACGACCCCGGGTCTAGGTTGGCCCGCCGCCGACTTTTCCGACGACTATGGGGTCGTCCCCACGACCCCGGGACTAGGTTGGCCCGCCGCCGACTTGTCCGACGACTATAGGGTCGTCCCTACCACCCCCGGACTAGGTTGGCCAGCCGCCGACTTGGTCGACGACTATAGGGTCGTCCCCACGACCCCGGGACTAGGTTGGCCCGCCGCCGACTTGTCCGACGACTGTAGGGTCGTCCCTACCACCCCGGGACTAGGTTGGCCAGCCGCCGACATGTCCGACGACTATAGGGTCGTCCCCACGACCCCGGGACTAGGTTGGCCCGCCGCCGACATGTCCGACGACTATAGGGTCGTCCCCACGCCCCGGTCCAAAGTTGGCCAGCCGCCGACATGTCCGACGACTATAGGGTCGTCCCCACGAACCCGGGACTAGGTTGGCCTGTCACCGACATATCCGACGACTATAGGGTCGTCCCCACGACCACGGGCCAAAGTTGCCCTGGCGCCGACATGTCCGACGACTATAGGGTCGTCCCCACGACCCCGGGTCTAGGTTGGCCCGCCGCCGACTTTTCCGACGACTATGGGGTCGTCCCCACGACCCCGGGAGTAGGTTGGCCCGCCGCCGACTTGTCCGACGACTATAGGGTCGTCCCCACGACCACGGGCCAAAGTTGCCCTGCCGCCGACATGTCCGACGACTATAGGGTCGTCCCCACGACCCCGGGAGTAGGTTGGCCCGCCGCCGACTTGTTCGACGACTATAGGGTCGTCCCCACGACCCCGGGACTAAGTTCGCCAGACGCCGACATGTCCGACGACTATAGGGTCGTCCCTCACGACCCCGGGACTAGGTTGGCCCGCCGCCGACTTATCCGACGACTATAGGGTCGTCCCCACGACCCCGGGACTAGGTTGGCCCGCCGCCGACTTGTCCGACGACTATAGGGTCGTCCCCACGACCACGGGCCAAAGTTGCCCTGCCGCCGACATGTCCGACGACTATAGGGTCGTCCCCACGACCCCGGGACTAGGTTGGCCCGCCGCCGACATGTCCGACGACTATAGGGTCGTCCCCACGCCCCGGTCCAAAGTTGGCCAGCCGCCGACATGTCCGACGACTACGGGGTCGTCCCCACGACCCCGGGACTAGATTGGCCCGCCACCGTCATGTCCGACGACTATACGGTCGTCCCCACGTCCACTGGCCAAAGTTGCCCAGCTGCAAACATGTCCGACGACTATAGGGTCGTCCCCACGACCCCGGGACTAGATTGGCCCGCCACCGTGATGTCCGACGACTATAGGGTCGTCCCCACGACCCCGGGACTAGATTGGCCGCCACCGTGATGTCCGACGACTATAGGGTCGTCTCCACGACCCCGGGACTAGGTTGGGCCGCCGCCTTCTTGCCCGACGACTATAGGGTCGTCCCCACGACCACGAGCCAAAGTTGCCCTGCCGCCGACATGTCCGACGACTATAGGGTCGTCCCCACGATCCCGGGACTAGGTTGGCCCGCCGCCGACATGTCCGACGACTATAGGGTCGTCCCCACGCCCCGGGCCAAAGTTGGCCAGCCGCCGACATGTCCGACGACTATAGGGTCGTCCCCACGACCCCGGGGCTAGATTGCCCCGGCACCGTCATGTCCGACGACTATACGGTCGTCCCCGCGACCCCGGGAGTAGGTTGGCCCGCCGCCGACTTGTACGACGACTATAGGGTCGTCTCCACGACCCCGGGACTAGGTTGGCCCGCCGCCGACTTGCCCGACGACTATAGGGTCGTCCCCACGACCACGGGCCAAAGTTGCCCTGCCGCCGACATGTCCGACGACTATAGGGTCGTCCCCACGATCCCGGGACTAGGTTGGCCCGCCGCCGACATGTCCGACGACTATAGGGTCGTCCCCACGCCCCGGGCCAAAGTTGGCCAGCCGCCGACATGTCCGACGACTATAGGGTCGTCCCCACGACCCCTGGGCTAGATTGCCCCGGCACCGTCATGTCCGACGACTATAGGGTCGTCCCCACGACCCCGGGACTAGATTGGCCCGGCACCGTCATGTCCGACGACTATACGGTCGTCCCCGCGACCCCGGGAGTAGGTTGGCCCGCCGCCGACTTGTACGACGACTATAGGGTCGTCCCCACGACCCCGGGACTAGATTGGCCAGCCGCCGACATGTCCGACAACTATAGGGTCCTCTCCACGACCCCGGGACTAGGTTGGCCCGCCGCCGACTTGTCCGACGACTATAGGGTCGTCCCCACGACCACGGGCCAAAGTTGCCCTGCCGCCGACATGTCCGACGACTATAGGTTCGTCCCCACGACCCCGGGACTAGGTTGGCCCGCCGCCGACATGTCCGACGACTATAGGGTCGTCCCCACGCCCCGGTCCAAAGTTGGCCAGCCGCCGACATGTCCGACGACTATAGGGTCGTCCCCACGAACCCGGGACTACGTTGGCCAGTCACCGACATATCCGACGACTATAGGGTCGTCCCCACGACCACGGGCCAAAGTTGCCCTGGCGCCGACATGTCCGACGACTATAGGGTCGTCCCCACGACCCCGGGTCTAGGTTGGCCCGCCGCCGACTTTTCCGACGACTATGGGGTCGTCCCCACGACCCCGGGAGTAGGTTGGCCCGCCGCCGACTTATCCGACGACTATAGGGTCGTCCCCACAACTCCGGGACTAGGTTGGCCCGCCGCCGACTTGTCCGATGACTATAGGGTCGTCCCCACGACCACGGGCCAAAGTTGCCCTGTCGCCGACATGTCCGACGACTATAGGGTCGTCTCCACGACCCCGGGACTAGGTTGGCCCGCCGCCGACTTATCCGACGACTATAGGGTCGTCCCCACGACCCCGGGACTAGATTGGCCCGCCACCGTCATGTCCGACGACTATACGGTCGTCCCCACGTCCACTGGCCAAAGTTGCCCAGCCGCAGACATGTCCGACGACTATAGGGTCGTCCCCAGGACCCCGGGACTAGATTGGCCCGCCACCGTGATGTCCGACGACTATAGGGTCGTCCCCACGACCCCGGGACTAGATTGGCCGCCACCGTGATGTCCGACGACTATAGGGTCGTCTCCACGACCCCGGGACTAGGTTGGCCCGCCGCCGACTTGTCCGACGACTATAGGGTCGTCCCCACGACCACGGGCCAAAGTTGCACTGCCGCCGACATGTCCGACGACTATAGGGTCGTCCCCACGATCCCGGGACTAGGTTGGCCCGCCGCCGACATGTCCGACGACTATAGGGTCGTCCCCACGCCCCGGGCCAAAGTTGGCCAGCCGCCGACATGTCCGACGACTATAGGGTCGTCCCCACGAACCCGGGACTAGGTTGGCCAGTCACCGACATATCCGACGACTATAGGGTCGTCCCCACGACCACGGGCCAAAGTTGCCCTGGCGCCGACATGTCCGACGACTATAGGGTCGTCCCCACGACCCCGGGTCTAGGTTGGCCCGCCGCCGACTTTTCCGACGACTATGGGGTCGTCCCCACGACCCCGGGAGTAGGTTGGCCCGCCGCCGACTTGTCCGACGACTATAGGGTCGTCCCCACGACCCCGGGACTAAGTTGGCCAGACGCCGACACGTCCGACGACTATAGGGTCGTCCCCACGACCCCGTGACTAGGTTGACCCGCCGCCGACTTATCCGACGACTATAGGGTCGTCCCCACGACCCCGGGACTAGGTTGGCCCGCCGCCGACTTGTCCGACGACTATAGGGTCGTCCCTACCACCCCCGGACTAGGTTGGCCAGCCGCCGACTTGGTCGACGACTATAGGGTCGTCCCCACGACCCCGGGACTAGGTTGGCCCGCCGCCGACTTGTCCGACGACTGTAGGGTCGTCCCTACCACCCCGGGACTAGGTTGGCCAGCCGCCGACATGTCCGACGACTATAGGGTCGTCCCCACGACCCCGGGACTAGGTTGGCCCGCCGCCGACATGTCCGACGACTATAGGGTCGTCCCCACGCCCCGGTCCAAAGTTGGCCAGCCGCCGACATGTCCGACGACTATAGGGTCGTCCCCACGAACCCGGGACTAGGTTGGCCAGTCACCGACATATCCGACGACTATAGGGTCGTCCCCACGACCACGGGCCAAAGTTGCCCTGGCGCCGACATGTCCGACGACTATAGGGTCGTCCCCACGACCCCGGGTCTAGGTTGGCCCGCCGCCGACTTTTCCGACGACTATGGGGTCGTCCCCACGACCCCGGGAGTAGGTTGGCCCGCCGCCGACTTGTCCGACGACTATAGGGTCGTCCCCACGACCACGGGCCAAAGTTGCCCTGCCGCCGACATGTCCGACGACTATAGGGTCGTCCCCACGACCCCGGGAGTAGGTTGGCCCGCCGCCGACTTGTCCGACGACTATAGGGTCGTCCCCACGACCCCGGGTCTAAGTTCGCCAGACGCCGACACGTCCGACGACTATAGGGTCGTCCCTCACGACCCCGGGACTAGGTTGGCCCGCCGCCGACTTATCCGACGACTATAGGGTCGTCCCCACGACCCCGGGACTAGGTTGGCCCGCCGCCGACTTGTCCGACGACTATAGGGTCGTCCCCACGACGACGGGCCAAAGTTGCCCTGCCGCCGACATGTCCGACGACTATAGGGTCGTCCCCACGACCCCGGGACTAGGTTGGCCCGCCGCCGACATGTCCGACGACTATAGGGTCGTCCCCACGCCCCGGTCCAAAGTTGGCCAGCCGCCGACATGTCCGACGACTACGGGGTCGTCCCCACGACCCCGGGACTAGATTGGCCCGCCACCGTCATGTCCGACGACTATACGGTCGTCCCCACGTCCACTGGCCAAAGTTGCCCAGCTGCAAACATGTCCGACGACTATAGGGTCGTCCCCACGACCCCGGGACTAGATTGGCCCGCCACCGTGATGTCCGACGACTATAGGGTCGTCCCCACGACCCCGGGACTAGATTGGCCGCCACCGTGATGTCCGACGACTATAGGGTCGTCTCCACGACCCCGGGACTAGGTTGGCCCGCCGCCGACTTGCCCGACGACTATAGGGTCGTCCCCACGACCACGAGCCAAAGTTGCCCTGCCGCCGACATGTCCGACGACTATAGGGTCGTCCCCACGATCCCGGGACTAGGTTGGCCCGCCGCCGACATGTCCGACGACTATAGGGTCGTCCCCACGCCCCGGGCCAAAGTTGACCAGCCGCCGACATGTCCGACGACTATAGGGTCGTCCCCACGACCCCGGGGCTAGATTGCCCCGGCACCGTCATGTCCGACGACTATAGGGTCGTCCCCACGACCCCGGGACTAGATTGGCCCGGCACCGTCATGTCCGACGACTATACGGTCGTCCCCGCGACCCCGGGAGTAGGTTGGCCCGCCGCCGACTTGTACGACGACTATAGGGTCGTCTCCACGACCCCGGGACTAGGTTGGCCCGCCGCCGACTTGCCCGACGACTATAGGGTCGTCCCCACGACCACGGGCCAAAGTTGCCCTGCCGCCGACATGTCCGACGACTATAGGGTCGTCCCCACGATCCCGGGACTAGGTTGGCCCGCCGCCGACATGTCCGACGACTATAGGGTCGTCCCCACGCCCCGGGCCAAAGTTGGCCAGCCGCCGACATGTCCGACGACTATAGGGTCGTCCCCACGACCCCGGGGCTAGATTGCCCCGGCACCGTCATGTCCGACGACTATAGGGTCGTCCCCACGACCCCGGGACTAGATTGGCCCGGCACCGTCATGTCCGACGACTATACGGTCGTCCCCGCGACCCCGGGAGTAGGTTGGCCCGCCGCCGACTTGTACGACGACTATAGGGTCGTCCCCACGACCCCGGGACTAGATTGGCCAGCCGCCGACATGTCCGACAACTATAGGGTCCTCTCCACGACCCCGGGACTAGGTTGGCCCGCCGCCGACTTGTCCGACGACTATAGGGTCGTCCCCACGACCACGGGCCAAAGTTGCCCTGCCGCCGACATGTCCGACGACTATAGGTTCGTCCCCACGACCCCGGGACTAGGTTGGCCCGCCGCCGACATGTCCGACGACTATAGGGTCGTCCCCACGCCCCGGTCCAAAGTTGGCCAGCCGCCGACATGTCCGACGACTATAGGGTCGTCCCCACGAACCCGGGACTAGGTTGGCCAGTCACCGACATATCCGACGACTATAGGGTCGTCCCCACGACCACGGGCCAAAGTTGCCCTGGCGCCGACATGTCCGACGACTATAGGGTCGTCCCCACGACCCCGGGTCTAGGTTGGCCCGCCGCCGACTTTTCCGACGACTATGGGGTCGTCCCCACGACCCCGGGAGTAGGTTGGCCCGCCGCCGACTTATCCGACGACTATAGGGTCGTCCCCACAACTCCGGGACTAGGTTGGCCCGCCGCCGACTTGTCCGATGACTATAGGGTCGTCCCCACGACCACGGGCCATAGTTGCCCTGTCGCCGACATGTCCGACGACTATAGGGTCGTCTCCACGACCCCGGGACTAGGTTGGCCCGCCGCCGACTTATCCGACGACTATAGGGTCGTCCCCACGACCCCGGGACTAGATTGGCCCGCCACCGTCATGTCCGACGACTATACGGTCGTCCCCACGTCCACTGGCCAAAGTTGCCCAGCCGCAGACATGTCCGACGACTATAGGGTCGTCCCCAGGACCCCGGGACTAGATTGGCCCGCCACCGTGATGTCCGACGACTATAGGGTCGTCCCCACGACCCCGGGACTAGATTGGCCGCCACCGTGATGTCCGACGACTATAGGGTCGTCTCCACGACCCCGGGACTAGGTTGGCCCGCCGCCGACTTGTCCGACGACTATAGGGTCGTCCCCACGACCACGGGCCAAAGTTGCACTGCCGCCGACATGTCCGACGACTATAGGGTCGTCCCCACGACCACGGGCCAAAGTTGCACTGCCGCCGACATGTCCGACGACTATAGGGTCGTCCCCACGATCCCGGGACTAGGTTGGCCCGCCGCCGACATGTCCGACGACTATAGGGTCGTCCCCACGCCCCGGGCCAAAGTTGGCCAGCCGCCGACATGTCCGACGACTATAGGGTCGTCCCCACGAACCCGGGACTAGGTTGGCCAGTCACCGACATATCCGACGACTATAGGGTCGTCCCCACGACCACGGGCCAAAGTTGCCCTGGCGCCGACATGTCCGACGACTATAGGGTCGTCCCCACGACCCCGGGTCTAGGTTGGCCCGCCGCCGACTTTTCCGACGACTATGGGGTCGTCCCCACGACCCCGGGAGTAGGTTGGCCCGCCGCCGACTTATCCGACGACTATAGGGTCGTCCCCACAACTCCGGGACTAGGTTGGCCCGCCGCCGACTTGTCCGACGACTATAGGGTCGTCCCCACGACCACGGGCCAAAGTTGCCCTGCCGCCGACATATCCGACGACTATAGGGTCGTCTCCACGACCCCGGGACTAGGTTGGCCCGCCGCCGACTTATCCGACGACTATAGGGTCGTCCCCACGACCCCGGGACTAGATTGGCCCGCCACCGTCATGTCCGACGACTATACGGTCGTCCCCACGTCCACTGGCCAAAGTTGCCCAGCCGCAGACATGTCCGACGACTATAGGGTCGTCCCCAGGACCCCGGGACTAGATTGGCCCGCCACCGTGATGTCCGACGACTATAGGGTCGTCCCCACGACCCCGGGACTAGATTGGCCGCCACCGTGATGTCCGACGACTATAGGGTCGTCTCCACGACCCCGGGACTAGGTTGGCCCGCCGCCGACTTGTCCGACGACTATAGGGTCGTCCCCACGCCCCGGTCCAAAGTTGGCCAGCCGCCGACATGTCCGACGACTATAGGGTCGTCCCCACGACCCCGGGACTAGGTTGGCCCGCCGCCGACATGTCCGACGACTATAGGGTCGTCCCCACGCCCCGGTCCAAAGTTGGCCAGCCGCCGACATGTCCGACGACTACGGGGTCGTCCCCACGACCCCGGGACTAGATTGGCCCGCCACCGTCATGTCCGACGACTATACGGTCGTCCCCACGTCCACTGGCCAAAGTTGCCCAGCTGCAAACATGTCCGACGACTATAGGGTCGTCCCCACGACCCCGGGACTAGATTGGCCCGCCACCGTGATGTCCGACGACTATAGGGTCGTCCCCACGACCCCGGGACTAGATTGGCCGCCACCGTGATGTCCGACGACTATAGGGTCGTCTCCACGACCCCGGGACTAGGTTGGGCCGCCGCCTTCTTGCCCGACGACTATAGGGTCGTCCCCACGACCACGAGCCAAAGTTGCCCTGCCGCCGACATGTCCGACGACTATAGGGTCGTCCCCACGATCCCGGGACTAGGTTGGCCCGCCGCCGACATGTCCGACGACTATAGGGTCGTCCCCACGCCCCGGGCCAAAGTTGGCCAGCCGCCGACATGTCCGACGACTATAGGGTCGTCCCCACGACCCCGGGGCTAGATTGCCCCGGCACCGTCATGTCCGACGACTATACGGTCGTCCCCGCGACCCCGGGAGTAGGTTGGCCCGCCGCCGACTTGTACGACGACTATAGGGTCGTCTCCACGACCCCGGGACTAGGTTGGCCCGCCGCCGACTTGCCCGACGACTATAGGGTCGTCCCCACGACCACGGGCCAAAGTTGCCCTGCCGCCGACATGTCCGACGACTATAGGGTCGTCCCCACGATCCCGGGACTAGGTTGGCCCGCCGCCGACATGTCCGACGACTATAGGGTCGTCCCCACGCCCCGGGCCAAAGTTGGCCAGCCGCCGACATGTCCGACGACTATAGGGTCGTCCCCACGACCCCTGGGCTAGATTGCCCCGGCACCGTCATGTCCGACGACTATAGGGTCGTCCCCACGACCCCGGGACTAGATTGGCCCGGCACCGTCATGTCCGACGACTATACGGTCGTCCCCGCGACCCCGGGAGTAGGTTGGCCCGCCGCCGACTTGTACGACGACTATAGGGTCGTCCCCACGACCCCGGGACTAGATTGGCCAGCCGCCGACATGTCCGACAACTATAGGGTCCTCTCCACGACCCCGGGACTAGGTTGGCCCGCCGCCGACTTGTCCGACGACTATAGGGTCGTCCCCACGACCACGGGCCAAAGTTGCCCTGCCGCCGACATGTCCGACGACTATAGGTTCGTCCCCACGACCCCGGGACTAGGTTGGCCCGCCGCCGACATGTCCGACGACTATAGGGTCGTCCCCACGCCCCGGTCCAAAGTTGGCCAGCCGCCGACATGTCCGACGACTATAGGGTCGTCCCCACGAACCCGGGACTAGGTTGGCCAGTCACCGACATATCCGACGACTATAGGGTCGTCCCCACGACCACGGGCCAAAGTTGCCCTGGCGCCGACATGTCCGACGACTATAGGGTCGTCCCCACGACCCCGGGTCTAGGTTGGCCCGCCGCCGACTTTTCCGACGACTATGGGGTCGTCCCCACGACCCCGGGAGTAGGTTGGCCCGCCGCCGACTTATCCGACGACTATAGGGTCGTCCCCACAACTCCGGGACTAGGTTGGCCCGCCGCCGACTTGTCCGATGACTATAGGGTCGTCCCCACGACCACGGGCCAAAGTTGCCCTGTCGCCGACATGTCCGACGACTATAGGGTCGTCTCCACGACCCCGGGACTAGGTTGGCCCGCCGCCGACTTATCCGACGACTATAGGGTCGTCCCCACGACCCCGGGACTAGATTGGCCCGCCACCGTCATGTCCGACGACTATACGGTCGTCCCCACGTCCACTGGCCAAAGTTGCCCAGCCGCAGACATGTCCGACGACTATAGGGTCGTCCCCAGGACCCCGGGACTAGATTGGCCCGCCACCGTGATGTCCGACGACTATAGGGTCATCCCCACGACCCCGGGACTAGATTGGCCGCCACCGTGATGTCCGACGACTATAGGGTCGTCTCCACGACCCCGGGACTAGGTTGGCCCGCCGCCGACTTGTCCGACGACTATAGGGTCGTCCCCACGACCACGGGCCAAAGTTGCACTGCCGCCGACATGTCCGACCACTATAGGGTCGTCCCCACGATCCCGGGACTAGGTTGGCCCGCCGCCGACATGTCCGACGACTATAGGGTCGTCCCCACGCCCCGGGCCAAAGTTGGCCAGCCGCCGACATGTCCGACGACTATAGGGTCGTCCCCACGAACCCGGGACTAGGTTGGCCAGTCACCGACATATCCGACGACTATAGGGTCGTCCCCACGACCACGGGCCAAAGTTGCCCTGGCGCCGACATGTCCGACGACTATAGGGTCGTCCCCACGACCCCGGGTCTAGGTTGGCCCGCCGCCGACTTTTCCGACGACTATGGGGTCGTCCCCACGACCCCGGGAGTAGGTTGGCCCGCCGCCGACTTGTCCGACGACTATAGGGTCGTCCCCACGACCCCGGGACTAAGTTGGCCAGACGCCGACACGTCCGACGACTATAGGGTCGTCCCCACGACCCCGTGACTAGGTTGACCCGCCGCCGACTTATCCGACGACTATAGGGTCGTCCCCACGACCCCGGGACTAGGTTGGCCCGCCGCCGACTTGTCCGACGACCATAGGGTCGTCCCTACCACCCCCGGACTAGGTTGGCCAGCCGCCGACTTGGTCGACGACTATAGGGTCGTCCCCACGACCCCGGGACTAGGTTGGCCCGCCGCCGACTTGTCCGACGACTGTAGGGTCGTCCCTACCACCCCGGGACTAGGTTGGCCAGCCGCCGACATGTCCGACGACTATAGGGTCGTCTCCACGACCCCGGGACTAGGTTGGCCCGCCGCCGACTTATCCGACGACTATAGGGTCGTCCCCACGACCCCGGGACTAGATTGGCCCGCCACCGTCATGTCCGACGACTATACGGTCGTCCCCACGTCCACTGGCCAAAGTTGCCCAGCCGCAGACATGTCCGACGACTATAGGGTCGTCCCCAGGACCCCGGGACTAGATTGGCCCGCCACCGTGATGTCCGACGACTATAGGGTCGTCCCCACGACCCCGGGACTAGATTGGCCGCCACCGTGATGTCCGACGACTATAGGGTCGTCTCCACGACCCCGGGACTAGGTTGGCCCGCCGCCGACTTGTCCGACGACTATAGGGTCGTCCCCACGACCACGGGCCAAAGTTGCACTGCCGCCGACATGTCCGACGACTATAGGGTCGTCCCCACGATCCCGGGACTAGGTTGGCCCGCCGCCGACATGTCCGACGACTATAGGGTCGTCCCCACGCCCCGGGCCAAAGTTGGCCAGCCGCCGACATGTCCGACGACTATAGGGTCGTCCCCACGAACCCGGGACTAGGTTGGCCAGTCACCGACATATCCGACGACTATAGGGTCGTCCCCACGACCACGGGCCAAAGTTGCCCTGGCGCCGACATGTCCGACGACTATAGGGTCCTCCCCACGACCCCGGGTCTAGGTTGGCCCGCCGCCGACTTTTCCGACGACTATGGGGTCGTCCCCACGACCCCGGGAGTAGGTTGGCCCGCCGCCGACTTGTCCGACGACTATAGGGTCGTCCCCACGACCCCGGGTCTAAGTTCGCCAGACGCCGACACGTCCGACGACTATAGGGTCGTCCCTCACGACCCCGGGACTAGGTTGGCCCGCCGCCGACTTATCCGACGACTATAGGGTCGTCCCCACGACCCCGGGACTAGGTTGGCCCGCCGCCGACTTGTCCGACGACTATAGGGTCGTCCCCACGACCACGGGCCAAAGTTGCCCTGCCGCCGACATGTCCGACGACTATAGGGTCGTCCCCACGACCCCGGGACTAGGTTGGCCCGCCGCCGACATGTCCGACGACTATAGGGTCGTCCCCACGCCCCGGTCCAAAGTTGGCCAGCCGCCGACATGTCCGACGACTACGGGGTCGTCCCCACGACCCCGGGACTAGATTGGCCCGCCACCGTCATGTCCGACGACTATACGGTCGTCCCCACGTCCACTGGCCAAAGTTGCCCAGCTGCAAACATGTCCGACGACTATAGGGTCGTCCCCACGACCCCGGGACTAGATTGGCCCGCCACCGTGATGTCCGACGACTATAGGGTCGTCCCCACGACCCCGGGACTAGATTGGCCGCCACCGTGATGTCCGACGACTATAGGGTCGTCTCCACGACCCCGGGACTAGGTTGGCCCGCCGCCGACTTGCCCGACGACTATAGGGTCGTCCCCACGACCACGAGCCAAAGTTGCCCTGCCGCCGACATGTCCGACGACTATAGGGTCGTCCCCACGATCCCGGGACTAGGTTGGCCCGCCGCCGACATGTCCGACGACTATAGGGTCGTCCCCACGCCCCGGGCCAAAGTTGACCAGCCGCCGACATGTCCGACGACTATAGGGTCGTCCCCACGACCCCGGGGCTAGATTGCCCCGGCACCGTCATGTCCGACGACTATAGGGTCGTCCCCACGACCCCGGGACTAGATTGGCCCGGCACCGTCATGTCCGACGACTATACGGTCGTCCCCGCGACCCCGGGAGTAGGTTGGCCCGCCGCCGACTTGTACGACGACTATAGGGTCGTCTCCACGACCCCGGGACTAGGTTGGCCCGCCGCCGACTTGCCCGACGACTATAGGGTCGTCCCCACGACCACGGGCCAAAGTTGCCCTGCCGCCGACATGTCCGACGACTATAGGGTCGTCCCCACGATCCCGGGACTAGGTTGGCCCGCCGCCGACATGTCCGACGACTATAGGGTCGTCCCCACGCCCCGGGCCAAAGTTGGCCAGCCGCCGACATGTCCGACGACTATAGGGTCGTCCCCACGACCCCGGGGCTAGATTGCCCCGGCACCGTCATGTCCGACGACTATAGGGTCGTCCCCACGACCCCGGGACTAGATTGGCCCGGCACCGTCATGTCCGACGACTATACGGTCGTCCCCGCGACCCCGGGAGTAGGTTGGCCCGCCGCCGACTTGTACGACGACTATAGGGTCGTCCCCACGACCCCGGGACTAGATTGGCCAGCCGCCGACATGTCCGACAACTATAGGGTCCTCTCCACGACCCCGGGACTAGGTTGGCCCGCCGCCGACTTGTCCGACGACTATAGGGTCGTCCCCACGACCACGGGCCAAAGTTGCCCTGCCGCCGACATGTCCGACGACTATAGGTTCGTCCCCACGACCCCGGGACTAGGTTGGCCCGCCGCCGACATGTCCGACGACTATAGGGTCGTCCCCACGCCCCGGTCCAAAGTTGGCCAGCCGCCGACATGTCCGACGACTATAGGGTCGTCCCCACGAACCCGGGACTAGGTTGGCCAGTCACCGACATATCCGACGACTATAGGGTCGTCCCCACGACCACGGGCCAAAGTTGCCCTGGCGCCGACATGTCCGACGACTATAGGGTCGTCCCCACGACCCCGGGTCTAGGTTGGCCCGCCGCCGACTTTTCCGACGACTATGGGGTCGTCCCCACGACCCCGGGAGTAGGTTGGCCCGCCGCCGACTTATCCGACGACTATAGGGTCGTCCCCACAACTCCGGGACTAGGTTGGCCCGCCGCCGACTTGTCCGATGACTATAGGGTCGTCCCCACGACCACGGGCCAAAGTTGCCCTGTCGCCGACATGTCCGACGACTATAGGGTCGTCTCCACGACCCCGGGACTAGGTTGGCCCGCCGCCGACTTATCCGACGACTATAGGGTCGTCCCCACGACCCCGGGACTAGATTGGCCCGCCACCGTCATGTCCGACGACTATACGGTCGTCCCCACGTCCACTGGCCAAAGTTGCCCAGCCGCAGACATGTCCGACGACTATAGGGTCGTCCCCAGGACCCCGGGACTAGATTGGCCCGCCACCGTGATGTCCGACGACTATAGGGTCGTCCCCACGACCCCGGGACTAGATTGGCCGCCACCGTGATGTCCGACGACTATAGGGTCGTCTCCACGACCCCGGGACTAGGTTGGCCCGCCGCCGACTTGTCCGACGACTATAGGGTCGTCCCCACGACCACGGGCCAAAGTTGCACTGCCGCCGACATGTCCGACGACTATAGGGTCGTCCCCACGATCCCGGGACTAGGTTGGCCCGCCGCCGACATGTCCGACGACTATAGGGTCGTCCCCACGCCCCGGGCCAAAGTTGGCCAGCCGCCGACATGTCCGACGACTATAGGGTCGTCCCCACGAACCCGGGACTAGGTTGGCCAGTCACCGACATATCCGACGACTATAGGGTCGTCCCCACGACCACGGGCCAAAGTTGCCCTGGCGCCGACATGTCCTACGACTATAGGGTCGTCCCCACGACCCCGGGTCTAGGTTGGCCCGCCGCCGACTTTTCCGACGACTATGGGGTCGTCCCCACGACCCCGGGAGTAGGTTGGCCCGCCGCCGACTTATCCGACGACTATAGGGTCGTCCCCACAACTCCGGGACTAGGTTGGCCCGCCGCCGACTTGTCCGACGACTATAGGGTCGTCCCCACGACCACGGGCCAAAGTTGCCCTGCCGCCGACATGTCCGACGACTATAGGGTCGTCTCCACGACCCCGGGACTAGGTTGGCCCGCCGCCGACTTATCCGACGACTATAGGGTCGTCCCCACGACCCCGGGACTAGATTGGCCCGCCACCGTCATGTCCGACGACTATACGGTCGTCCCCACGTCCACTGGCCAAAGTTGCCCAGCCGCAGACATGTCCGACGACTATAGGGTCGTCCCCAGGACCCCGGGACTAGATTGGCCCGCCACCGTGATGTCCGACGACTATAGGGTCGTCCCCACGACCCCGGGACTAGATTGGCCGCCACCGTGATGTCCGACGACTATAGGGTCGTCCCCACGATCCCGGGACTAGGTTGGCCCGCCGCCGACATGTCCGACGACTATAGGGTCGTCCCCACGCCCCGGGCCAAAGTTGGCCAGCCGCCGACATGTCCGACGACTATAGGGTCGTCCCCACGACCCCGGGACTAGTTTGGCCAGCCGCCGACATGTCCGACGTCTATAGGGTCGTCCCCACGACCCCGGGACTAGGTTGGCCCGCCGCCGACTTGTCCGACGACTATAGGGTCGTCCCTACCACCCCCGGACTAGGTTGGCCAGCCGCCGACTTGGTCGACGACTATAGGGTCGTCCCCACGACCCCGGGACTAGGTTGGCCCGCCGCCGACTTGTCCGACGACTATAGGGTCGTCCCTACCACCCCCGGACTAGGTTGGCCAGCCGCCGACTTGGTCGACGACTATAGGGTCGTCCCCACGACCACGGGCCAAAGTTGCCCTGCCGCCGACATGTCCGACGACTATACGGTCGTCCCCGCGACCCCGGGACTAGGTTGGCCCGCCGCCGACGTGTCCTACGACTATGGGGTCGTCCCCACGACCACGAGACTAGGTTGGCCAGCCGCCGACATGTCCGACGACTATAGGGTCGTCCCACGAACCCGGGACTAGGTTGGCCAGTCACCGACATATCCGACGACTATAGGGTCGTCCCCACGACCACGGGCCAAAGTTGCCCTGGCGCCGACATGTCCGACGACTATAGGGTCGTCCCCACGACCCCGGGTCTAGGTTGGCCCGCCGCCGACTTTTCCGACGACTATGGGGTCGTCCCCACGACCCCGGGAGTAGGTTGGCCCGCCGCCGACTTGTCCGACGACTATAGGGTCGTCCCCACGACCCCGGGACTAGGTTGGCCCGCCGCCGACTTACCCGACGACTATAGGGTCGTCCCCACGACCCCGGGACTAGGTTGGCCCGCCGCCGACTTGTCCGACGACTATAGGGTCGTCCCCACGACCACGGGCCAAAGTTGCCCTGTCGCCGACATGTCCGACGACTATAGGGTCGTCCCCACGACCCCGGGACTAGGTTGGCCCGCCGCCGACATGTCCGACGACTATAGGGTCGTCCCCACGCCCCGGTCCAAAGTTGGCCAGCCGCCGACATGTCCGACGACTACGGGGTCGTCCCCACGACCCCGGGACTAGATTGGCCCGCCACCGTCATGTCCGACGACTATACGGTCGTCCCCACGTCCACTGGCCAAAGTTGCCCAGCCGCAGACATGTCCGACGACTATAGGGTCGTCCCCACGACCCCGGGACTAGATTGGCCCGCCACCGTGATGTCCGACGACTATAGGGTCGTCCCCACGACCCCGGGACTAGATTGGCCGCCACCGTGATGTCCGACGACTATAGGGTCGTCTCCACGACCCCGGGACTAGGTTGGCCCGCCGCCGACTTGTCCGACGACTATAGGGTCGTCCCCACGACCACGGGCCAAAGTTGCCCTGCCGCCGACATGTCCGACGACTATAGGGTCGTCCCCACGATCCCGGGACTAGGTTGGCCCGCCGCCGACATGTCCGACGACTATAGGGTCGTCCCCACGCCCCGGGCCAAAGTTGGCCAGCCGCCGACATGTCCGACGACTATAGGGTCGTCCCCACGACCCCGGGGCTAGATTGCCCCGGCACCGTCATGTCCGACGACTATAGGGTCGTCCCCACGACCCCGGGGCTAGATTGGCCCGCCACCGTCATGTCCGACGACTATACGGTCGTCCCCGCGACCCCGGGAGTAGGTTGGCCCGCCGCCGACTTGTACGACGACTATAGGGTCGTCCCCACGACCCCGGGACTAGATTGGCCAGCCGCCGACATGTCCGACAACTATAGGGTCCTCTCCACGACCCCGGGACTAGGTTGGCCCGCCGCCGACTTGTCCGACGACTATAGGGTCGTCCCCACGACCACGGGCCAAAGTTGCCCTGCCGCCGACATGTCCGACGACTATAGGGTCGTCCCCACGACCCCGGGACTAGGTTGGCCCGCCGCCGACATGTCCGACGACTATAGGGTCGTCCCCACGCCCCGGTCCAAAGTTGGCCAGCCGCCGACATGTCCGACGACTATAGGGTCGTCCCCACGAACCCGGGACTAGGTTGGCCAGTCACCGACATATCCGACGACTATAGGGTCGTCCCCACGACCACGGGCCAAAGTTGCCCTGGCGCCGACATGTCCGACGACTATAGGGTCGTCCCCACGACCCCGGGTCTAGGTTGGCCCGCCGCCGACTTTTCCGACGACTATGGGGTCGTCCCCACGACCCCGGGAGTAGGTTGGCCCGCCGCCGACTTGTCCGACGACTATAGGGTCGTCCCCACGACCCCGGGACTAGGTTGGCCCGCCGCCGACTTGTCCGACGACTGTAGGGTCGTCCCTACCACCCCGGGACTAGGTTGGCCAGCCGGCGACATGTCCGACGTCTATAGGGTCGTCCCCACGACCCCGGGGCTAGATTGCCCCGGCACCGTCATGTCCGACGACTATAGGGTCGTCCCCACGTCCCCGGGACTAGATTGGCCCGCCACCGTCATGTCCGACGACTATACGGTCGTCCCCGCGACCCCGGGACTAGGTTGGCCCGCCGCCGACGTGTCCTACGACTATGGGGTCGTCCCCACGACCACGAGACTAGGTTGGCCAGCCGCCGACATGTCCGACGACTATAGGGTCGTCCCCACGACCCCGGGACTAGGTTGGCCCGCCGCCGACATGTCCGACGACTATAGGGTCGTCCCCACGCCCCGGTCCAAAGTTGGCCAGCCGCCGACATGTCCGACGACTATAGGGTCGTCCCCACGAACCCGGGACTAGGTTGGCCAGTCACCGACATATCCGACGACTATAGGGTCGTCCCCACGACCACGGGCCAAAGTTGCCCTGGCGCCGACATGTCCGACGACTATAGGGTCGTCCCCACGACCCCGGGTCTAGGTTGGCCCGCCGCCGACTTTTCCGACGACTGTAGGGTCGTCCCTACCACCCCGGGACTAGGTTGGCCAGCCGGCGACATGTCCGACGACTATAGGGTCGTCCCCACGACCCCGGGGCTAGATTGCCCCGGCACCGTCATGTCCGACGACTATAGGGTCTTCCCCACGTCCCCGGGACTAGATTGGCCCGCCACCGTCATGTCCGACGACTATACGGTCGTCCCCGCGACCCCGGGACTAGGTTGGCCCGCCGCCGACGTGTCCTACGACTATGGGGTCGTCCCCACGACCACGAGACTAGGTTGGCCAGCCGCCGACATGTCCGACGACTATAGGGTCGTCCCCACGAACCCGGGACTAGGTTGGCCAGTCACCGACATATCCGACGACTATAGGGTCGTCCCCACGACCACGGGCCAAAGTTGCCCTGGCGCCGACATGTCCGACGACTATAGGGTCGTCCCCACGACCCCGGGTCTAGGTTTGCCCGCCGCCGAATTTTCCGACGACTATGGGGTCGTCCCCACGACCCCGGGACTAGGTTGGCCCGCCGCCGACTTGTCCGACGACTATAGGGTCGTCCCTACCACCCCCGGACTAGGTTGGCCAGCCGCCGACTTGGTCGACGACTATAGGGTCGTCCCCACGACCCCGGGACTAGGTTGGCCCGCCGCCGACTTGTCCGACGACTATAGGGTCGTCCCTACCACCCCGGGACTAGGTTGGCCAGCCGCCGACATGTCCGACGTCTATAGGGTCGTCCCCACGACCCCGGGACTAGTTTGGCCAGCCGCCGATATGTCCGACAACTATAGGGTCGTCTCCACGACCCCGGGACTAGGTTGGCCCGCCGCCGACTTGTCCGACGACTATAGGGTCGTCCCCACGACCCCGGGACTAGATTGGCCGCCACCGTGATGTCCGACGACTATAGGGTCGTCTCCACGACCCCGGGACTAGGTTGGCCCGCCGCCGACTTGTCCGACGACTATAGGGTCGTCCCCACGACCACGGGCCAAAGTTGCCCTGCCGCCGACATGTCCGACGACTATAGGGTCGTCCCCACGATCCCGGGACTAGGTTGGCCCGCCGCCGACATGTCCGACGACTATAGGGTCGTCCCCACGCCCCGGGCCAAAGTTGGCCAGCCGCCGACATGTCCGACGACTATAGGGTCGTCCCCACGACCCCGGGGCTAGATTGCCCCGGCACCGTCATGTCCGACGACTATAGGGTCGTCCCCGCGACCCCGGGACTAGATTGGCCCGCCACCGTCATGTCCGACGACTATACGGTCGTCCCCGCGACCCCGGGAGTAGGTTGGCCCGCCACCGTCATGTCCGACGACTATACGGTCGTCCCCGCGACTCCGGGAGTAGGTTGGCCCGCCGCCGACTTGTACGACGACTATAGGGTCGTCCCCACGACCCCGGGAATAGATTGGCCAGCCGCCGACATGTCCGACAACTATAGGGTCCTCTCCACGACCCCGGGACTAGGTTGGCCCGCCGCCGACTTGTCCGATGACTATAGGGTCGTCCCCACGACCACGGGCCAAAGTTGCCTTGCCGCCGACATGTCCGACGACTATAGGGTCGTCCCCACGACCCCGGGTCTAGGTTGGCCCGCCGCCGACTCTTCCGACGACTATGGGGTCGTCCCCACGACCCCGGGAGTAGGTTGGCCAGTCACCGACATATCCGACGACTATAGGCTCGTCCCCACGACCACGGGCCAAAGTTGCCCTGGCGCCGACATGTCCGACGACTATAGGGTCGTCCCCACGACCCCGGGTCTAGGTTGGCCCGCCGCCGACTTTTCCGACGACTATGGGGTCGTCCCCACGACCCCGGGAGTAGGTTGGCCCGCCGCCGACTTGTCCGACGACTATAGGGTCGTCCCCACGACCCCGGGACTAAGTTGGCCAGACGCCGACACGTCCGACGACTATAGGGTCGTCCCCACGACCCCGTGACTAGGTTGACCCGCCGCCGACTTATCCGACGACTATAGGGTCGTCCCCACGACCCCGGGACTAGGTTGGCCCGCCGCCGACTTGTCCGACGACTATAGGGTCGTCCCTACCACCCCCGGACTAGGTTGGCCAGCCGCCGACTTGGTCGACGACTATAGGGTCGTCCCCACGACCCCGGGACTAGGTTGGCCCGCCGCCGACTTGTCCGACGACTGTAGGGTCGTCCCTACCACCCCGGGACTAGGTTGGCCAGCCGCCGACATGTCCGACGACTATAGGGTCGTCCCCACGACCCCGGGACTAGGTTGGCCCGCCGCCGACATGTCCGACGACTATAGGGTCGTCCCCACGAACCCGGGACTAGGTTGGCCAGTCACCGACATATCCGACGACTATAGGGTCGTCCCCACGACCACGGGCCAAAGTTGCCCTGGCGCCGACATGTCCGACGACTATAGGGTCGTCCCCACGACCCCGGGTCTAGGTTGGCCCGCCGCCGACTTTTCCGACGACTATGGGGTCGTCCCCACGACCCCGGGAGTAGGTTGGCCCGCCGCCGACTTGTCCGACGACTATAGGGTCGTCCCCACGACCACGGGCCAAAGTTGCCCTGCCGCCGACATGTCCGACGACTATAGGGTCGTCCCCACGACCCCGGGAGTAGGTTGGCCCGCCGCCGACTTGTCCGACGACTATAGGGTCGTCCCCACGACCCCGGGTCTAAGTTCGCCAGACGCCGACACGTCCGACGACTATAGGGTCGTCCCTCACGACCCCGGGACTAGGTTGGCCCGCCGCCGACTTATCCGACGACTATAGGGTCGTCCCCACGACCCCGGGACTAGGTTGGCCCGCCGCCGACTTGTCCGACGACTATAGGGTCGTCCCCACGACCACGGGCCAAAGTTGCCCTGCCGCCGACATGTCCGACGACTATAGGGTCGTCCCCACGACCCCGGGACTAGGTTGGCCCGCCGCCGACATGTCCGACGACTATAGGGTCGTCCCCACGCCCCGGTCCAAAGTTGGCCAGCCGCCGACATGTCCGACGACTACGGGGTCGTCCCCACGACCCCGGGACTAGATTGGCCCGCCACCGTCATGTCCGACGACTATACGGTCGTCCCCACGTCCACTGGCCAAAGTTGCCCAGCTGCAAACATGTCCGACGACTATAGGGTCGTCCCCACGACCCCGGGACTAGATTGGCCCGCCACCGTGATGTCCGACGACTATAGGGTCGTCCCCACGACCCCGGGACTAGATTGGCCGCCACCGTGATGTCCGACGACTATAGGGTCGTCTCCACGACCCCGGGACTAGGTTGGCCCGCCGCCGACTTGCCCGACGACTATAGGGTCGTCCCCACGACCACGAGCCAAAGTTGCCCTGCCGCCGACATGTCCGACGACTATAGGGTCGTCCCCACGATCCCGGGACTAGGTTGGCCCGCCGCCGACATGTCCGACGACTATAGGGTCGTCCCCACGCCCCGGGCCAAAGTTGACCAGCCGCCGACATGTCCGACGACTATAGGGTCGTCCCCACGACCCCGGGGCTAGATTGCCCCGGCACCGTCATGTCCGACGACTATAGGGTCGTCCCCACGACCCCGGGACTAGATTGGCCCGGCACCGTCATGTCCGACGACTATACGGTCGTCCCCGCGACCCCGGGAGTAGGTTGGCCCGCCGCCGACTTGTACGACGACTATAGGGTCGTCTCCACGACCCCGGGACTAGGTTGGCCCGCCGCCGACTTGCCCGACGACTATAGGGTCGTCCCCACGACCACGGGCCAAAGTTGCCCTGCCGCCGACATGTCCGACGACTATAGGGTCGTCCCCACGATCCCGGGACTAGGTTGGCCCGCCGCCGACATGTCCGACGACTATAGGGTCGTCCCCACGCCCCGGGCCAAAGTTGGCCAGCCGCCGACATGTCCGACGACTATAGGGTCGTCCCCACGACCCCGGGGCTAGATTGCCCCGGCACCGTCATGTACGACGACTATAGGGTCGTCCCCACGACCCCGGGACTAGATTGGCCCGGCACCGTCATGTCCGACGACTATACGGTCGTCCCCGCGACCCCGGGAGTAGGTTGGCCCGCCGCCGACTTGTACGACGACTATAGGGTCGTCCCCACGACCCCGGGACTAGATTGGCCAGCCGCCGACATGTCCGACAACTATAGGGTCCTCTCCACGACCCCGGGACTAGGTTGGCCCGCCGCCGACTTGTCCGACGACTATAGGGTCGTCCCCACGACCACGGGCCAAAGTTGCCCTGCCGCCGACATGTCCGACGACTATAGGTTCGTCCCCACGACCCCGGGACTAGGTTGGCCCGCCGCCGACATGTCCGACGACTATAGGGTCGTCCCCACGCCCCGGTCCAAAGTTGGCCAGCCGCCGACATGTCCGACGACTATAGGGTCGTCCCCACGAACCCGGGACTAGTTTGGCCAGTCACCGACATATCCGACGACTATAGGGTCGTCCCCACGACCACGGGCCAAAGTTGCCCTGGCGCCGACATGTCCGACGACTATAGGGTCGTCCCCACGACCCCGGGTCTAGGTTGGCCCGCCGCCGACTTTTCCGACGACTATGGGGTCGTCCCCACGACCCCGGGAGTAGGTTGGCCCGCCGCCGACTTATCCGACGACTATAGGGTCGTCCCCACAACTCCGGGACTAGGTTGGCCCGCCGCCGACTTGTCCGATGACTATAGGGTCGTCCCCACGACCACGGGCCAAAGTTGCCCTGTCGCCGACATGTCCGACGACTATAGGGTCGTCTCCACGACCCCGGGACTAGGTTGGCCCGCCGCCGACTTATCCGACGACTATAGGGTCGTCCCCACGACCACGGGACTAGATTGGCCCGCCACCGTCATGTCCGACGACTATACGGTCGTCCCCACGTCCACTGGCCAAAGTTGCCCAGCCGCAGACATGTCCGACGACTATAGGGTCGTCCCCAGGACCCCGGGACTAGATTGGCCCGCCACCGTGATGTCCGACGACTATAGGGTCGTCCCCACGACCCCGGGACTAGATTGGCCGCCACCGTGATGTCCGACGACTATAGGGTCGTCTCCACGACCCCGGGACTAGGTTGGCCCGCCGCCGACTTGTCCGACGACTATAGGGTCGTCCCCACGACCACGGGCCAAAGTTGCACTGCCGCCGACATGTCCGACGACTATAGGGTCGTCCCCACAACCCCGGGACTAGATTGGCCGCCACCGTGATGTCCGACGACTATAGGGTCGTCTCCACGACCCCGGGACTAGGTTGGCCCGCCGCCGACTTGTCCGACGACTATAGGGTCGTCCCCACGACCACGGGCCAAAGTTGCACTGCCGCCGACATGTCCGACGACTATAGGGTCGTCCCCACGATCCCGGGACTAGGTTGGCCCGCCGCCGACATGTCCGACGACTATAGGGTCGTCCCCACGCCCCGGGCCAAAGTTGGCCAGCCGCCGACATGTCCGACGACTATAGGGTCGTCCCCACGACCCCGGGGCTAGATTGCCCCGGCACCGTCATGTCCGACGACTATAGGGTCGTCCCCACGACCCCGGGACTAGATTGGCCCGCCACCGTCATGTCCGACGACTATACGGTCGTCCCCGCGACCCCGGGAGTAGGTTGGCCCGCCGCCGACTTGTACGACGACTATAGGTTCGTCCCCACGACCCCGGGAATAGATTGGCCAGCCGCCGACATGTCCGACAACTATAGGGTCCTCTCCACGACCCCGGGACTAGGTTGGCCCGCCGCCGACTTGTCCGATGACTATAGGGTCGTCCCCACGACCACGGGCCAAAGTTGCCTTGCCGCCGACATGTCCGACGACTATAGGGTCGTCTCCACGACCCCGGGACTAGGTTGGCCCGCCGCCGACTTGTCCGACGACTATAGGGTCGTCCCTACCACCCCGGGACTAGGTTGGCCAGCCGCCGACATGTCCGACGTCTATAGGGTCGTCCCCACGACCCCGGGACTAGTTTGGCCAGCCGCCGATATGTCCGACAACTATAGGGTCGTCTCCACGACCCCGGGACTAGGTTGGCCCGCCGCCGACTTGTCCGACGACTATAGGGTCGTCCCCACGACCACGGGCCAAAGTTGCCCTGCCGCCGACATGTCCGACGACTATACGGTCGTCCCCGCGACCCCGGGACTAGGTTGGCCCGCCGCCGACGTGTCCTACGACTATGGGGTCGTCCCCACGACCACGAGACTAGGTTGGCCAGCCGCCGACATGTCCGACGACTATAGGGTCGTCCCACGAACCCGGGACTAGGTTGGCCAGTCACCGACATATCCGACGACTATAGGGTCGTCCCCACGACCACGGGCCAAAGTTGCCCTGGCGCCGACATGTCCGACGACTATAGGGTCGTCCCCACGACCCCGGGTCTAGGTTGGCCCGCCGCCGACTTTTCCGACGACTATGGGGTCGTCCCCACGACCCCGGGAGTAGGTTGGCCCGCCGCCGACTTGTCCGACGACTATAGGGTCGTCCCCACGACCTCGGGACTAGGTTGGCCCGCCGCCGACTTACCCGACGACTATAGGGTCGTCCCCACGACCCCGGGACTAGGTTGGCCCGCCGCCGACTTGTCCGACGACTATAGGGTCGTCCCCACGACCACGGGCCAAAGTTGCCCTGTCGCCGACATGTCCGACGAATATAGGGTCGTCCCCACGACCCCGGGACTAGGTTGGCCCGCCGCCGACATGTCCGACGACTATAGGGTCGTCCCCACGCCCCGGTCCAAAGTTGGCCAGCCGCCGACATGTCCGACGACTACGGGGTCGTCCCCACGACCCCGGGACTAGATTGGCCCGCCACCGTCATGTCCGACGACTATACGGTCGTCCCCACGTCCACTGGCCAAAGTTGCCCAGCCGCAGACATGTCCGACGACTATAGGGTCGTCCCCACGACCCCGGGACTAGATTGGTCCGCCACCGTGATGTCCGACGACTATAGGGTCGTCCCCACGACCCCGGGACTAGATTGGCCGCCACCGTGATGTCCGACGACTATAGGGTCGTCTCCACGACCCCGGGACTAGGTTGGCCCGCCGCCGACTTGTCCGACGACTATAGGGTCGTCCCCACGACCACGGGCCAAAGTTGCCCTGCCGCCGACATGTCCGACGACTATAGGGTCGTCCCCACGATCCCGGGACTAGGTTGGCCCGCCGCCGACATGTCCGACGACTATAGGGTCGTCCCCACGCCCCGGGCCAAAGTTGGCCAGCCGCCGACATGTCCGACGACTATAGGGTCGTCCCCACGACCCCGGGGCTAGATTGCCCCGGCACCGTCATGTCCGACGACTATAGGGTCGTCCCCACGACCCCGGGGCTAGATTGGCCCGCCACCGTCATGTCCGACGACTATACGGTCGTCCCCGCGACCCCGGGAGTAGGTTGGCCCGCCGCCGACTTGTACGACGACTATAGGGTCGTCCCCACGACCCCGGGACTAGATTGGCCAGCCGCCGACATGTCCGACAACTATAGGGTCCTCTCCACGACCCCGGGACTAGGTTGGCCCGCCGCCGACTTGTCCGACGACTATAGGGTCGTCCCCACGACCACGGGCCAAAGTTGCCCTGCCGCCGACATGTCCGACGACTATAGGGTCGTCCCCACGACCCCGGGACTAGGTTGGCCCGCCGCCGACATGTCCGACGACTATAGGGTCGTCCCCACGACCACGGGCCAAAGTTGCCCTGGCGCCGACATGTCCGACGACTATAGGGTCGTCCCCACGACCCCGGGTCTAGGTTGGCCCGCCGCCGACTTTTCCGACGACTATGGGGTCGTCCCCACGACCCCGGGAGTAGGTTGGCCCGCCGCCGACTTGTCCGACGACTATAGGGTCGTCCCCACGACCCCGGGACTAGGTTGGCCCGCCGCCGACTTGTCCGACGACTGTAGGGTCGTCCCTACCACCCCGGGACTAGGTTGGCCAGCCGGCGACATGTCCGACGACTATAGGGTCGTCCCCACGACCCCGGGGCTAGATTGCCCCGGCACCGTCATGTCCGACGACTATAGGGTCGTCCCCACGTCCCCGGGACTAGATTGGCCCGCCACCGTCATGTCCGACGACTATACGGTCGTCCCCGCGACCCCGGGACTAGGTTGGCCCGCCGCCGACGTGTCCTACGACTATGGGGTCGTCCCCACGACCACGAGACTAGGTTGGCCAGCCGCCGACATGTCCGACGACTATAGGGTCGTCCCCACGACCCCGGGACTAGGTTGGCCCGCCGCCGACATGTCCGACGACTATAGGGTCGTCCCCACGCCCCGGTCCAAAGTTGGCCAGCCGCCGACATGTCCGACGACTATAGGGTCGTCCCCACGAACCCGGGACTAGGTTGGCCAGTCACCGACATATCCGACGACTATAGGGTCGTCCCCACGACCACGGGCCAAAGTTGCCCTGGCGCCGACATGTCCGACGACTATAGGGTCGTCCCCACGACCCCGGGTCTAGGTTGGCCCGCCGCCGACTTTTCCGACGACTGTAGGGTCGTCCCTACCACCCCGGGAGTAGGTTGGCCCGCCGCCGACTTGTCCGACGACTATAGGGTCGTCCCCACGACCCCGGGACTAGGTTGGCCCGCCGCCGACTTGTCCGACGACTGTAGGGTCGTCCCTACCACCCCGGGACTAGGTTGGCCAGCCGGCGACATGTCCGACGACTATAGGGTCGTCCCCACGACCCCGGGGCTAGATTGCCCCGGCACCGTCATGTCCGACGACTATAGGGTCTTCCCCACGTCCCCGGGACTAGATTGGCCCGCCACCGTCATGTCCGACGACTATACGGTCGTCCCCGCGACCCCGGGACTAGGTTGGCCCGCCGCCGACGTGTCCTACGACTATGGGGTCGTCCCCACGACCACGAGACTAGGTTGGCCAGCCGCCGACATGTCCGACGACTATAGGGTCGTCCCCACGAACCCGGGACTAGGTTGGCCAGTCACCGACATATCCGACGACTATAGGGTCGTCCCCACGACCACGGGCCAAAGTTGCCCTGGCGCCGACATGTCCGACGACTATAGGGTCGTCCCCACGACCCCGGGTCTAGGTTTGCCCGCCGCCGAATTTTCCGACGACTATGGGGTCGTCCCCACGACCCCGGGACTAGGTTGGCCCGCCGCCGACTTGTCCGACGACTATAGGGTCGTCCCTACCACCCCCGGACTAGGTTGGCCAGCCGCCGACTTGGTCGACGACTATAGGGTCGTCCCCACGACCCCGGGACTAGGTTGGCCCGCCGCCGACTTGTCCGACGACTATAGGGTCGTCCCTACCACCCCGGGACTAGGTTGGCCAGCCGCCGACATGTCCGACGTCTATAGGGTCGTCCCCACGACCCCGGGACTAGTTTGGCCAGCCGCCGATATGTCCGACAACTATAGGGTCGTCTCCACGACCCCGGGACTAGGTTGGCCCGCCGCCGACTTGTCCGACGACTATAGGGTCGTCCCCACGACCCCGGGACTAGATTGGCCGCCACCGTGATGTCCGACGACTATAGGGTCGTCTCCACGACCCCGGGACTAGGTTGGCCCGCCGCCGACTTGTCCGACGACTATAGGGTCGTCCCCACGACCACGGGCCAAAGTTGCCCTGCCGCCGACATGTCCGACGACTATAGGGTCGTCCCCACGATCCCGGGACTAGGTTGGCCCGCCGCCGACATGTCCGACGACTATAGGGTCGTCCCCACGCCCCGGGCCAAAGTTGGCCAGCCGCCGACATGTCCGACGACTATAGGGTCGTCCCCACGACCCCGGGGCTAGATTGCCCCGGCACCGTCATGTCCGACGACTATAGGGTCGTCCCCGCGACCCCGGGACTAGATTGGCCCGCCACCGTCATGTCCGACGACTATACGGTCGTCCCCGCGACCCCGGGAGTAGGTTGGCCCGCCACCGTCATGTCCGACGACTATACGGTCGTCCCCGCGACTCCGGGAGTAGGTTGGCCCGCCGCCGACTTGTACGACGACTATAGGGTCGTCCCCACGACCCCGGGAATAGATTGGCCAGCCGCCGACATGTCCGACAACTATAGGGTCCTCTCCACGACCCCGGGACTAGGTTGGCCCGCCGCCGACTTGTCCGATGACTATAGGGTCGTCCCCACGACCACGGGCCAAAGTTGCCTTGCCGCCGACATGTCCGACGACTATAGGGTCGTCCCCACGACCCCGGGACTAGGTTGGCCCGCCGCCGACATGTCCGACGACTATAGGGTCGTCCCCACGCCCCGGTCCAAAGTTGACGAGCCGCCGACATGTCCGACGACTATAGGGTCGTCCCCACGAACCCGGGACTAGGTTGGCCAGTCACCGACATATCCGACGACTATAGGGTCGTCCCCACGACCACGGGCCAAAGTTGCCCTGGCGCCGACATGTCCGACGACTATAGCGTCGTCCCCACGACCCCGGGTCTAGGTTGGCCCGCCGCCGACTTTTCCGACGACTATGAGGTCGTCCCCACCACCCCGGGAGTAGGTTGGCCCGCCGCCGACTTGTCCGACGACTATAGGGTCGTCCCCACGACCCCGGGACTAAGTTGGCCAGACGCCGACACGTCCGACGACTATAGGGTCGTCCCCACGACCCCGGGACTAGGTTGACCCGCCGCCGACTTATCCGACGACTATAGGGTCGTCCCCACGACCCCGGGACTAGGTTGGGCCGCCGCCGACTTGTCCGACGACTATAGGGTCGTCCCCACGACCCCGGGGCTAGATTGCCCCGGCATCGTCATGTCCGACGACTATAGGGTCGTCCCCACGTCCCCGGGACTAGATTGGCCCGCCACCGTCATGTCCGACGACTATACGGTCGTCCCCGCGACCCCGGGACTAGGTTGGCCCGCCGCCGACGTGTCCTACGACTATGGGGTCGTCCCCACGACCACGAGACTAGGTTGGCCAGCCGCCGACATGTCCGACGACTATAGGGTCGTCCCCACGAACCCGGGACTAGGTTGGCCAGTCACCGACATATCCGACGACTATAGGGTCGTCCCCACGACCACGGGCCAAAGTTGCCCTGGCGCCGACATGTCCGACGACTATACGGTCGTCCCCGCGACCCCGGGACTAGGTTGGCCCGCCGCCGACGTGTCCTACGACTATGGGGTCGTCCCCACGACCACGAGACTAGGTTGGCCAGCCGCCGACATGTCCGACGACTATAGGGTCGTCCCACGAACCCGGGACTAGGTTGGCCAGTCACCTTTATCCGACGACTATAGGGTCGTCTCCACGACCCCGGGACTAGGTTGGCCCGCCGCCGACTTGTCCGACGACTATAGGGTCGTCCCCACGACCACGGGCCAAAGTTGCCCTGCCGCCGACATGTCCGACGACTATACGGTCGTCCCCGCGACCCCGGGACTAGGTTGGCCCGCCGCCGACGTGTCCTACGACTATGGGGTCGTCCCCACGACCACGAGACTAGGTTGGCCAGCCGCCGACATGTCCGACGACTATAGGGTCGTCCCACGAACCCGGGACTAGGTTGGCCAGTCACCTTTATCCGACGACTATAGGGTCGTCCCCACGACCACGGGCCAAAGTTGCCCTGGCGCCGACATGTCCGACGACTATAGGGTCGTCCCCACGACCCCGGGTCTAGGTTGGCCCGCCGCCGACTTTTCCGACGACTATGGGGTCGTCCCCACGACCCCGGGAGTAGGTTGGCCCGCCGCCGACATGTCCGACGACTATAGGGTCGTCCCCACGAACCCGGGATTAGGTTGGCCAGTCACCGACATCTCCGACGACTATAGGGTCGTCCCCACCACCACGGGCCAAAGTTGCCCTGGCGCCGACATGTCCGACGACTATAGGGTCGTCCCCACGACCCCGGGTCTAGGTTGGCCCGCCGCCGACTTTTCCGACGACTATGGGGTCGTCCCCACGACCCCGGGAGTAGGTTGGCCCGCCGCCGACTTGTCCGACGACTATAGGGTCGTCCCCACGACCCCGGGACTAGGTTGGCCCGCCGCCGACTTGTCCGACGACTGTAGGGTCGTCCCTACCACCCCGGGACTAGGTTGGCCAGCCGCCGACATGTCCGACGACTATAGGGTCGTCCCCACGACCCCGGGGCTAGATTGCCCCGGCACCGTCATGTCCGACGACTATAGGGTCGTCCCCACGACCACGGGCCAAAGTTGCCCTGCCGCCGACATGTCCGACGACTATACGGTCGTCCCCACGACCCCGGGACTAGGTTGGCCCGCCGCCGACGTGTCCTACGACTATGGGGTCGTCCCCACGACCACGAGACTAGGTTGGCCAGCCGCCGACATGTCCGACGACTATAGGGTCGTCCCACGAACCCGGGACTAGGTTGGCCAGTCACCGACATATCCGACGACTATAGGGTCGTCCCCACGACCACGGGCCAAAGTTGCCCTGGCGCCGACATGTCCGACGACTATAGGGTCGTCCCCACGACCCCGGGTCTAGGTTGGCCTGCCGCCGACTTTTCCGACGACTATGGGGTCGTCCCCACGACCCCGGGAGTAGGTTGGCCCGCCGCCGACTTGTCCGACGCCTATAGGGTCGTCCCCACGACCCCGGGACTAAGTTCGCCAGACGCCGACACGTACGACGACTATAGGGTCGTCCCCACGACCCCGGGACTAGGTTGGCCCGCCGCCGACTTATCCGACGACTATAGGGTCGTCCCCACGACCCCGGGACTAGGTTGGCCCGCCGCCGACTTGTCCGACGACTATACGGTCGTCCCCACGTCCACTGGCCAAAGTTGCCCAGCCGCAGACATGTCCGACGACTATAGGGTCGTCCCCACGACCCCGGGACTAGATTGGCCCGCCACCGTGATGTCCGACGACTATAGGGTCGTCCCCACGACCCCGGGACTAGATTGGCCGCCACCGTGATGTCCGACGACTATAGGGTCGTCTCCACGACCCCGGGACTAGGTTGGCCCGCCGCCGACTTGTCCGACGACTATAGGGTCGTCCCCACGACCACGGGCCAAAGTTGCCCTGCCGCCGACATGTCCGACGACTATAGGGTCGTCCCCACGACCCCGGGTCTAGGTTGGCCCGCCGCCGACTTTTCCGACGACTATGGGGTCGTCCCCACGACCCCGGGACTAGGTTGGCCCGCCGCCGACTTGTCCGACGACTATAGGGTCGTCCCTACCACCCCCGGACTAGGTTGGCCAGCCGCCGACTTGGTCGACGACTATAGGGTCGTCCCCACGACCCCGGGACTAGGTTGGCCCGCCGCCGTCTTGTCCGACGACTATAGGGTCGTCCCTACCACCCCGGGACTAGGTTGGCCAGCCGCCGACATGTCCGACGTCTATAGGGTCGTCCCCACGACCCCGGGACTAGTTTGGCCAGCCGCCGATATGTCCGACAACTATAGGGTCGTCTCCACGACCCCGGGACTAGGTTGGCCCGCCGCCGACTTGTCCGACGACTATAGGGTCGTCCCCACGACCACGGGCCAAAGTTGCCCTGCCGCCGACATGTCCGACGACTATACGGTCGTCCCCGCGACCCCGGGACTAGGTTGGCCCGCCGCCGACGTGTCCTACGACTATGGGGTCGTCCCCACGACCACGAGACTAGGTTGGCCAGCCGCCGACATGTCCGACGACTATAGGGTCGTCCCCACGAACCCGGGACTAGGTTGGCCAGTCACCGACATATCCGACGACTATAGGGTCGTCCCCACGACCACGGGCCAAAGTTGCCCTGGCGCCGACATGTCCGACGACTATAGGGTCGTCCCCACGACCCCGGGTCTAGGTTGGCCCGCCGCCGACTTTTCCGACGACTATGGGGTCGTCCCCACGACCCCGGGACTAGGTTGGCCCGCCGCCGACTTGTCCGACGACTATAGGGTCGTCCCTACCACCCCCGGACTAGGTTGGCCAGCCGCCGACTTGGTCGACGACTATAGGGTCGTCCCCACGACCCCGGGACTAGGTTGGCCCGCCGCCGTCTTGTCCGACGACTATAGGGTCGTCCCTACCACCCCGGGACTAGGTTGGCCAGCCGCCGACATGTCCGACGTCTATAGGGTCGTCCCCACGACCCCGGGACTAGTTTGGCCAGCCGCCGATATGTCCGACAACTATAGGGTCGTCTCCACGACCCCGGGACTAGGTTGGCCCGCCGCCGACTTGTCCGACGACTATAGGGTCGTCCCCACGACCACGGGCCAAAGTTGCCCTGCCGCCGACATGTCCGACGACTATACGGTCGTCCCCGCGACCCCGGGACTAGGTTGGCCCGCCGCCGACGTGTCCTACGACTATGGGGTCGTCCCCACGACCACGAGACTAGGTTGGCCAGCCGCCGACATGTCCGACGACTATAGGGTCGTCCCACGAACCCGGGACTAGGTTGGCCAGTCACCGACATATCCGACGACTATGGGGTCGTCCCCACGACCACGAGACTAGGTTGGCCAGCCGCCGACATGTCCGACGACTATAGGGTCGTCCCACGAACCCGGGACTAGGTTGGCCAGTCACCGACATATCCGACGACTATAGGGTCGTCCCCACGACCACGGGCCAAAGTTGCCCTGGCGCCGACATGTCCGACGACTATAGGGTCGTCCCCACGACCCCGGGTCTAGGTTGGCCCGCCGCCGACTTTTCCGACGACTATGGGGTCGTCCCCACGACCCCGGGACTAGGTTGGCCCGCCGCCGACTTGTCCGACGACTATAGGGTCGTCCCCACGACCCAGGGCCAAAGTTGCCCTGCCGCCGACATGTCCGACGACTATAGGGTCGTCCCCACGACCACGGGCCAAAGTTGCCCTGCCGCCGACATGTCCGACGACTATACGGTCGTCCCCACGACCCCGGGACTAGGTTGGCCCGCCGCCGACGTGTCCTACGACTATGGGGTCGTCCCCACGACCACGAGACTAGGTTGGCCAGCCGCCGACATGTCCGACGACTATAGGGTCGTCCCACGAACCCGGGACTAGGTTGGCCAGTCACCGACATATCCGACGACTATAGGGTCGTCCCCACGACCACGGGCCAAAGTTGCCCTGGCGCCGACATGTCCGACGACTATAGGGTCGTCCCCACGACCCCGGGTCTAGGTTGGCCCGCCGCCGACTTTTCCGACGACTATGGGGTCGTCCCCACGACCCCGGGACTAGGTTGGCCCGCCGCCGACTTGTCCGACGACTATAGCGTCGTCCCCACGACCCAGGGCCAAAGTTGCCCTGCCGCCGACATGTCCGACGACTATAGGGTCGTCCCCACGACCCCGGGACTAGGTTGGCCCGCCGCCGACATGTCCGACGACTATAGGGTCGTCCCCACGACCCCGGGAGTAGGTTGGCCCGCCGCCGACTTGTCCGACGACTATAGGGTCGTCCCCACGACCCCGGGACTAGGTTGGCCCGCCGCCGACTTGTCCGACGACTGTAGGGTCGTCCCTACCACCCCGGGACTAGGTTGGCCAGCCGCCGACATGTCCGACGACTATAGGGTCGTCCCCACGACCCCGGGTCTAGGTTGGCCCGCCGCCGACTTTTCCGACGACTATAGGGTCGTCCCCACGTCCCCGGGACTAGATTGGCCCGCCACCGTCATGTCCGACGACTATACGGTCGTCCCCGCGACCCCGGGACTCGGTTGGCCCGCCGCCGACGTGTCCTACGACTATGGGGTCGTCCCCACGACCACGAGACTAGGTTGGCCAGCCGCCGACATGTCCGACGACTATAGGGTCGTCCCCACGAACCCGGGACTAGGTTTGCCAGTCACCGACATATCCGACGACTATAGGGTCGTCCCCACGACCACGGGCCAAAGTTGCCCTGCCGCCGACATGTCCGACGACTATACGGTCGTCCCCACGACCCCGGGACTAGGTTGGCCCGCCGCCGACGTGTCCTACGACTATGGGGTCGTCCCCACGACCACGAGACTAGGTTGGCCAGCCGCCGACATGTCCGACGACTATAGGGTCGTCCCACGAACCCGGGACTAGGTTGGCCAGTCACCGACATATCCGACGACTATAGGGTCGTCCCCACGACCACGGGCCAAAGTTGCCCTGGCGCCGACATGTCCGACGACTATAGGGTCGTCCCCACGACCCCGGGTCTAGGTTGGCCCGCCGCCGACTTTTCCGACGACTATGGGGTCGTCCCCACGACCCCGGGACTAGGTTGGCCCGCCGCCGACTTGTCCGACGACTATAGGGTCGTCCCCACGACCCAGGGCCAAAGTTGCCCTGCCGCCGACATGTCCGACGACTATAGGGTCGTCCCCACGACCACGGGCCAAAGTTGCCCTGCCGCCGACATGTCCGACGACTATACGGTCGTCCCCACGACCCCGGGACTAGGTTGGCCCGCCGCCGACGTGTCCTACGACTATGGGGTCGTCCCCACGACCACGAGACTAGGTTGGCCAGCCGCCGACATGTCCGACGACTATAGGGTCGTCCCACGAACCCGGGACTAGGTTGGCCAGTCACCGACATATCCGACGACTATAGGGTCGTCCCCACGACCACGGGCCAAAGTTGCCCTGGCGCCGACATGTCCGACGACTATAGGGTCGTCCCCACGACCCCGGGACTAGGTTGGCCCGCCGCCGACTTGTCCGACGACTATAGGGTCGTCCCCACGACCCAGGGCCAAAGTTGCCCTGCCGCCGACATGTCCGACGACTATAGGGTCGTCCCCACGACCCCGGGACTAGGTTGGCCCGCCGCCGACATGTCCGACGACTATAGGGTCGTCCCCACGACCCCGGGAGTAGGTTGGCCCGCCGCCGACTTGTCCGACGACTATAGGGTCGTCCCCACGACCCCGGGACTAGGTTGGCCCGCCGCCGACTTGTCCGACGACTGTAGGGTCGTCCCTACCACCCCGGGACTAGGTTGGCCAGCCGCCGACATGTCCGACGACTATAGGGTCGTCCCCACGACCCCGGGTCTAGGTTGGCCCGCCGCCGACTTTTCCGACGACTATAGGGTCGTCCCCACGTCCCCGGGACTAGATTGGCCCGCCACCGTCATGTCCGACGACTATACGGTCGTCCCCGCGACCCCGGGACTCGGTTGGCCCGCCGCCGACGTGTCCTACGACTATGGGGTCGTCCCCACGACCACGAGACTAGGTTGGCCAGCCGCCGACATGTCCGACGACTATAGGGTCGTCCCCACGAACCCGGGACTAGGTTTGCCAGTCACCGACATATCCGACGACTATAGGGTCGTCCCCACGACCACGAGACTAGGTTGGCCAGCCGCCGACATGTCCGACGACTATAGGGTCGTCCCCACGAACCCGGGACTAGGTTGGCCAGTCACCGACATATCCGACGACTATAGGGTCGTCCCTACCACCCCGGGACTAGGTTGGCCAGCCGCCGACATGTCCGACGTCTATAGGGTCGTCCCCACGACCCCGGGACTAGTTTGGCCAGCCGCCGATATGTCCGACAACTATAGGGTCGTCTCCACGACCCCGGGACTAGGTTGGCCCGCCGCCGACTTGTCCGACGACTATAGGGTCGTCCCCACGACCACGGGCCAAAGTTGCCCTGCCGCCGACATGTCCGACGACTATACGGTCGTCCCCGCGACCCCGGGACTAGGTTGGCCCGCCGCCGACGTGTCCTACGACTATGGGGTCGTCCCCACGACCACGAGACTAGGTTGGCCAGCCGCCGACATGTCCGACGACTATAGGGTCGTCCCACGAACCCGGGACTAGGTTGGCCAGTCACCGACATATCCGACGACTATAGGGTCGTCCCCACGACCACGGGCCAAAGTTGCCCTGGCGCCGACATGTCCGACGACTATAGGGTCGTCCCCACGACCCCGGGTCTAGGTTGGCCTGCCGCCGACTTTTCCGACGACTATGGGGTCGTCCCCACGACCCCGGGAGTAGGTTGGCCCGCCGCCGACTTGTCCGACGCCTATAGGGTCGTCCCCACGAACCCGGGACTAAGTTCGCCAGACGCCGACACGTCCGACGACTATAGGGTCGTCCCCACGACCCCGGGACTAGGTTGGCCCGCCGCCGACTTATCCGACGACTATAGGGTCGTCCCCACGACCCCGGGACTAGGTTGGCCCGCCGCCGACTTGTCCGACGACTATAGGGTCGTCCCCACGACCACGGGCCAAAGTTGCCCTGCCGCCGACATGTCCGACGACTATAGGGTCGTCCCCACGACCCCGGGACTAGGTTGGCCCGCCGCCGACATGTCCGACGACTATAGGGTCGTCCCCACGCCCCGGTCCAAAGTTGGCCAGCCGCCGACATGTCCGACGACTACGGGGTCGTCCCCACGACCCCGGGACTAGATTGGCCCGCCACCGTCATGTCCGACGACTATACGGTCGTCCCCACGTCCACTGGCCAAAGTTGCCCAGCCGCAGACATGTCCGACGACTATAGGGTCGTCCCCACGACCCCGGGACTAGATTGGCCCGCCACCGTGATGTCCGACGACTATAGGGTCGTCCCCACGACCCCGGGACTAGATTGGACGCCACCGTGATGTCCGACGACTATAGGGTCGTCCCCACGACCCCGGGGCTAGATTGCCCCGGCACCGTCATGTCCGACGACTATAGGGTCGTCCCCACGACCCCGGGACTAGATTGGCCCGCCACCGTCATGTCCGACGACTATACGGTCGTCCCCGCGACCCCGGGAGTAGGTTGGCCCGCCGCCGACTTGTACGACGACTATAGGGTCGTCCCCACGACCCCGGGACTAGATTGGCCCGCCACCGTGATGTCCGACGACTATAGGGTCGTCCCCACGACCCCGGGACTTGATTGGCCGCCACCGTGATGTCCGACAACTATAGGGTCGTCTCCACGACCCCGGGACTAGGTTGGCCCGCCGCCGACTTGTCCGACGACTATAGGGTCGTCCCCACGACCACGAGCCAAAGTTGCCCTGCCGCCGACATGTCCGACGACTATAGGGTCGTGCCCACGATCCCGGGACTAGATTGGCCCGCCACCGTCATGTCCGACGACTATACGGTCGTCCCCGCGACCCCGGGAGTAGGTTGGCCCGCCGCCGACTTGTACGACGACTATAGGGTCGTCCCCACGACCCCGGGACTAGATTGGCCAGCCGCCGACATGTCCGACAACTATAGGGTCCTCTCCACGACCCCGGGACTAGGTTGGCCCGCCGCCGACATATCCGACGACTATAGGGTCGTCCCCACGACCACTGGACTAGGTTGGCCCGCCGCCGACTTGTCCGACGACTATAGGGTCGTCCCCACGACCCCGGGTCTAGGTTGGCCCGCCGCCGACTTTTCCGACGACTATGGGGTCGTCCCCACGACCCCGGGAGTAGGTTGGCCCGCCGCCGACTTGTCCGACGACTATAGGGTCGTCCCCACGACCCCGGGTCTAGGTTGGCCCGCCGCCGACTTTTCCGACGACTATTGGGTCGTCCCCACGACCCCGGGAGTAGGTTGGCCCGCCGCCGACTTGTCCGACGACTATAGGGTCGTCCCCACGACCCCGGGACTAAGTTGGCCAGACGCCGACACGTCCGACGACTGTAGGGTCGTCCCCACGACCCCGGGACTAGGTTGGCCCGCCGCCGACTTATCCGACGACTATAGGGTCGTCCCCACGACCCCGGGACTAGGTTGGCCCGCCGCCGACTTGTCCGACGACTATAGGGTCGTCCCCGCGACCACGGGCCAAAGTTGCCCTGCCGCCGACATGTCCGACGACTATAGGGTCGTCCCCACGACCCCGGGACTAGGTTGGCCCGCCGCCGACTTGTCCGACGACTATAGGGTCGTCCCTACCACCCCGGGACTAGGTTGGCCAGCCGCCGACATGTCCGACGTCTATAGGGTCGTCCCCTCGACCCCGGGGCTAGATTGCCCCGGCTCCGTCACGTCCGACGACTATAGGGTCGTCCCCACGACCCCGGGGCTAGATTGGCCCGCCACCGACTTGTCCGACGACTATAGGGTCGTCCCCACGACCCCGGGACTATGTTGGCCCGCCGCCGAAATGTCCGACGACTATAGGGTCGTCCCCACGACCCCGGGACTATGTTGGCCTGCCGCCGACTTGTCCGACGACTATAGGGTCGTCCCCTCGACCCCGGGCCTACGTTGGCCCGCCGCCGACATGTCCGACGACTATAGGGTCGTCCCCTCGATCCCGGGCCTACGTTGGCCCGCCGCCGACATGTCCGACGACTATAGGGCCGTCCCCACGACCCTGGGACTAGATTGGCCCGCCACCGTCATGTCCGACGACTATAGGATCGTCCCCACCACTACGGGACAAAGTTGGCCAGCCGCCGACTTGTCCGACGACTATAGGGTCGTCTCCACGACCCCGGGACTAGGTTGGCCCGCCGCCGACTTGTCCGACGACTATAGGGTCGGCCCCACGACCCCGGGCCTACGTTGGCCCGCCGCCGAAATGTCCGACGACTATAGGGTCGTCCCCACGGCCCTGGGACTAGATTGGCCCGCCACCGTCATGTCCGACGACTATAGGATCGACCCCACGACTACGGGTCAAAGTTGGCCAGCCGCCGACATGTCCGACGACCATACGGTCGTCCCCACGGCCCCGGGACTAGATTGGCCCGCCACCGACTTGTCCGACGGCTATAGGGTCGTCCCCACGACCCCGGGACTATGTTGGCCTGCCGCCGACATGTCCGCCGACTATAGGGTCGTCCCCACGACCCCGGGACTAGGTTGGCCCGCCGCCGACTTGTCCGACGACTATAGGGTCGTCCCCACGACCCCGGGTCTAGGTTGGCCCGCCGTCGACATGTCCGACGACTATAGGGTCGTCCCCACGCCCCGGGCCAAAGTTGGCTAGCCGCCGACATGTCCGACGACTATAGGGTCGTCCCCACGACCACGGGTCTAGGTTGGCCCGCCGCCGACTTGTCCGACGACTATAGGGTCGTTCCCACGACCACTGGCCAAAGTTGCCCTGCCGCCGACATGTCCGACGACTATAGGGTCGTCCCCACGACCCCGGGCAAAAGTTGCCCTGCCGCCGACATGATCCGACGACTATAGGGTCGTCCCCACGACCCCGGTTCTAGGTGGGCCCGCCGCCGACTTGTCCGACGACTATAGGGTCGTCCCCACGACCCCGGGACTAGGTTGGCCAGCCGCCGACATGTCCGACGACTATACGGTTGTCCCCACGACCACGAGACTAGGTTGGCCAACCGCCGACATGTCCGACGACTATAGGGTCGTCCCCACGACCCCGGGACTAGGTTGGCCCGCCGCCGACTTGTCCGACGACTATAGGGTCGTCCCCACCACCCCGGGTCTAGGTTGGCCAGCCGCCGACATGTTCGACGACTATAGGGTCGTCCCCACGACCACGGGCCAAAGTTGGCTAGCCGCCGACATGTCCGACGACTATAGGGTCGTCCCCACGACCCCGGTTCTAGGTTGGCCCGCCGCCGACTTGTCCGACGACTATAGGGTCGTCCCCCCGACCCCGGGACTAGGTTGGCCAGCCGCCGACATGTCCGACGACTATACGGTCGTCCCCACGACCACGAGACTAGGTTGGCCAGCCGCCGACATGTCCGACGATTATAGGGTCGTCCCCACGACCCCGGGACTAGGTTGGCCCGCCGCCGACTTGTCCGACGACTATAGGGTCGTCCCCACGACCCCGGGTCTAGGTTGGCCCGCCGTCGACATGTCCGACGACTATAGGGTCGTCCCCACGCCCCGGGCCAAAGTTGGCTAGCCGCCGACATGTCCGACGACTATAGGGTCGTCCCCACGACCCCGGGTCTAGGTTGGCCCGCCGCCGACTTGTCCGACGACTATAGGGTCGTTCCCACGACCACTGGCCAAAGTTGCCCTGCCGCCGACATGTCCGACGACTATAGGGTCGTCCCCACGACCCCGGGCAAAAGTTGCCCTGCCGCCGACATGATCCGACGACTATAGGGTCGTCCCCACGACCCCGCTTCTAGGTGGGCTCGCCGCCGACTTGTCCGACGACTATAGGTTCGTCCCCACGACCCCGGGACTAGGTTGGCCAGCCGCCGACATGTCCGACGACTATACGGTTGTCCCCACGACCACGAGACTAGGTTGGCCAACCGCCGACATGTCCGACGACTATAGGGTCGTCCCCACGACCCCGGGACTAGGTTGGCCCGCCGCCGACTTGTCCGACGACTATAGGGTCGTCCCCACGACCACGGGCCAAAGTTGGCTAGCCGCCGACTTGTCCGACGACTATAGGGTCGTCCCCACGACCCCGGGACTAGGTTGGCCAGCCGCCGACATGTCCGACGACTATACGGTTGTCCCCACGACCACGAGACTAGGTTGGCCAGCCGCCGACATGTCCGACGACTATAGGGTCGTCCCCACGACCCCGGGCCAAAGTTGCCCTGCCGCCGACATGTCCGACGATTATAGGGTCGTTCCCACGACCCCGGGACAAGATTGGCCCGCCACCGTCATGTCCAACGACTATACGGTCGTCCCCTCGACCCCGGCAATAGGTTGTCCCGCCGCCGACGTGTCCTACGACTATGGGGTCGTCCCCACGACCACGAGACTAGGTTGGCCAGCCGCCGACATGTCCGACGACTATAGGGTCGTCCCCACGACCCCGGGACTAGGTTGGCCCGCCGCCGACATGTCCGACGTCTATAGGGTCGTCCCCACGACCCCGGGGCTATATTGGCCCTCCACCCTCATGTCCGACGACTATAGGTTCGTCCCTACGACCCTGGGCATACGTTGGCCAGCCGCCGTCATGTCCGACGACTATAGGGTCGTCCCCACGACCCCGGGACAAGATTGGCCCGCCACCGTCATGTCCGACGACTATACGGTCGTCCCCTCGACCCCGGGACTAGATTGGCCCGCCACCGTCATATCCGACGACTATAATTTCGTCCCCACGACCACGGGACTAGGTTGGCCCGCCGCCGACTTGTCCGACGACTATAGGGTCGTCCCCTCGACCCCGGGAATAGGTTGGCCAGCCGCCGACATGTCCGACGACTATACGGTTGTCCCCACGACCACGAGACTAGGTTGGCCAGCCGCCGACATGTCCGACGACTATAGGGTCGTCCCCACGACCCCGGGCCAAAGTTGCCCTGCCGCCGACATGTCCGACGATTATAGGGTCGTCCCCACGACCCCGGGACAAGATTGGCCCGCCACCGTCATGTCCAACGACTATACGGTCGTCCCCTCGACCCCGGGAATAGGTTGTCCCGCCGCCGACGTGTCCTACGACTATAGGGTCGTCCCCACGACCCCGGGGCTATATTGGCCCTCCACCCTCATGTCCGACGACTATAGGTTCGTCCCTACGACCCTGGGCATACGTTGGCCAGCCGCCGTCATGTCCGACGACTATAGGGTCGTCCCCACGACCCCGGGACAAGATTGGCCCGCCACCGTCATGTCCGACGACTATACGGTCGTCCCCTCGACCCCGGGACTAGATTGGCCCGCCACCGTCATATCCGACGACTATAATTTCGTCCCCACGACCACGGGACTAGGTTGGCCAGCCGCCGACATGTCCGACGACTATAGGGTCGTCCCCACGACCCCGGGACAAGATTGGCCCGCCACCGTCATGTCCGACGACTATACGGTCGTCCCCTCGACCCCGGGAATAGGTTGGCCCGCCGCCGACGTGTCGCACGACTAAGGGGTCGTCCCCACGACCACGAGACTAGGTTGGCCAGCCGCCGACATGTCCGACGACTATAGGGTCGTCCCCACGACCCCGGGACTTGATTGGCCCGCCACCGTCATGTCCGACGACTATAGGTTCGTCCCCACGACCACGGGACTAGGTTGGCCCGCCGCCGACTTGTCCGACGACTATAGGGTCGTCCCCACGACCCCGGGACTAGGTCGGCCCGCCGCCGACTTGTCCGACGACTATAGGGTCGTCCCCACGACCACGGGCCAAAGTTGCCCTCCCGCCGACATGTCCGACGACTATAGGGTCGTCCCCACGATCCCGGGACTAGGTTGGCCCGCCACCGTCATGTCCGACGACTATAGGTTCGTCCCTTCGACCCTGGGCATACGTTGGCCAGCCGCCGACATGCCCGACGACTATAGGGTCGTCCCCACGACCCCGGGACAAGATTGGCCCGCCACCGTCATGTCCGACGACTACACGGTCGTCCCCTCGACACCGGGACTAGATTGGCCCGCCACCGTCATGTCCTACGACTATAGGGTCGTCCCCACGACCACTGGCCAAAGTTGCCCAGCCGCCGACATGTCCGACGACTATAGGGTCGTCCCCACGACCCCGGGACTAAGTTGGCCCGCCGCCGTCATGTCCGACGACTATACGGTCGTCCCCTCGACCCCGGGACTAGATTGGCCCGCCACCGTCATATCCGACGACTATAGGGTCGTCCCCACGACCCCGGGACTAGGTCGGCCCGCCGCCGACTTGTCCGACGACTATAGGGTCGTCCCCACGACCACGGGCCAAAGTTGCCCTGCCGCCGACATGTCCGACGATTATAGGGTCGTCCCCACGATCCCGGGACTAGGTTGGCCCGCCGCCGACATGTCCGACGACTATAGGGTCGTCCCCACGACCCCGGGACTAGGTCGGCCCGCCGCCGACTTGTCCGACGACTATAGGGTCGTCCCCACGACCGCGAGACTAGCTTGGCCCGCCGCCGACTTGTCCGACGACTATAGGGTCGTCCCCACGACCACGGGCCAATGTTGCCATGCCGCCGACATGTCCGACGACTATAGGGTCGTCCCCACGACCCCGGGACTAGGTTGGCCCGCCGCCGACATGTCCGACGACTATAGGGTCGTCCCCACGCCCCGGGCCAAAGTTGGCCACCCGCCGACATGTCCGACGACTATAGGATCGTCCCCACGACCCCGGGACTAGGTTGGCCCGCCGCCGACATGTCCGACGTCTAAAGGGTCGTCCCCACGACCCCGGGGCTAGATTACCCCGGCACCGTCATGTCCGACGACTATAGGGTCGTCCCCACGACCCCGGGACCAGGTTGGCCCGCCGCCGACTTGTCCCGCCGCCGACTTGTCCGACGACTATAGGGTCGTCTCCACGACCCCGGGACTAGGTTGGCCAGTCACCGACATGTCCGACGACTATAGGGTCGTCCCCACGCCCCGGGCCAAAGTTGGCCAGCCGCCGACATGTCCGACGACTATAGGGTCGTCCCCACGACACCGGGACTAGATTGGCCCGCCACCGTCATGTCCGACGACTATACGGTCGTCCCCACGACCCCGGGACTAGGTTGGCCCGCCGACGACGTGTTCTACGACTATGGGGTCATCCCCACGACCACGAGACTAGGTTGGCCAGTCACCGACATGTCCGACGCCTATAGGGTCGTCCCCACGACCACGGGCCAAAGTTGCCCTGCCGCCGACTTGTCCGACGACTATAGGGTCGTCCCCACGACCCCGGGACTAGGTTGGCCAGCCGCCGACATGCCCGACGACTATAGGGTCGTCCCCACGACCGCGGGACAAGATTGGCCCGCCACCGTCATGTCCGACGACTACACGGTCGTCCCCTCGACCCCGGGACTAGATTGGCCCGCCACCGTCATGTCCGACGACTATAGGTTCGTCCCCACGACCACGGGACTAGGTTGGCGCGCCGCAGACATGTCCGACGACTATAGGGTCGTCCCCACGACCCCGGGACTAGGTTGGCCCGCCGCCGACTTGTCCGGCGACTATAGGGTCGTCCCCACGACCCCGGGACTAGATTGGCCCGCCACCGTCATGTCCGACGACTATAGGGTCGTCCCCACGACCCCGGGACTAGGTTGGCCCGCCGCCGACTTGTCCGACGACTATAGGGTCGTCCCCACGACCCCGGGACTAGGTTGGCCCGCCACCAACATGTCCGACGACTATAGGGTCGTCCCAACGACCCCGGGACTAGGTTGGCTCGCCGCCGACTTGTCCGACGACTATAGGGTCGTCCCCACGACCCCAGGACTAGATTGCCCCGCCACCGTCATGTCCTACGACTATTTGGTCGCCTCCACGACCCTGGGACTAGGTTGGCCCGCCGCCGACTTGTCCGACGACTATAGGGTCGTCCCTACCATCCCGGGACTAGGTTGGCCAGCCGCCGACATGTCCGACGACTATAGGGTCGTCCCCTCGACCCCGGGCCTACGTTGGCCCGCAGCCGACATGTCCGACGACTATAGGGTCGACCCCACGACTACGGGCCAAAGTTCGCCAGCCGCCGACATGTCCGACGACCATACGGTCGTCCCCCGGCCCCGGGACTAGATTGGCCCGCCACCGACTTGTCCGACGACTATAGGGTCGTCCCCACGACCCCGGTACTATGTTGGCCCGCCGCCGAAATGTCCGACGACTATAGGGTCGTCCCCACGATCCCGGGGCTAGATTGGCCCGCCACCGTCATGTCCGACGACAATGGGGTCGTCCCAACGACCACGGGCCAAAGTTGGCCAGCCGCCGACATGTCCGCCGTCTATAGGGTCGCCCCCACGACCCCGGGGCTAGATTGGCCCGCCACCGTCATGTCCGACGACTATAGGGTCGTCCCCCGGCCGCGGGACTAGATTGGCCCGCCACCGACTTGTCCGACGACTATAGGGTCATCCCCACGACCCCGGGACTATGTTGGCCTGCCGCCGACTTGTCCGACGACTATAGGGTCGTCCCCACGACCCCGGGACTAGGTTGGCCAGCCGCCGACATGTCCGACGACTATACGGTCGTCCCCACGGCCCCAGGACTAGATTGGCCCGCCGCCGACATGTCCGACGACTATACGGTCGTCCCCCGGCCCCGGGACTAGATTGGCCCGCCACCGACTTGTCCGACGACTATAGGGTCGTCCCCACGACCCCGGGACTATGTTGGCCTGCCGCCGACTTGTCCGACGACTATAGGGTCGTCCCCTCGACCCCGGGCCTACGTTGGCCCGCCGCCGACATGTCCGACGACTATAGGGTCGTCCCCTCGATCCCGGGCCTACGTTGGCCCGCCGCCGACATGTCCGACGACTATAGGGCCGTCCCCACGACCCTGGGACTAGATTGGCCCGCCACCGTCATGTCCGACGACTATAGGATCGTCCCCACCACTACGGGACAAAGTTGGCCAGCCGCCGACTTGTCCGACGACTATAGGGTCGGCCCCACGACCCTGGGACTAGATTGGCCCGCCACCGTCATGTCCGACGACTATAGGGTCGTCTCCACGACCCCGGGACTAGGTTGGCCCGCCGCCGACTTGTCCGACGACTATAGGGTCGGCCCCACGACCCCGGGCCTACGTTGGCCCGCGGCCGAAATGTCCGACGACTATAGGGTCGTCCCCACGGCCCTGGGACTAGATTGATCCCGCCACCGTCATGTCCGACGACTATAGGATCGACCCCACGACTACGGGCCAAAGTTGGCCAGCCGCCGACATGTCCGACGACCATACGGTCGTCCCCCCGGCCCCGGGACTAGATTGGCCCGCCACCGACTTGTCCGACGACTATAGGGTCGTCCCCACGACCCCGGGACTATGTTGGCCTGCCGCCGACATGTCTGCCGTCTATAGGGTCGCCCCCACGACCCCGGGACTAGGTTGGCCCGCCGCTGACTTGTCCGACGACTATAGGGTCGTCCCCACGACCCCGGGACTAGATTGGCCCGCCACCGTCATGTCCGACGACTATAGGTTCGTCCCTACTACCCTGGGCATACGTTGGCCAGCCGCCGACATGCCCGACGACTATAGGGTCGTCCCCACGACCCCGGGACAAGATTGGCCCGCCACCGTCATGTCCGACGACTACACGGTCGTCCCCTCGACCCCGGGACTAGATTGGCCCGCCACCGTCATGTCCGACGACTATAGGTTCGTCCCCACGACCACGGGACTAGGTTGGCCCGCCGCCGACTTGTCCGACGACTATAGGGTCGTCCCCACGACCCCGGGACTAGGTCGGCCCGCCGCCGACTTGTCCGACGACTATAGGGTCGTCCCCACGACCACGGGCCAAAGTTGCCCTCCCGCCGACATGTCCGACGACTATAGGGTCGTCCCCACGATCCCGGGACTAGGTTGGCCCGCCACCGTCATGTCCGACGACTATCGGTTCGTCCCTACGACCCTGGGCATACGTTGGCCAGCCGCCGACATGCCCGACGACTATAGGGTCGTCCCCACGACCCCGGGACAAGATTGGCCCGCCACCGTCATGTCCGACGACTACACGGTCGTCCCCTCGACACCGGGACTAGATTGGCCCGCCACCGTCATGTCCTACGACTATAGGGTCGTCCCCACGACCACTGGCCAAAGTTGCCCAGCCGCCGACATGTCCGACGACTATAGGGTCGTCCCCACGACCCCGGGACTAGGTTGGCCCGCCGCCGTCATGTCCGACGACTATACGGTCGTCCCCTCGACCCCGGGACTAGATTGGCCCGCCACCGTCATATCCGACGACTATAGGGTCGTCCCCACGACCCCGGGACTAGGTCGGCCCGCCGCCGACTTGTCCGACGACTATAGGGTCGTCCCCACGACCACGGGCCAAAGTTGCCCTGCCGCCGACATGTCCGACGATTATAGGGTCGTCCCCACGATCCCGGGACTAGATTGGCCCGCCGCCGACATGTCCGACGACTATAGGGTCGTCCCCACGACCCCGGGACTAGGTCGGCCGGCCGCCGACTTATCCGACGACTATAGGGTCGTCCCCACGACCACGGGCCAAAGTTGCCCTGCCGCCGACATGTCCGACGATTATAGGGTCGTCCCCACGATCCCGGGACTAGGTTGGCCCGCAGCCGACATGTCCGACGACTATAGGGTCGTCCCCACGACACCGGGACTAGATTGGCCCGCCACCGTCATGTCCTACGACTATAGGGTCGTCCCCACGACCACTGGCCAAAGTTGCCCAGCCGCCGACATGTCCGACGACTATAGGGTCGTCCCCACGACCCCGGGACTAGGTTGGCCCGCCGCCGTCATGTCCGACGACTATACGGTCGTCCCCTCGACCCCGGGACTAGATTGGCCCGCCACCGTCATATCCGACGACTATAGGGTCGTCCCCACGACCCCGGGACTAGGTCGGCCCGCCGCCGACTTGTCCGACGACTATAGGGTCGTCCCCACGACCACGGGCCAAAGTTGCCCTGCCGCCGACATGTCCGACGATTATAGGGTCGTCCCCACGATCCCGGGACTAGATTGGCCCGCCGCCGACATGTCCGACGACTATAGGGTCGTCCCCACGACCCCGGGACTAGGTCGGCCGGCCGCCGACTTATCCGACGACTATAGGGTCGTCCCCACGACCACGGGCCAAAGTTGCCCTGGCGCCGACATGTCCGACGACTATAGGGTCGTCCCCACGACCCCGGGTCTAGGTTGGCCCGCCGCCGACTTTTCCGACGACTATGGGGCCGTCCCCACGACCCCGGGACTAGGTTGGCCGGCCGCCGACTTGTCCGACGACTATAGGGTCGTCCCTACCACCCCCGGACTAGGTTGGCCAGCCGCCGACTTGGTCGACGACTATAGGGTCGTCCCCACGACCCCGGGACTAGGTTGGCCCGCCGCCGACTTGTCCGACGACTATAGGGTCGTCCCTACCACCCCGGGACTAGGTTGGCCAGCCGCCGACATGTCCGACGTCTATAGGGTCGTCCCCACGACCCCGGGACTAGTTTGGCCAGCCGCCGATATGTCCGACAACTATAGGGTCGTCTCCACGACCCCGGGACTAGGTTGGCCCGCCGCCGACTTGTCCGACGACTATAGGGTCGTCCCCACGACCACGGGCCAAAGTTGCCCTGCCGCCGACATGTCCGACGACTATACGGTCGTCCCCGCGACCCCGGGACTAGGTTGGCCCGCCGCCGACGTGTCCTACGACTATGGGGTCGTCCCCACGACCACGAGACTAGGTTGGCCCGCCGCCGACTTGTCCGACGACTGTAGGGTCGTCCCTACCACCCCGGGACTAGGTTGGCCAGCCGCCGACATGTCCGACGATTATAGGGTCGTCCCCACGAACCCGGGACCAGGTTGGCCAGTCACCGACATATCCGACGACTATGGGGTCGTCCCCACGACCACGGGCCAAAGTTGCCCTGGCGCCGACATGTCCGACGACTATAGGGTCGTCCCCACGACCCCGGGTCTAGGTTGGCCCGCCGCCGACTTTTCCGACGACTATGGGGTCGTCCCCACGACCCCGGGAGTAGGTTGGCCCGCCGCCGACTTGTCCGACGACTATAGGGTCGTCCCCACGACCCCGGGACTAAGTTCGCCAGACGCCGACACGTCCGACGACTATAGGGTCGTCCCCACGACCCCGGGACTAGGTTGGCCCGCCGCCGACTTGTCCGACGACTGTAGGGTCGTCCCTACCACCCCGGGACTACGTTGGCCAGCCGCCGACATGCCCGACGACTATAGGGTCGTCCCCACGACCCCGGGGCTAGATTGCCCCGGCACCGTCATGTCCGACGACTAAAGGGTCGTCCCCACGTCCCCGGGACTAGATTGGCCCGCCACCGTCATGTCCGACGACTATACGGTCGCCCCGCGACCCCGGGACTAGGTTGGCCCGCCGCCGACGTGTCCTACGACTATGGGGTCGTCCCCACGACCACGAGACTAGGTTGGCCAGCCGCCGACATGTCCGACGACTATAGGGTCGTCCCCACGAACCCGGGACTAGGTTGGCCATTCACCGACATATCCGACGACTATAGGGTCGTCCCCACGACCACGGGCCAAAGTTGCCCTGGCGCCGACATGTCCGACGACTATAGGGTCGTCCCCACGACCCCGGGTCTAGGTTGGCCCGCCGCCGACTTTTCCGACGACTATGGGGTCGTCCCCACGACCCCGGGACTAGGTTGGCCCGCCGCCGACTTGTCCGACGACTATAGGGTCGTCCCTACCACCCCCGGACTAGGTTGGCCAGCCGCCGACTTGGTCGACGACTATAGGGTCGTCCCCACGACCCCGGGACTAGGTTGGCCCGCCGCCGACTTGTCCGACGACTATAGGGTCGTCCCTACCACCCCGGGACTAGGTTGGCCAGCCGCCGACATGTCCGACGTCTATAGGGTCGTCCCCACGACCCCGGGACTAGTTTGGCCAGCCGCCGATATGTCCGACAACTATAGGGTCGTCTCCACGACCCCGGGACTAGGTTGGCCCGCCGCCGACTTGTCCGACGACTATAGGGTCGTCCCCACGACCACGGGCCAAAGTTGCCCAGCCGCCGACATGTCCGACGACTATACGGTCGTCCCCGCGACCCCGAGACTAGGTTGGCCCGCCGCCGACGTGTCCTACGACTATGGGGTCGTCCCCACGACCACGAGACTAGGTTGGCCAGCCGCCGACATGTCCGACGACTATAGGGTCGTCCCACGAACCCGGGACTAGGTTGGCCAGTCACCGACATATCCGACGACTATAGGGTCGTCCCCACGACCACGGGCCAAAGTTGCCCTGCCGCCGACATGTCCGACGACTATAGGGTCGTCCCCACGATCCCGGGACTAGGTTGGCCCGCCGCCGACATGTCCGACGACTATAGGGTCGTCCCCACGCCCCGGGCCAAAGTTGGCCAGCCGCCGACATGTCCGACGACTATAGGGTCGTCCCCACGACCCCGGGGCTAGATTGCCCCGGCACCGTCATGTCCGACGACTATAGGGTCGTCCCCACGACCCCGGGACTAGATTGGCCCGCCACCGTCATGTCCGACGACTATACGGTCTTCCCCGCGACCCCGGGAGTAGGTTGGCCCGCCGCCGACTTGTACGACGACTATAGGGTCGTCCCCACGACCCCGGGAATAGATTGGCCAGCCGCCGACATGTCCGACAACTATAGGGTCCTCTCCACGACCCCGGGACTAGGTTGGCCCGCCGCCGACTTGTCCGATGACTATAGGGTCGTCCCCACGACCACGGGCCAAAGTTGCCCTGCCGCCGACATGTCCGACGACTATAGGGTCTTCCCCACGACCCTGGGACTAGGTTGGCCCGCCGCCGACATGTCCGACGACTATAGGGTCGTCCCCACGCTCCGGTCCAAAGTTGGCCAGCCGCCGACATGTCCGACGACTATAGGGTCGTCCCCACGAACCCGGGACTAGGTTGGCCAGTCACCGACATATCCGACGACTATAGGGTCGTCCCCACGACCACGGGCCAAAGTTGCCCTGGCGCCGACATGTCCGACGACTATAGGGTCGTCCCCACGACCCCGGGTCTAGGTTGGCCCGCCGCCGACTTTTCCGACGACTATGGGGTCGTCCCCACGACCCCGGGAGTAGGTTGGCCCGCCGCCGACTTGTCCGACGACTATAGGGTCGTCCCCACGACCCCGGGACTAAGTTGGCCAGACGCCGACACGTCCGACGACTATAGGGTCGTCCCCACGACCCCGTGACTAGGTTGACCCGCCGCCGACTTATCCGACGACTATAGGGTCGTCCCCACGACCCCGGGACTAGGTTGGCCCGCCGCCGACTTGTCCGACGACTATAGGGTCGTCCCTACCACCCCCGGACTAGGTTGGCCAGCCGCCGACTTGGTCGACGACTATAGGGTCGTCCCCACGACCCCGGGACTAGGTTGGCCCGCCGCCGACTTGTCCGACGACTGTAGGGTCGTCCCTACCACCCCGGGACTAGGTTGGCCAGCCGCCGACATGTCCGACGACTATAGGGTCGTCCCCACGACCCCGGGGCTAGATTGCCCCGGCATCGTCATGTCCGACGACTATAGGGTCGTCCCCACGTCCCCGGGACTAGATTGGCCCGCCACCGTCATGTCCGACGACTATACGGTCGTCCCCGCGACCCCGGGACTAGGTTGGCCCGCCGCCGACGTGTCCTACGACTATGGGGTCGTCCCCACGACCACGAGACTAGGTTGGCCAGCCGCCGACATGTCCGACGACTATAGGGTCGTCCCCACGACCCCGGGGCTAGATTGCCCCGGCACCGTCATGTCCGACGACTATAGGGTCGTCCCCACGACCCCGGGACTAGATTGGCCCGGCACCGTCATGTCCGACGACTATACGGTCGTCCCCGCGACCCCGGGAGTAGGTTGGCCCGCCGCCGACTTGTACGACGACTATAGGGTCGTCCCCACGACCCCGGGACTAGATTGGCCAGCCGCCGACATGTCCGACAACTATACGGTCGTCCCCACGACCACGGGCCAAAGTTGCCCTGCCGCCGACATGTCCGACGACTATACGGTCGTCCCCGCGACCCCGGGACTAGGTTGGCCCGCCGCCGACGTGTCCGACGACTATAGGGTCGTCCCCACGACCACGGGCCAAAGTTGCCCTGCCGCCGACATGTCCGACGACTATACGGTCGTCCCCGCGACCCCGGGACTAGGTTGGCCCGCCGCCGACGTGTCCTACGACTATGGGGTCGTCCCCACGACCACGAGACTAGGTTGGCCAGCCGCCGACATGTCCGACGACTATAGGGTCGTCCCACGGACCCGGGACTAGGTTGGCCAGTCACCGACATATCCGACGACTATAGGGTCGTCCCCACGACCACGGGCCAAAGTTGCCCTGCCGCCGACATGTCCGACGATTATACGGTCGTCCCCGCGACCCCGGGACTAGGTTGGCCCGCCGCCGACGTGTCCTACGACTATGGGGTCGTCCCCACGACCACGAGACTAGGTTGGCCAGCCGCCGACATGTCCGACGACTATAGGGTCGTCCCACGAACCCGGGACTAGGTTGGCCAGTCACCGACATATCCGACGACTATAGGGTCGTCCCCACGACCACGGGCCAAAGTTGCCCTGGCGCCGACATGTCCGACGACTATAGGGTCGTCCCCACGACCCCGGGACTAGGTTGGCCCGCCGCCGACATGTCCGACGACTATAGGGTCGTCCCCACGCCCCGGTCCCAAGTTGGCCAGCCGCCGACATGTCCGACGACTACGGGGTCGTCCCCACGATCCCCGGGACTAGATTGGCCCGCCACCGTCATGTCCGACGACTATACGGTCGTCCCCACGTCCACTGGCCAAAGTTGCCCAGCCGCAGACATGTCCGACGACTATAGGGTCGTCCCCACGACCCCGGGACTAGATTGGCCCGCCACCGTGATGTCCGACGACTATAGGGTCGTGCCCAGGACCCCGGGACTAGATTGGCCGCCACCGTGATGTCCGACGACTATAGGGTCGTCTCCACGACCCCGGGACTAGGTTGGCCCGCCGCCGACTTGTCCGACGACTATAGGGTCGTCCCCACGACCACGGGCCAAAGTTGCCCTGCCGCCGACATGTCCGAAGACTATAGGGTCGTCCCCACGATCCCGGGACTAGGTTGGCCCGCCGCCGACTTGTCCGACGACTGTAGGGTCGTCCCTACCACCCCGGGACTAGGTTGGCCAGCCGCCGACATGCCCGACGACTATAGGGTCGTCCCCACGACCCCGGGGCTAGATTGCCCCGGCACCGTCATGTCCGACGACTATAGGGTCGTCCCCACGACCCCGGGACTAGATTGGCCCGCCACCGTCATGTCCGACGACTATACGGTCGTCCCCGCGACCCCGGGAGTAGGTTGGCCCGCCACCGTGATGTCCGACGACTATAGGGTCGTCCCCACGACCCCGGGACTAGATTGGCCGCCACCGTGATGTCCGACGACTATAGGGTCGTCCCCACGACCCCGGGACTAGGTTGGCCCGCCGCCGACTTGTCCGACGACTATAGGCTCGTCCCTACCACCCCCGGACTAGGTTGGCCAGCCGCCGACTTGGTCGACGACTATAGGGTCGTCCCCACGACCCCGGGACTAGGTTGGCCCGCCGCCGACTTGTCCGACGACTGTAGGGTCGTCCCTACCACCCCGGGACTAGGTTGGCCAGCCGCCGACATGCCCGACGACTATAGGGTCGTCCCCACGACCCCGGGGCTAGATTGCCCCGGCACCGTCATGTCCGACGACTAAAGGGTCGTCCCCACGTCCCCGGGACTAGATTGGCCCGCCACCGTCATGTCCGACGACTATACGGTCGCCCCGCGACCCCGGGACTAGGTTGGCCCGCCGCCGACGTGTCCTACGACTATGGGGTCGTCCCCACGATCACGAGACTAGGTTGGCCAGCCGCCGACATGTCCGACGACTATAGGGTCGTCCCCACGAACCCGGGACTAGGTTGGCCATTCACCGACATATCCGACGACTATAGGGTCGTCCCCACGACCACGGGCCAAAGTTGCCCTGGCGCCGACATGTCCGACGACTATAGGGTCGTCCCCACGACCCCGGGTCTAGGTTGGCCCGCCGCCGACTTTTCCGACGACTATGGGGTCGTCCCCACGACCCCGGGAGTAGGTTGGCCCGCCGCCGACTTGTCCGACGACTATAGGGTCGTCCCCACGACCCCGGGACTAAGTTCGCCAGACGCCGACACGTCCGACGACTATAGGGTCGTCCCCACGACCCCGGGACTAGGTTGGCCCGCCGCCGACTTGTCCGACGACTGTAGGGTCGTCCCTACCACCCCGGGACTAGGTTGGCCAGCCGCCGACATGCCCGACGACTATAGGGTCGTCCCCACGACCCCGGGGCTAGATTGCCCCGGCACCGTCATGTCCGACGACTAAAGGGTCGTCCCCACGTCCCCGGGACTAGATTGGCCCGCCACCGTCATGTCCGACGACTATACGGTCGCCCCGCGACCCCGGGACTAGGTTGGCCCGCCGCCGACGTGTCCTACGACTATGGGGTCGTCCCCACGATCACGAGACTAGGTTGGCCAGCCGCCGACATGTCCGACGACTATAGGGTCGTCCCCACGAACCCGGGACCAGGTTGGCCAGTCACCGACATATCCGACGACTATGGGGTCGTCCCCACGACCACGGGCCAAAGTTGCCCTGGCGCCGACATGTCCGACGACTATAGGGTCGTCCCCACGACCCCGGGTCTAGGTTGGCCCGCCGCCGACTTTTCCGACGACTATGGGGTCGTCCCCACGACCCCGGGAGTAGGTTGGCCCGCCGCCGACTTGTCCGACGACTATAGGGTCGTCCCCACGACCCCGGGACTAAGTTCGCCAGACGCCGACACGTCCGACGACTATAGGGTCGTCCCCACGACCCCGGGACTAGGTTGGCCCGCCGCCGACTTGTCCGACGACTGTAGGGTCGTCCCTACCACCCCGGGACTAGGTTGGCCAGCCGCCGACATGCCCGACGACTATAGGGTCGTCCCCACGACCCCGGGGCTAGATTGCCCCGGCACCGTCATGTCCGACGACTAAAGGGTCGTCCCCACGTCCCCGGGACTAGATTGGCCCGCCACCGTCATGTCCGACGACTATACGGTCGCCCCGCGACCCCGGGACTAGGTTGGCCCGCCGCCGACGTGTCCTACGACTATGGGGTCGTCCCCACGATCACGAGACTAGGTTGGCCAGCCGCCGACATGTCCGACGACTATAGGGTCGTCCCCACGAACCCGGGACTAGGTTGGCCATTCACCGACATATCCGACGACTATAGGGTCGTCCCCACGACCACGGGCCAAAGTTGCCCTGGCGCCGACATGTCCGACGACTATAGGGTCGTCCCCACGACCCCGGGTCTAGGTTGGCCCGCCGCCGACTTTTCCGACGACTATGGGGTCGTCCCCACGACCCCGGGACTAGGTTGGCCCGCCGCCGACTTGTCCGACGACTATAGGGTCGTCCCTACCACCCCCGGACTAGGTTGGCCAGCCGCCGACTTGGTCGACGACTATAGGGTCGTCCCCACGACCCCGGGACTAGGTTGGCCCGCCGCCGACTTGTCCGACGACTATAGGGTCGTCCCTACCACCCCGGGACTAGGTTGGCCAGCCGCCGACATGTCCGACGTCTATAGGGTCGTCCCCACGACCCCGGGACTAGTTTGGCCAGCCGCCGATATGTCCGACAACTATAGGGTCGTCTCCACGACCCCGGGACTAGGTTGGCCCGCCGCCGACTTGTCCGACGACTATAGGGTCGTCCCCACGACCACGGGCCAAAGTTGCCCAGCCGCCGACATGTCCGACGACTATACGGTCGTCCCCGCGAACCCGAGACTAGGTTGGCCCGCCGCCGACGTGTCCTACGACTATGGGGTCGTCCCCACGACCACGAGACTAGGTTGGCCAGCCGCCGACATGTCCGACGACTATAGGGTCGTCCCACGAACCCGGGACTAGGTTGGCCAGTCACCGACATATCCGACGACTATAGGGTCGTCCCCACGACCACGGGCCAAAGTTGCCCTGCCGCCGACATGTCCGACGACTATAGGGTCGTCCCCACGACCCCGGGACTAGGTTGGCCCGCCGCCGACTTGGCCGACGACTATAGGGTCGTCCCTACCACCCCCGGACTAGGTTGGCCAGCCGCCGACTTGGTCGACGACTATAGGGTCGTCCCCACGACCCCGGGACTAGGTTGGCCCGCCGCCGACTTGTCCGACGACTGTAGGGTCGTCCCTACCACCCCGGGACTAGGTTGGCCAGCCGCCGACATGTCCGACGACTATAGGGTCGTCCCCACGACCCCGGGGCTAGATTGCCCCGGCATCGTCATGTCCGACGACTATAGGGTCGTCCCCACGTCCCCGGGACTAGATTGGCCCGCCACCGTCATGTCCGACGACTATACGGTCGTCCCCGCGACCCCGGGACTAGGTTGGCCCGCCGCCGACGTGTCCTACGACTATAGGGTCGTCCCCACGATCCCGGGACTAGGTTGGCCCGCCGCCGACTTGTCCGACGACTGTAGGGTCGTCCCTACCACCCCGGGACTAGGTTGGCCAGCCGCCGACATGCCCGACGACTATAGGGTCGTCCCCACGACCCCGGGGCTAGATTGCCCCGGCACCGTCATGTCCGACGACTATAGGGTCGTCCCCACGACCCCGGGACTAGATTGGCCCGCCACCGTCATGTCCGACGACTATACGGTCGTCCCCGCGACCCCGGGAGTAGGTTGGCCCGCCACCGTGATGTCCGACGACTATAGGGTCGTCCCCACGACCCCGGGACTAGATTGGCCGCCACCGTGATGTCCGACGACTATAGGGTCGTCCCCACGACCCCGGGACTAGGTTGGCCCGCCGCCGACTTGTCCGACGACTATAGGCTCGTCCCTACCACCCCCGGACTAGGTTGGCCAGCCGCCGACTTGGTCGACGACTATAGGGTCGTCCCCACGACCCCGGGACTAGGTTGGCCCGCCGCCGACTTGTCCGACGACTGTAGGGTCGTCCCTACCACCCCGGGACTAGGTTGGCCAGCCGCCGACATGCCCGACGACTATAGGGTCGTCCCCACGACCCCGGGGCTAGATTGCCCCGGCACCGTCATGTCCGACGACTAAAGGGTCGTCCCCACGTCCCCGGGACTAGATTGGCCCGCCACCGTCATGTCCGACGACTATACGGTCGCCCCGCGACCCCGGGACTAGGTTGGCCCGCCGCCGACGTGTCCTACGACTATGGGGTCGTCCCCACGATCACGAGACTAGGTTGGCCAGCCGCCGACATGTCCGACGACTATAGGGTCGTCCCCACGAACCCGGGACTAGGTTGGCCATTCACCGACATATCCGACGACTATAGGGTCGTCCCCACGACCACGGGCCAAAGTTGCCCTGGCGCCGACATGTCCGACGACTATAGGGTCGTCCCCACGACCCCGGGTCTAGGTTGGCCCGCCGCCGACTTTTCCGACGACTATGGGGTCGTCCCCACGACCCCGGGAGTAGGTTGGCCCGCCGCCGACTTGTCCGACGACTATAGGGTCGTCCCCACGACCCCGGGACTAAGTTCGCCAGACGCCGACACGTCCGACGACTATAGGGTCGTCCCCACGACCCCGGGACTAGGTTGGCCCGCCGCCGACTTGTCCGACGACTGTAGGGTCGTCCCTACCACCCCGGGACTAGGTTGGCCAGCCGCCGACATGCCCGACGACTATAGGGTCGTCCCCACGACCCCGGGGCTAGATTGCCCCGGCACCGTCATGTCCGACGACTAAAGGGTCGTCCCCACGTCCCCGGGACTAGATTGGCCCGCCACCGTCATGTCCGACGACTATACGGTCGCCCCGCGACCCCGGGACTAGGTTGGCCCGCCGCCGACGTGTCCTACGACTATGGGGTCGTCCCCACGATCACGAGACTAGGTTGGCCAGCCGCCGACATGTCCGACGACTATAGGGTCGTCCCCACGAACCCGGGACCAGGTTGGCCAGTCACCGACATATCCGACGACTATGGGGTCGTCCCCACGACCACGGGCCAAAGTTGCCCTGGCGCCGACATGTCCGACGACTATAGGGTCGTCCCCACGACCCCGGGTCTAGGTTGGCCCGCCGCCGACTTTTCCGACGACTATGGGGTCGTCCCCACGACCCCGGGAGTAGGTTGGCCCGCCGCCGACTTGTCCGACGACTATAGGGTCGTCCCCACGACCCCGGGACTAAGTTCGCCAGACGCCGACACGTCCGACGACTATAGGGTCGTCCCCACGACCCCGGGACTAGGTTGGCCCGCCGCCGACTTGTCCGACGACTGTAGGGTCGTCCCTACCACCCCGGGACTAGGTTGGCCAGCCGCCGACATGCCCGACGACTATAGGGTCGTCCCCACGACCCCGGGGCTAGATTGCCCCGGCACCGTCATGTCCGACGACTAAAGGGTCGTCCCCACGTCCCCGGGACTAGATTGGCCCGCCACCGTCATGTCCGACGACTATACGGTCGCCCCGCGACCCCGGGACTAGATTGGCCCGCCACCGTCATGTCCGACGACTATACGGTCGCCCCGCGACCCCGGGACTAGGTTGGCCCGCCGCCGACGTGTCCTACGACTATGGGGTCGTCCCCACGATCACGAGACTAGGTTGGCCAGCCGCCGACATGTCCGACGACTATAGGGTCGTCCCCACGAACCCGGGACCAGGTTGGCCAGTCACCGACATATCCGACGACTATGGGGTCGTCCCCACGACCACGGGCCAAAGTTGCCCTGGCGCCGACATGTCCGACGACTATAGGGTCGTCCCCACGACCCCGGGTCTAGGTTGGCCCGCCGCCGACTTTTCCGACGACTATGGGGTCGTCCCCACGACCCCGGGAGTAGGTTGGCCCGCCGCCGACTTGTCCGACGACTATAGGGTCGTCCCCACGACCCCGGGACTAAGTTCGCCAGACGCCGACACGTCCGACGACTATAGGGTCGTCCCCACGACCCCGGGACTAGGTTGGCCCGCCGCCGACTTGTCCGACGACTGTAGGGTCGTCCCTACCACCCCGGGACTAGGTTGGCCAGCCGCCGACATGCCCGACGACTATAGGGTCGTCCCCACGACCCCGGGGCTAGATTGCCCCGGCACCGTCATGTCCGACGACTAAAGGGTCGTCCCCACGTCCCCGGGACTAGATTGGCCCGCCACCGTCATGTCCGACGACTATACGGTCGCCCCGCGACCCCGGGACTAGGTTGGCCCGCCGCCGACGTGTCCTACGACTATGGGGTCGTCCCCACGATCACGAGACTAGGTTGGCCAGCCGCCGACATGTCCGACGACTATAGGGTCGTCCCCACGAACCCGGGACTAGGTTGGCCATTCACCGACATATCCGACGACTATAGGGTCGTCCCCACGACCACGGGCCAAAGTTGCCCTGGCGCCGACATGTCCGACGACTATAGGGTCGTCCCCACGACCCCGGGTCTAGGTTGGCCCGCCGCCGACTTTTCCGACGACTATGGGGTCGTCCCCACGACCCCGGGACTAGGTTGGCCCGCCGCCGACTTGTCCGACGACTATAGGGTCGTCCCTACCACCCCCGGACTAGGTTGGCCAGCCGCCGACTTGGTCGACGACTATAGGGTCGTCCCCACGACCCCGGGACTAGGTTGGCCCGCCGCCGACTTGTCCGACGACTATAGGGTCGTCCCTACCACCCCGGGACTAGGTTGGCCAGCCGCCGACATGTCCGACGTCTATAGGGTCGTCCCCACGACCCCGGGACTAGTTTGGCCAGCCGCCGATATGTCCGACAACTATAGGGTCGTCTCCACGACCCCGGGACTAGGTTGGCCCGCCGCCGACTTGTCCGACGACTATAGGGTCGTCCCCACGACCATGGGCCAAAGTTGCCCAGCCGCCGACATGTCCGACGACTATACGGTCGTCCCCGCGAACCCGAGACTAGGTTGGCCCGCCGCCGACGTGTCCTACGACTATGGGGTCGTCCCCACGACCACGAGACTAGGTTGGCCAGCCGCCGACATGTCCGACGACTATAGGGTCGTCCCACGAACCCGGGACTAGGTTGGCCAGTCACCGACATATCCGACGACTATAGGGTCGTCCCCACGACCACGGGCCAAAGTTGCCCTGCCGCCGACATGTCCGACGACTATAGGGTCGTCCCCACGATCCCGGGACTAGGTTGGCCCGCCGCCGACATGTCCGACGACTATAGGGTCGTCCCCACGCCCCGGGCCAAAGTTGGCCAGCCGCCGACATGTCCGACGACTATAGGGTCGTCCCCACGACCCCGGGGCTAGATTGCCCCGGCACCGTCATGTCCGACGACTATAGGGTCGTCCCCACGACCCCGGGACTAGATTGGCCCGCCACCGTCATGTCCGACGACTATACGGTCTTCCCCGCGACCCCGGGAGTAGGTTGGCCCGCCGCCGACTTGTACGACGACTATAGGGTCGTCCCCACGACCCCGGGAATAGATTGGCCAGCCGCCGACATGTCCGACAACTATAGGGTCCTCTCCACGACCCCGGGACTAGGTTGGCCCGCCGCCGACATGTCCGACGACTATAGGGTCGTCCCCACGCCCCGGTCCAAAGTTGGCCAGCCGCCGACATGTCCGACGACTATAGGGTCGTCCCCACGAACCCGGGACTAGGTTGGCCAGTCACCGACATATCCGACGACTATAGGGTCGTCCCCACGACCACGGGCCAAAGTTGCCCTGGCGCCGACATGTCCGACGACTATAGGGTCGTCCCCACGACCCCGGGTCTAGGTTGGCCCGCCGCCGACTTTTCCGACGACTATGGGGTCGTCCCCACGACCCCGGGAGTAGGTTGGCCCGCCGCCGACTTGTGCGACGACTATAGGGTCGTCCCCACGACCCCGGGACTAAGTTGGCCAGACGCCGACACGTCCGACGACTATAGGGTCGTCCCCACGACCCCGTGACTAGGTTGACCCGCCGCCGACTTATCCGACGACTATAGGGTCGTCCCCACGACCCCGGGACTAGGTTGGCCCGCCGCCGACTTGGCCGACGACTATAGGGTCGTCCCTACCACCCCCGGACTAGGTTGGCCAGCCGCCGACTTGGTCGACGACTATAGGGTCGTCCCCACGACCCCGGGACTAGGTTGGCCCGCCGCCGACTTGTCCGACGACTGTAGGGTCGTCCCTACCACCCCGGGACTAGGTTGGCCAGCCGCCGACATGTCCGACGACTATAGGGTCGTCCCCACGACCCCGGGGCTAGATTGCCCCGGCATCGTCATGTCCGACGACTATAGGGTCGTCCCCACGTCCCCGGGACTAGATTGGCCCGCCACCGTCATGTCCGACGACTATACGGTCGTCCCCGCGACCCCGGGACTAGGTTGGCCCGCCGCCGACGTGTCCTACGACTATGGGGTCGTCCCCACGACCACGAGACTAGGTTGGCCAGCCGCCGACATGTCCGACGACTATAGGGTCGTCCCCACGACCCCGGGGCTAGATTGCCAAGGCACCGTCATGTCCGACGACTATAGGGTCGTCCCCACGACCCCGGGACTAGATTGGCCCGGCACCGTCATGTCCGACGACTATACGGTCGTCCCCGCGACCCCGGGAGTAGGTTGGCCCGCCGCCGACTTGTACGACGACTATAGGGTCGTCCCCACGACCCCGGGACTAGATTGGCCAGCCGCCGACATGTCCGACAACTATAGGGTCCTCTCCACGACCCCGGGACTAGGTTGGCCCGCCGCCGACTTGTCCGACGACTATAGGGTCGTCCCCACGACCACGGGCCAAAGTTGCCCTGCCGCCGACATGTCCGACGACTATAGGGTCGTCCCCACGACCCCGGGACTAGGTTGGCCCGCCGCCGACATGTCCGACGACTATAGGGTCGTCCCCACGCCCCGGTCCAAAGTTGGCCAGCCGCCGACATGTCCGACGACTATAGGGTCGTCCCCACGAACCCGGGACTAGGTTGGCCAGTCACCGACATATCCGACGACTATAGGGTCGTCCCCACGATCACGGGCCAAAGTTGCCCTGGCGCCGACATGTCCGACGACTATAGGGTCGTCCCCACGACCCCGGGTCTAGGTTGGCCCGCCGCCGACTTTTCCGACGACTATGGGGTCGTCCCCACGACCCCGGGAGTATGTTGGCCCGCCGCCGACTTGTCCGACGACTATAGGGTCGTCCCCACGACCACGGGCCAAAGTTGCCCTGCCGCCGACATGTCCGACGACTATAGGGTCGTCCCCACGACCCCGGGAGTAGGTTGGCCCGCCGCCGACTTGTCCGACGACTATAGGGTCGTCCCCACGACCCCGGGACTAAGTTCGCCAGACGCCGACACGTCCGACGACTATAGGGTCGTCCCCACGACCACGGGCCAAAGTTGCCCTGCCGCCGACATGTCCGACGACTATAGGGTCGTCCCCACGACCCCGGGACTAGGTTGGCCCGCCGCCGACTTATCCGACGATTATAGGGTCGTCCCCACGACCCCGGGACTAGGTTGGCCCGCCGCCGACTTGTCCGACGACTATAGGGTCGTCCCCACGACCACGGGCCAAAGTTGCCCTGCCGCCGACATGTCCGACGACTATAGGGTCGTCCCCACGACCCCGGGACTAGGTTGGCCCGCCGCCGACATGTCCGACGACTATAGGGTCGTCCCCACGCCCCGGTCCAAAGTTGGCCAGCCGCCGACATGTCCGACGACTACGGGGTCGTCCCCACGACCCCGGGACTAGATTGGCCCGCCACCGTCATGTCCGACGACTATACGGTCGTCCCCACGTCCACTGGCCAAAGTTGCCCAGCTGCAAACATGTCCGACGACTATAGGGTCGTCCCCACGACCCCGGGACTAGATTGGCCCGCCACCGTGATGTACCGACGACTATAGGGTCGTCCCCACGACCCCGGGACTAGATTGGCCGCCACCGTGATGTCCGACGACTATAGGGTCGTCTCCACGACCCCGGGACTAGGTTGGCCCGCCGCCGACTTGCCCGACGACTATAGGGTCGTCCCCACGACCACGGGCCAAAGTTGCCCTGCCGCCGACATGTCCGACGACTATAGGGTCGTCCCCACGATCCCGGGACTAGGTTGGCCCGCCGCCGACATGTCCGACGACTATAGGGTCGTCCCCACGCCCCGGGCCAAAGTTGGCCAGCCGCCGACATGTCCGACGACTATAGGGTCGTCCCCACGACCCCGGGGCTAGATTGCCCCGGCACCGTCATGTCCGACGACTATAGGGTCGTCCCCACGACCCCGGGACCAGATTGGCCCGGCACCGTCATGTCCGACGACTATACGGTCGTCCCCGCGACCCCGGGAGTAGGTTGGCCCGCCGCCGACTTGTACGACGACTATAGGGTCGTCCCCACGACCCCGGGACTAGATTGGCCAGCCGCCGACATGTCCGACAACTATAGGGTCCTCTCCACGACCCCGGGACTAGGTTGGCCCGCCGCCGACATGTCCGACGACTATAGGGTCGTCCCCACGACCACGGGCCAAAGTTGCCCTGCCGCCGACATGTCCGACGACTATAGGGTCGTCCCCACGACCCCGGGACTAGGTTGGCCCGCCGCCGACATGTCCGACGACTATAGGGTCGTCCCCACGCCCCGGTCCAAAGTTGGCCAGCCGCCGACATGTCCGACGACTATAGGGTCGTCCCCACGAACCCGGGACTAGGTTGGCCAGTCACCGACATATCCGACGACTATAGGGTCGTCCCCACGACCACGGGCCAAAGTTGCCCTGGCGCCGACATGTCCGACGACTATAGGGTCGTCCCCACGACCCCGGGTCTAGGTTGGCCCGCCGCCGACTTTTCCGACGACTATGGGGTCGTCCCCACGACCCCGGGAGTAGGTTGGCCCGCCGCCGACTTATCCGACGACTATAGGGTCGTCCCCACAACTCCGGGACTAGGTTGGCCCGCCGCCGACTTGTTCGACGACTATAGGGTCGTCCCCACGACCACGGGCCAAAGTTGCCCTGCCGCCGACATGTCCGACGACTATAGGGTCGTCTCCACGACCCCGGGACTAGGTTGGCCCGCCGCCGACTTATCCGACGACTATAGGGTCGTCCCCACGACCCCGGGACTAGATTGGCCCGCCACCGTCATGTCCGACGACTATACGGTCGTCCCCACGTCCACTGGCCAAAGTTGCCCAGCCGCAGACATGTCCGACGACTATAGGGTCGTCCCCAGGACCCCGGGACTAGATTGGCCCGCCACCGTGATGTCCGACGACTATAGGGTCGTCCCCACGACCCCGGGACTAGATTGGCCGCCACCGTGATGTCCGACGACTATAGGGTCGTCTCCACGACCCCGGGACTAGGTTGGCCCGCCGCCGACATGTCCGACGACTATAGGGTCGTCCCCACGCCCCGGGCCAAAGTTGGCCAGCCGCCGACATGTCCGACGACTATAGGGTCGTCCCCACGAACCCGGGACTAGGTTGGCCAGTCACCGACATATCCGACGACTATAGGGTCGTCCCCACGACCACGGGCCAAAGTTGCCCTGGCGCCGACATGTCCGACGACTATAGGGTCGTCCCCACGACCCCGGGTCTAGGTTGGCCCGCCGCCGACTTTTCCGACGATTATGGGGTCGTCCCCACGACCCCGGGAGTAGGTTGGCCCGCCGCCGACTTATCCGACGACTATAGGGTCGTCCCCACAACTCCGGGACTAGGTTGGCCGCCGCCGACTTGTCCGACGACTATAGGGTCGTCCCCACGACCACGGGCCAAAGTTGCCCTGCCGCCGACATGTCCGACGACTATAGGGACGTCTCCACGACCCCGGGACTAGGTTGGCCCGCCGCCGACTTATCCGACGACTATAGGGTCGTCCCCACGACCCCGGGACTAGATTGGCCCGCCACCGTCATGTCCGACGACTATACGGTCGTCCCCACGTCCACTGGCCAAAGTTGCCCAGCCGCAGACATGTCCGACGACTATAGGGTCGTCCCCAGGACCCCGGGACTAGATTGGCCCGCCACCGTGATGTCCGACGACTATAGGGTCGTCCCCACGACCCCGGGACTAGATTGGCCGCCACCGTGATGTCCGACGACTATAGGGTCGTCTCCACGACCCCGGGACTAGGTTGGCCCGCCGCCGACTTGTCCGACGACTATAGGGTCGTCCCCACGACCACGGGCCAAAGTTGCACTGCCGCCGACATGTCCGACGACTATAGGGTCGTCCCCACGATCCCGGGACTAGGTTGGCCCGCCGCCGACATGTCCGACGACTATAGGGTCGTCCCCACGCCCCGGGCCAAAGTTGGCCAGCCGCCGACATGTCCGACGACTATAGGGTCGTCCCCACGACCCCGGGGCTAGATTGCCCCGGCACCGTCATGTCCGACGACTATAGGGTCGTCCCCACGACCCCGGGACTAGATTGGCCCGCCACCGTCATGTCCGACGACTATACGGTCGTCCCCGCGACCCCGGGAGTAGGTTGGCCCGCCGCCGACTTGTACGACGACTATAGGGTCGTCCCCACGACCCCGGGAATAGATTGGCCAGCCGCCGACATGTCCGACAACTATAGGGTCCTCTCCACGACCCCGGGACTAGGTTGGCCCGCCGCCGACTTGTCCGATGACTATAGGGTCGTCCCCACGACCACGGGCCAAAGTTGCCTTGCCGCCGACATGTCCGACGACTATAGGGTCGTCCCCACGACCCCGGGACTAGGTTGGCCCGCCGCCGACATGTCCGACGACTATAGGGTCGTCCCCACGCCCCGGTCCAAAGTTGGCCAGCCGCCGACATGTCCGACGACTATAGGGTCGTCCCCACGAACCCGGGACTAGGTTGGCCAGTCACCGACATATCCGACGACTATAGGATCGTCCCCACGACCACGGGCCAAAGTTGCCCTGGCGCCGACATGTCCGACGACTATAGGGTAGTCCCCACGACCCCGGGTCTAGGTTGGCCCGCCGCCGACTTTTCCGACGACTATGGGGTCGTCCCCACGACCCCGGGACTAGGTTGGCCCGCCGCCGACTTGTCCGACGACTATAGGGTCGTCCCTACCACCCCCGGACTAGGTTGGCCAGCCGCCGACTTGGTCGACGACTATAGGGTCGTCCCCACGACCCCGGGACTAGGTTGGCCCGCCGCCGACTTGTCCGACGACTATAGGGTCGTCCCTACCACCCCGGGACTAGGTTGGCCAGCCGCCGACATGTCCGACGTCTATAGGGTCGTCCCCACGACCCCGGGACTAGTTTGGCCAGCCGCCGATATGTCCGACAACTATAGGGTCGTCTCCACGACCCCGGGACTAGGTTGGCCCGCCGCCGACTTGTCCGACGACTATAGGGTCGTCCCCACGACCACGGGCCAAAGTTGCCCTGCCGCCGACATGTCCGACGACTATACGGTCGTCCCCGCGACCCCGGGACTAGGTTGGCCCGCCGCCGACGTGTCCTACGACTATGGGGTCGTCCCCACGACCACGAGACTTGGTTGGCCAGCCGCCGACATGTCCGACGACTATAGGGTCGTCCCACGAACCCGGGACTAGGTTGGCCAGTCACCGACATATCCGACGACTATAGGGTCGTCCCCACGACCACGGGCCAAAGTTGCCCTGGCGCCGACATGTCCGACGACTATAGGGTCGTCCCCACGACCCCGGGTCTAGGTTGGCCCGCCGCCGAATTTTCCGACGACTATGGGGTCGTCCCCACGACCACGGGCCAAAGTTGCCCTGCCGCCGACATGTCCGACGACTATACGGTCGTCCCCGCGACCCCGGGACTAGGTTGGCCCGCCGCCGACGTGTCCTACGACTATGTGGTCGTCCCCACGACCACGAGACTAGGTTGGCCAGCCGCCGACATGTCCGACGACTATAGGGTCGTCCCACGAACCCGGGACTAGGTTGGCGAGTCACCGACATATCCGACGACTATAGGGTCGTCCCCACGACCACGGGCCAAAGTTGCCCTGGCGCCGACATGTCCGACGACTATAGGGTCGTCCCCACGACCCCGGGACTAGGTTGGCCCGCCGCCGACATGTCCGACGACTATAGGGTCGTCCCCACGTCCACTGGCCAAAGTTGCCCAGCCGCAGACATGTCCGACGACTATAGGGTCGTCCCCACGACCCCGGGACTAGATTGGCCCGCCACCGTGATGTCCGACGACTATAGGGTCGTGCCCAGGACCCCGGGACTAGATTGGCCGCCACCGTGATGTCCGACGACTATAGGGTCGTCTCCACGACCCCGGGACTAGGTTGGCCCGCCGCCGACTTGTCCGACGACTATAGGGTCGTCCCCACGACCACGGGCCAAAGCTGCCCTGCCGCCGACATGTCCGAAGACTATAGGGTCGTCCCCACGATCCCGGGACTAGGTTGGCCCGCCGCCGACTTGTCCGACGACTGTAGGGTCGTCCCTACCACCCCGGGACTAGGTTGGCCAGCCGCCGACATGCCCGACGACTATAGGGTCGTCCCCACGACCCCGGGGCTAGATTGCCCCGGCACCGTCATGTCCGACGACTATAGGGTCGTCCCCACGACCCCGGGACTAGATTGGCCCGCCACCGTCATGTCCGACGACTATACGGTCGTCCCCGCGACCCCGGGAATAGGTTGGCCCGCCACCGTGATGTCCGACGACTATAGGGTCGTCCCCACGACCCCGGGACTAGATTGGCCGCCACCGTGATGTCCGACGACTATAGGGTCGTCCCCACGACCCCGGGACTAGGTTGGCCCGCCGCCGACTTGTCCGACGACTATAGGCTCGTCCCTACCACCCCCGGACTAGGTTGGCCAGCCGCCGACTTGGTCGACGACTATAGGGTCGTCCCCACGACCCCGGGACTAGGTTGGCCCGCCGCCGACTTGTCCGACGACTGTAGGGTCGTCCCTACCACCCCGGGACTAGGTTGGCCAGCCGCCGACATGTCCGACGATTATAGGGTCGTCCCCACGAACCCGGGACCAGGTTGGCCAGTCACCGACATATCCGACGACTATGGGGTCGTCCCCACGACCACGGGCCAAAGTTGCCCTGGCGCCGACATGTCCGACGACTATAGGGTCGTCCCCACGACCCCGGGTCTAGGTTGGCCCGCCGCCGACTTTTCCGACGACTATGGGGTCGTCCCCACGACCCCGGGAGTAGGTTGGCCCGCCGCCAACTTGTCCGACGACTATAGGGTCGTCCCCACGACCCCGGGACTAAGTTCGCCAGACGCCGACACGTCCGACGACTATAGGGTCGTCCCCACGACCCCGGGACTAGGTTGGCCCGCCGCCGACTTGTCCGACGACTGTAGGGTCGTCCCTACCACCCCGGGACTAGGTTGGCCAGCCGCCGACATGCCCGACGACTATAGGGTCGTCCCCACGACCCCGGGGCTAGATTGCCCCGGCACCGTCATGTCCGACGACTAAAGGGTCGTCCCCACGTCCCCGGGACTAGATTGGCCCGCCACCGTCATGTCCGACGACTATACGGTCGCCCCGCGACCCCGGGACTAGGTTGGCCCGCCGCCGACGTGTCCTACGACTATGGGGTCGTCCCCACGACCACGAGACTAGGTTGGCCAGCCGCCGACATGTCCGACGACTATAGGGTCGTCCCCACGAACCCGGGACTAGGTTGGCCATTCACCGACATATCCGACGACTATAGGGTCGTCCCCACGACCACGGGCCAAAGTTGCCCTGGCGCCGACATGTCCGACGACTATAGGGTCGTCCCCACGACCCCGGGTCTAGGTTGGCCCGCCGCCGACTTTTCCGACGACTATGGGGTCGTCCCCACGACCCCGGGACTAGGTTGGCCCGCCGCCGACTTGTCCGACGACTATAGGGTCGTCCCTACCACCCCCGGACTAGGTTGGCCAGCCGCCGACTTGGTCGACGACTATAGGGTCGTCCCCACGACCCCGGGACTAGGTTGGCCCGCCGCCGACTTGTCCGACGACTATAGGGTCGTCCCTACCACCCCGGGACTAGGTTGGCCAGCCGCCGACATGTCCGACGTCTATAGGGTCGTCCCCACGACCCCGGGACTAGTTTGGCCAGCCGCCGATATGTCCGACAACTATAGGGTCGTCTCCACGACCCCGGGACTCGGTTGGCCCGCCGCCGACTTGTCCGACGACTATAGGGTCGTCCCCACGACCACGGGCCAAAGTTGCCCAGCCGCCGACATGTCCGACGACTATACGGTCGTCCCCGCGACCCCGAGACTAGGTTGGCCCGCCGCCGACGTGTCCTACGACTATGGGGTCGTCCCCACGACCACGAGACTAGGTTGGCTGCCGCCGACATGTCCGACGACTATAGGGTCGTCCCACGAACCCGGGACTAGGTTGGCCAGTCACCGACATATCCGACGACTATAGGGTCGTCCCCACGACCACGGGCCAAAGTTGCCCTGCCGCCGACATGTCCGACGACTATAGGGTCGTCCCCACGATCCCGGGACTAGGTTGGCCCGCCGCCGACATGTCCGACGACTATAGGGTCGTCCCCACGCCCCGGGCCAAAGTTGGCCAGCCGCCGACATGTCCGACGACTATAGGGTCGTCCCCACGACCCCGGGGCTAGATTGCCCCGGCACCGTCATGTCCGACGACTATAGGGTCGTCCCCACGACCCCGGGACTAGATTGGCCCGCCACCGTCATGTCCGACGACTATACGGTCTTCCCCGCGACCCCGGGAGTAGGTTGGCCCGCCGCCGACTTGTACGACGACTATAGGGTCGTCCCCACGACCCCGGGAATAGATTGGCCAGCCGCCGACATGTCCGACAACTATAGGGTCCTCTCCACGACCCCGGGACTAGGTTGGCCCGCCGCCGACTTGTCCGATGACTATAGGGTCGTCCCCACGACCACGGGCCAAAGTTGCCCTGCCGCCGACATGTCCGACGACTATAGGGTCTTCCCCACGACCCCGGGACTAGGTTGGCCCGCCGCCGACATGTCCGACGACTATAGGGTCGTCCCCACGCCCCGGTCCAAAGTTGGCCAGCCGCCGACATGTCCGACGACTATAGGGTCGTCCCCACGACCCCGGGGCTAGATTGCCCCGGCACCGTCATGTCCGACGACTATAGGGTCGTCCCCACGACCCCGGGACTAGATTGGCCCGCCACCGTCATGTCCGACGACTATACGTTCGTCCCCGCGACCCCGGGAGTAGGTTGGCCCGCCGCCGACTTGTACGACGACTATAGGGTCGTCCCCACGACCCCGGGAATAGATTGGCCAGCCGCCGACATGTCCGACAACTATAGGGTCCTCTCCACGACCCCGGGACTAGGTTGGCCCGCCGCCGACTTGTCCGATGACTATAGGGTCGTCCCCACGACCACGGGCCAAAGTTGCCCTGCCGCCGACATGTCCGACGACTATAGGGTCTTCCCCACGACCCCGGGACTAGGTTGGCCCGCCGCCGACATGTCCGACGACTATAGGGTCGTCCCCACGCCCCGGTCCAAAGTTGGCCAGCCGCCGACATGTCCGACGACTATAGGGTCGTCCCCACGACCCCGGGGCTAGATTGCCCCGGCACCGTCATGTCCGACGACTATAGGGTCGTCCCCACGACCCCGGGACTAGATTGGCCCGCCACCGTCATGTCCGACGACTATACGTTCGTCCCCGCGACCCCGGGAGTAGGTTGGCCCGCCGCCGACTTGTACGACGACTATAGGGTCGTCCCCACGACCCCGGGAATAGATTGGCCAGCCGCCGACATGTCCGACAACTATAGGGTCCTCTCCACGACCCCGGGACTAGGTTGGCCCGCCGCCGACTTGTCCGATGACTATAGGGTCGTCCCCACGACCACGGGCCAAAGTTGCCTTGCCGCCGACATGTCCGACGACTATAGGGTCGTCCCCACGACCCCGGGACTAGGTTGGCCCGCCGCCGACATGTCCGACGACTATAGGGTCGTCCCCACGCCCCGGTCCAAAGTTGGCCAGCCGCCGACATGTCCGACGACTATAGGGTCGTCCCCACGAACCCGGGACTAGGTTGGCCAGTCACCGACATATCCGACGACTATAGGATCGTCCCCACGACCACGGGCCAAAGTTGCCCTGGCGCCGACATGTCCGACGACTATAGGGTAGTCCCCACGACCCCGGGTCTAGGTTGGCCCGCCGCCGACTTTTCCGACGACTATGGGGTCGTCCCCACGACCCCGGGACTAGGTTGGCCCGCCGCCGACTTGTCCGACGACTATAGGGTCGTCCCTACCACCCCCGGACTAGGTTGGCCAGCCGCCGACTTGGTCGACGACTATAGGGTCGTCCCCACGACCCCGGGACTAGGTTGGCCCGCCGCCGACTTGTCCGACAACTATAGGGTCGTCTCCACGACCCCGGGACTAGGTTGGCCCGCCGCCGACTTGTCCGACGACTATAGGGTCGTCCCCACGACCACGGGCCAAAGTTGCCCTGCCGCCGACATGTCCGACGACTATACGGTCGTCCCCGCGACCCCGGGACTAGGTTGGCCCGCCGCCGACGTGTCCTACGACTATGGGGTCGTCCCCACGACCACGAGACTAGGTTGGCCAGCCGCCGACATGTCCGACGACTATAGGGTCGTCCCACGAACCCGGGACTAGGTTGGCCAGTCACCGACATATCCGACGACTATAGGGTCGTCCCCACGACCACGGGCCAAAGTTGCCCTGGCGCCGACATGTCCGACGACTATAGGGTCGTCCCCACGACCCCGGGACTAGGTTGGCCCGCCGCCGACATGTCCGACGACTATAGGGTCGTCCCCACGCCCCGGTCCCAAGTTGGCCAGCCGCCGACATGTCCGACGACTACGGGGTCGTCCCCACGATCCCCGGGACTAGATTGGCCCGCCACCGTCATGTCCGACGACTATACGGTCGTCCCCACGTCCACTGGCCAAAGTTGCCCAGCCGCAGACATGTCCGACGACTATAGGGTCGTCCCCACGACCCCGGGACTAGATTGGCCCGCCACCGTGATGTCCGACGACTATAGGGTCGTGCCCAGGACCCCGGGACTAGATTGGCCGCCACCGTGATGTCCGACGACTATAGGGTCGTCTCCACGACCCCGGGACTAGGTTGGCCCGCCGCCGACTTGTCCGACGACTATAGGGTCGTCCCCACGACCACGGGCCAAAGTTGCCCTGCCGCCGACATGTCCGAAGACTATAGGGTCGTCCCCACGATCCCGGGACTAGGTTGGCCCGCCGCCGACTTGTCCGACGACTGTAGGGTCGTCCCTACCACCCCGGGACTAGGTTGGCCAGCCGCCGACATGCCCGACGACTATAGGGTCGTCCCCACGACCCCGGGGCTAGATTGCCCCGGCACCGTCATGTCCGACGACTATAGGGTCGTCCCCACGACCCCGGGACTAGATTGGCCCGCCACCGTCATGTCCGACGACTATACGGTCGTCCCCGCGACCCCGGGAGTAGGTTGGCCCGCCACCGTGATGTCCGACGACTATAGGGTCGTCCCCACGACCCCGGGACTAGATTGGCCGCCACCGTGATGTCCGACGACTATAGGGTCGTCCCCACGACCCCGGGACTAGGTTGGCCCGCCGCCGACTTGTCCGACGACTATAGGCTCGTCCCTACCACCCCCGGACTAGGTTGGCCAGCCGCCGACTTGGTCGACGACTATAGGGTCGTCCCCACGACCCCGGGACTAGGTTGGCCCGCCGCCGACTTGTCCGACGACTGTAGGGTCGTCCCTACCACCCCGGGACTAGGTTGGCCAGCCGCCGACATGTCCGACGATTATAGGGTCGTCCCCACGAACCCGGGACCAGGTTGGCCAGTCACCGACATATCCGACGACTATGGGGTCGTCCCCACGACCACGGGCCAAAGTTGCCCTGGCGCCGACATGTCCGACGACTATAGGGTCGTCCCCACGACCCCGGGTCTAGGTTGGCCCGCCGCCGACTTTTCCGACGACTATGGGGTCGTCCCCACGACCCCGGGAGTAGGTTGGCCCGCCGCCGACTTGTCCGACGCCTATAGGGCCGTCCCCACGACCCCGGGACTAAGTTCGCCAGACGCCGACACGTCCGACGACTATAGGGTCGTCCCCACGACCCCGGGACTAGGTTGGCCCGCCGCCGACTTGTCCGACGACTGTAGGGTCGTCCCTACCACCCCGGGACTAGGTTGGCCAGCCGCCGACATGCCCGACGACTATAGGGTCGTCCCCACGACCCCGGGGCTAGATTGCCCCGGCACCGTCATGTCCGACGACTAAAGGGTCGTCCCCACGTCCCCGGGACTAGATTGGCCCGCCACCGTCATGTCCGACGACTATACGGTCGCCCCGCGACCCCGGGACTAGGTTGGCCCGCCGCCGACGTGTCCTACGACTATGGGGTCGTCCCCACGACCACGAGACTAGGTTGGCCAGCCGCCGACATGTCCGACGACTATAGGGTCGTCCCCACGAACCCGGGACTAGGTTGGCCATTCACCGACATATCCGACGACTATAGGGTCGTCCCCACGACCACGGGCCAAAGTTGCCCTGGCGCCGACATGTCCGACGACTATAGGGTCGTCCCCACGACCCCGGGTCTAGGTTGGCCCGCCGCCGACTTTTCCGACGACTATGGGGTCGTCCCCACGACCCCGGGACTAGGTTGGCCCGCCGCCGACTTGTCCGACGACTATAGGGTCGTCCCTACCACCCCCGGACTAGGTTGGCCAGCCGCCGACTTGGTCGACGACTATAGGGTCGTCCCCACGACCCCGGGACTAGGTTGGCCCGCCGCCGACTTGTCCGACGACTATAGGGTCGTCCCTACCACCCCGGGACTAGGTTGGCCAGCCGCCGACATGTCCGACGTCTATAGGGTCGTCCCCACGACCCCGGGACTAGTTTGGCCAGCCGCCGATATGTCCGACAACTATAGGGTCGTCTCCACGACCCCGGGACTAGGTTGGCCCGCCGCCGACTTGTCCGACGACTATAGGGTCGTCCCCACGACCACGGGCCAAAGTTGCCCAGCCGCCGACATGTCCGACGACTATACGGTCGTCCCCGCGACCCCGAGACTAGGTTGGCCCGCCGCCGACGTGTCCTACGACTATGGGGTCGTCCCCACGACCACGAGACTAGGTTGGCCAGCCGCCGACATGTCCGACGACTATAGGGTCGTCCCACGAACCCGGGACTAGGTTGGCCAGTCACCGACATATCCGACGACTATAGGGTCGTCCCCACGACCACGGGCCAAAGTTGCCCTGCCGCCGACATGTCCGACGACTATAGGGTCGTCCCCACGATCCCGGGACTAGGTTGGCCCGCCGCCGACATGTCCGACGACTATAGGGTCGTCCCCACGCCCCGGGCCAAAGTTGGCCAGCCGCCGACATGTCCGACGACTATAGGGTCGTCCCCACGACCCCGGGGCTAGATTGCCCCGGCACCGTCATGTCCGACGACTATAGGGTCGTCCCCACGACCCCGGGACTAGATTGGCCCGCCACCGTCATGTCCGACGACTATAGGGTCGTCCCCACGACCCCGGGTCTAGGTTGGCCCGCCGCCGACTTTTCCGACGACTATGGGGTCGTCCCCGCGACCCCGAGACTAGGTTGGCCCGCCGCCGACGTGTCCTACGACTATGGGGTCGTCCCCACGACCACGAGACTAGGTTGGCCAGCCGCCGACATGTCCGACGACTATAGGGTCGTCCCCACGACCCCGGGGCTAGATTGCCCCGGCACCGTCATGTCCGACGACTATAGGGTCGTCCCCACGACCCCGGGTCTAGATTGGCCCGGCACCGTCATGTCCGACGACTATACGGTCGTCCCCGCGACCCCGGGAGTAGGTTGGCCCGCCGCCGACTTGTACGACGACTATAGGGTCGTCCCCACGACCCCGGGACTAGATTGGCCAGCCGCCGACATGTCCGACAACTATAGGGTCCTCTCCACGACCCCGGGACTAGGTTGGCCCGCCGCCGACTTGTCCGACGACTATAGGGTCGTCCCCACGACCACGGGCCAAAGTTGCCCTGCCGCCGACATGTCCGACGACTATAGGGTCGTCCCCACGACCCCGGGACTAGGTTGGCCCGCCGCCGACATGTCCGACGACTATAGGGTCGTCCCCACGCCCCGGTCCAAAGTTGGCCAGCCGCCGACATGTCCGACGACTATAGGGTCGTCCCCACGAACCCGGGACTAGGTTGGCCAGTCACCGACATATCCGACGACTATAGGGTCGTCCCCACGACCACGGGCCAAAGTTGCCCTGGCGCCGACATGTCCGACGACTATAGGGTCGTCCCCACGACCCCGGGTCTAGGTTGGCCCGCCGCCGACTTTTCCGACGACTATGGGGTCGTCCCCACGACCCCGGGAGTATGTTGGCCCGCCGCCGACTTGTCCGACGACTATAGGGTCGTCCCCACGACCACGGGCCAAAGTTGCCCTGCCGCCGACATGTCCGACGACTATAGGGTCGTCCCCACGACCCCGGGAGTAGGTTGGCCCGCCGCCGACTTGTCCGACGACTATAGGGTCGTCCCCACGACCACGGGCCAAAGTTACCCTGCCGCCGACATGTCCGACGACTATAGGGTCGTCCCCACGACCCCGGGACTAGGTTGGCCCGCCGCCGACATGTCCGACGACTATAGGGTCGTCCCCACGCCCCGGTCCAAAGTTGGCCAGCCGCCGACATGTCCGACGACTACGGGGTCGTCCCCACGACCCCGGGACTAGATTGGCCCGCCACCGTCATGTCCGACGACTATACGGTCGTCCCCACGTCCACTGGCCAAAGTTGCCCAGCTGCAAACATGTCCGACGACTATAGGGTCGTCCCCACGACCCCGGGACTAGATTGGCCCGCCACCGTGATGTACCGACGACTATAGGGTCGTCCCCACGACCCCGGGACTAGATTGGCCGCCACCGTGATGTCCGACGACTATAGGGTCGTCTCCACAACCCCGGGACTAGGTTGGCCCGCCGCCGACTTGCCCGACGACTATAGGGTCGTCCCCACGACCACGGGCCAAAGTTGCCCTGCCGCCGACATGTCCGACGACTATAGGGTCGTCCCCACGATCCCGGGACTAGGTTGGCCCGCCGCCGACATGTCCGACGACTATAGGGTCGTCCCCACGCCCCGGGCCAAAGTTGGCCAGCCGCCGACATGTCCGACGACTATAGGGTCGTCCCCACGACCCCGGGGCTAGATTGCCCCGGCACCGTCATGTCCGACGACTATAGGGTCGTCCCCACGACCCCGGGACTAGATTGGCCCGGCACCGTCATGTCCGACGACTATACGGTCGTCCCCGCGACCCCGGGAGTAGGTTGGCCCGCCGCCGACTTGTACGACGACTATAGGGTCGTCTCCACGACCCCGGGACTAGGTTGGCCCGCCGCCGACTTGCCCGACGACTATAGGGTCGTCCCCACGACCACGGGCCAAAGTTGCCCTGCCGCCGACATGTCCGACGACTATAGGGTCGTCCCCACGATCCCGGGACTAGGTTGGCCCGCCGCCGACATGTCCGACGACTATAGGGTCGTCCCCACGCCCCGGGCCAAAGTTGGCCAGCCGCCGACATGTCCGACGACTATAGGGTCGTCCCCACGACCCCGGGGCTAGATTGCCCCGGCACCGTCATGTCCGACGACTATAGGGTCGTCCCCACGACCCCGGGACTAGATTGGCCCGGCACCGTCATGTCCGACGACTATACGGTCGTCCCCGCGACCCCGGGAGTAGGTTGGCCCGCCGCCGACTTGTACGACGACTATAGGGTCGTCCCCACGACCCCGGGACTAGATTGGCCAGCCGCCGACATGTCCGACAACTATAGGGTCCTCTCCACGACCCCGGGACTAGGTTGGCCCGCCGCCGACTTGTCCGACGACTATAGGGTCGTCCCCACGACCACGGGCCAAAGTTGCCCTGCCGCCGACATGTCCGACGACTATAGGGTCGTCCCCACGACCCCGGGACTAGGTTGGCCCGCCGCCGACATGTCCGACGACTATAGGGTCGTCCCCACGCCCCGGTCCAAAGTTGGCCAGCCGCCGACATGTCCGACGACTATAGGGTCGTCCCCACGAACCCGGGACTAGGTTGGCCAGTCACCGACATATCCGACGACTATAGGGTCGTCCCCACGACCACGGGCCAAAGTTGCCCTGGCGCCGACATGTCCGACGACTATAGGGTCGTCCCCACGACCCCGGGTCTAGGTTGGCCCGCCGCCGACTTTTCCGACGACTATGGGGTCGTCCCCACGACCCCGGGAGTATGTTGGCCCGCCGCCGACTTGTCCGACGACTATAGGGTCGTCCCCACGACCACGGGCCAAAGTTGCCCTGCCGCCGACATGTCCGACGACTATAGGGTCGTCCCCACGACCCCGGGAGTAGGTTGGCCCGCCGCCGACTTGTCCGACGACTATAGGGTCGTCCCCACGACCCCGGGACTAAGTTCGCCAGACGCCGACACGTCCGACGACTATAGGGTCGTCCCTCACGACCCCGGGACTAGGTTGGCCCGCCGCCGACTTATCCGACGACTATAGGGTCGTCCCCACGACCCCGGGACTAGGTTGGCCCGCCGCCGACTTGTCCGACGACTATAGGGTCGTCCCCACGACCACGGGCCAAAGTTGCCCTGCCGCCGACATGTCCGACGACTATAGGGTCGTCCCCACGACCCCGGGACTAGGTTGGCCCGCCGCCGACATGTCCGACGACTATAGGGTCGTCCCCACGCCCCGGTCCAAAGTTGGCCAGCCGCCGACATGTCCGACGACTACGGGGTCGTCCCCACGACCCCGGGACTAGATTGGCCCGCCACCGTCATGTCCGACGACTATACGGTCGTCCCCACGTCCACTGGCCAAAGTTGCCCAGCTGCAAACATGTCCGACGACTATAGGGTCGTCCCCACGACCCCGGGGCTAGATTGCCCCGGCACCGTCATGTCCGACGACTATAGGGTCGTCCCCACGACCCCGGGACTAGATTGGCCCGGCACCGTCATGTCCGACGACTATACGGTCGTCCCCGCGACCCCGGGAGTAGGTTGGCCCGCCGCCGACTTGTACGACGACTATAGGGTCGTCTCCACGACCCCGGGACTAGGTTGGCCCGCCGCCGACTTGCCCGACGACTATAGGGTCGTCCCCACGACCACGGGCCAAAGTTGCCCTGCCGCCGACATGTCCGACGACTATAGGGTCGTCCCCACGATCCCGGGACTAGGTTGGCCCGCCGCCGACATGTCCGACGACTATAGGGTCGTCCCCACGCCCCGGGCCAAAGTTGGCCAGCCGCCGACATGTCCGACGACTATAGGGTCGTCCCCACGACCCCGGGGCTAGATTGCCCCGGCACCGTCATGTCCGACGACTATAGGGTCGTCCCCACGACCCCGGGACTAGATTGGCCCGGCACCGTCATGTCCGACGACTATACGGTCGTCCCCGCGACCCCGGGAGTAGGTTGGCCCGCCGCCGACTTGTACGACGACTATAGGGTCGTCCCCACGACCCCGGGACTAGATTGGCCAGCCGCCGACATGTCCGACAACTATAGGGTCCTCTCCACGACCCCGGGACTAGGTTGGCCCGCCGCCGACTTGTCCGACGACTATAGGGTCGTCCCCACGACCACGGGCCAAAGTTGCCCTGCCGCCGACATGTCCGACGACTATAGGGTCGTCCCCACGACCCCGGGACTAGGTTGGCCCGCCGCCGACATGTCCGACGACTATAGGGTCGTCCCCACGCCCCGGTCCAAAGTTGGCCAGCCGCCGACATGTCCGACGACTATAGGGTCGTCCCCACGAACCCGGGACTAGGTTGGCCAGTCACCGACATATCCGACGACTATAGGGTCGTCCCCACGACCACGGGCCAAAGTTGCCCTGGCGCCGACATGTCCGACGACTATAGGGTCGTCCCCACGACCCCGGGTCTAGGTTGGCCCGCCGCCGACTTTTCCGACGACTATGGGGTCGTCCCCACGACCCCGGGAGTAGGTTGGCCCGCCGCCGACTTATCCGACGACTATAGGGTCGTCCCCACAACTCCGGGACTAGGTTGGCCCGCCGCCGACTTGTTCGACGACTATAGGGTCGTCCCCACGACCACGGGCCAAAGTTGCCCTGCCGCCGACATGTCCGACGACTATAGGGTCGTCTCCACGACCCCGGGACTAGGTTGGCCCGCCGCCGACTTATCCGACGACTATAGGGTCGTCCCCACGACCCCGGGACTAGATTGGCCCGCCACCGTCATGTCCGACGACTATACGGTCGTCCCCACGTCCACTGGCCAAAGTTGCCCAGCCGCAGACATGTCCGACGACTATAGGGTCGTCCCCAGGACCCCGGGACTAGATTGGCCCGCCACCGTGATGTCCGACGACTATAGGGTCGTCCCCACGACCCCGGGACTAGATTGGCCGCCACCGTGATGTCCGACGACTATAGGGTCGTCTCCACGACCCCGGGACTAGGTTGGCCCGCCGCCGACATGTCCGACGACTATAGGGTCGTCCCCACGCCCCGGGCCAAAGTTGGCCAGCCGCCGACATGTCCGACGACTATAGGGTCGTCCCCACGAACCCGGGACTAGGTTGGCCAGTCACCGACATATCCGACGACTATAGGGTCGTCCCCACGACCACGGGCCAAAGTTGCCCTGGCGCCGACATGTCCGACGACTATAGGGTCGTCCCCACGACCCCGGGTCTAGGTTGGCCCGCCGCCGACTTTTCCGACGACTATGGGGTCGTCCCCACGACCCCGGGAGTAGGTTGGCCCGCCGCCGACTTATCCGACGACTATAGGGTCGTCCCCACAACTCCGGGACTAGGTTGGCCGCCGCCGACTTGTCCGACGACTATAGGGTCGTCCCCACGACCACGGGCCAAAGTTGCCCTGCCGCCGACATGTCCGACGACTATAGGGACGTCTCCACGACCCCGGGACTAGGTTGGCCCGCCGCCGACTTATCCGACGACTATAGGGTCGTCCCCACGACCCCGGGACTAGATTGGCCCGCCACCGTCATGTCCGACGACTATACGGTCGTCCCCACGTCCACTGGCCAAAGTTGCCCAGCCGCAGACATGTCCGACGACTATAGGGTCGTCCCCAGGACCCCGGGACTAGATTGGCCCGCCACCGTGATGTCCGACGACTATAGGGTCGTCCCCACGACCCCGGGACTAGATTGGCCGCCACCGTGATGTCCGACGACTATAGGGTCGTCTCCACGACCCCGGGACTAGGTTGGCCCGCCGCCGACTTGTCCGACGACTATAGGGTCGTCCCCACGACCACGGGCCAAAGTTGCACTGCCGCCGACATGTCCGACGACTATAGGGTCGTCCCCACGATCCCGGGACTAGGTTGGCCCGCCGCCGACATGTCCGACGACTATAGGGTCGTCCCCACGCCCCGGGCCAAAGTTGGCCAGCCGCCGACATGTCCGACGACTATAGGGTCGTCCCCACGACCCCGGGGCTAGATTGCCCCGGCACCGTCATGTCCGACGACTATAGGGTCGTCCCCACGACCCCGGGACTAGATTGGCCCGCCACCGTCATGTCCGACGACTATACGGTCGTCCCCGCGACCCCGGGAGTAGGTTGGCCCGCCGCCGACTTGTACGACGACTATAGGGTCGTCCCCACGACCCCGGGAATAGATTGGCCAGCCGCCGACATGTCCGACAACTATAGGGTCCTCTCCACGACCCCGGGACTAGGTTGGCCCGCCGCCGACTTGTCCGATGACTATAGGGTCGTCCCCACGACCACGGGCCAAAGTTGCCTTGCCGCCGACATGTCCGACGACTATAGGGTCGTCCCCACGAACCCGGGACTAGGTTGGCCCGCCGCCGACATGTCCGACGACTATAGGGTCGTCCCCACGCCCCGGTCCAAAGTTGGCCAGCCGCCGACATGTCCGACGACTATAGGGTCGTCCCCACGAACCCGGGACTAGGTTGGCCAGTCACCGACATATCCGACGACTATAGGATCGTCCCCACGACCACGGGCCAAAGTTGCCCTGGCGCCGACATGTCCGACGACTATAGGGTAGTCCCCACGACCCCGGGTCTAGGTTGGCCCGCCGCCGACTTTTCCGACGACTATGGGGTCGTCCCCACGACCCCGGGACTAGGTTGGCCCGCCGCCGACTTGTCCGACGACTATAGGGTCGTCCCTACCACCCCCGGACTAGGTTGGCCAGCCGCCGACTTGGTCGACGACTATAGGGTCGTCCCCACGACCCCGGGACTAGGTTGGCCCGCCGCCGACTTGTCCGACGACTATAGGGTCGTCCCTACCACCCCGGGACTAGGTTGGCCAGCCGCCGACATGTCCGACGTCTATAGGGTCGTCCCCACGACCCCGGGACTAGTTTGGCCAGCCGCCGATATGTCCGACAACTATAGGGTCGTCTCCACGACCCCGGGACTAGGTTGGCCCGCCGCCGACTTGTCCGACGACTATAGGGTCGTCCCCACGACCACGGGCCAAAGTTGCCCTGCCGCCGACATGTCCGACGACTATACGGTCGTCCCCGCGACCCCGGGACTAGGTTGGCCCGCCGCCGACGTGTCCTACGACTATGGGGTCGTCCCCACGACCACGAGACTAGGTTGGCCAGCCGCCGACATGTCCGACGACTATAGGGTCGTCCCACGAACCCGGGACTAGGTTGGCCAGTCACCGACATATCCGACGACTATAGGGTCGTCCCCACGACCACGGGCCAAAGTTGCCCTGGCGCCGACATGTCCGACGACTATAGGGTCGTCCCCACGACCCCGGGTCTAGGTTGGCCCGCCGCCGACTTTTCCGACGACTATGGGGTCGTCCCCACGACCCCGGGAGTAGGTTGGCCCGCCGCCGACTTGTCCGACGACTATAGGGTCGTCCCCACGACCCCGGGACTAGGTTGGCCCGCCGCCGACTTATCCGACGACTATAGGGTCGTCCCCACGACCCCGGGACTAGGTTGGCCCGCCGCCGACTTGTCCGACGACTATAGGGTCGTCCCCACGACCACGGGCCAAAGTTGCCCTGTCGCCGACATGTCCGACGACTATAGGGTCGTCCCCACGACCCCGGGACTAGGTTGGCCCGCCGCCGACATGTCCGACGACTATAGGGTCGTCCCCACGCCCCGGTCCAAAGTTGGCCAGCCGCCGACATGTCCGACGACTACGGGGTCGTCCCCACGACCCCGGGACTAGATTGGCCCGCCACCGTCATGTCCGACGACTATACGGTCGTCCCCACGTCCACTGGCCAAAGTTGCCCAGCCGCAGACATGTCCGACGACTATAGGGTCGTCCCCACGACCCCGGGACTAGATTGGCCCGCCACCGTGATGTCCGACGACTATAGGGTCGTCCCCACGACCCCGGGACTAGATTGGCCGCCACCGTGATGTCCGACGACTATAGGGTCGTCTCCACGACCCCGGGACTAGGTTGGCCCGCCGCCGACTTGTCCGACGTCTATAGGGTCGTCCCCACGACCACGGGCCAAAGTTGCCCTCCCGCCGACATGTCCGACGACTATAGGGTCGTCCCCACGATCCCGGGACTAGGTTGGCCCGCCGCCGACATGTCCGACGACTATAGGGTCGTCCCCACGCCCCGGGCCAAAGTTGGCCAGCCGCCGACATGTCCGACGACTATAGGGTCGTCCCCACGACCCCGGGGCTAGATTGCCCCGGCACCGTCATGTCCGACGACTATAGGGTCGTCCCCACGACCCCGGGACTAGATTGGCCCGCCACCGTCATGTCCGACGACTATACGGTCGTCCCCGCGTCCCCGGGAGTAGGTTGGCCCGCCGCCGACTTGTACGACGACTATAGGGTCGTCCCCACGACCCCGGGACTAGATTGGCCAGCCGCCGACATGTCCGACAACTATAGGGTCCTCTCCACGACCCCGGGACTAGGTTGGCCCGCCGCCGACTTGTCCGACGACTATAGGGTCGTCCCCACGACCACGGGCCAAAGTTGCCCTGCCGCCGACATGTCCGACGACTATAGGGTCGTCCCCACGACCCCGGGACTAGGTTGGCCCGCCGCCGACATGTCCGACGACTATAGGGTCGTCCCCACGACCCCGGGACTAGGTTGGCCCGCCGCCGACGTGTCCTACGACTATGGGGTCGTCCCCACGACCACGAGACTAGGTTGGCCAGCCGCCGACATGTCCGACGACTATAGGGTCGTCCCCACGAACCCGGGACTAGGTTGGCCAGTCACCGACATATCCGACGACTATAGGGTCGTCCCCACGACCACGGGCCAAAGTTGCCCTGGCGCCGACATGTCCGACGACTATAGGGTCGTCCCCACGACCCCGGGTCTAGGTTGGCCCGCCGCCGACTTTTCTGACGACTATGGGGTCGTCCCCACGACCCCGGGACTAGGTTGGCCCGCCGCCGACTTGTCCGACGACTATAGGGTCGTCCCTACCACCCCCGGACTAGGTTGGCCAGCCGCCGACTTGGTCGACGACTATAGGGTCGTCCCCACGACCCCGGGACTAGGTTGGCCCGCCGCCGACTTGTCCGACGACTATAGAGTCGTCCCTACCACCCCGGGACTAGGTTGGCCAGCCGCCGACATGTCCGACGTCTATAGGGTCGTCCCTACCACCCCGGGACTAGATTGCCCCGGCACCGTCATGTCCGACGACTATAGGGTCGTCCCCACGTCCCCGGGACTAGATTGGCCCGCCACCGTCATGTCCGACGACTATACGGTCGTCCCCGCGACCTCGGGACTAGGTTGGCCCGCCGCCGACGTGTCCGACAACTATAGGGTCGTCTCCACGACCCCGGGACTAGGTTGGCCCGCCGCCGACTTGTCCGACGACTATAGGGTCGTCTCCACGACCCCGGGACTAGGTTGGCCAGCCGCCGACATGTCCGACGATTGTAGGGTCGTCCCCACGACCACGGGCCAAAGTTGCCCTGCCGCTGACATGTCCGACGACTATAGGGTCGTCTCCACGACCCCGGGCCAAAGTTGGCCAGCCGCCGACATGTCCGCCGACTATAGGGTCGTCCCCACGACCCCGGGGCTAGATTGCCCCGGCACCGTCATGACCGACGACTATAGGGTCGTCCCCACGACCCCGGGACTAGGTCGGCCCGCCGCCTACTTGTCCGACGACTATAGGGTCGTCCCCACGACCACGGGCCAAAGTTGCCCTGCCGCCGACATGTCCGACGACTATAGGGTCGTCCCCACGACCCCGGGACTAGGTTGGCCCGCCGCCGACTTGTCCGACGACTGTAGGGTCGTCTCCACGACCCCGGGACTAGGTTGGCCAGTCACCGACATGTCCGACGACTATAGGGTCGTCCCCACGACCACAGGTCAAAGTTGCCCAGCCGCCGACATGTCCGACGACTATAGGGTCGTCCCCACGACCACGGGCCAAAGTTGCCCTGCCGCCGACATGTCCGACGACTATAGGTTCATCCCTACGTCCCTGGGCATACGTTGGCCTGCCGCCGACATGTCCGACGACTATAGGGTCGTCCCCACGACCACTGGCCAAAGTTGCCCAGCCGCCGACATGTCCGACGACTATAGGGTCGTCCCCACGACCCCGGGACTAGGTTGGCCCGCCGCCGACATGTCCGACGTCTATAGGGTCGTCCCCACGACCCCGGGGCTACATTGGCCCGCCACGGTCATGTCCGACGACTATAGGTTCGTCCCTACGAACCTGGGCATACGTTGGCCTGCCGCCGACATGTCCGACGACTATAGGGTCGTCCCCACGACCCCGGGACTAGATTGGCCCGCCAACGTGATGTCCGAAGACTATAGGGTCGTCCCCACGACCCCGAGACTAGATTGGCCGCCACCGTGATGTCCGACGACTATACGGTCGTCCCCGCGACCCAGGGACTAGGTTGGCCCGCCGCCGACGTGTCCTACGACTATGGGGTCGTCCCCACGACCACGAGACTAGGTTGGCCAGCCGCCGACTTTTCCGACGACTATGGGGTCGTCCCCACGACCCCGGGAGTAGGTTGGCCCGCCGCCGACTTGTCCGACGACTATAGGGTCGTCCCCACGACCCCGGGACTATGTTGGCCAGACGCCGACATGTCCGACGACTATAGGGTCGTCCCCACGACCCCGGGACTAGGTTGGCCAGCCGCCGACATGTTCGACAACTATAGGGTCGTCGCCACGACCCCGCGCCAAAGCTGGCCAGCCGCCAACATGTCCGACGACTATAGGGTCGTCCCCACGACCCCGGGACTAGGTTGGCTTGCCGCCGACTTGTCCGGCGACTATAGGGTCGTCTCCACGACCCCGGGACTAGGTTGGCCAGCCGCCGACATGTCCGACGATTGTAGGGTCGTCCCCACGACCACGGGCCAAAGTTGCCCTGCCGCCGACATGTCCGACGACTATAGGGTCGTCCCCACGCCCCGGGCCAAAGTTGGCCAGCCGCCGTCATGTCCGACGACTATAGGGTCGTCCCCACCACCCCGGGACTAGATTGGCCCGCCACCGTCATGTCCGACGACTATAGGGTCGTCCCCACGAACCCGGGACTAGGTTGGCCACTCACCGACATGTCCGACGAGTATAGGGTCGTCCCCACGACCACTGGCCAAAGTTGCCCAGCCGCCGACATGTCCGACGACTTTAGGGTCGTCCCCACGACCACGGGCCAAAGTTGCCCTGCCGCCGACATGTCCGACGACTATAGGGTCGTCCCCACGACCACTGGCCAAAGTTGCCCAGCCGCCGACATGTCCGACGACTATAGGGTCGTCCCCACGACCACGGGCCAAAGTTGCACTGCGCCGACATGTCCGACGACTATAGGGTCGTCCCCACGACCACTGGCCAAACTTGCCCAGCCGCCGACATGTCCGACGACTAGAGGGTCGTCCCCACGACCATGGGCCAAAGTTGCACTGCCGCCGACATGTCCGACGACTATAGGGTCGTCCCCACGACCACGGGACTAGGTTGGCCCGCCGCCCGACATGTCCGACGACTATAGGGTCGTCCCACGCCCCGGGCCAAAGTTGGCCAGCCGCCGACATGTCCGACGACTATAAGGGTCGTCCCCACGACCCCGGGACAAGATTGGCCCGCCTCCGTCATGTCCGACGACTATACGGTCGTCCCCACGACCCCGGGACTAGGTTGGCCTGCCGCCGACAGGTCCGACGACTATAGGGTCGTCCCCCACGAACCCGGGACTAGGTTGGCCAGTCAGCGACATGTCCGACGACAATAGGGTCGTCCCCACGACCACTGGCCAAAGTTGCCCCGCCGCCGACATGTCCGACGACTATAGGGTCGTCCCCACGACCCCGGGACTAGGTTGGCCCGCCGCCGACTTGTCCGACGACTATAGGGTCGTCCCCACGACCACGGGCCAAAGTTGCCCTGCCGCCGACATGTCCGACGACTATAGGGTCGTCCCCACGACCACTGGCCAAAGTTGCCCAGCCGCCGACATGTCCGACGACTATAGGGTCGTCCCCACGACGACGGGCCAAAGTTGCACTGCCGCCGACATGTCCGTCGACTATAGGGTCGTCCCCACGACCACGGGACTAGGTTGGCCCGCCGCCGACATTTCCGACGACAATAGGGTCGTCCCCACGACCACTGGCCAAATTTGCCCCGCCGCCGACATGTCCGACGACTATAGGGTCGTCCCCACGACCCCGGGACTAGGTTGGCCCGCCGCCGACTTGTCCGACGACTATAGGGTCGTCCCCACGACCCGGGTCAAAGTTGGCCAGCCGCCGACATGTCCGACGACTATAGGGTCGTCCCCACGACCACTGGCCAAAGTTGCCCAGCCGCCGACATGTCCGACGACTATAGGGTCGTCCCCACGACCCCGGGACTAGGTTGGCCCGCCGCCGACATGTCCGACGAGTATAGGGTCGTCCCCACGCCCCGAGCCAAAGTTGGCCAGCCGCCGACATGTCCGACGACTATAGGGTCGTCCCCACGAACCCGGGACTAGGTTGGCCAGTCACCGACATGTCCGACGTCTATAGGGTCGACCCCACGACCACTGGCCAAAGTTGCCCAGCCGCCGACATGTCCGACGACTATAGGGTCGTCCCCACGCCCCGGGCCAAAGTTGGCCACCCGCCGACATGTCCGACGACTATAGGGTCGTCCCCACGACCCCGGGACAAGATTGGCCCGCCACCGTCATGTCCGACGACTATAGGGTCGTCCCCACGACCCCGGGGCTAGGTTGGCCTGCCGCCGACATGTCCGACGACTCTAGGGTCGTCCCCACGACCACTGGCCAAAGTTGCCCCGCCGCCGACATGTCCGACGACTATAGGGTCGTCCCCACGACCCCGGGACTAGGTTGGCCCGCCGCCGACTTGTCCGACAACTATAGGGTCGTCCCCACGACCCGGGTCAAAGTTGGCCAGCCGCCGACATGTCCGACGACTATAGGGTCGTCCCCACGACCACTGGCCAAAGTTGCCCAGCCGCCGACATGTCCGACGACTATAGGGTCGTCCCCACGACCCCGGGACTAGGTTGGCCCGCCGCCGACATGTCCGACGACTATAGGGTCGTCCCCACGCCCCGGGCCAAAGTTGGCCAGCCGCCGACATGTCCGACGACTATAGGGTCGTCCCCACGAACCCGGGACTAGGTTGTCCAGTCACCGACATGTCCGACGACTATAGGGTCGTACCCACGAACCCGGGACTAGTTTGGCCAGTCACCGACATGTCCGACGACTATAGGGTCGTCCCCACGACCACTGGCCAAAGTTGCCCAGCCGCCGACATGTCCGACGACTATAGGGTCGTCCCCACGACCACAGGCCAAAGTTGCCCAGCCGCCGACATGTCCGACGACTATAGGGTCGTCCCCACGACCCCGGGACTAGGTTGGCCCGCCGCCGACATGTCCGACGACTATAGGGTCGTCCCCACGCCCCGGGCCAAAGTTGGCCAGCCGCCGACATGTCCGACGACTATAGGGTCGTCCCCAAGACCACGGGCCAAAGTTGCCCTGCCGCCGACATGTCCGACGACTATAGGGTCGTCCCCACGAACCCGGGACTAGGTTGGCCAGTCACCGACATGTCCGACGTCTATAGGGTCGACCCCACGACCACTGGCCAAAGTTGCCCAGCCGCCGACATGTCCGACGACTATAGGGTCGTCCCCACGAACCCGGGACTAGGTTGTCCAGTCACCGACATGTCCGACGACTATAGGGTCGTCCCCACGAACCCGGGACTAGTTTGGCCAGTCACCGACATGTCCGACGACTATAGGGTCGTCCCCACGACCACTGGCCAAAGTTGCCCAGCCGCCGACATGTCCGACGACTATAGGGTCGTCCCCACGACCCCGGGACTAGGTTGGCCCGCCGCCGACTTGTCCGACGACTATTGGGTCGTCCCCACGACCACGGGCCAAAGATGCCCTGCCGCCGACATGTCCGACGACTATAGGGTCGTCCCCACGACCACTGGCCAAAGTTGCCCAGCCGCCGACATGTCCGACGACTATAGGGTCGTCCCCACGACCCCGGGACTAGGTTGGCCCGCCGCCGACATGTCCGACGACTATAGGGTCGTCCCCACGAACCCGGGACTAGGTTGGGCAGTCAACGACATGTCCGACGTCTATAGGGTCGACCCCACGACCACTGGCCAAAGTTGCCCAGCCGCCGACATGTCCGACGACTATAGGGTCGTCCCCACGAACCCGGGACTAGGTTGTCCAGTCACCCACATGTCCGACGACTATAGGGTCGTCCCCACGAACCCGGGACTAGTTTGGCCAGTCACCGACATGTCCGACGACTATAGGGTCGTCCCCACGACCACTGGCCAAAGTTGCCCAGCCGCCGACATGTCCGACGACTATAGGGTCGTCCCCACGACCCCGGGATTAGGTTGGCCCGCCGCCGACTTGTCCGACGACTATAGGGTCGTCCCCACGACCACGGGCCAAAGTTGCCCTGCCGCCGACATGTCCGACGACTATAGGGTCGTCCCCACGACCACTGGCCAAAGTTGCCCAGCCGCCGACATGTCCGACGACTATAGGGTCGTCCCCACGACCCCGGGACTAGGTTGGCCCGCCGCCGACATGTCCGACGACTATAGGGTCGTCCCCACGACCCCGGGACTAGGTTGGCCCGCCGCCGACATGTCCGACGACTATAGGGTCGTCCCCACGCCCCGGGCCAAAGTTGGCCACCCGCCGACATGTCCGACGACTATAGGGTCGTCCCCACGACCCCGGGACAAGATTGGCCCGCCACCGTCATGTCCGACGACTATAGGGTCGTCCCCACGACCCCGGGGCTAGGTTGGCCTGCCGCCGACATGTCCGACGACTCTAGGGTCGTCCCCACGACCACTGGCCAAAGTTGCCCCGCCGCCGACATGTCCGACGACTATAGGGTCGTCCCCACGACCCCGGGACTAGGTTGGCCCGCCGCCGACTTGTCCGACAACTATAGGGTCGTCCCCACGACCCGGGTCAAAGTTGGCCAGCCGCCGACATGTCCGACGACTATAGGGTCGTCCCCACGACCACTGGCCAAAGTTGCCCAGCCGCCGACATGTCCGACGACTATAGGGTCGTCCCCACGACCCCGGGACTAGGTTGGCCCGCCGCCGACATGTCCGACGACTATAGGGTCGTCCCCACGAACCCGGGACTAGGTTGTCCAGTCACCGACATGTCCGACGACTATAGGGTCGTACCCACGAACCCGGGACTAGTTTGGCCAGTCACCGACATGTCCGACGACTATAGGGTCGTCCCCACGACCACTGGCCAAAGTTGCCCAGCCGCCGACATGTCCGACGACTATAGGGTCGTCCCCACGACCCCGGGACTAGGTTGGCCCGCCGCCGACATGTCCGACGACTATAGGGTCGTCCCCACGCCCCGGGCCAAAGTTGGCCAGCCGCGGACATGTCCGACGACTATAGGGTCGTCCCCAAGACCACGGGCCAAAGTTGCCCTGCCGCCGACATGTCCGACGACTATAGGGTCGTCCCCACGAACCCGGGACTAGGTTGGCCAGTCACCGACATGTCCGACGTCTATAGGGTCGACCCCCACGACCACTGGCCAAAGTTGCCCAGCCGCCGACATGTCCGACGACTATAGGGTCGTCCCCACGACCCCGGGACTAGATTGGCCCGCCACCGTCATGTCCGACGACTATAGGGTCGTCCCCACGACAACGGGCCAAAGTTGCCCAACCGCCGACATGTCCGACGACTATAGGGTCGTCCCCACGACCCCGGGGTTAGACTGGCCCGCCACCGTCATGTCCGCCGACTATAGGGTCGTCCCCACGACCACGGGCCAAAGTTGGCCAGCCGCCGACATGTCCGACGACTATAGGGTCGTCCCCACGACCCCGGGGTTAGACTGGCCCGCCACCGTCATGTCCGACGACTATAGGGTCGTCCCCACGACCCCGGGGCAAGATTGGCCCGCCACCGTCATGTCCGACGACTATAGGGTCGTCCCCACGACCACGGGCCAAAGTTGGCCAGCCGCCGACATGTCCGACGACTATAGGGTCGTCCCCTCGACCCCGGGGCTAGATTGGCCCGCCACCGTCATGTCCGCCGACTATAGGGTCGTCCCCACGACCACGGGCCAAAGTTGGTCACCCGCCGACATGTCCGACGACTATAGGGTCGTCCCCACGACCCCGGGACTAGATTGGCCCGCCACCGTCATGTCCGACGACTATACGGTCGTCCCAACGACCCCCGGACTAGATTGGCCCGCCGCCGACTTGTCCGACGACTATAGGGTCGTCCCCACGACCACGGGCCAAAGTTGCCCAGCCGCCGACATGTCCGACGACTATAGGGTCGTCCCCACGACCCCGGGGCTAGATTGGCCCGCCACCGTCATGTCCGCCGACTATAGGGTCGTCCCCACGACCACGGGCCAAAGTTGGTCAGCCGCCGACATGTCCGACGACTATAGGGTCGTCCCCACGACCCCGGGACCAGGTTGGCCAGACGCCGACATGTCCGACGACTATACGGTCGACCCAACGACCCCGGGACTAGATTGGCCCGCCACCGTCATGTCAGACGACTATAGGGTCGGCCCCACGACCCCGGGACTAGGATGGCCGGCCGCCGACTTGTCGGACGACTATAGGGTCGTCCCCACGACCCCGGGACTAGGTTGGCCAACCGCCGACATGTCCGACGACTATACGGTCGTCCCAACGACCCCCGGACTAGATTGGCCCGCCGCCGACTTGTCCGACGACTATAGGGTCGTCCCCACGACAACGGGCCAAAGTTGCCCAACCGCCGACATGTCCGACGACTATAGGGTCGTCCCCACGACCCCGGGGTTAGACTGGCCCGCCACCGTCATGTCCGCCGACTATAGGGTCGTCCCCACGACCACGGGCCAAAGTTGGCCAGCCGCCGACATGTCCGACGACTATAGGGTCGTCCCCACGACCCCGGGACTAGGTTGGCCCGCCGCCGACATGTCCGACGACTATAGGGTCGTCCCCACGCCCCGGGCCAAAGTTGGCCAGCCGCGGACATGTCCGACGACTATAGGGTCGTCCCCAAGACCACGGGCCAAAGTTGCCCTGCCGCCGACATGTCCGACGACTATAGGGTCGTCCCCACGAACCCGGGACTAGGTTGGCCAGTCACCGACATGTCCGACGTCTATAGGGTCGACCCCACGACCACTGGCCAAAGTTGCCCAGCCGCCGACATGTCCGACGACTATAGGGTCGTCCCCACGACCCCGGGACTAGATTGGCCCGCCACCGTCATGTCCGACGACTATAGGGTCGTCCCCACGACAACGGGCCAAAGTTGCCCAACCGCCGACATGTCCGACGACTATAGGGTCGTCCCCACGACCTCGGGGTTAGACTGGCCCGCCACCGTCATGTCCGCCGACTATAGGGTCGTCCCCACGACCACGGGCCAAAGTTGGCCAGCCGCCGACATGTCCGACGACTATAGGGTCGTCCCCACGACCCCGGGGTTAGACTGGCCCGCCACCGTCATGTCCGACGACTATAGGGTCGTCCCCACGACCCCGGGGCAAGATTGGCCCGCCACCGTCATGTCCGACGACTATAGGGTCGTCCCCACGACCACGGGCCAAAGTTGGCCAGTCGCCGACATGTCCGACGACTATAGGGTCGTCCCCTCGACCCCGGGGCTAGATTGGCCCGCCACCGTCATGTCCGCCGACTATAGGGTCGTCCCCACGACCACGGGCCAAAGTTGGTCACCCGCCGACATGTCCGACGACTATAGGGTCGTCCCCACGACCCCGGGACTAGATTGGCCCGCCACCGTCATGTCCGACGACTATACGGTCGTCCCAACGACCCCCGGACTAGATTGGCCCGCCGCCGACTTGTCCGACGACTATAGGGTCGTCCCCACGACCACGGGCCAAAGTTGCCCAGCCGCCGACATGTCCGACGACTATAGGGTCGTCCCCACGACCCCGGGGCTAGATTGGCCCGCCACCGTCATGTCCGCCGACTATAGGGTCGTCCCCACGACCACGGGCCAAAGTTGGTCAGCCGCCGACATGTCCGACGACTATAGGGTCGTCCCCACGACCCCGGGACCAGGTTGGCCAGACGCCGACATGTCCGACGACTATACGGTCGGCCCCACGACCCCGGGACTAGGATGGCCGCCGCCGACTTGTCGGACGACTATAGGGTCGTCCCCACGACCCCGGGACTAGGTTGGCCAACCGCCGACATGTCCGACGACTATAGGGTCGTCCCCACGACCCCGGGGCAAAGCTGGCCAGCCGCCGACATGTCCGACGACTATAGGGTCGTCCCCACGACCCCGGGACTAGGTTGGCCCGCCACCATCATGTCCGACGACTATAGGGTCGTCCCCACGACCCCGGGACTAGGTTGGCCCGCGGCCGACTTGTTCGACGACAATAGGGTCGTCCGCACGACCCCAGGAGTAGATTGCCCCGCCACCGTCATGTCCGACGACTATAGGGTCGTCTCCACGACCCCGGGACTAGGTTGGCCCGCCGCCGACTTGTCCGACGACTATAGGGTCGCCACCACGACCACGGGCCAAAGGTGCCCAGCCGCCGTCATGTCCGATGACTATAGTGTCGTCCCCACGACCCCGGGAATAGATTGGCCCGCCACCATCATGTCTGACGACTATAGGGTCGTCCCCACGACCCCGGGACTAGGTTGTCCCGCGGCCGACTTGTTCGACGACAATAGGGTCGTCCGCACGACCCCAGGAGTAGATTGCCCCGCCACCGTCATGTCCGACGACTATAGGGTCGTCTCCACGACCCCGGGGCTAGATTGGCCCGCCACCGTCATGTCCGAGGACTATAGGGTCGTCGCCACGACCCCGGGACTAGGTTGGCCCGCCACCGACTTGTCCGACGACTATAGGGTCGTCCCCACGACCACGGGCCAAAGTTGCCCAGCCGCCGACATGTCCGACGACTATAGGGTCGTCCCCACGACCCCGGGACTAGATTGGCCCGCCACCGTCATGTCCGACGACAATAGGGTCGTCCCCACGACCCCGGGACTAGGTTGGCCCGCCGCCGACTTGTCCGACGACTATAGGGTCGTCCCCACGACCCCTGGACTAGATTGGCCCGCCACCGTCATGTCCGAGGACTTTAGGGTCGTCCGCACGACCCCGGGACTAGGTTGGCCCGCCGCCGACTTGTCCGACGACTATAGGGTCGTCCCCACGACCCCGGGACTAGGTTGGCCCGCGGCCGAGTGGTCTGACGACTATAGGTTCGTCCGCACGACCCCAGGAGTAGATTGGCCCGCCACCATCACGTCAGACGACTATAGGGTCGGCCCCACGACCCCGGGACTAGGTTGGCCAACCGCCGACATGACCGACGACTATAGGGTCGTCCCCACGACCCCGGGCCAAAGCTGGCCAGCCGCCAACATGTCCGACGACTATAGGGTCGTCCCCACGACCCCGGGGCTAGACTGGCCCGCCACCGTCATGTCCGCGGACTATAGGGTCGTCCCCACGACCACGGGCCAAAGTTGGCCTGCCGCCGACATGTCCGACGACTATAGCGTCGTCCCCACGACCCCGGGGCTAGATTGGCCCGCCACCGTCATGTCCGCCGACTATAGGGTCGTCCCCACGACCACGGGCCAAAGTTGGTCAGCCGCCGACATGTCCGACGACTATAGGGTCGTCCCCACGACCCCGGGACCAGGTTGGCCAGCCGCCGTCATGTCCGACGACTATACGGTCGTCCCAACGACCCCGGGACTAGATTGGCCCGCCACCGTCATGTCCGACGACTCTAGGGTCGTCCCCACGACCCCGGAAATAGGTTGGCCCACCGCCGACTTGTCCGACGACTATAGGGTCGTCCCTCCCACCCCGGAACTAGGTTGGCCAGCCGCCGACATGTCCGACGACCATAGGGTCCTCCCCACGACACCGGGACTAGGTTGGCCCGCCGCCGACTTGTCCGACGACTATAGGGTCGTCCCCACGACCACGGGCCAAAGTTGGTCAGCCGCCGACATGTCCGACGACTATAGGGTCGTCCCCACGACTCCGGGGCTAGGTTGGCCCGCCGCCGACTTGTCCGACGACTATAGGGTCGTCCCCACGACCCCAGGGGTAGATTGCCCCGCCACCGTCATGTCCTTCGACTATAGGGTCGTCCCCACGACCCCGGGACTAGGTTCGCCAGCCGCCGACATGTCCGACGACTATAGGGTCGTCCCCACGACCCCGGGCCAAAGCTAGCCAGCCGCCGACATGTCCGACGACTATAGGGTCGTCCCCACGACCCCGGGACTAGGTTGGCCCGCCACCATCATGTCCGACGACTATAGGGTCGTCCCCACGACCCCGGGACTAGGTTGGCCAACCGCCGACATGTCCGACGACTATAGGGTCGTCCCCACGACCCCGGGGCCAAAGCTGGCCAGCCGCCGACATGTCCGACGACTATAGGGTCGTCCCCACGACCCCGGGACTAGGTTGGCCCGCCACCATCATGTCCGACGACTATAGGGTCGTCCCCACGACCCCGGGACTAGGTTGGCCCGCGGCCGACTTGTCCGACGACTATAGGGTCGTCTCCACGACCCCGGGACTAGGTTGGCCCGCCGCCGACTTGTCCGACGTCTATAGGGTCGTCCCCACGACCGCGGGCCAAAGTTGCCCAGCCGCCGAAATGTCCGACGACTATAGGGTCGTCCCAACGACCCCGGGACTAGATTGGCCCGCCACCGTCATGTCCGACGACTATAGGGTCGTCCCCACGACACCGGGACTAGGTTGGCCCGCCACCATCATGTCCGACGACTATAGGGTCGTCCCGACGACTCCGGGACTTGGTTGGCCCCCGGCCGACTTGTCTGACGACTATAGGTTCGTCCGCACGACCCCAGGAGTAGATTGGTCCGCCACCATCATGTCAGACGACTATAGGGTCGGCCCCACGACCCCGGGACTAGGATGGCCGGCCGCCGACTTGTCCGACGACTATAGGGTCGTCCCCACGACCCCGGGACTAGGTTGGCCAACCGCCGACATGTCCGACGACTATAGGGTCGTCCCCACGACCCCGGGCCAAAGCTGGCCAGCCGCCGACATGTCCGACGACTATAGGGTCGTCCCCACGACCCCGGGACTAGGTTGGCCCGCCACCATCATGTCCGACGACTATAGGGTCGTCCCAACGACCCCGGGACTAGATTGGCCCGCCGCCGACTTGTCCGAAGACTATAGGGTCGTCCCCACGACCACGGGCCAAAGTTGCCCAGCCGCCGACATGTCCGACGACTATAGGGTCGTCCCCACGACCACGGGCCAAAGTTGCCCAACCGCCGACATGTCCGACGACTATAGGGTCGTCCCCACGACCCCGGGAATAGGTTGGCCCGCCGCCGACTTGTCCGACGACTATAGGGTCGTCCCCACGACCACGGGCCAAAGTTGCCCAGCCGCCGACATGTCCGACGACTATAGGGTCGTCCCCACGACCCCGGGGCTAGATTGGTCCGCCACCGTCATGTCCGCCGACTATAGGGTCGTCCCCACGACCACGGGCCAAAGTTGGTCAGCCGCCGAGACTTCCGACAACTATAGGGTCGTCCCCACGACCCCGGGACTAGATTGGCCCGCCACCGTCATGTCCGACGACTATAGGGTCGTCCCCACGACCCCGGGACTAGGTTGGCCCGCCGCCGACTTGTCCGACGACTATAGGGTCGTCCCCACGACCCCGGGACTAGATTGGCCCTCCGCCGTCATGTCCGAGGACTTTAGGGTCGTCCGCACGACCCCGGGACTAGGTTGGCCCGCCGCCGACTTGTCCGACGACTATAGGGTCGTCCTCACGACCCCGGGACTAGGTTGGCCCGCGGCCGAGTGGTCTGACGACTATAGGTTCGTCCGCACGACCCCAGGAGTAGATTGGCCCGCCACCATCATGTCAGACGACTATAGGGTCGGCCCCACGACCCAGGGACTAGGATGGCCGGCCGCCGACTTGTCCGACGACTATAGGGTCGGCCCCACGACCCCGGGACTAGGATGGCCGGCCGCCGACTTGTCCGACGACTATAGGGTCGTCCCCACGACCCCGGGACTAGGTTGGCCCGCCACCATCATGTCCGACGACTATAGGGTCGTCCCCACGACCCCGGGACTAGGTTGGCCCGCGGCCGACTTGTTCGACGTCTATAGGGTCGTCCCCACGACCACGGGCCAAAGTTGCCCAGCCGCCGAAATGTCCGACGACTATAGGGTCGTCCCAACGACCCCAGGACTAGATTGGCCCGTCACCGTCATGTCCGACGACTATAGGGTCGTCCCCACGACCCCGGGCCAAAGCGGGCCAGCCGCCGACATGTCCGACGACTATAGGGTCGTCCCCACGACCCCGGGACTAGGTTGGCCCGCCACCATCATGTCCGACGACTATAGGGTCGTCCCCACGACCCCGGGACTAGGTTGGCCCGCGGCCGACTTGTCCGACGACAATAGGGTCGTCCGCACGACCCCAGGAGTAGATTGCCCCGCCACCTTCATGTGCGACGACTATAGGGTCGTCTCCACGACCCCGGGACTAGGTTGGCCCGCCGCCGACTTGTCCGACGACTATAGGGTCGTCCCCACGACCACGGGACTAGGTTGGCCAACCGCCGACATGTCCGACGACTATAGGGTCGTCCCCACGACCCCGGGACTAGGTTGGCCCGCCGCCGACTAGTCCGACGACTATAGGGTCGTCCCAACGACCCCGGGACTAGATTGGCCCGCCACCGTCATGTCCGACGACTATAGGGTCGTCCCCACGACCCCGGGACTAGGTTGGCCCGCCGCCGACTTGTCCGACGACTATAGGGTCGTCCCCACGACCCCGGGACTAGGTTGGCCCGCCGCCGACATGTCCGACGACTATAGGGTCGTCCCCACGACCACGGGACTAGGTTGGCCAACCGCCGACATGTCCGACGACTATAGGGTCGTCCCCACGACCCCGGGACTAGGTTGGCCCGCCGCCGACTAGTCCGACGACTATAGGGTCGTCCCAACGACCCCGGGACTAGATTGGCCCGCCACCGTCATGTCCGACGACTATAGGGTCGTCCCCACGACCCCGGGACTAGGTTGGCCCGCCGCCGACTTGTCCGACGACTATAGGGTCGTCCCCACGACCCCGGGACTAGATTGGCCCACCACCGTCATGTCCGACGACAACAGGATTGTCCCCACGACCCTCGGACTAGATTGGCCCACCACCGTCATGTCCGACGACTACAGGGTCGTCCCCACGGCCCCGGGAATAGATTGGCCCGCCACCGTCATGTCCGACGACTATTGGGTCGTCCCCACGACCCCGGGACTAGGTTGGCCCGCCGCCGACATGTCCGACGACTATAGGGTCGACCCCACGATCCCGGGACTAGGTTGGCCAGCCGCCGACATGTCCGACGACAATAGGGCCGTCCCCACGACCCCGGGACTAGATTGGCCCACCACCGTCATGTCCGACGACTACAGGGTCGTCCCCACGGCCCCGGGAATAGATTGGCCCGCCGCCGACTTGTCCGACGACTATAGGGTCGTCCCCACGACCCAGGGACTAGGATGACCCGCCGCCGACTTGTCCGACGACTATAGAGTCGTCCCCACGACCCCGGGAATAGATTGGCCCGCCGCCGACTTGTCCGACGACTATAGGGTCGTCCCCACGACCCAGGGACTAGGATGACCCGCCGCCGACTTGTCCGACGACTATAGGGTCGTCCCCACGACCACTGGCCAAAGTTGCCCAGCCGCCGACATGTCCGACGACTATAGGGTCGCCCCCCACGACCCCGGGACTAGTTTGGCCCCGCCGCCGACATGTCCGACGTCTATAGGGTCGTCCCCCACGACCCCCGGGGCTAGATTGGCCCGCCACCGTCACGTCCGACGACTATAGGGTCGTCTCCACGACCTCTGGACTAGGTTGGCCCGCCGCCGACTTGTCCGACGACTATAGGGTCGTCCCCACGACCCCGGGACTAGGTTGGCCCCGCCGCCGACTTGTCCGACGACGATAGGGTCGTCACCCACGACCCCGGGAACTAGGGTGGCCCGCCGCCGACTTGTCCGACGACTATAGGGTCGTCCCCACACGACCCCCGGGACTAGGTTGGCCCGCCGCCGACTTGTCCGACGACTACAGGGTCGTCCCAGGACCCCGGGACTAGATTGGCCAGCCGCCGACATGTTCGACGACTATGGGGTCGTCCCCACAACCCCGGGACTAGAGTGGCCCGCCACCGTCATGTCCGACGAGTATAGGGTCGTACCCACGACCCCGGGACTGGATTGGCCCGCCACCGTCATGTCCGACGACTATAGGGTCGTCCCCCACGACCCCAGGTCTGGGTTGGCCCGCCGCCGACTTGCCCGACGACTATAGGGTCGTCTCCACGACCCCGGGCCAAAAGTTGGTCAGCCGCCGACATGTCCGACGACTATAGGCTCGTCCCCACGACCCCGGGACTAGATTGGCCCGCCACCGTCATGTCCGACGACTATAGGGTCGCCCCCACGACCCCGGGACTAGGTTGGCCCGCCGCCCGACTTGTCCGACGGCTATAGGGTCGTCCCCACGACCCCCGGGACTAGGGTGGCCCGCCGCCGACATGTCCGACGATTATAGGGTCGTCCCCACGACCCCGGGACTAGGTTGGCCCCGCCGCCCGACTTGTCCGACGACTATGGGGGTCATCCCCACGCCCCAGGACTAGATTGGCCCGCCACCGTCATGTCCGAGGACTATAGGGCCGTCTCCACGACCCCGGGACTAGGTTGTCCCGCCGCCGACTTGTCCGACGACTATAGGGTCGTCCCCACGACCACTGGCCAAAGTTGCCCAGCCGCCGACATTGTCCCACGACTATAGGGTCGCCCCCACGACCCCGGGACTAGTTTGGCCCGCCGCCGACATGTCCGACGTCTATAGGGTCGTCCCCACGACCCCGGGGCTAGATTGGCCCGCCACCGTCACGTCCGACGACTATAGGGTCGTCTCCACGACCCCTGGACTAGGTTGGCCCGCCGCCGACTTGTCCGACGACTATAGGGTCGTCCGCACGACCCCGGGACTAGGTTGGCCCGCCGCCGACTTGTCCGACGACTATAGGGTCGTCCCCACGACCCCGGGACTAGGTTGGCCCGCGGCCGAGTGGTCTGACGACTATAGGTTCGTCCGCACGACCCCAGGAGTAGATTGGCCCGCCACCATCACGTCAGACGACTATAGGGTCGGCCCCACGACCCCGGGACTAGGTTGGCCAACCGCCGACATGACCGACGACTATAGGGTCGTCCCCACGACCCCGGGCCAAAGCTGGCCAGCCGCCAACATGTCCGACGACTATAGGGTCGTCCCCACGACCCCGGGGCTAGACTGGCCCGCCACCGTCATGTCCGCGGACTATAGGGTCGTCCCCACGACCACGGGCCAAAGTTGGCCCGCCGCCGACATGTCCGACGACTATAGCGTCGTCCCCACGACCCCGGGGCTAGATTGGCCCGCCACCGTCATGTCCGCCGACTATAGGGTCGTCCCCACGACCACGGGCCAAAGTTGGTCAGCCGCCGACATGTCCGACGACTATAGGGTCGTCCCCACGACCCCGGGACCAGGTTGGCCAGCCGCCGACTTGTCCGACGACTATAGGCTCGTCCCTACCACCCCCGGACTAGGTTGGCCAGCCGCCGACTTGGTCGACGACTATAGGGTCGTCCCCACGACCCCGGGACTAGGTTGGCCCGCCGCCGACTTGTCCGACGACTGTAGGGTCGTCCCTACCACCCCGGGACTAGGTTGGCCAGCCGCCGACATGTCCGACGATTATAGGGTCGTCCCCACGAACCCGGGACCAGGTTGGCCAGTCACCGACATATCCGACGACTATGGGGTCGTCCCCACGACCACGGGCCAAAGTTGCCCTGGCGCCGACATGTCCGACGACTATAGGGTCGTCCCCACGACCCCGGGTCTAGGTTGGCCCGCCGCCGACTTTTCCGACGACTATGGGGTCGTCCCCACGACCCCGGGAGTAGGTTGGCCCGCCGCCGACTTGTCCGACGACTATAGGGTCGTCCCCACGACCCCGGGACTAAGTTCGCCAGACGCCGACACGTCCGACGACTATAGGGTCGTCCCCACGACCCCGGGACTAGGTTGGCCCGCCGCCGACTTGTCCGACGACTGTAGGGTCGTCCCTACCACCCCGGGACTAGGTTGGCCAGCCGCCGACATGCCCGACGACTATAGGGTCGTCCCCACGACCCCGGGGCTAGATTGCCCCGGCACCGTCATGTCCGACGACTAAAGGGTCGTCCCCACGTCCCCGGGACTAGATTGGCCCGCCACCGTCATGTCCGACGACTATACGGTCGCCCCGCGACCCCGGGACTAGGTTGGCCCGCCGCCGACGTGTCCTACGACTATGGGGTCGTCCCCACGACCACGAGACTAGGTTGGCCAGCCGCCGACATGTCCGACGACTATAGGGTCGTCCCCACGAACCCGGGACTAGGTTGGCCATTCACCGACATATCCGACGACTATAGGGTCGTCCCCACGACCACGGGCCAAAGTTGCCCTGGCGCCGACATGTCCGACGACTATAGGGTCGTCCCCACGACCCCGGGTCTAGGTTGGCCCGCCGCCGACTTTTCCGACGACTATGGGGTCGTCCCCACGACCCCGGGACTAGGTTGGCCCGCCGCCGACTTGTCCGACGACTATAGGGTCGTCCCTACCACCCCCGGACTAGGTTGGCCAGCCGCCGACTTGGTCGACGACTATAGGGTCGTCCCCACGACCCCGGGACTAGGTTGGCCCGCCGCCGACTTGTCCGACGACTATAGGGTCGTCCCTACCACCCCGGGACTAGGTTGGCCAGCCGCCGACATGTCCGACGTCTATAGGGTCGTCCCCACGACCCCGGGACTAGTTTGGCCAGCCGCCGATATGTCCGACAACTATAGGGTCGTCTCCACGACCCCGGGACTCGGTTGGCCCGCCGCCGACTTGTCCGACGACTATAGGGTCGTCCCCACGACCACGGGCCAAAGTTGCCCAGCCGCCGACATGTCCGACGACTATACGGTCGTCCCCGCGACCCCGAGACTAGGTTGGCCCGCCGCCGACGTGTCCTACGACTATGGGGTCGTCCCCACGACCACGAGACTAGGTTGGCCAGCCGCCGACATGTCCGACGACTATAGGGTCGTCCCACGAACCCGGGACTAGGTTGGCCAGTCACCGACATATCCGACGACTATAGGGTCGTCCCCACGACCACGGGCCAAAGTTGCCCTGCCGCCGACATGTCCGACGACTATAGGGTCGTCCCCACGATCCCGGGACTAGGTTGGCCCGCCGCCGACATGTCCGACGACTATAGGGTCGTCCCCACGCCCCGGGCCAAAGTTGGCCAGCCGCCGACATGTCCGACGACTATAGGGTCGTCCCCACGACCCCGGGGCTAGATTGCCCCGGCACCGTCATGTCCGACGACTATAGGGTCGTCCCCACGACCCCGGGACTAGATTGGCCCGCCACCGTCATGTCCGACGACTATACGGTCTTCCCCGCGACCCCGGGAGTAGGTTGGCCCGCCGCCGACTTGTACGACGACTATAGGGTCGTCCCCACGACCCCGGGAATAGATTGGCCAGCCGCCGACATGTCCGACAACTATAGGGTCCTCTCCACGACCCCGGGACTAGGTTGGCCCGCCGCCGACTTGTCCGATGACTATAGGGTCGTCCCCACGACCACGGGCCAAAGTTGCCCTGCCGCCGACATGTCCGACGACTATAGGGTCTTCCCCACGACCCCGGGACTAGGTTGGCCCGCCGCCGACATGTCCGACGACTATAGGGTCGTCCCCACGCCCCGGTCCAAAGTTGGCCAGCCGCCGACATGTCCGACGACTATAGGGTCGTCCCCACGACCCCGGGGCTAGATTGCCCCGGCACCGTCATGTCCGACGACTATAGGGTCGTCCCCACGACCCCGGGACTAGATTGGCCCGCCACCGTCATGTCCGACGACTATACGTTCGTCCCCGCGACCCCGGGAGTAGGTTGGCCCGCCGCCGACTTGTACGACGACTATAGGGTCGTCCCCACGACCCCGGGAATAGATTGGCCAGCCGCCGACATGTCCGACAACTATAGGGTCCTCTCCACGACCCCGGGACTAGGTTGGCCCGCCGCCGACTTGTCCGATGACTATAGGGTCGTCCCCACGACCACGGGCCAAAGTTGCCCTGCCGCCGACATGTCCGACGACTATAGGGTCTTCCCCACGACCCCGGGACTAGGTTGGCCCGCCGCCGACATGTCCGACGACTATAGGGTCGTCCCCACGCCCCGGTCCAAAGTTGGCCAGCCGCCGACATGTCCGACGACTATAGGGTCGTCCCCACGACCCCGGGGCTAGATTGCCCCGGCACCGTCATGTCCGACGACTATAGGGTCGTCCCCACGACCCCGGGACTAGATTGGCCCGCCACCGTCATGTCCGACGACTATACGTTCGTCCCCGCGACCCCGGGAGTAGGTTGGCCCGCCGCCGACTTGTACGACGACTATAGGGTCGTCCCCACGACCCCGGGAATAGATTGGCCAGCCGCCGACATGTCCGACAACTATAGGGTCCTCTCCACGACCCCGGGACTAGGTTGGCCCGCCGCCGACTTGTCCGATGACTATATGGTCGTCCCCACGACCACGGGCCAAAGTTGCCTTGCCGCCGACATGTCCGACGACTATAGGGTCGTCCCCACGACCCCGGGACTAGGTTGGCCCGCCGCCGACATGTCCGACGACTATAGGGTCGTCCCCACGCCCCGGTCCAAAGTTGGCCAGCCGCCGACATGTCCGACGACTATAGGGTCGTCCCCACGAACCCGGGACTAGGTTGGCCAGTCACCGACATATCCGACGACTATAGGATCGTCCCCACGACCACGGGCCAAAGTTGCCCTGGCGCCGACATGTCCGACGACTATAGGGTAGTCCCCACGACCCCGGGTCTAGGTTGGCCCGCCGCCGACTTTTCCGACGACTATGGGGTCGTCCCCACGACCCCGGGACTAGGTTGGCCCGCCGCCGACTTGTCCGACGACTATAGGGTCGTCCCTACCACCCCCGGACTAGGTTGGCCAGCCGCCGACTTGGTCGACGACTATAGGGTCGTCCCCACGACCCCGGGACTAGGTTGGCCCGCCGCCGACTTGTCCGACGACTATAGGGTCGTCCCTACCACCCCGGGACTAGGTTGGCCAGCCGCCGACATGTCCGACGTCTATAGGGTCGTCCCCACGACCCCGGGACTAGTTTGGCCAGCCGCCGATATGTCCGACAACTATAGGGTCGTCTCCACGACCCCGGGACTAGGTTGGCCCGCCGCCGACTTGTCCGACGACTATAGGGTCGTCCCCACGACCACGGGCCAAAGTTGCCCTGCCGCCGACATGTCCGACGACTATACGGTCGTCCCCGCGACCCCGGGACTAGGTTGGCCCGCCGCCGACGTGTCCTACGACTATGGGGTCGTCCCCACGACCACGAGACTAGGTTGGCCAGCCGCCGACATGTCCGACGACTATAGGGTCGTCCCACGAACCCGGGACTAGGTTGGCCAGTCACCGACATATCCGACGACTATAGGGTCGTCCCCACGACCACGGGCCAAAGTTGCCCTGGCGCCGACATGTCCGACGACTATAGGGTCGTCCCCACGACCCCGGGACTAGGTTGGCCCGCCGCCGACATGTCCGACGACTATAGGGTCGTCCCCACGCCCCGGTCCCAAGTTGGCCAGCCGCCGACATGTCCGACGACTACGGGGTCGTCCCCACGATCCCCGGGACTAGATTGGCCCGCCACCGTCATGTCCGACGACTATACGGTCGTCCCCACGTCCACTGGCCAAAGTTGCCCAGCCGCAGACATGTCCGACGACTATAGGGTCGTCCCCACGACCCCGGGACTAGATTGGCCCGCCACCGTGATGTCCGACGACTATAGGGTCGTGCCCAGGACCCCGGGACTAGATTGGCCGCCACCGTGATGTCCGACGACTATAGGGTCGTCTCCACGACCCCGGGACTAGGTTGGCCCGCCGCCGACTTGTCCGACGACTATAGGGTCGTCCCCACGACCACGGGCCAAAGTTGCCCTGCCGCCGACATGTCCGAAGACTATAGGGTCGTCCCCACGATCCCGGGACTAGGTTGGCCCGCCGCCGACTTGTCCGACGACTGTAGGGTCGTCCCTACCACCCCGGGACTAGGTTGGCCAGCCGCCGACATGCCCGACGACTATAGGGTCGTCCCCACGACCCCGGGGCTAGATTGCCCCGGCACCGTCATGTCCGACGACTATAGGGTCGTCCCCACGACCCCGGGACTAGATTGGCCCGCCACCGTCATGTCCGACGATTATACGGTCGTCCCCGCGACCCCGGGAGTAGGTTGGCCCGCCACCGTGATGTCCGACGACTATAGGGTCGTCCCCACGACCCCGGGACTAGATTGGCCGCCACCGTGATGTCCGACGACTATAGGGTCGTCCCCACGACCCCGGGACTAGGTTGGCCCGCCGCCGACTTGTCCGACGACTATAGGCTCGTCCCTACCACCCCCGGACTAGGTTGGCCAGCCGCCGACTTGGTCGACGACTATAGGGTCGTCCCCACGACCCCGGGACTAGGTTGGCCCGCCGCCGACTTGTCCGACGACTGTAGGGTCGTCCCTACCACCCCGGGACTAGGTTGGCCAGCCGCCGACATGTCCGACGATTATAGGGTCGTCCCCACGAACCCGGGACCAGGTTGGCCAGTCACCGACATATCCGACGACTATGGGGTCGTCCCCACGACCACGGGCCAAAGTTGCCCTGGCGCCGACATGCCCGACGACTATAGGGTCGTCCCCACGACCCCGGGTCTAGGTTGGCCCGCCGCCGACTTTTCCGACGACTATGGGGTCGTCCCCACGACCCCGGGAGTAGGTTGGCCCGCCGCCGACTTGTCCGACGACTATAGGGTCGTCCCCACGACCCCGGGGCTAGATTGCCCCGGCATCGTCATGTCCGACGACTATAGGGTCGTCCCCACGTCCCCGGGACTAGATTGGCCCGCCACCGTCATGTCCGACGACTATACGGTCGTCCCCGCGACCCCGGGACTAGGTTGGCCCGCCGCCGACGTGTCCTACGACTATGGGGTCGTCCCCACGACCACGAGACTAGGTTGGCCAGCCGCCGACATGTCCGACGACTATAGGGTCGTCCCCACGACCCCGGGGCTAGATTGCCCCGGCACCGTCATGTCCGACGACTATAGGGTCGTCCCCACGACCCCGGGTCTAGATTGGCCCGGCACCGTCATGTCCGACGACTATACGGTCGTCCCCGCGACCCCGGGAGTAGGTTGGCCCGCCGCCGACTTGTACGACGACTATAGGGTCGTCCCCACGACCCCGGGACTAGATTGGCCAGCCGCCGACATGTCCGACAACTATAGGGTCCTCTCCACGACCCCGGGACTAGGTTGGCCCGCCGCCGACTTGTCCGACGACTATAGGGTCGTCCCCACGACCACGGGCCAAAGTTGCCCTGCCGCCGACATGTCCGACGACTATAGGGTCGTCCCCACGACCCCGGGACTAGGTTGGCCCGCCGCCGACTTTTCCGACGACTATGGGGTCGTCCCCACGACCCCGGGAGTATGTTGGCCCGCCGCCGACTTGTCCGACGACTATAGGGTCGTCCCCACGACCACGGGCCAAAGTTGCCCTGCCGCCGACATGTCCGACGACTATAGGGTCGTCCCCACGACCCCGGGAGTAGGTTGGCCCGCCGCCGACTTGTCCGACGACTATAGGGTCGTCCCCACGACCCCGGGACTAAGTTCGCCAGACGCCGACACGTCCGACGACTATAGGGTCGTCCCTCACGACCCCGGGACTAGGTTGGCCCGCCGCCGACTTATCCGACGACTATAGGGTCGTCCCCACGACCCCGGGACTAGGTTGGCCCGCCGCCGACTTGTCCGACGACTATAGGGTCGTCCCCACGACCACGGGCCAAAGTTGCCCTGCCGCCGACATGTCCGACGACTATAGGGTCGTCCCCACGACCCCGGGACTAGGTTGGCCCGCCGCCGACATGTCCGACGACTATAGGGTCGTCCCCACGCCCCGGTCCAAAGTTGGCCAGCCGCCGACATGTCCGACGACTACGGGGTCGTCCCCACGACCCCGGGACTAGATTGGCCCGCCACCGTCATGTCCGACGACTATACGGTCGTCCCCACGTCCACTGGCCAAAGTTGCCCAGCTGCAAACATGTCCGACGACTATAGGGTCGTCCCCACGAACCCGGGACTAGATTGGCCCGCCACCGTGATGTACCGACGACTATAGTGTCGTCCCCACGACCCCGGGACTAGATTGGCCGCCACCGTGATGTCCGACGACTATAGGGTCGTCTCCACGACCCCGGGACTAGGTTGGCCCGCCGCCGACTTGCTCGACGACTATAGGGTCGTCCCCACGACCACGGGCCAAAGTTGCCCTGCCGCCGACATGTCCGACGACTATAGGGTCGTCCCCACGATCCCGGGACTAGGTTGGCCCGCCGCCGACATGTCCGACGACTATAGGGTCGTCCCCACGCCCCGGGCCAAAGTTGGCCAGCCGCCGACATGTCCGACGACTATAGGGTCGTCCCCACGACCCCGGGGCTAGATTGCCCCGGCACCGTCATGTCCGACGACTATAGGGTCGTCCCCACGACCCCGGGACTAGATTGGCCCGGCACCGTCATGTCCGACGACTATACGGTCGTCCCCGCGACCCCGGGAGTAGGTTGGCCCGCCGCCGACTTGTACGACGACTATAGGGTCGTCTCCACGACCCCGGGACTAGGTTGGCCCGCCGCCGACTTGCCCGACGACTATAGGGTCGTCCCCACGACCACGGGCCAAAGTTGCCCTGCCGCCGACATGTCCGACGACTATAGGGTCGTCCCCACGATCCCGGGACTAGGTTGGCCCGCCGCCGACATGTCCGACGACTATAGGGTCGTCCCCACGCCCCGGGCCAAAGTTGGCCAGCCGCCGACATGTCCGACGACTATAGGGTCGTCCCCACGACCCCGGGACTAGATTGCCCCGGCACCGTCATGTCCGACGACTATAGGGTCGTCCCCACGACCCCGGGACTAGATTGGCCCGGCACCGTCATGTCCGACGACTATACGGTCGCCCCGCGACCCCGGGAGTAGGTTGGCCCGCCGCCGACTTGTACGACGACTATAGGGTCGTCCCCACGACCCCGGGACTAGATTGGCCAGCCGCCGACATGTCCGACAACTATAGGGTCCTCTCCACGACCCCGGGACTAGGTTGGCCCGCCGCCGACTTGTCCGACGACTATAGGGTCGTCCCCACGACCACGGGCCAAAGTTGCCCTGCCGCCGACATGTCCGACGACTATAGGGTCGTCCCCACGACCCCGGGACTAGGTTGGCCCGCCGCCGACATGTCCGACGACTATAGGGTCGTCCCCCACGCCCCGGTCCAAAGTTGGCCAGCCGCCGACATGTCCGACGACTATAGGGTCGTCCCCACGAACCCGGGACTAGGTTGGCCAGTCACCGACATATCCGACGACTATAGGGTCGTCCCCACGACCCCGGGACTAGGTTGGCCCGCCGCCGACTTGTCCGACGACTATAGGGTCGTCCCCACGACCACGGGCCAAAGTTGCCCTGCCGCCGACATGTCCGACGACTATAGGGTCGTCCCCACGACCCCGGGACTAGGTTGGCCCGCCGCCGACATGTCCGACGACTATAGGGTCGTCCCCACGCCCCGGTCCAAAGTTGGCCAGCCGCCGACATGTCCGACGACTACGGGGTCGTCCCCACGACCCCGGGACTAGATTGGCCCGCCACCGTCATGTCCGACGACTATACGGTCGTCCCCACGTCCACTGGCCAAAGTTGCCCAGCTGCAAACATGTCCGACGACTATAGGGTCGTCCCCACGACCCCGGGACTAGATTGGCCCGCCACCGTGATGTACCGACGACTATAGGGTCGTCCCCACGACCCCGGGACTAGATTGGCCGCCACCGTGATGTCCGACGACTATAGGGTCGTCTCCACGACCCCGGGACTAGGTTGGCCCGCCGCCGACTTGCCCGACGACTATAGGGTCGTCCCCACGACCACGGGCCAAAGTTGCCCTGCCGCCGACATGTCCGACGACTATAGGGTCGTCCCCACGATCCCCGGACTAGGTTGGCCCGCCGCCGACATGTCCGACGACTATAGGGTCGTCCCCACGCCCCGGGCCAAAGTTGGCCAGCCGCCGACATGTCCGACGACTATAGGGTCGTCCCCACGACCCCGGGGCTAGATTGCCCCGGCACCGTCATGTCCGACGACTATAGGGTCGTCCCCACGACCCCGGGACTAGATTGGCCCGGCACCGTCATGTCCGACGACTATACGGTCGTCCCCGCGACCCCGGGAGTAGGTTGGCCCGCCGCCGACTTGTACGACGACTATAGGGTCGTCTCCACGACCCCGGGACTAGGTTGGCCCGCCGCCGACTTGCCCGACGACTATAGGGTCGTCCCCACGACCACGGGCCAAAGTTGCCCTGCCGCCGACATGTCCGACGACTATAGGGTCGTCCCCACGATCCCGGGACTAGGTTGGCCCGCCGCCGACATGTCCGACGACTATAGGGTCGTCCCCACGCCCCGGGCCAAAGTTGGCCAGCCGCCGACATGTCCGACGACTATAGGGTCGTCCCCACGACCCCGGGGCTAGATTGCCCCGGCACCGTCATGTCCGACGACTATAGGGTCGTCCCCACGACCCCGGGACTAGATTGGCCCGGCACCGTCATGTCCGACGACTATACGGTCGTCCCCGCGACCCCGGGAGTAGGTTGGCCCGCCGCCGACTTGTACGACGACTATAGGGTCGTCCCCACGACCCCGGGACTAGATTGGCCAGCCGCCGACATGTCCGACAACTATAGGGTCCTCTCCACGACCCCGGGACTAGGTTGGCCCGCCGCCGACTTGTCCGACGACTATAGGGTCGTCCCCACGACCACGGGCCAAAGTTGCCCTGCCGCCGACATGTCCGACGACTATAGGGTCGTCCCCACGACCCCGGGACTAGGTTGGCCCGCCGCCGACATGTCCGACGACTATAGGGTCGTCCCCACGCCCCGGTCCAAAGTTGGCCAGCCGCCGACATGTCCGACGACTATAGGGTCGTCCCCACGAACCCGGGACTAGGTTGGCCAGTCACCGACATATCCGACGACTATAGGGTCGTCCCCACGACCACGGGCCAAAGTTGCCCTGGCGCCGACATGTCCGACGACTATAGGGTCGTCCCCACGACCCCGGGTCTAGGTTGGCCCGCCGCCGACTTTTCCGACGACTATGGGGTCGTCCCCACGACCCCGGGAGTAGGTTGGCCCGCCGCCGACTTATCCGACGACTATAGGGTCGTCCCCACAACTCCGGGACTAGGTTGGCCCGCCGCCGACTTGTTCGACGACTATAGGGTCGTCCCCACGACCACGGGCCAAAGTTGCCCTGCCGCCGACATGTCCGACGACTATAGGGTCGTCTCCACGACCCCGGGACTAGGTTGGCCCGCCGCCGACTTATCCGACGACTATAGGGTCGTCCCCACGACCCCGGGACTAGATTGGCCCGCCACCGTCATGTCCGACGACTATACGGTCGTCCCCACGTCCACTGGCCAAAGTTGCCCAGCCGCAGACATGTCCGACGACTATAGGGTCGTCCCCAGGACCCCGGGACTAGATTGGCCCGCCACCGTGATGTCCGACGACTATAGGGTCGTCCCCACGACCCCGGGACTAGATTGGCCGCCACCGTGATGTCCGACGACTATAGGGTCGTCTCCACGACCCCGGGACTAGGTTGGCCCGCCGCCGACATGTCCGACGACTATAGGGTCGTCCCCACGCCCCGGGCCAAAGTTGGCCAGCCGCCGACATGTCCGACGACTATAGGGTCGTCCCCACGAACCCGGGACTAGGTTGGCCAGTCACCGACATATCCGACGACTATAGGGTCGTCCCCACGACCACGGGCCAAAGTTGCCCTGGCGCCGACATGTCCGACGACTATAGGGTCGTCCCCACGACCCCGGGTCTAGGTTGGCCCGCCGCCGACTTTTCCGACGACTATGGGGTCGTCCCCACGACCCCGGGAGTAGGTTGGCCCGCCGCCGACTTATCCGACGACTATAGGGTCGTCCCCACAACTCCGGGACTAGGTTGGCCGCCGCCGACTTGTCCGACGACTATAGGGTCGTCCCCACGACCACGGGCCAAAGTTGCCCTGCCGCCGACATGTCCGACGACTATAGGGACGTCTCCACGACCCCGGGACTAGGTTGGCCCGCCGCCGACTTATCCGACGACTATAGGGTCGTCCCCACGACCCCGGGACTAGATTGGCCCGCCACCGTCATGTCCGACGACTATACGGTCGTCCCCACGTCCACTGGCCAAAGTTGCCCAGCCGCAGACATGTCCGACGACTATAGGGTCGTCCCCAGGACCCCGGGACTAGATTGGCCCGCCACCGTGATGTCCGACGACTATAGGGTCGTCCCCACGACCCCGGGACTAGATTGGCCGCCACCGTGATGTCCGACGACTATAGGGTCGTCTCCACGACCCCGGGACTAGGTTGGCCCGCCGCCGACTTGTCCGACGACTATAGGGTCGTCCCCACGACCACGGGCCAAAGTTGCACTGCCGCCGACATGTCCGACGACTATAGGGTCGTCCCCACGATCCCGGGACTAGGTTGGCCCGCCGCCGACATGTCCGACGACTATAGGGTCGTCCCCACGCCCCGGGCCAAAGTTGGCCAGCCGCCGACATGTCCGACGACTATAGGGTCGTCCCCACGACCCCGGGGCTAGATTGCCCCGGCACCGTCATGTCCGACGACTATAGGGTCGTCCCCACGACCCCGGGACTAGATTGGCCCGCCACCGTCATGTCCGACGACTATACGGTCGTCCCCGCGACCCCGGGAGTAGGTTGGCCCGCCGCCGACTTGTACGACGACTATAGGATCGTCCCCACGACCCCGGGAATAGATTGGCCAGCCGCCGACATGTCCGACAACTATAGGGTCCTCTCCACGACCCCGGGACTAGGTTGGCCCGCCGCCGACTTGTCCGATGACTATAGGGTCGTCCCCACGACCACGGGCCAAAGTTGCCTTGCCGCCGACATGTCCGACGACTATAGGGTCGTCCCCACGAACCCGGGACTAGGTTGTCCCGCCGCCGACATGTCCGACGACTATAGGGTCGTCCCCACGCCCCGGTCCAAAGTTGGCCAGCCGCCGACATGTCCGACGACTATAGGGTCGTCCCCACGAACCCGGGACTAGGTTGGCCAGTCACCGACATATCCGACGACTATAGGATCGTCCCCACGACCACGGGCCAAAGTTGCCCTGGCGCCGACATGTCCGACGACTATAGGGTAGTCCCCACGACCCCGGGTCTAGGTTGGCCCGCCGCCGACTTTTCCGACGACTATGGGGTCGTCCCCACGACCCCGGGACTAGGTTGGCCCGCCGCCGACTTGTCCGACGACTATAGGGTCGTCCCTACCACCCCCGGACTAGGTTGGCCAGCCGCCGACTTGGTCGACGACTATAGGGTCGTCCCCACGACCCCGGGACTAGGTTGGCCCGCCGCCGACTTGTCCGACGACTATAGGGTCGTCCCTACCACCCCGGGACTAGGTTGGCCAGCCGCCGACATGTCCGACGTCTATAGGGTCGTCCCCACGACCCCGGGACTAGTTTGGCCAGCCGCCGATATGTCCGACAACTATAGGGTCGTCTCCACGACCCCGGGACTAGGTTGGCCCGCCGCCGACTTGTCCGACGACTATAGGGTCGTCCCCACGACCACGGGCCAAAGTTGCCCTGCCGCCGACATGTCCGACGACTATACGGTCGTCCCCGCGACCCCGGGACTAGGTTGGCCCGCCGCCGACGTGTCCTACGACTATGGGGTCGTCCCCACGACCACGAGACTAGGTTGGCCAGCCGCCGACATGTCCGACGACTATAGGGTCGTCCCACGAACCCGGGACTAGGTTGGCCAGTCACCGACATATCCGACGACTATAGGGTCGTCCCCACGACCACGGGCCAAAGTTGCCCTGGCGCCGACATGTCCGACGACTATAGGGTCGTCCCCACGACCCCGGGTCTAGGTTGGCCCGCCGCCGACTTTTCCGACGACTATGGGGTCGTCCCCACGACCCCGGGAGTAGGTTGGCCCGCCGCCGACTTGTCCGACGACTATAGGGTCGTCCCCACGACCCCGGGACTAGGTTGGCCCGCCGCCGACTTATCCGACGACTATAGGGTCGTCCCCACGACCCCGGGACTAGGTTGGCCCGCCGCCGACTTGTCCGACGACTATAGGGTCGTCCCCACGACCACGGGCCAAAGTTGCCCTGTCGCCGACATGTCCGACGACTATAGGGTCGTCCCCACGACCCCGGGACTAGGTTGGCCCGCCGCCGACATGTCCGACGACTATAGGGTCGTCCCCACGCCCCGGTCCAAAGTTGGCCAGCCGCCGACATGTCCGACGACTACGGGGTCGTCCCCACGACCCCGGGACTAGATTGGCCCGCCACCGTCATGTCCGACGACTATACGGTCGTCCCCACGTCCACTGGCCAAAGTTGCCCAGCCGCAGACATGTCCGACGACTATAGGGTCGTCCCCACGACCCCGGGACTAGATTGGCCCGCCACCGTGATGTCCGACGACTATAGGGTCGTCCCCACGACCCCGGGACTAGATTGGCCGCCACCGTGATGTCCGACGACTATAGGGTCGTCCCCACGCCCCGGGCCAAAGTTGGCCAGCCGCCGACATGTCCGACGACTATAGGGTCGTCCCCACGACCCCGGGGCTAGATTGCCCCGGCACCGTCATGTCCGACGACTATAGGGTCGTCCCCACGACCCCGGGACTAGATTGGCCCGGCACCGTCATGTCCGACGACTATACGGTCGTCCCCGCGACCCCGGGAGTAGGTTGGCCCGCCGCCGACTTGTACGACGACTATAGGGTCGTCTCCACGACCCCGGGACTAGGTTGGCCCGCCGCCGACTTGCCCGACGACTATAGGGTCGTCCCCACGACCACGGGCCAAAGTTGCCCTGCCGCCGACATGTCCGACGACTATAGGGTCGTCCCCACGATCCCGGGACTAGGTTGGCCCGCCGCCGACATGTCCGACGACTATAGGGTCGTCCCCACGCCCCGGGCCAAAGTTGGCCAGCCGCCGACATGTCCGACGACTATAGGGTCGTCCCCACGACCCCGGGGCTAGATTGCCCCGGCACCGTCATGTCCGACGACTATAGGGTCGTCCCCACGACCCCGGGACTAGATTGGCCCGGCACCGTCATGTCCGACGACTATAGGGTCGTCCCCACGACCCCGGGACTAGATTGGCCAGCCGCCGACATGTCCGACAACTATAGGGTCCTCTCCACGACCCCGGGACTAGGTTGGCCCGCCGCCGACTTGTCCGACGACTATAGGGTCGTCCCCACGACCACGGGCCAAAGTTGCCCTGCCGCCGACATGTCCGACGACTATAGGGTCGTCCCCACGGCCCCGGGACTAGGTTGGCCCGCCGCCGACATGTCCGACGACTATAGGGTCGTCCCCACGCCCCGGTCCAAAGTTGGCCAGCCGCCGACATGTCCGACGACTATAGGGTCGTCCCCACGAACCCGGGACTAGGTTGGCCAGTCACCGACATATCCGACGACTATAGGGTCGTCCCCACGACCACGGGCCAAAGTTGCCCTGGCGCCGACATGTCCGACGACTATAGGGTCGTCCCCACGACCCCGGGTCTAGGTTGGCCCGCCGCCGACTTTTCCGACGACTATGGGGTCGTCCCCACGACCCCGGGAGTAGGTTGGCCCGCCGCCGACTTATCCGACGACTATAGGGTCGTCCCCACAACTCCGGGACTAGGTTGGCCCGCCGCCGACTTGTTCGACGACTATAGGGTCGTCCCCACGACCACGGGCCAAAGTTGCCCTGCCGCCGACATGTCCGACGACTATAGGGTCGTCTCCACGACCCCGGGACTAGGTTGGCCCGCCGCCGACTTATCCGACGACTATAGGGTCGTCCCCACGACCCCGGGACTAGATTGGCCCGCCACCGTCATGTCCGACGACTATACGGTCGTCCCCACGTCCACTGGCCAAAGTTGCCCAGCCGCAGACATGTCCGACGACTATAGGGTCGTCCCCAGGACCCCGGGACTAGATTGGCCCGCCACCGTGATGTCCGACGACTATAGGGTCGTCCCCACGACCCCGGGACTAGATTGGCCGCCACCGTGATGTCCGACGACTATAGGGTCGTCTCCACGACCCCGGGACTAGGTTGGCCCGCCGCCGACATGTCCGACGACTATAGGGTCGTCCCCACGCCCCGGGCCAAAGTTGGCCAGCCGCCGACATGTCCGACGACTATAGGGTCGTCCCCACGAACCCGGGACTAGGTTGGCCAGTCACCGACATATCCGACGACTATAGGGTCGTCCCCACGACCACGGGCCAAAGTTGCCCTGGCGCCGACATGTCCGACGACTATAGGGTCGTCCCCACGACCCCGGGTCTAGGTTGGCCCGCCGCCGACTTTTCCGACGACTATGGGGTCGTCCCCACGACCCCGGGAGTAGGTTGGCCCGCCGCCGACTTATCCGACGACTATAGGGTCGTCCCCACAACTCCGGGACTAGGTTGGCCGCCGCCGACTTGTCCGACGACTATAGGGTCGTCCCCACGACCACGGGCCAAAGTTGCCCTGCCGCCGACATGTCCGACGACTATAGGGACGTCTCCACGACCCCGGGACTAGGTTGGCCCGCCGCCGACTTATCCGACGACTATAGGGTCGTCCCCACGACCCCGGGACTAGATTGGCCCGCCACCGTCATGTCCGACGACTATACGGTCGTCCCCACGTCCACTGGCCAAAGTTGCCCAGCCGCAGACATGTCCGACGACTATAGGGTCGTCCCCAGGACCCCGGGACTAGATTGGCCCGCCACCGTGATGTCCGACGACTATAGGGTCGTCCCCACGACCCCGGGACTAGATTGGCCGCCACCGTGATGTCCGACGACTATAGGGTCGTCTCCACGACCCCGGGACTAGGTTGGCCCGCCGCCGACTTGTCCGACGACTATAGGGTCGTCCCCACGACCACGGGCCAAAGTTGCACTGCCGCCGACATGTCCGACGACTATAGGGTCGTCCCCACGATCCCGGGACTAGGTTGGCCCGCCGCCGACATGTCCGACGACTATAGGGTCGTCCCCACGCCCCGGGCCAAAGTTGGCCAGCCGCCGACATGTCCGACGACTATAGGGTCGTCCCCACGACCCCGGGGCTAGATTGCCCCGGCACCGTCATGTCCGACGACTATAGGGTCGTCCCCACGACCCCGGGACTAGATTGGCCCGCCACCGTCATGTCCGACGACTATACGGTCGTCCCCGCGACCCCGGGAGTAGGTTGGCCCGCCGCCGACTTGTACGACGACTATAGGATCGTCCCCACGACCCCGGGAATAGATTGGCCAGCCGCCGACATGTCCGACAACTATAGGGTCCTCTCCACGACCCCGGGACTAGGTTGGCCCGCCGCCGACTTGTCCGATGACTATAGGGTCGTCCCCACGACCACGGGCCAAAGTTGCCTTGCCGCCGACATGTCCGACGACTATAGGGTCGTCCCCACGAACCCGGGACTAGGTTGGCCCGCCGCCGACATGTCCGACGACTATAGGGTCGTCCCCACGCCCCGGTCCAAAGTTGGCCAGCCGCCGACATGTCCGACGACTATAGGGTCGTCCCCACGAACCCGGGACTAGGTTGGCCAGTCACCGACATATCCGACGACTATAGGATCGTCCCCACGACCACGGGCCAAAGTTGCCCTGGCGCCGACATGTCCGACGACTATAGGGTAGTCCCCACGACCCCGGGTCTAGGTTGGCCCGCCGCCGACTTTTCCGACGACTATGGGGTCGTCCCCACGACCCCGGGACTAGGTTGGCCCGCCGCCGACTTGTCCGACGACTATAGGGTCGTCCCTACCACCCCCGGACTAGGTTGGCCAGCCGCCGACTTGGTCGACGACTATAGGGTCGTCCCCACGACCCCGGGACTAGGTTGGCCCGCCGCCGACTTGTCCGACGACTATAGGGTCGTCCCTACCACCCCGGGACTAGGTTGGCCAGCCGCCGACATGTCCGACGTCTATAGGGTCGTCCCCACGACCCCGGGACTAGTTTGGCCAGCCGCCGATATGTCCGACAACTATAGGGTCGTCTCCACGACCCCGGGACTAGGTTGGCCCGCCGCCGACTTGTCCGACGACTATAGGGTCGTCCCCACGACCACGGGCCAAAGTTGCCCTGCCGCCGACATGTCCGACGACTATACGGTCGTCCCCGCGACCCCGGGACTAGGTTGGCCCGCCGCCGACGTGTCCTACGACTATGGGGTCGTCCCCACGACCACGAGACTAGGTTGGCCAGCCGCCGACATGTCCGACGACTATAGGGTCGTCCCACGAACCCGGGACTAGGTTGGCCAGTCACCGACATATCCGACGACTATAGGGTCGTCCCCACGACCACGGGCCAAAGTTGCCCTGGCGCCGACATGTCCGACGACTATAGGGTCGTCCCCACGACCCCGGGTCTAGGTTGGCCCGCCGCCGACTTTTCCGACGACTATGGGGTCGTCCCCACGACCCCGGGAGTAGGTTGGCCCGCCGCCGACTTGTCCGACGACTATAGGGTCGTCCCCACGACCCCGGGACTAGGTTGGCCCGCCGCCGACTTATCCGACGACTATAGGGTCGTCCCCACGACCCCGGGACTAGGTTGGCCCGCCGCCGACTTGTCCGACGACTATAGGGTCGTCCCCACGACCACGGGCCAAAGTTGCCCTGTCGCCGACATGTCCGACGACTATAGGGTCGTCCCCACGACCCCGGGACTAGGTTGGCCCGCCGCCGACATGTCCGACGACTATAGGGTCGTCCCCACGCCCCGGTCCAAAGTTGGCCAGCCGCCGACATGTCCGACGACTACGGGGTCGTCCCCACGACCCCGGGACTAGATTGGCCCGCCACCGTCATGTCCGACGACTATACGGTCGTCCCCACGTCCACTGGCCAAAGTTGCCCAGCCGCAGACATGTCCGACGACTATAGGGTCGTCCCCACGACCCCGGGACTAGATTGGCCCGCCACCGTGATGTCCGACGACTATAGGGTCGTCCCCACGACCCCGGGACTAGATTGGCCGCCACCGTGATGTCCGACGACTATAGGGTCGTCTCCACGACCCCGGGACTAGGTTGGCCCGCCGCCGACTTGTCCGACGTCTATAGGGTCGTCCCCACGACCACGGGCCAAAGTTGCCCTCCCGCCGACATGTCCGACGACTATAGGGTCGTCCCCACGATCCCGGGACTAGGTTGGCCCGCCGCCGACATGTCCGACGACTATAGGGTCGTCCCCACGCCCCGGGCCAAAGTTGGCCAGCCGCCGACATGTCCGACGACTATAGGGTCGTCCCCACGACCCCGGGGCTAGATTGCCCCGGCACCGTCATGTCCGACGACTATAGGGTCGTCCCCACGACCCCGGGACTAGATTGGCCCGCCACCGTCATGTCCGACGACTATACGGTCGTCCCCGCGTCCCCGGGAGTAGGTTGGCCCGCCGCCGACTTGTACGACGACTATAGGGTCGTCCCCACGACCCCGGGACTAGATTGGCCAGCCGCCGACATGTCCGACAACTATAGGGTCCTCTCCACGACCCCGGGACTAGGTTGGCCCGCCGCCGACTTGTCCGACGACTATAGGGTCGTCCCCACGACCACGGGCCAAAGTTGCCCTGCCGCCGACATGTCCGACGACTATAGGGTCGTCCCCACGACCCCGGGACTAGGTTGGCCCGCCGCCGACATGTCCGACGACTATAGGGTCGTCCCCACGACCCCGGGACTAGGTTGGCCCGCCGCCGACGTGTCCTACGACTATGGGGTCGTCCCCACGACCACGAGACTAGGTTGGCCAGCCGCCGACATGTCCGACGACTATAGGGTCGTCCCCACGAACCCGGGACTAGGTTGGCCAGTCACCGACATATCCGACGACTATAGGGTCGTCCCCACGACCACGGGCCAAAGTTGCCCTGGCGCCGACATGTCCGACGACTATAGGGTCGTCCCCACGACCCCGGGTCTAGGTTGGCCCGCCGCCGACTTTTCTGACGACTATGGGGTCGTCCCCACGACCCCGGGACTAGGTTGGCCCGCCGCCGACTTGTCCGACGACTATAGGGTCGTCCCTACCACCCCCGGACTAGGTTGGCCAGCCGCCGACTTGGTCGACGACTATAGGGTCGTCCCCACGACCCCGGGACTAGGTTGGCCCGCCGCCGACTTGTCCGACGTCTATAGGGTCGTCCCCACGACCACGGGCCAAAGTTGCCCTCCCGCCGACATGTCCGACGACTATAGGGTCGTCCCCACGATCCCGGGACTAGGTTGGCCCGCCGCCGACATGTCCGACGACTATAGGGTCGTCCCCACGCCCCGGGCCAAAGTTGGCCAGCCGCCGACATGTCCGACGACTATAGGGTCGTCCCCACGACCACAGGTCAAAGTTGCCCAGCCGCCGACATGTCCGACGACTATAGGGTCGTCCCCACGACCACGGGCCAAAGTTGCCCTGCCGCCGACATGTCCGACGACTATAGGGTCGTCCCCACGATCCCGGGACTAGGTTGGCCCGCCGCCGACATGTCCGACGACTATAGGGTCGTCCCCACGCCCCGGGCCAAAGTTGGCCAGCCGCCGACATGTCCAACGACTATAGGGTCGTCCCCACGACCCCGGGGCTAGATTGCCCCGGCACAGTCATGTCCGACGACTATAGGGTCGTCCCCACGACCCCGGGACTAGATTGGCCCGCCACGGTCATGTCCGACGACTATAGGTTCATCCCTACGTGCCTGGGCATACGTTGGCCTGCCGCCGACATGTCCGACGACTATAGGGTCGTCCCCACGACCACTGGCCAAAGTTGCCCAGCCGCCGACATGTCCGACGACTATAGGGTCGTCCCCACGACCCCGGGACTAGGTTGGCCCGCCGCCGACATGTCCGACGTCTATAGGGTCGTCCCCACGACCCCGGGGCTACATTGGCCCGCCACGGTCATGTCCGACGACTATAGGTTCGTCCCTACGAACCTGGGCATACGTTGGCCTGCCGCCGACATGTCCGACGACTATAGGGTCGTCCCCACGACCCCGGGACTAGATTGGCCCGCCAACGTGATGTCCGAAGACTATAGGGTCGTCCCCACGACCCCGAGACTAGATTGGCCGCCACCGTGATGTCCGACGACTATACGGTCGTCCCCGCGACCCAGGGACTAGGTTGGCCCGCCGCCGACGTGTCCTACGACTATGGGGTCGTCCCCACGACCACGAGACTAGGTTGGCCAGCCGCCGACTTTTCCGACGACTATGGGGTCGTCCCCACGACCCCGGGAGTAGGTTGGCCCGCCGCCGACTTGTCCGACGACTATAGGGTCGTCCCCACGACCCCGGGACTATGTTGGCCAGACGCCGACATGTCCGACGACTATAGGGTCGTCCCCACGACCCCGGGACTAGGTTGGCCAGCCGCCGACATGTTCGACAACTATAGGGTCGTCGCCACGACCCCGCGCCAAAGCTGGCCAGCCGCCAACATGTCCGACGACTATAGGGTCGTCCCCACGACCCCGGGACTAGGTTGGCTTGCCGCCGACTTGTCCGGCGACTATAGGGTCGTCTCCACGACCCCGGGACTAGGTTGGCCAGCCGCCGACATGTCCGACGATTGTAGGGTCGTCCCCACGACCACGGGCCAAAGTTGCCCTGCCGCCGACATGTCCGACGACTATAGGGTCGTCCCCACGCCCCGGGCCAAAGTTGGCCAGCCGCCGTCATGTCCGACGACTATAGGGTCGTCCCCACCACCCCGGGACTAGATTGGCCCGCCACCGTCATGTCCGACGACTATACGGTCGTCCCCACGACCCCGGGACTAGGTTGGCCCGCCGCCGACTTGTCCGACGACTATAGGGTCGTCCCCACGACCACTGGCCAAAGTTGCCCAGCCTAAGACATGTCCGACGACTATAGGGTCGTCCCCACGACCCCGGGACTAGATTGGCCCGCCACCGTGATGTCCGACGACTATAGGGTCGTCTCCACGACCCCGGGACTAGGTTGGCCCGCCGCCGACTTGTCCGACGACTATAGGGTCGTCCCCACGCCCCGGGCCAAAGTTGGCCAGCCGCCGACATGTCCGACGACTATAGGGTCGTCCCCACGACCCGGGGGATAGATTGCCCCGGCACCGTCATGTCCGACGACTATAGGGTCGTCCCCACGACCCCGGGACTAGGTTGGCCAGCCGCCGACATGTCCGACGTCTATAGGGTCGTCTCCACGACCCCGGGACTAGGTTGGCCCGCCGCCGACTTGTCCGACGACTATAGGGTCGTCCCCACGACCCCGGGACTAGGTTGGCCAGCCGCCGACATGTCCGACGACAATAGGGTCGTCCCCACGCCCCGGGCCAAAGTTGGCCAGCCGCCGACATGTCCGACGACTATAGGGTCGTCCCCACGAACCCGGGACTAGTTTGGCCAGTCACCGACATGTCCGACGACTATAGGGTCGTCCCCACGACCACTGGCCAAAGTTGCCCAGCCGCCGACATGTCCGACGACTATAGGGTCGTCCCCACGACCGGGGCCAAAGTTGGCCAGCCGCCGACATGTCCGACGACTTTAGGGTCGTCCCCACGACCCCGGGTCTAGGTTGGCCTGTCGCCGACATGTCCAACGACTATAGGGTCGTCCCCACGAACCCGGGACTAGGTTGGCCACTCACCGACATGTCCGACGAGTATAGGGTCGTCCCCACGACCACTGGCCAAAGTTGCCCAGCCGCCGACATGTCCGACGACTTTAGGGTCGTCCCCACGACCACGGGCCAAAGTTGCCCTGCCGCCGACATGTCCGACGACTATAGGGTCGTCCCCACGACCACTGGCCAAAGTTGCCCAGCCGCCGACATGTCCGACGACTATAGGGTCGTCCCCACGACCACGGGCCAAAGTTGCACTGCCGCCGACATGTCCGACGACTATAGGGTCGTCCCCACGACCACGGGACTAGGTTGGCCCGCCGCCGACATGTCCGACGACTATAGGGTCGTCCCCACGCCCCGGGCCAAAGTTGGCCAGCCGCCGACATGTCCGACGACTATAGGGTCGTCCCCACGACCACGGGCCAAAGTTGCCCTGCCGCCGACATGTCCGACGACTATAGGGTCGTCCCCACGACCACTGGCCAAACTTGCCCAGCCGCCGACATGTCCGACGACTAGAGTGTCGTCCCCACGACCATGGGCCAAAGTTGCACTGCCGCCGACATGTCCGACGACTATAGGGTCGTCCCCACGACCACGGGACTAGGTTGGCCCGCCGCCGACATGTCCGACGACTATAGGGTCGTCCCCACGCCCCGGGCCAAAGTTGGCCAGCCGCCGACATGTCCGACGACTATAGGGTCGTCCCCACGACCCCGGGACAAGATTGGCCCGCCTCCGTCATGTCCGACGACTATACGGTCGTCCCCACGACCCCGGGACTAGGTTGGCCTGCCGCCGACAGGTCCGACGACTATAGGGTCGTCCCCACGAACCCGGGACTAGGTTGGCCAGTCAGCGACATGTCCGACGACAATAGGGTCGTCCCCACGACCACTGGCCAAAGTTGCCCCGCCGCCGACATGTCCGACGACTATAGGGTCGTCCCCACGACCCCGGGACTAGGTTGGCCCGCCGCCGACTTGTCCGACGACTATAGGGTCGTCCCCACGACCACGGGCCAAAGTTGCCCTGCCGCCGACATGTCCGACGACTATAGGGTCGTCCCCACGACCACTGGCCAAAGTTGCCCAGCCGCCGACATGTCCGACGACTATAGGGTCGTCCCCACGACGACGGGCCAAAGTTGCACTGCCGCCGACATGTCCGTCGACTATAGGGTCGTCCCCACGACCACGGGACTAGGTTGGCCCGCCGCCGACATGTCCGACGACAATAGGGTCGTCCCCACGACCACTGGCCAAATTTGCCCCGCCGCCGACATGTCCGACGACTATAGGGTCGTCCCCACGACCCCGGGACTAGGTTGGCCCGCCGCCGACTTGTCCGACGACTATAGGGTCGTCCCCACGACCCGGGTCAAAGTTGGCCAGCCGCCGACATGTCCGACGACTATAGGGTCGTCCCCACGACCACTGGCCAAAGTTGCCCAGCCGCCGACATGTCCGACGACTATAGGGTCGTCCCCACGACCCCGGGACTAGGTTGGCCCGCCGCCGACATGTCCGACGAGTATAGGGTCGTCCCCACGCCCCGAGCCAAAGTTGGCCAGCCGCCGACATGTCCGACGACTATAGGGTCGTCCCCACGAACCCGGGACTAGGTTGGCCAGTCACCGACATGTCCGACGTCTATAGGGTCGACCCCACGACCACTGGCCAAAGTTGCCCAGCCGCCGACATGTCCGACGACTATAGGGTCGTCCCCACGCCCCGGGCCAAAGTTGGCCACCCGCCGACATGTCCGACGACTATAGGGTCGTCCCCACGACCCCGGGACAAGATTGGCCCGCCACCGTCATGTCCGACGACTATAGGGTCGTCCCCACGACCCCGGGGCTAGGTTGGCCTGCCGCCGACATGTCCGACGACTCTAGGGTCGTCCCCACGACCACTGGCCAAAGTTGCCCCGCCGCCGACATGTCCGACGACTATAGGGTCGTCCCCACGACCCCGGGACTAGGTTGGCCCGCCGCCGACTTGTCCGACAACTATAGGGTCGTCCCCACGACCCGGGTCAAAGTTGGCCTGCCGCCGACATGTCCGACGACTATAGGGTCGTCCCCACGACCACTGGCCAAAGTTGCCCAGCCGCCGACATGTCCGACGACTATAGGGTCGTCCCCACGACCCCGGGACTAGGTTGGCCCGCCGCCGACATGTCCGACGACTATAGGGTCGTCCCCACGCCCCGGGCCAAAGTTGGCCAGCCGCCGACATGTCCGACGACTATAGGGTCGTCCCCACGAACCCGGGACTAGGTTGTCCAGTCACCGACATGTCCGACGACTATAGGGTCGTACCCACGAACCCGGGACTAGTTTGGCCAGTCACCGACATGTCCGACGACTATAGGGTCGTCCCCACGACCACTGGCCAAAGTTGCCCAGCCGCCGACATGTCCGACGACTATAGGGTCGTCCCCACGACCACAGGCCAAAGTTGCCCAGCCGCCGACATGTCCGACGACTATAGGGTCGTCCCCACGACCCCGGGACTAGGTTGGCCCGCCGCCGACATGTCCGACGACTATAGGGTCGTCCCCACGCCCCGGGCCAAAGTTGGCCAGCCGCCGACATGTCCGACGACTATAGGGTCGTCCCCAAGACCACGGGCCAAAGTTGCCCTGCCGCCGACATGTCCGACGACTATAGGGTCGTCCCCACGAACCCGGGACTAGGTTGGCCAGTCACCGACATGTCCGACGTCTATAGGGTCGACCCCACGACCACTGGCCAAAGTTGCCCAGCCGCCGACATGTCCGACGACTATAGGGTCGTCCCCACGAACCCGGGACTAGGTTGTCCAGTCACCGACATGTCCGACGACTATAGGGTCGTCCCCACGAACCCGGGACTAGTTTGGCCAGTCACCGACATGTCCGACGACTATAGGGTCGTCCCCACGACCACTGGCCAAAGTTGCCCAGCCGCCGACATGTCCGACGACTATAGGGTCGTCCCCACGACCCCGGGACTAGGTTGGCCCGCCGCCGACTTGTCCGACGACTATTGGGTCGTCCCCACGACCACGGGCCAAAGATGCCCTGCCGCCGACATGTCCGACGACTATAGGGTCGTCCCCACGACCACTGGCCAAAGTTGCCCAGCCGCCGACATGTCCGACGACTATAGGGTCGTCCCCACGACCCCGGGACTAGGTTGGCCCGCCGCCGACATGTCCGACGACTATAGGGTCGTCCCCACGAACCCGGGACTAGGTTGGGCAGTCAACGACATGTCCGACGTCTATAGGGTCGACCCCACGACCACTGGCCAAAGTTGCCCAGCCGCCGACATGTCCGACGACTATAGGGTCGTCCCCACGAACCCGGGACTAGGTTGTCCAGTCACCCACATGTCCGACGACTATAGGGTCGTCCCCACGAACCCGGGACTAGTTTGGCCAGTCACCGACATGTCCGACGACTATAGGGTCGTCCCCACGACCACTGGCCAAAGTTGCCCAGCCGCCGACATGTCCGACGACTATAGGGTCGTCCCCACGACCCCGGGATTAGGTTGGCCCGCCGCCGACTTGTCCGACGACTATAGGGTCGTCCCCACGACCACGGGCCAAAGTTGCCCTGCCGCCGACATGTCCGACGACTATAGGGTCGTCCCCACGACCACTGGCCAAAGTTGCCCAGCCGCCGACATGTCCGACGACTATAGGGTCGTCCCCACGACCCCGGGACTAGGTTGGCCCGCCGCCGACATGTCCGACGACTATAGGGTCGTCCCCACGACCCCGGGACTAGGTTGGCCCGCCGCCGACATGTCCGACGACTATAGGGTCGTCCCCACGCCCCGGGCCAAAGTTGGCCACCCGCCGACATGTCCGACGACTATAGGGTCGTCCCCACGACCCCGGGACAAGATTGGCCCGCCACCGTCATGTCCGACGACTATAGGGTCGTCCCCACGACCCCGGGGCTAGGTTGGCCTGCCGCCGACATGTCCGACGACTCTAGGGTCGTCCCCACGACCACTGGCCAAAGTTGCCCCGCCGCCGACATGTCCGACGACTATAGGGTCGTCCCCACGACCCCGGGACTAGGTTGGCCCGCCGCCGACTTGTCCGACAACTATAGGGTCGTCCCCACGACCCGGGTCAAAGTTGGCCAGCCGCCGACATGTCCGACGACTATAGGGTCGTCCCCACGACCACTGGCCAAAGTTGCCCAGCCGCCGACATGTCCGACGACTATAGGGTCGTCCCCACGACCCCGGGACTAGGTTAGCCCGCCGCCGACATGTCCGACGACTATAGGGTCGTCCCCACGAACCCGGGACTAGGTTGTCCAGTCACCGACATGTCCGACGACTATAGGGTCGTACCCACGAACCCGGGACTAGTTTGGCCAGTCACCGACATGTCCGACGACTATAGGGTCGTCCCCACGACCACTGGCCAAAGTTGCCCAGCCGCCGACATGTCCGACGACTATAGGGTCGTCCCCACGACCCCGGGACTAGGTTGGCCCGCCGCCGACATGTCCGACGACTATAGGGTCGTCCCCACGCCCCGGGCCAAAGTTGGCCAGCCGCGGACATGTCCGACGACTATAGGGTCGTCCCCAAGACCACGGGCCAAAGTTGCCCTGCCGCCGACATGTCCGACGACTATAGGGTCGTCCCCACGAACCCGGGACTAGGTTGGCCAGTCACCGACATGTCCGACGTCTATAGGGTCGACCCCACGACCACTGGCCAAAGTTGCCCAGCCGCCGACATGTCCGACGACTATAGGGTCGTCCCCACGACCCCGGGACTAGATTGGCCCGCCACCGTCATGTCCGACGACTATAGGGTCGTCCCCACGACAACGGGCCAAAGTTGCCCAACCGCCGACATGTCCGACGACTATAGGGTCGTCCCCACGACCCCGGGGTTAGACTGGCCCGCCACCGTCATGTCCGCCGACTATAGGGTCGTCCCCACGACCACGGGCCAAAGTTGGCCAGCCGCCGACATGTCCGACGACTATAGGGTCGTCCCCACGACCCCGGGGTTAGACTGGCCCGCCACCGTCATGTCCGACGACTATAGGGTCGTCCCCACGACCCCGGGGCAAGATTGGCCCGCCACCGTCATGTCCGACGACTATAGGGTCGTCCCCACGACCACGGGCCAAAGTTGGCCAGCCGCCGACATGTCCGACGACTATAGGGTCGTCCCCTCGACCCCGGGGCTAGATTGGCCCGCCACCGTCATGTCCGCCGACTATAGGGTCGTCCCCACGACCACGGGCCAAAGTTGGTCACCCGCCGACATGTCCGACGACTATAGGGTCGTCCCCACGACCCCGGGACTAGATTGGCCCGCCACCGTCATGTCCGACGACTATACGGTCGTCCCAACGACCCCCGGACTAGATTGGCCCGCCGCCGACTTGTCCGACGACTATAGGGTCGTCCCCACGACCACGGGCCAAAGTTGCCCAGCCGCCGACATGTCCGACGACTATAGGGTCGTCCCCACGACCCCGGGGCTAGATTGGCCCGCCACCGTCATGTCCGCCGACTATAGGGTCGTCCCCACGACCACGGGCCAAAGTTGGTCAGCCGCCGACATGTCCGACGACTATAGGGTCGTCCCCACGACCCCGGGACCAGGTTGGCCAGACGCCGACATGTCCGACGACTATACGGTCGACCCAACGACCCCGGGACTAGATTGGCCCGCCACCGTCATGTCAGACGACTATAGGGTCGGCCCCACGACCCCGGGACTAGGATGGCCGGCCGCCGACTTGTCGGACGACTATAGGGTCGTCCCCACGACCCCGGGACTAGGTTGGCCAACCGCCGACATGTCCGACGACTATACGGTCGTCCCAACGACCCCCGGACTAGATTGGCCCGCCGCCGACTTGTCCGACGACTATAGGGTCGTCCCCACGACAACGGGCCAAAGTTGCCCAACCGCCGACATGTCCGACGACTATAGGGTCGTCCCCACGACCCCGGGGTTAGACTGGCCCGCCACCGTCATGTCCGCCGACTATAGGGTCGTCCCCACGACCACGGGCCAAAGTTGGCCAGCCGCCGACATGTCCGACGACTATAGGGTCGTCCCCACGACCCCGGGACTAGGTTGGCCCGCCGCCGACATGTCCGACGACTATAGGGTCGTCCCCACGCCCCGGGCCAAAGTTGGCCAGCCGCGGACATGTCCGACGACTATAGGGTCGTCCCCAAGACCACGGGCCAAAGTTGCCCTGCCGCCGACATGTCCGACGACTATAGGGTCGTCCCCACGAACCCGGGACTAGGTTGGCCAGTCACCGACATGTCCGACGTCTATAGGGTCGACCCCACGACCACTGGCCAAAGTTGCCCAGCCGCCGACATGTCCGACGACTATAGGGTCGTCCCCACGACCCCGGGACTAGATTGGCCCGCCACCGTCATGTCCGACGACTATAGGGTCGTCCCCACGACAACGGGCCAAAGTTGCCCAACCGCCGACATGTCCGACGACTATAGGGTCGTCCCCACGACCTCGGGGTTAGACTGGCCCGCCACCGTCATGTCCGCCGACTATAGGGTCGTCCCCACGACCACGGGCCAAAGTTGGCCAGCCGCCGACATGTCCGACGACTATAGGGTCGTCCCCACGACCCCGGGGTTAGACTGGCCCGCCACCGTCATGTCCGACGACTATAGGGTCGTCCCCACGACCCCGGGGCAAGATTGGCCCGCCACCGTCATGTCCGACGACTATAGGGTCGTCCCCACGACCACGGGCCAAAGTTGGCCAGTCGCCGACATGTCCGACGACTATAGGGTCGTCCCCTCGACCCCGGGGCTAGATTGGCCCGCCACCGTCATGTCCGCCGACTATAGGGTCGTCCCCACGACCACGGGCCAAAGTTGGTCACCCGCCGACATGTCCGACGACTATAGGGTCGTCCCCACGACCCCGGGACTAGACTGGCCCGCCACCGTCATGTCCGACGACTATACGGTCGTCCCAACGACCCCCGGACTAGATTGGCCCGCCGCCGACTTGTCCGACGACTATAGGGTCGTCCCCACGACCACGGGCCAAAGTTGCCCAGCCGCCGACATGTCCGACGACTATAGGGTCGTCCCCACGACCCCGGGGCTAGATTGGCCCGCCACCGTCATGTCCGCCGACTATAGGGTCGTCCCCACGACCACGGGCCAAAGTTGGTCAGCCGCCGACATGTCCGACGACTATAGGGTCGTCCCCACGACCCCGGGACCAGGTTGGCCAGACGCCGACATGTCCGACGACTATACGGTCGGCCCCACGACCCCGGGACTAGGATGGCCGGCCGCCGACTTGTCGGACGACTATAGGGTCGTCCCCACGACCCCGGGACTAGGTTGGCCAACCGCCGACATGTCCGACGACTATAGGGTCGTCCCCACGACCCCGGGGCAAAGCTGGCCAGCCGCCGACATGTCCGACGACTATAGGGTCGTCCCCACGACCCCGGGACTAGGTTGGCCCGCCACCATCATGTCCGACGACTATAGGGTCGTCCCCACGACCCCGGGACTAGGTTGGCCCGCGGCCGACTTGTTCGACGACAATAGGGTCGTCCGCACGACCCCAGGAGTAGATTGCCCCGCCACCGTCATGTCCGACGACTATAGGGTCGTCTCCACGACCCCGGGACTAGGTTGGCCCGCCGCCGACTTGTCCGACGACTATAGGGTCGCCACCACGACCACGGGCCAAAGGTGCCCAGCCGCCGTCATGTCCGATGACTATAGTGTCGTCCCCACGACCCCGGGAATAGATTGGCCCGCCACCATCATGTCTGACGACTATAGGGTCGTCCCCACGACCCCGGGACTAGGTTGTCCCGCGGCCGACTTGTTCGACGACAATAGGGTCGTCCGCACGACCCCAGGAGTAGATTGCCCCGCCACCGTCATGTCCGACGACTATAGGGTCGTCTCCACGACCCCGGGGCTAGATTGGCCCGCCACCGTCATGTCCGAGGACTATAGGGTCGTCGCCACGACCCCGGGACTAGGTTGGCCCGCCACCGACTTGTCCGACGACTATAGGGTCGTCCCCACGACCACGGGCCAAAGTTGCCCAGCCGCCGACATGTCCGACGACTATAGGGTCGTCCCCACGACCCCGGGACTAGATTGGCCCGCCACCGTCATGTCCGACGACAATAGGGTCGTCCCCACGACCCCGGGACTAGGTTGGCCCGCCGCCGACTTGTCCGACGACTATAGGGTCGTCCCCACGACCCCGGGACTAGATTGGCCCGCCACCGTCATGTCCGAGGACTTTAGGGTCGTCCGCACGACCCCGGGACTAGGTTGGCCCGCCGCCGACTTGTCCGACGACTATAGGGTCGTCCCCACGACCCCGGGACTAGGTTGGCCCGCGGCCGAGTGGTCTGACGACTATAGGTTCGTCCGCACGACCCCAGGAGTAGATTGGCCCGCCACCATCACGTCAGACGACTATAGGGTCGGCCCCACGACCCCGGGACTAGGTTGGCCAACCGCCGACATGACCGACGACTATAGGGTCGTCCCCACGACCCCGGGCCAAAGCTGGCCAGCCGCCAACATGTCCGACGACTATAGGGTCGTCCCCACGACCCCGGGGCTAGACTGGCCCGCCACCGTCATGTCCGCGGACTATAGGGTCGTCCCCACGACCACGGGCCAAAGTTGGCCTGCCGCCGACATGTCCGACGACTATAGCGTCGTCCCCACGACCCCGGGGCTAGATTGGCCCGCCACCGTCATGTCCGCCGACTATAGGGTCGTCCCCACGACCACGGGCCAAAGTTGGTCAGCCGCCGACATGTCCGACGACTATAGGGTCGTCCCCACGACCCCGGGACCAGGTTGGCCAGCCGCCGTCATGTCCGACGACTATACGGTCGTCCCAACGACCCCGGGACTAGATTGGCCCGCCACCGTCATGTCCGACGACTCTAGGGTCGTCCCCACGACCCCGGAAATAGGTTGGCCCACCGCCGACTTGTCCGACGACTATAGGGTCGTCCCTCCCACCCCGGAACTAGGTTGGCCAGCCGCCGACATGTCCGACGACCATAGGGTCCTCCCCACGACACCGGGACTAGGTTGGCCCGCCGCCGACTTGTCCGACGACTATAGGGTCGTCCCCACGACCACGGGCCAAAGTTGGTCAGCCGCCGACATGTCCGACGACTATAGGGTCGTCCCCACGACCCCGGGACTAGGTTGGCCCGCCGCCGACATGTCCGACGACTATAGGGTCGTCCCCACGCCCCGGGCCAAAGTTGGCCAGCCGCGGACATGTCCGACGACTATAGGGTCGTCCCCAAGACCACGGGCCAAAGTTGCCCTGCCGCCGACATGTCCGACGACTATAGGGTCGTCCCCACGAACCCGGGACTAGGTTGGCCAGTCACCGACATGTCCGACGTCTATAGGGTCGACCCCACGACCACTGGCCAAAGTTGCCCAGCCGCCGACATGTCCGACGACTATAGGGTCGTCCCCACGACCCCGGGACTAGATTGGCCCGCCACCGTCATGTCCGACGACTATAGGGTCGTCCCCACGACAACGGGCCAAAGTTGCCCAACCGCCGACATGTCCGACGACTATAGGGTCGTCCCCACGACCTCGGGGTTAGACTGGCCCGCCACCGTCATGTCCGCCGACTATAGGGTCGTCCCCACGACCACGGGCCAAAGTTGGCCAGCCGCCGACATGTCCGACGACTATAGGGTCGTCCCCACGACCCCGGGGTTAGACTGGCCCGCCACCGTCATGTCCGACGACTATAGGGTCGTCCCCACGACCCCGGGGCAAGATTGGCCCGCCACCGTCATGTCCGACGACTATAGGGTCGTCCCCACGACCACGGGCCAAAGTTGGCCAGTCGCCGACATGTCCGACGACTATAGGGTCGTCCCCTCGACCCCGGGGCTAGATTGGCCCGCCACCGTCATGTCCGCCGACTATAGGGTCGTCCCCACGACCACGGGCCAAAGTTGGTCACCCGCCGACATGTCCGACGACTATAGGGTCGTCCCCACGACCCCGGGACTAGATTGGCCCGCCACCGTCATGTCCGACGACTATACGGTCGTCCCAACGACCCCCGGACTAGATTGGCCCGCCGCGGACTTGTCCGACGACTATAGGGTCGTCCCCACGACCACGGGCCAAAGTTGCCCAGCCGCCGACATGTCCGACGACTATAGGGTCGTCCCCACGACCCCGGGGCTAGATTGGCCCGCCACCGTCATGTCCGCCGACTATAGGGTCGTCCCCACGACCACGGGCCAAAGTTGGTCAGCCGCCGACATGTCCGACGACTATAGGGTCGTCCCCACGACCCCGGGACCAGGTTGGCCAGACGCCGACATGTCCGACGACTATACGGTCGGCCCCACGACCCCGGGACTAGGATGGCCGGCCGCCGACTTGTCGGACGACTATAGGGTCGTCCCCACGACCCCGGGACTAGGTTGGCCAACCGCCGACATGTCCGACGACTATAGGGTCGTCCCCACGACCCCGGGGCAAAGCTGGCCAGCCGCCGACATGTCCGACGACTATAGGGTCGTCCCCACGACCCCGGGACTAGGTTGGCCCGCCACCATCATGTCCGACGACTATAGGGTCGTCCCCACGACCCCGGGACTAGGTTGGCCCGCGGCCGACTTGTTCGACGACAATAGGGTCGTCCGCACGACCCCAGGAGTAGATTGCCCCGCCACCGTCATGTCCGACGACTATAGGGTCGTCTCCACGACCCCGGGACTAGGTTGGCCCGCCGCCGACTTGTCCGACGACTATAGGGTCGCCACCACGACCACGGGCCAAAGGTGCCCAGCCGCCGTCATGTCCGATGACTATAGTGTCGTCCCCACGACCCCGGGAATAGATTGGCCCGCCACCATCATGTCTGACGACTATAGGGTCGTCCCCACGACCCCGGGACTAGGTTGTCCCGCGACCGACTTGTTCGACGACAATAGGGTCGTCCGCACGACCCCAGGAGTAGATTGCCCCGCCACCGTCATGTCCGACGACTATAGGGTCGTCTCCACGACCCCGGGGCTAGATTGGCCCGCCACCGTCATGTCCGAGGACTATAGGGTCGTCGCCACGACCCCGGGACTAGGTTGGCCCGCCACCGACTTGTCCGACGACTATAGGGTCGTCCCCACGACCACGGGCCAAAGTTGCCCAGCCGCCGACATGTCCGACGACTATAGGGTCGTCCCCACGACCCCGGGACTAGATTGGCCCGCCACCGTCATGTCCGACGACAATAGGGTCGTCCCCACGACCCCGGGACTAGGTTGGCCCGCCGCCGACTTGTCCGACGACTATAGGGTCGTCCCCACGACCCCGGGACTAGATTGGCCCGCCACCGTCATGTCCGAGGACTTTAGGGTCGTCCGCACGACCCCGGGACTAGGTTGGCCCGCCGCCGACTTGTCCGACGACTATAGGGTCGTCCCCACGACCCCGGGACTAGGTTGGCCCGCGGCCGAGTGGTCTGACGACTATAGGTTCGTCCGCACGACCCCAGGAGTAGATTGGCCCGCCACCATCACGTCAGACGACTATAGGGTCGGCCCCACGACCCCGGGACTAGGTTGGCCAACCGCCGACATGACCGACGACTATAGGGTCGTCCCCACGACCCCGGGCCAAAGCTGGCCAGCCGCCAACATGTCCGACGACTATAGGGTCGTCCCCACGACCCCGGGGCTAGACTGGCCCGCCACCGTCATGTCCGCGGACTATAGGGTCGTCCCCACGACCACGGGCCAAAGTTGGCCTGCCGCCGACATGTCCGACGACTATAGCGTCGTCCCCACGACCCCGGGGCTAGATTGGCCCGCCACCGTCATGTCCGCCGACTATAGGGTCGTCCCCACGACCACGGGCCAAAGTTGGTCAGCCGCCGACATGTCCGACGACTATAGGGTCGTCCCCACGACCCCGGGGTTAGACTGGCCCGCCACCGTCATGTCCGCCGACTATAGGGTCGTCCCCACGACCACGGGCCAAAGTTGGCCAGCCGCCGACATGTCCGACGACTATAGGGTCGTCCCCACGACCCCGGGGTTAGACTGGCCCGCCACCGTCATGTCCGACGACTATAGGGTCGTCCCCACGACCCCGGGGCAAGATTGGCCCGCCACCGTCATGTCCGACGACTATAGGGTCGTCCCCACGACCACGGGCCAAAGTTGGCCAGCCGCCGACATGTCCGACGACTATAGGGTCGTCCCCTCGACCCCGGGGCTAGATTGGCCCGCCACCGTCATGTCCGCCGACTATAGGGTCGTCCCCACGACCACGGGCCAAAGTTGGTCACCCGCCGACATGTCCGACGACTATAGGGTCGTCCCCACGACCCCGGGACTAGATTGGCCCGCCACCGTCATGTCCGACGACTATACGGTCGTCCCAACGACCCCCGGACTAGATTGGCCCGCCGCCGACTTGTCCGACGACTATAGGGTCGTCCCCACGACCACGGGCCAAAGTTGCCCAGCCGCCGACATGTCCGACGACTATAGGGTCGTCCCCACGACCCCGGGGCTAGATTGGCCCGCCACCGTCATGTCCGCCGACTATAGGGTCGTCCCCACGACCACGGGCCAAAGTTGGTCAGCCGCCGACATGTCCGACGACTATAGGGTCGTCCCCACGACCCCGGGACCAGGTTGGCCAGACGCCGACATGTCCGACGACTATACGGTCGACCCAACGACCCCGGGACTAGATTGGCCCGCCACCGTCATGTCAGACGACTATAGGGTCGGCCCCACGACCCCGGGACTAGGATGGCCGGCCGCCGACTTGTCGGACGACTATAGGGTCGTCCCCACGACCCCGGGACTAGGTTGGCCAACCGCCGACATGTCCGACGACTATACGGTCGTCCCAACGACCCCCGGACTAGATTGGCCCGCCGCCGACTTGTCCGACGACTATAGGGTCGTCCCCACGACAACGGGCCAAAGTTGCCCAACCGCCGACATGTCCGACGACTATAGGGTCGTCCCCACGACCCCGGGGTTAGACTGGCCCGCCACCGTCATGTCCGCCGACTATAGGGTCGTCCCCACGACCACGGGCCAAAGTTGGCCAGCCGCCGACATGTCCGACGACTATAGGGTCGTCCCCACGACCCCGGGACTAGGTTGGCCCGCCGCCGACATGTCCGACGACTATAGGGTCGTCCCCACGCCCCGGGCCAAAGTTGGCCAGCCGCGGACATGTCCGACGACTATAGGGTCGTCCCCAAGACCACGGGCCAAAGTTGCCCTGCCGCCGACATGTCCGACGACTATAGGGTCGTCCCCACGAACCCGGGACTAGGTTGGCCAGTCACCGACATGTCCGACGTCTATAGGGTCGACCCCACGACCACTGGCCAAAGTTGCCCAGCCGCCGACATGTCCGACGACTATAGGGTCGTCCCCACGACCCCGGGACTAGATTGGCCCGCCACCGTCATGTCCGACGACTATAGGGTCGTCCCCACGACAACGGGCCAAAGTTGCCCAACCGCCGACATGTCCGACGACTATAGGGTCGTCCCCACGACCTCGGGGTTAGACTGGCCCGCCACCGTCATGTCCGCCGACTATAGGGTCGTCCCCACGACCACGGGCCAAAGTTGGCCAGTCGCCGACATGTCCGACGACTATAGGGTCGTCCCCTCGACCCCGGGGCTAGATTGGCCCGCCACCGTCATGTCCGCCGACTATAGGGTCGTCCCCACGACCACGGGCCAAAGTTGGTCACCCGCCGACATGTCCGACGACTATAGGGTCGTCCCCACGACCCCGGGACTAGACTGGCCCGCCACCGTCATGTCCGACGACTATACGGTCGTCCCAACGACCCCCGGACTAGATTGGCCCGCCGCCGACTTGTCCGACGACTATAGGGTCGTCCCCACGACCACGGGCCAAAGTTGCCCAGCCGCCGACATGTCCGACGACTATAGGGTCGTCCCCACGACCCCGGGGCTAGATTGGCCCGCCACCGTCATGTCCGCCGACTATAGGGTCGTCCCCACGACCACGGGCCAAAGTTGGTCAGCCGCCGACATGTCCGACGACTATAGGGTCGTCCCCACGACCCCGGGACCAGGTTGGCCAGACGCCGACATGTCCGACGACTATACGGTCGGCCCCACGACCCCGGGACTAGGATGGCCGGCCGCCGACTTGTCGGACGACTATAGGGTCGTCCCCACGACCCCGGGACTAGGTTGGCCAACCGCCGACATGTCCGACGACTATAGGGTCGTCCCCACGACCCCGGGGCAAAGCTGGCCAGCCGCCGACATGTCCGACGACTATAGGGTCGTCCCCACGACCCCGGGACTAGGTTGGCCCGCCACCATCATGTCCGACGACTATAGGGTCGTCCCCACGACCCCGGGACTAGGTTGGCCCGCGGCCGACTTGTTCGACGACAATAGGGTCGTCCGCACGACCCCAGGAGTAGATTGCCCCGCCACCGTCATGTCCGACGACTATAGGGTCGTCTCCACGACCCCGGGACTAGGTTGGCCCGCCGCCGACTTGTCCGACGACTATAGGGTCGCCACCACGACCACGGGCCAAAGGTGCCCAGCCGCCGTCATGTCCGATGACTATAGTGTCGTCCCCACGACCCCGGGAATAGATTGGCCCGCCACCATCATGTCTGACGACTATAGGGTCGTCCCCACGACCCCGGGACTAGGTTGTCCCGCGGCCGACTTGTTCGACGACAATAGGGTCGTCCGCACGACCCCAGGAGTAGATTGCCCCGCCACCGTCATGTCCGACGACTATAGGGTCGTCTCCACGACCCCGGGGCTAGATTGGCCCGCCACCGTCATGTCCGAGGACTATAGGGTCGTCGCCACGACCCCGGGACTAGGTTGGCCCGCCACCGACTTGTCCGACGACTATAGGGTCGTCCCCACGACCACGGGCCAAAGTTGCCCAGCCGCCGACATGTCCGACGACTATAGGGTCGTCCCCACGACCCCGGGACTAGATTGGCCCGCCACCGTCATGTCCGACGACAATAGGGTCGTCCCCACGACCCCGGGACTAGGTTGGCCCGCCGCCGACTTGTCCGACGACTATAGGGTCGTCCCCACGACCCCGGGACTAGATTGGCCCGCCACCGTCATGTCCGAGGACTTTAGGGTCGTCCGCACGACCCCGGGACTAGGTTGGCCCGCCGCCGACTTGTCCGACGACTATAGGGTCGTCCCCACGACCCCGGGACTAGGTTGGCCCGCGGCCGAGTGGTCTGACGACTATAGGTTCGTCCGCACGACCCCAGGAGTAGATTGGCCCGCCACCATCACGTCAGACGACTATAGGGTCGGCCCCACGACCCCGGGACTAGGTTGGCCAACCGCCGACATGACCGACGACTATAGGGTCGTCCCCACGACCCCGGGCCAAAGCTGGCCAGCCGCCAACATGTCCGACGACTATAGGGTCGTCCCCACGACCCCGGGGCTAGACTGGCCCGCCACCGTCATGTCCGCGGACTATAGGGTCGTCCCCACGACCACGGGCCAAAGTTGGCCTGCCGCCGACATGTCCGACGACTATAGCGTCGTCCCCACGACCCCGGGGCTAGATTGGCCCGCCACCGTCATGTCCGCCGACTATAGGGTCGTCCCCACGACCACGGGCCAAAGTTGGTCAGCCGCCGACATGTCCGACGACTATAGGGTCGTCCCCACGACCCCGGGACCAGGTTGGCCAGCCGCCGTCATGTCCGACGACTATACGGTCGTCCCAACGACCCCGGGACTAGATTGGCCCGCCACCGTCATGTCCGACGACTCTAGGGTCGTCCCCACGACCCCGGAAATAGGTTGGCCCACCGCCGACTTGTCCGACGACTATAGGGTCGTCCCTCCCACCCCGGAACTAGGTTGGCCAGCCGCCGACATGTCCGACGACCATAGGGTCCTCCCCACGACACCGGGACTAGGTTGGCCCGCCGCCGACTTGTCCGACGACTATAGGGTCGTCCCCACGACCACGGGCCAAAGTTGGTCAGCCGCCGACATGTCCGACGACTATAGGGTCGTCCCCACGACCCCGGGACTAGGTTGGCCCGCCGCCGACATGTCCGACGACTATAGGGTCGTCCCCACGCCCCGGGCCAAAGTTGGCCAGCCGCGGACATGTCCGACGACTATAGGGTCGTCCCCAAGACCACGGGCCAAAGTTGCCCTGCCGCCGACATGTCCGACGACTATAGGGTCGTCCCCACGAACCCGGGACTAGGTTGGCCAGTCACCGACATGTCCGACGTCTATAGGGTCGACCCCACGACCACTGGCCAAAGTTGCCCAGCCGCCGACATGTCCGACGACTATAGGGTCGTCCCCACGACCCCGGGACTAGATTGGCCCGCCACCGTCATGTCCGACGACTATAGGGTCGTCCCCACGACAACGGGCCAAAGTTGCCCAACCGCCGACATGTCCGACGACTATAGGGTCGTCCCCACGACCTCGGGGTTAGACTGGCCCGCCACCGTCATGTCCGCCGACTATAGGGTCGTCCCCACGACCACGGGCCAAAGTTGGCCAGCCGCCGACATGTCCGACGACTATAGGGTCGTCCCCACGACCCCGGGGTTAGACTGGCCCGCCACCGTCATGTCCGACGACTATAGGGTCGTCCCCACGACCCCGGGGCAAGATTGGCCCGCCACCGTCATGTCCGACGACTATAGGGTCGTCCCCACGACCACGGGCCAAAGTTGGCCAGTCGCCGACATGTCCGACGACTATAGGGTCGTCCCCTCGACCCCGGGGCTAGATTGGCCCGCCACCGTCATGTCCGCCGACTATAGGGTCGTCCCCACGACCACGGGCCAAAGTTGGTCACCCGCCGACATGTCCGACGACTATAGGGTCGTCCCCACGACCCCGGGACTAGATTGGCCCGCCACCGTCATGTCCGACGACTATACGGTCGTCCCAACGACCCCCGGACTAGATTGGCCCGCCGCGGACTTGTCCGACGACTATAGGGTCGTCCCCACGACCACGGGCCAAAGTTGCCCAGCCGCCGACATGTCCGACGACTATAGGGTCGTCCCCACGACCCCGGGGCTAGATTGGCCCGCCACCGTCATGTCCGCCGACTATAGGGTCGTCCCCACGACCACGGGCCAAAGTTGGTCAGCCGCCGACATGTCCGACGACTATAGGGTCGTCCCCACGACCCCGGGACCAGGTTGGCCAGACGCCGACATGTCCGACGACTATACGGTCGGCCCCACGACCCCGGGACTAGGATGGCCGGCCGCCGACTTGTCGGACGACTATAGGGTCGTCCCCACGACCCCGGGACTAGGTTGGCCAACCGCCGACATGTCCGACGACTATAGGGTCGTCCCCACGACCCCGGGGCAAAGCTGGCCAGCCGCCGACATGTCCGACGACTATAGGGTCGTCCCCACGACCCCGGGACTAGGTTGGCCCGCCACCATCATGTCCGACGACTATAGGGTCGTCCCCACGACCCCGGGACTAGGTTGGCCCGCGGCCGACTTGTTCGACGACAATAGGGTCGTCCGCACGACCCCAGGAGTAGATTGCCCCGCCACCGTCATGTCCGACGACTATAGGGTCGTCTCCACGACCCCGGGACTAGGTTGGCCCGCCGCCGACTTGTCCGACGACTATAGGGTCGCCACCACGACCACGGGCCAAAGGTGCCCAGCCGCCGTCATGTCCGATGACTATAGTGTCGTCCCCACGACCCCGGGAATAGATTGGCCCGCCACCATCATGTCTGACGACTATAGGGTCGTCCCCACGACCCCGGGACTAGGTTGTCCCGCGACCGACTTGTTCGACGACAATAGGGTCGTCCGCACGACCCCAGGAGTAGATTGCCCCGCCACCGTCATGTCCGACGACTATAGGGTCGTCTCCACGACCCCGGGGCTAGATTGGCCCGCCACCGTCATGTCCGAGGACTATAGGGTCGTCGCCACGACCCCGGGACTAGGTTGGCCCGCCACCGACTTGTCCGACGACTATAGGGTCGTCCCCACGACCACGGGCCAAAGTTGCCCAGCCGCCGACATGTCCGACGACTATAGGGTCGTCCCCACGACCCCGGGACTAGATTGGCCCGCCACCGTCATGTCCGACGACAATAGGGTCGTCCCCACGACCCCGGGACTAGGTTGGCCCGCCGCCGACTTGTCCGACGACTATAGGGTCGTCCCCACGACCCCGGGACTAGATTGGCCCGCCACCGTCATGTCCGAGGACTTTAGGGTCGTCCGCACGACCCCGGGACTAGGTTGGCCCGCCGCCGACTTGTCCGACGACTATAGGGTCGTCCCCACGACCCCGGGACTAGGTTGGCCCGCGGCCGAGTGGTCTGACGACTATAGGTTCGTCCGCACGACCCCAGGAGTAGATTGGCCCGCCACCATCACGTCAGACGACTATAGGGTCGGCCCCACGACCCCGGGACTAGGTTGGCCAACCGCCGACATGACCGACGACTATAGGGTCGTCCCCACGACCCCGGGCCAAAGCTGGCCAGCCGCCAACATGTCCGACGACTATAGGGTCGTCCCCACGACCCCGGGGCTAGACTGGCCCGCCACCGTCATGTCCGCGGACTATAGGGTCGTCCCCACGACCACGGGCCAAAGTTGGCCTGCCGCCGACATGTCCGACGACTATAGCGTCGTCCCCACGACCCCGGGGCTAGATTGGCCCGCCACCGTCATGTCCGCCGACTATAGGGTCGTCCCCACGACCACGGGCCAAAGTTGGTCAGCCGCCGACATGTCCGACGACTATAGGGTCGTCCCCACGACCCCGGGACCAGGTTGGCCAGCCGCCGTCATGTCCGACGACTATACGGTCGTCCCAACGACCCCGGGACTAGATTGGCCCGCCACCGTCATGTCCGACGACTCTAGGGTCGTCCCCACGACCCCGGAAATAGGTTGGCCCACCGCCGACTTGTCCGACGACTATAGGGTCGTCCCTCCCACCCCGGAACTAGGTTGGCCAGCCGCCGACATGTCCGACGACCATAGGGTCCTCCCCACGACACCGGGACTAGGTTGGCCCGCCGCCGACTTGTCCGACGACTATAGGGTCGTCCCCACGACCACGGGCCAAAGTTGGTCAGCCGCCGACATGTCCGACGACTATAGGGTCGTCCCCACGACTCCGGGGCTAGGTTGGCCCGCCGCCGACTTGTCCGACGACTATAGGGTCGTCCCCACGACCCCAGGGGTAGATTGCCCCGCCACCGTCATGTCCTTCGACTATAGGGTCGTCCCCACGACCCCGGGACTAGGTTCGCCAGCCGCCGACATGTCCGACGACTATAGGGTCGTCCCCACGACCCCGGGCCAAAGCTAGCCAGCCGCCGACATGTCCGACGACTATAGGGTCGTCCCCACGACCCCGGGACTAGGTTGGCCCGCCACCATCATGTCCGACGACTATAGGGTCGTCCCCACGACCCCGGGACTAGGTTGGCCAACCGCCGACATGTCCGACGACTATAGGGTCGTCCCCACGACCCCGGGGCCAAAGCTGGCCAGCCGCCGACATGTCCGACGACTATAGGGTCGTCCCCACGACCCCGGGACTAGGTTGGCCCGCCACCATCATGTCCGACGACTATAGGGTCGTCCCCACGACCCCGGGACTAGGTTGGCCCGCGGCCGACTTGTCCGACGACTATAGGGTCGTCTCCACGACCCCGGGACTAGGTTGGCCCGCCGCCGACTTGTCCGACGTCTATAGGGTCGTCCCCACGACCGCGGGCCAAAGTTGCCCAGCCGCCGAAATGTCCGACGACTATAGGGTCGTCCCAACGACCCCGGGACTAGATTGGCCCGCCACCGTCATGTCCGACGACTATAGGGTCGTCCCCACGACACCGGGACTAGGTTGGCCCGCCACCATCATGTCCGACGACTATAGGGTCGTCCCGACGACTCCGGGACTTGGTTGGCCCCCGGCCGACTTGTCTGACGACTATAGGTTCGTCCGCACGACCCCAGGAGTAGATTGGTCCGCCACCATCATGTCAGACGACTATAGGGTCGGCCCCACGACCCCGGGACTAGGATGGCCGGCCGCCGACTTGTCCGACGACTATAGGGTCGTCCCCACGACCCCGGGACTAGGTTGGCCAACCGCCGACATGTCCGACGACTATAGGGTCGTCCCCACGACCCCGGGCCAAAGCTGGCCAGCCGCCGACATGTCCGACGACTATAGGGTCGTCCCCACGACCCCGGGACTAGGTTGGCCCGCCACCATCATGTCCGACGACTATAGGGTCGTCCCAACGACCCCGGGACTAGATTGGCCCGCCGCCGACTTGTCCGAAGACTATAGGGTCGTCCCCACGACCACGGGCCAAAGTTGCCCAGCCGCCGACATGTCCGACGACTATAGGGTCGTCCCCACGACCACGGGCCAAAGTTGCCCAACCGCCGACATGTCCGACGACTATAGGGTCGTCCCCACGACCCCGGGAATAGGTTGGCCCGCCGCCGACTTGTCCGACGACTATAGGGTCGTCCCCACGACCACGGGCCAAAGTTGCCCAGCCGCCGACATGTCCGACGACTATAGGGTCGTCCCCACGACCCCGGGGCTAGATTGGTCCGCCACCGTCATGTCCGCCGACTATAGGGTCGTCCCCACGACCACGGGCCAAAGTTGGTCAGCCGCCGAGACTTCCGACAACTATAGGGTCGTCCCCACGACCCCGGGACTAGATTGGCCCGCCACCGTCATGTCCGACGACTATAGGGTCGTCCCCACGACCCCGGGACTAGGTTGGCCCGCCGCCGACTTGTCCGACGACTATAGGGTCGTCCCCACGACCCCGGGACTAGATTGGCCCTCCGCCGTCATGTCCGAGGACTTTAGGGTCGTCCGCACGACCCCGGGACTAGGTTGGCCCGCCGCCGACTTGTCCGACGACTATAGGGTCGTCCCCACGACCCCGGGACTAGGTTGGCCCGCGGCCGAGTGGTCTGACGACTATAGGTTCGTCCGCACGACCCCAGGAGTAGATTGGCCCGCCACCATCATGTCAGACGACTATAGGGTCGGCCCCACGACCCCGGGACTAGGATGGCCGGCCGCCGACTTGTCCGACGACTATAGGGTCGGCCCCACGACCCCGGGACTAGGATGGCCGGCCGCCGACTTGTCCGACGACTATAGGGTCGTCCCCACGACCCCGGGACTAGGTTGGCCCGCCACCATCATGTCCGACGACTATAGGGTCGTCCCCACGACCCCGGTACTAGGTTGGCCCGCGGCCGACTTGTTCGACGTCTATAGGGTCCTCCCCACGACCACGGGCCAAAGTTGCCCAGCCGCCGAAATGTCCGACGACTATAGGGTCGTCCCAACGACCCCAGGACTAGATTGGCCCGTCACCGTCATGTCCGACGACTATAGGGTCGTCCCCACGACCCCGGGCCAAAGCGGGCCAGCCGCCGACATGTCCGACGACTATAGGGTCGTCCCCACGACCCCGGGACTAGGTTGGCCCGCCACCATCATGTCCGACGACTATAGGGTCGTCCCCACGACCCCGGGACTAGGTTGGCCCGCGGCCGACTTGTCCGACGACAATAGGGTCGTCCGCACGACCCCAGGAGTAGATTGCCCCGCCGCCGACTTGTCCGACGACTATAGAGTCGTCCCCACGACCCCGGGACTAGGTTGGCCAGCCGCCGACATGTCCGACGACTATAGGGTCGTCCCCACGACCCCGGGACTAGATTGGCCCGCCACCGTCATGTCCGAGGACTATAGGGCCGTCTCCACGACCCCGGGACTAGGTTGTCCCGCCGCCGACTTGTCCGACGACTATAGGGTCGTCCCCACGACCACTGGCCAAAGTTGCCCAGCCGCCGACATGTCCGACGACTATAGGGTCGCCCCCACGACCCCGGGACTAGTTTGGCCCGCCGCCGACATGTCCGACGTCTATAGGGTCGTCCCCACGACCCCGGGGCTAGATTGGCCCGCCACCGTCACGTCCGACGACTATAGGGTCGTCTCCACGACCTCTGGACTAGGTTGGCCCGCCGCCGACTTGTCCGACGACTATAGGGTCGTCCCCACGACCCCGGGACTAGGTTGGCCCGCCGCCGACTTGTCCGACGACGATAGGGTCGTCACCACGACCCCGGGACTAGGGTGGCCCGCCGCCGACTTGTCCGACGACTATAGGGTCGTCCCCACGACCCCGGGACTAGGTTGGCCCGCCGCCGACTTGTCCGACGACTACAGGGTCGTCCCCAGGACCCCGGGACTAGATTGGCCAGCCGCCGACATGTTCGACGACTATGGGGTCGTCCCCACAACCCCGGGACTAGAGTGGCCCGCCACCGTCATGTCCGACGAGTATAGGGTCGTACCCACGACCCCGGGACTGGATTGGCCCGCCACCGTCATGTCCGACGACTATAGGGTCGTCCCCACGACCCCAGGTCTGGGTTGGCCCGCCGCCGAATTGCCCGACGACTATAGGGTCGTCTCCACGACCCCGGGCCAAAGTTGGTCAGCCGCCGACATGTCCGACGACTATAGGCTCGTCCCCACGACCCCGGGACTAGATTGGCCCGCCACCGTCATGTCCGACGACTATAGGGTCGCCCCACGACCCCGGGACTAGGTTGGCCCGCCGCCGACTTGTCCGACGGCTATAGGGTCGTCCCCACGACCCCGGGACTAGGGTGGCCCGCCGCCGACATGTCCGACGATTATAGGGTCGTCCCCACGACCCCGGGACTAGGTTGGCCCGCCGCCGACTTGTCCGACGACTATGGGGTCATCCCCACGCCCCAGGACTAGATTGGCCCGCCACCGTCATGTCCGAGGACTATAGGGCCGTCTCCACGACCCCGGGACTAGGTTGTCCCGCCGCCGACTTGTCCGACGACTATAGGGTCGTCCCCACGACCACTGGCCAAAGTTGCCCAGCCGCCGACATGTCCCACGACTATAGGGTCGCCCCCACGACCCCGGGACTAGTTTGGCCCGCCGCCGACATGTCCGACGTCTATAGGGTCGTCCCCACGACCCCGGGGCTAGATTGGCCCGCCACCGTCACGTCCGACGACTATAGGGTCGTCTCCACGACCCCTGGACTAGGTTGGCCCGCCGCCGACTTGTCCGACGACTATAGGGTCGTCCGCACGACCCCGGGACTAGGTTGGCCCGCCGCCGACTTGTCCGACGACTATAGGGTCGTCCCCACGACCCCGGGACTAGGTTGGCCCGCGGCCGAGTGGTCTGACGACTATAGGTTCGTCCGCACGACCCCAGGAGTAGATTGGCCCGCCACCATCACGTCAGACGACTATAGGGTCGGCCCCACGACCCCGGGACTAGGTTGGCCAACCGCCGACATGACCGACGACTATAGGGTCGTCCCCACGACCCCGGGCCAAAGCTGGCCAGCCGCCAACATGTCCGACGACTATAGGGTCGTCCCCACGACCCCGGGGCTAGACTGGCCCGCCACCGTCATGTCCGCGGACTATAGGGTCGTCCCCACGACCACGGGCCAAAGTTGGCCCGCCGCCGACATGTCCGACGACTATAGCGTCGTCCCCACGACCCCGGGGCTAGATTGGCCCGCCACCGTCATGTCCGCCGACTATAGGGTCGTCCCCACGACCACGGGCCAAAGTTGGTCAGCCGCCGACATGTCCGACGACTATAGGGTCGTCCCCACGACCCCGGGACCAGGTTGGCCAGCCGCCGACTTGTCCGACGACGATAGGGTCGTCACCACGACCCCGGGACTAGGGTGGCCCGCCGCCGACTTGTCCGACGACTATAGGGTCGTCCCCACGACCCCGGGACTAGGTTGGCCCGCCGCCGACTTGTCCGACGACTACAGGGTCGTCCCCAGGACCCCGGGACTAGATTGGCCAGCCGCCGACATGTTCGACGACTATGGGGTCGTCCCCACAACCCCGGGACTAGAGTGGCCCGCCACCGTCATGTCCGACGAGTATAGGGTCGTACCCACGACCCCGGGACTGGATTGGCCCGCCACCGTCATGTCCGACGACTATAGGGTCGTCCCCACGACCCCAGGTCTGGGTTGGCCCGCCGCCGACTTGCCCGACGACTATAGGGTCGTCTCCACGACCCCGGGCCAAAGTTGGTCAGCCGCCGACATGTCCGACGACTATAGGCTCGTCCCCACGACCCCGGGACTAGATTGGCCCGCCACCGTCATGTCCGACGACTATAGGGTCGCCCCACGACCCCGGGACTAGGTTGGCCCGCCGCCGACTTGTCCGACGGCTATAGGGTCGTCCCCACGACCCCGGGACTAGGGTGGCCCGCCGCCGACATGTCCGACGATTATAGGGTCGTCCCCACGACCCCGGGACTAGGTTGGCCCGCCGCCGACTTGTCCGACGACTATGGGGTCATCCCCACGCCCCAGGACTAGATTGGCCCGCCACCGTCATGTCCGAGGACTATAGGGCCGTCTCCACGACCCCGGGACTAGGTTGTCCCGCCGCCGACTTGTCCGACGACTATAGGGTCGTCCCCACGACCACTGGCCAAAGTTGCCCAGCCGCCGACATGTCCCACGACTATAGGGTCGCCCCCACGACCCCGGGACTAGTTTGGCCCGCCGCCGACATGTCCGACGTCTATAGGGTCGTCCCCACGACCCCGGGGCTAGATTGGCCCGCCACCGTCACGTCCGACGACTATAGGGTCGTCTCCACGACCCCTGGACTAGGTTGGCCCGCCGCCGACTTGTCCGACGACTATAGGGTCGTCCGCACGACCCCGGGACTAGGTTGGCCCGCCGCCGACTTGTCCGACGACTATAGGGTCGTCCCCACGACCCCGGGACTAGGTTGGCCCGCGGCCGAGTGGTCTGACGACTATAGGTTCGTCCGCACGACCCCAGGAGTAGATTGGCCCGCCACCATCACGTCAGACGACTATAGGGTCGGCCCCACGACCCCGGGACTAGGTTGGCCAACCGCCGACATGACCGACGACTATAGGGTCGTCCCCACGACCCCGGGCCAAAGCTGGCCAGCCGCCAACATGTCCGACGACTATAGGGTCGTCCCCACGACCCCGGGGCTAGACTGGCCCGCCACCGTCATGTCCGCGGACTATAGGGTCGTCCCCACGACCACGGGCCAAAGTTGGCCCGCCGCCGACATGTCCGACGACTATAGCGTCGTCCCCACGACCCCGGGGCTAGATTGGCCCGCCACCGTCATGTCCGCCGACTATAGGGTCGTCCCCACGACCACGGGCCAAAGTTGGTCAGCCGCCGACATGTCCGACGACTATAGGGTCGTCCCCACGACCCCGGGACCAGGTTGGCCAGCCGCCGTCATGTCCGACGACTATACGGTCGTCCCAACGACCCCGGGACTAGATTGGCCCGCCACCGTCATGTCCGACGACTCTAGGGTCGTCCCCACGACCCCGGAAATAGGTTGGCCCACCGCCGACTTGTCCGACGACTATAGGGTCGTCCCTCCCACCCCGGAACTAGGTTGGCCAGCCGCCGACATGTCCGACGACCATAGGGTCCTCCCCACGACACCGGGACTAGGTTGGCCCGCCGCCGACTTGTCCGACGACAATAGGGTCGTCCCCACGACCACGGGCCAAAGTTGGTCAGCCGCCGACATGTCCGACGACTATAGGGTCGTCCCCACGACTCCGGGGCTAGGTTGGCCCGCCGCCGACTTGTCCGACGACTATAGGGTCGTCCCCACGACCCCAGGAGTAGATTGCCCCGCCACCGTCATGTCCTTCGACTATAGGGTCGTCCCCACGACCCCGGGACTAGGTCCGCCAGCCGCCGACATGTCCGACGACTATAGGGTCGTCCCCACGACCCCGGGCCAAAGCTAGCCAGCCGCCGACATGTCCGACGACTATAGGGTCGTCCCCACGACCGCGGGCCAAAGTTGCCCAGCCGCCGACATGTCCGACGACTATAGGGTCGTCCCCACGACCCCGGGACTAGATTGGCCCGCCACCGTCATGTCCGACGACAATAGGGTCGTCCCCACGACCCCGGGACTAGGTTGGCCCGCCGCCGACTTGTCCGACGACTATAGGGTCGTCCCCACGACCCCGGGACTAGATTGGCCCGCCACCGTCATGTCCGAGGACTTTAGGGTCGTCCGCACGACCCCGGGACTAGGTTGGCCCGCCACCGACTTGTCCGACGACTATAGGGTCGTCCCCACGACCACGGGCCAAAGTTGCCCAGCCGCCGACATGTCCGACGACTATAGGGTCGTCCCCACGACCCCGGGACTAGATTGGCCCGCCACCGTCATGTCCGACGACAATAGGGTCGTCCCCACGACCCCGGGACTAGGTTGGCCCGCCGCCGACTTGTCCGACGACTATAGGGTCGTCCCCACGACCCCGGGACTAGATTGGCCCGCCACCGTCATGTCCGAGGACTTTAGGGTCGTCCGCACGACCCCGGGACTAGGTTGGCCCGCCGCCGACTTGTCCGACGACTATAGGGTCGTCCCCACGACCCCGGGACTATGTTGGCCCGCCGCCGACTTGTCCGACGACTATAGGGTCGTGCCCACGACCCCGGGACTAGGTTGGCCCGCCGCCGACTTGTCCGACGACTATAGGGTCGTCCCTCCCACCCCGGAACTAGGTTGGCCAGCCGCCGACATGTCCGACGATTATAGGGTCGTCCCCACGACCCCGGGGCTACATTGGCCCGCCACCGTCATGTCCGACGAGTATAGGGTCGTACCCACGACCCCGGGACTATGTTGGCCCGCCGCCGACTTGTCCGACGACTATAGGGTCGTCCCCACGACCCCGGGACTATGTTGGCCCGCCGCCGACTTGTCCGACGACTATAGGGTCGTGCCCACGACCCCGGGACTAGGTTGGCCCGCCGCCGACTTGTCCGACGACTATAGGGTCGTCCCTCCCACCCCGGAACTAGGTTGGCCAGCCGCCGACATGTCCGACGACTATAGGGTCGTCCCCACGACCCCGGGGCTACATTGGCCCGCCACCGTCATGTCCGACGACTATAGGGTCGTCCCCACGACCACGGGCCAAAGTTGGTCAGCCGCCGACATGTCCGACGACTATATGGTCGTCTCCACGACCCCGGGACTAGGTTGGCCCGCCGCCGACTTGTCCGACGACTATAGGGACGTCCCCACGACCACGGGCCAATGTTGCCCAGCCGCCGACATGTCCGACGACTATAGGGTCGTCCCCACGACCCCGGGAATAGATTGGCCCGCCACCGTCATGTCCGACGACTATAGGGTCGTCCCCACGACCACGGGCCAAAGTTGGTCAGCCGCCGACATGTCCGACGGCTATAGGGTCGTCTCCAAGACCCCGGGGCTAGATTGGCCCGCCACCGTCATGTCCGACGACTATAGGGTCGTCCCCACGACCACGGGCCAAAGTTGGCCAGCCGCCGACATGTCCGACGGCTATAGGGTCGTCCCCACGACCCCGGGAATAGGGTGGCCCGCCGCCGACTTGTCCGACGACTATAGGGTCGTCCCCACGACCCCGGGACTAGATTGGCCCACCACCGTCATGTCCGACGACTACAGGGTCGTCCCCACGGCCCCGGGAATAGATTGGCCCACCAACGTCATGTCCGACGACAACAGGATTGTCCCCACGACCCTCGGACTAGATTGCCCCGCCACCGTCATGTCCGACGACTATAGGGTCGTCTCCACGACCCCGGGACTAGGTTGGCCCGCCGCCGACTTGTCCGACGACTATAGGGTCGTCCCCAGGACCCCGGGACTAGATTGGCCCGCCGCCGACTTGTCCGACGACTATAGGGTCGTCCCCAGGACCCCGGGACTAGATTGGCCAGCCGCCGACATGTTCGACGACTATGGGGTCGTCCCCACAACCCCGGGACTAGAGTGGCCCGCCACCGTCATGTCCGACGAGTATAGGGACGTACCCACGACCCCGGGACTATGTTGGGCCGCCGCCGACTTGTCCGACGACTATAGGGTCGTCCCCACGACCCCGGGACTATGTTGGCCCGCCACCGACATGTCCGACGACTATAGGGTCGTCTCCACGACCCCGGGACTAGGTTGGCCCGCCGCCGACTTGTCCGGCGACTATAGGGACGTCCCCACGACCACGGGCCAATGTTGCCCAGCCGCCGACATGTCCGACGACTATAGGGTCGCCCCACGACCCCGGGACTAGGTTGGCCCGCCGCCGACTTGTCCGACGACTATAGGGTCGTCCCCACGACCGCGGGACTATGTTGGCCCGCCGCCGACTTGTCCGACGACTATAGGGTCGTCCCCAGGACCCCGGGACTAGATTGGCCAGCCGCCGACATGTTCGACGACTATGGGGTCGTCCCCACAACCCCGGGACTAGAGTGGCCCGCCACCGTCATGTCCGACGAGTATAGGGTCGTACCCACGACCCCGGGACTTGATTGGCCCGCCACCGTCATGTCCGACGACTATAGGGTCGTCCCCACGACCCCAGGTCTGGGTTGGCCCGCCACCGTCATGTCCGACGACTATAGGGTCGTCCCCACGACCCCAGGTCTGGGTTGGCCCGCCGCTGACTTGCCCGACGACTATAGGGTCGTCTCCACGACCCCGGGCCAAAGTTGGTCAGCCGCCGACATGTCCGACGACTATAGGCTCGTCCCCACGACCCCGGGACTAGATTGGCCCGCCACCGTCATGTCCGACGACTATAGGGTCGCCCCACGACCCCGGGACTAGATTGGCCAGCCGCCGACATGTTCGACGACTATGGGGTCGTCCCCACAACCCCGGGACTAGAGTGGCCCGCCACCGTCATGTCCGACGAGTATAGGGTCGTACCCACGACCCCGGGACTGGATTGGCCCGCCACCGTCATGTCCGACGACTATAGGGTCGTCCCCACGACCCCAGGTCTGGGTTGGCCCGCCGCTGACTTGCCCGACGACTATAGGGTCGTCTCCACGACCCCGGGACTAGATTGGCCAGCCGCCGACATGTTCGACGACTATGGGGTCGTCCCCACAACCCCGGGACTAGAGTGGCCCGCCACCGTCATGTCCGACGACTATGGGGTCGTCCCCACAACCCCGGGACTAGAGTGGCCCGCCACCGTCATGTCCGACGAGTATAGGGTCGTACCCACGACCCCGGGACTGGATTGGCCCGCCACCGTCATGTCCGACGACTATAGGGTCGTCCCCACGACCCCAGGTCTGGGTTGGCCCGCCGCTGACTTGCCCGACGACTATAGGGTCGTCCCCACGACCCCAGGTCTGGGTTGGCCCGCCACCGTCATGTCCGACGACTATAGGGTCGTCCCCACGACCCCAGGTCTGGGTTGGCCCGCCGCTGACTTGCCCGACGACTATAGGCTCGTCCCCACGACCCCGGGACTAGATTGGCCCGCCACCGTCATGTCCGACGACTATAGGGTCGCCCCACGACCCCGGGACTAGGTTGGCCCGCCGCCGACTTGTCCGACGACGATAGGGTCGTCACCACGACCCCGGGACTAGGGTGGCCCGCCGCCGACTTGTCCGACGACTATAGGGTCGTCCCCACGACCCCGGGACTAGGTTGGCCCGCCGCCGACTTGTCCGACGACTATAGGGTCGTCCCCAGGACCCCGGGACTAGATTGGCCAGCCGCCGACATGTTCGACGACTATGGGGTCGTCCCCACAACCCCGGGACTAGAGTGGCCCGCCACCGTCATGTCCGACGAGTATAGGGTCGTACCCACGACCCCGGGACTGGATTGGCCCGCCACCGTCATGTCCGACGACTATAGGGTCGTCCCCACGACCCCAGGTCTGGGTTGGCCCGCCGCTGACTTGCCCGACGACTATAGGGTCGTCTCCACGACCCCGGGCCAAAGTTGGTCAGCCGCCGACATGTCCGACGACTATAGGCTCGTCCCCACGACCCCGGGACTAGATTGGCCCGCCACCGTCATGTCCGACGACTATAGGGTCGCCCCACGACCCCGGGACTAGGTTGGCCCGCCGCCGACTTGTCCGACGGCTATAGGGTCGTCCCCACGACCCCGGGACTAGGGTGGCCCGCCGCCGACATGTCCGACGATTATAGGGTCGTCCCCACGACCCCGGGACTAGGTTGGCCCGCCGCCGACTTGTCCGACGACTATGGGGTCATCCCCACGACCCCAGGAGTAGATTGCCCCGCCACCGTCATGTCCGACGACTATAGGGTCGTCTCCACGACCCCTGGACTTGGTTGGCCCGCCGCCGACTTGTCCGACGACTATAGGGTCGTCCCCACGACCCCGGGACTAGGGTGGCCCGCCACCGTCATGTCCGACGACTATAGGGTCGCCCCACGACCCCGGGACTAGGTTGGCCCGCCGCCGACTTGTCCGACGACTATAGGGTCGTCCCCACGACCCCGGGACTATGTTGGCCCGCCGCCGACTTGTCCGACGACTATAGGGTCGTCCCCACGACCCCGGGACTAGGTTGGCCCGCCGCCGACTTGTCGGACGACTATAGGGTCGTCCCTAGGACCCCGGGACTAGATTGGCCAGCCGCCGACATGTTCGACGACTATGGGGTCGTCCCCACAACCCCGGGACTAGAGTGGCCCGCCACCGTCATGTCCGACGAGTATAGGGTCGTACCCACGACCCCGGGACTTGATTGGCCCGCCACCGTCATGTCCGACGACTATAGGGTCGTCCCCACGACCCCAGGTCTGGGTTGGCCCGCCGCCGACTTGTCCGACGACTATAGGGTCGTCTCCACGACCCCGGGCCAAAGTTGGTCAGCCGCCGACATATCCGACGACTATAGGCTCGTCCCCACGACCCCGGGGCTAGATTGGCCCGCCACCGTCATGTCCGACGACTATAGGGTCGCCCCACGACCCCGGGACTAGGTTGGCCCGCCGCCGACTTGTCCGACGACTATAGGGTCGTCCCCACGACCCCGGGACTATGTTGGCCCGCCGCCGACTTGTCCGACGACTATAGGGTCGTGCCCACGACCCCGGGACTAGGTTGGCCCGCCGCCGACTTGTCCGACGACTATAGGGTCGTCCCTCCCACCCCGGAACTAGGTTGGCCAGCCGCCGACATGTCCGACGATTATAGGGTCGTCCCCACGACCCCGGGGCTACATTGGCCCGCCACCGTCATGTCCGACGAGTATAGGGTCGTACCCACGACCCCGGGACTATGTTGGCCCGCCGCCGACTTGTCCGACGACTATAGGGTCGTCCCCACGACCCCGGGACTATGTTGGCCCGCCGCCGACTTGTCCGACGACTATAGGGTCGTGCCCACGACCCCGGGACTAGGTTGGCCCGCCGCCGACTTGTCCGACGACTATAGGGTCGTCCCTCCCACCCCGGAACTAGGTTGGCCAGCCGCCGACATGTCCGACGACTATAGGGTCGTCCCCACGACCCCGGGGCTACATTGGCCCGCCACCGTCATGTCCGACGACTATAGGGTCGTCCCCACGACCACGGGCCAAAGTTGGTCAGCCGCCGACATGTCCGACGACTATATGGTCGTCTCCACGACCCCGGGACTAGGTTGGCCCGCCGCCGACTTGTCCGACGACTATAGGGACGTCCCCACGACCACGGGCCAATGTTGCCCAGCCGCCGACATGTCCGACGACTATAGGGTCGTCCCCACGACCCCGGGAATAGATTGGCCCGCCACCGTCATGTCCGACGACTATAGGGTCGTCCCCACGACCACGGGCCAAAGTTGGTCAGCCGCCGACATGTCCGACGGCTATAGGGTCGTCTCCAAGACCCCGGGGCTAGATTGGCCCGCCACCGTCATGTCCGACGATTATAGGGTCGTCCCCACGACCACGGGCCAAAGTTGGCCAGCCGCCGACATGTCCGACGGCTATAGGGTCGTCCCCACGACCCCGGGAATAGGGTGGCCCGCCGCCGACTTGTCCGACGACTATAGGGTCGTCCCCACGACCCCGGGACTAGATTGGCCCACCACCGTCATGTCCGACGACTACAGGGTCGTCCCCACGGCCCCGGGAATAGATTGGCCCACCAACGTCATGTCCGACGACAACAGGATTGTCCCCACGACCCTCGGACTAGATTGCCCCGCCACCGTCATGTCCGACGACTATAGGGTCGTCTCCACGACCCCGGGACTAGGTTGGCCCGCCGCCGACTTGTCCGACGACTATAGGGTCGTCCCCAGGACCCCGGGACTAGATTGGCCCGCCGCCGACTTGTCCGACGACTATAGGGTCGTCCCCAGGACCCCGGGACTAGATTGGCCAGCCGCCGACATGTTCGACGACTATGGGGTCGTCCCCACAACCCCGGGACTAGAGTGGCCCGCCACCGTCATGTCCGACGAGTATAGGGACGTACCCACGACCCCGGGACTATGTTGGGCCGCCGCCGACTTGTCCGACGACTATAGGGTCGTCCCCACGACCCCGGGACTATGTTGGCCCGCCACCGACATGTCCGACGACTATAGGGTCGTCTCCACGACCCCGGGACTAGGTTGGCCCGCCGCCGACTTGTCCGGCGACTATAGGGACGTCCCCACGACCACGGGCCAATGTTGCCCAGCCGCCGACATGTCCGACGACTATAGGGTCGCCCCACGACCCCGGGACTAGGTTGGCCCGCCGCCGACTTGTCCGACGACTATAGGGTCGTCCCCACGACCGCGGGACTATGTTGGCCCGCCGCCGACTTGTCCGACGACTATAGGGTCGTCCCCACGACCCCGGGACTAGGTTGGCCCGTCGCCGACTTGTCGGACGACTATAGGGTCGTCCCCAGGACCCCGGGACTAGATTGGCCAGCCGCCGACATGTTCGACGACTATGGGGTCGTCCCCACAACCCCGGGACTAGAGTGGCCCGCCACCGTCATGTCCGACGAGTATAGGGTCGTACCCACGACCCCGGGACTTGATTGGCCCGCCACCGTCATGTCCGACGACTATAGGGTCGTCCCCACGACCCCAGGTCTGGGTTGGCCCGCCGCCGACTTGTCCGACGACTATAGGGTCGTCTCCACGACCCCGGGCCAAAGTTGGTCAGCCGCCGACATATCCGACGACTATAGGCTCGTCCCCACGACCCCGGGGCTAGATTGGCCCGCCACCGTCATGTCCGACGACTATAGGGTCGCCCCACGACCCCGGGACTAGGTTGGCCCGCCGCCGACTTGTCCGACGACTATAGGGTCGTCCCCACGACCCCGGGACTATGTTGGCCCGCCGCCGACTTGTTCGACGACTATAGGGTCGTGCCCACGACCCCGGGACTAGGTTGGCCCGCCGCCGACTTGTCCGACGACTATAGGGTCGTCCCTCCCACCCCGGAACTAGGTTGGCCAGCCGCCGACATGTCCGACGATTATAGGGTCGTCCCCACGACCCCGGGGCTACATTGGCCCGCCACCGTCATGTCCGACGAGTATAGGGTCGTACCCACGACCCCGGGACTATGTTGGCCCGCCGCCGACTTGTCCGACGACTATAGGGTCGTCCCCACGACCCCGGGACTATGTTGGCCCGCCGCCGACTTGTCCGACGACTATAGGGTCGTGCCCACGACCCCGGGACTAGGTTGGCCCGCCGCCGACTTGTCCGACGACTATAGGGTCGTCCCTCCCACCCCGGAACTAGGTTGGCCAGCCGCCGACATGTCCGACGACTATAGGGTCGTCCCCACGACCCCGGGGCTACATTGGCCCGCCACCGTCATGTCCGACGACTATAGGGTCGTCCCCACGACCACGGGCCAAAGTTGGTCAGCCGCCGACATGTCCGACGACTATATGGTCGTCTCCACGACCCCGGGACTAGGTTGGCCCACCGCCGACTTGTCCGACGACTATAGGGACGTCCCCACGACCACGGGCCAATGTTGCCCAGCCGCCGACATGTCCGACGACTATAGGGTCGTCCCCACGACCCCGGGACTAGGGTGGCCCGCCGCCGACTTGTCCGACGACTATAGGGACGTCCTCACGACCACGGGCCAAAGTTGCCCAGCCGCCGACATGTCCGACGACTATAGGGTCGTCCCCACGACCCCGGGACTAGATTGGCCCGCCACCGTCATGTCCGACGACTATAGGGTCGTCCCCACGACACCGGGACTAGGTTAGCTCGCCGCCGACTTGTCCGACGACTATAGGGTCGTCCCTACCACCCCGAGACTAGGCTGGCAAGCCGCCGACATGTCCGACGACTATAGGGTCGTCTCCACGACCCCGGGACTAGGTTGGCCCGCCGCCGACTTGTCCGACGACTATAGGGTCGTCCCCACGACCCCGGACTATGTTGGCCCGCCGCCGACTTGTCCGACGACTATAGGGTCGTCCCCACGACCCCGGGACTAGGTTGGCCCGCCGCCGACTTGTCCGACGACTATAGGGTCGTCCCCACGACCCCGGGACTAGGTTGGCCCGCCACCGACTTGTCCGACGACTATAGGGTCGTCCCTACCACCCCGGGACTAGGTTGGCAAGCCGCCGACATGTCCGTCGACTATAGGGTCGTCTCCACGACCCAGGGACTAGGTTGGCCCGCCGCCGACTTGTCCGGCGACTATAGGGACGTCCCCACGTCCACGGGCCAATGTTGCCCAGCCGCCGACATGTCCGACGACTATAGGGTCGCCCCACAACCCCGGGACTAGGTTGGCTCGCCGCCGACTTGCCCGACGACTATAGGGTCGTCCCCACGACCCCGGGACTATGTTGGCCCGCCGCCGACTTGTCCGATGACTATAGGGTCGTCCCCACGACCCCGGGACTAGGTTGGCCCGCCGCCGACTTGTCCGGCGATTATAGGGACGTCCCCACGACCACGGGCCAATGTTGCCCAGCCGCCGACATGTCCGACGACTATAGGGCCGTCCCCACGACCCCGGGACTAGATTGGCCCCCCACCATCATGTCCGACGGCTATAGGGTCGTCCCCACGGCCCCGGGACTTGGGTGGCCCGCCGCCGACATGTCCGACGACTATAGGGTCGTCCCCACGACCCCGGGACTATGTTGGCCCGCCGCCGACTTGTCCGACGACTATAGGGTCGTCCCCACGACTCCGGGACTAGGTTGACCCGCCGCCGACTTTGCCGACGACTATAGGGTCGTCCCTCCCACCCCGGAACTAGGTTGGCCAGCCGCCGACATGTCCGACGACTATAGGGTCGTACCCACGACCCCGGGAATAGATTGGCCCGCCACCATCATGTCCGACGACTATAGGGTCGTCCCCACGACCCCGGGACTAGGTTGGCCCGCCGCCGACTTGTCCGACGACTATAGGGTCGTCCCTACCACCCCGGGACTAGGCTGGCAAGCCGCCGACATGTCCGACGACTATAGGGTCGTCTCCACGACCCCGGGACTAGGTTGGCCCGCCGCCGACTTGTCCGGCGACTATAGGGACGTCCCCACGACCACGGGCCAATGTTGCCCAGCCGCCGACATGTCCGACGACTATAGGGTCGTCCCCACGACCCCGCGACTAGATTGGCCCGCCACCGACATGTCCGACGACTATAGGGTCGCCCCACGACCCCGGGACTAGGTTGGCCCGCCACCATCATGTCCGACGACTATAGGGTCGTCCCCACGACCCCGGGACTAGGTTGGCCCGCCGCCGACTTGTCCGACGACTATAGGGTCGTCCCCACGACCCAGGGCCAATGATGCCCAGCCGCCGACATGTCCGACGACTATAGGGTCGTCCCCACGACCCCGGGACTAGATTGGCCCGCCACCGACATGTCCGACGACTATAGGGTCGCCCCACGACCCCGGGACTAGGTTGGCCCGCCGCCGACTTGCCCGACGACTATAGGGTCGTCCCCACGACCCCGGGACTATGTTGGCCCGCCGCCGACTTGCCCGACGACTATAGGGTCGTCCCCACGACCCCGGGACTAGGTTGGCCCGCCGCCGACTTGTCCGACGACTATAGGGTCGTCCCCAGGACCCCGGGACTAGATTTGCCAGCCGCCGACATGTTGGACGACTTTGGGTCGTCCCCACAACCCCGGGACTAGAGTGGTCCGCCACCGTCATGTCCGACGAGTATAGGGTCGTACCCACGACCCCGGGACTAGATTGGCCCGCCACCATCATGTCCGACGACTATAGGGTCGTCCCCACGACCTAGGGTCTAGGTTGGCCCGCCGCCGACTTGTCCGACGACTATAGGGTCATCCCCACGACCCAGGGCCAATGATGCCCAGCCGCCGACATGTCCGACGACTATAGGGTCGTCCCCACGACCCCGGGACTAGATTGGCCCGCCACCGTCATGTCCGACGACTATAGGGTCGTCCCCACGACCCCGGGACTAGATTGTCCCGCCACCGACATGTCCGACGACTATAGGGCCGCCCCACGATCCCGGGACTAGGTTGGCCCGCCGCCGACTTGTCCGACGACTATAGGGTCGTCCCCACGACCCCGGGACTAGGTTGGCCCGCCGCCGACATGTCCGACGACTATAGGGTCGTCCCCACGCCCCGGTCCAAAGTTGGCCAGCCGCCGACATGTCCGACGACTATAGGGTCGTCCCCACGAACCCGGGACTAGGTTGGCCAGTCACCGACATATCCGACGACTATAGGGTCGTCCCCACGACCCCGGGACTAAGTTGGCCAGACGCCGACACGTCCGACGACTAAAGGGTCGTCCCCACGACCCCGGGACTAGGTTGGCCCGCCCCCCGACTTATCCGACGTCTATAGGGTCGTCCCCACGACCCCGGGACTAGGTTGGCCCGCCGCCGACTTGTCCGACGACTATAGGGTCGTCCCTACCACCCCGGGACTAGGTTGGCCAGCCGCCGACATGTCCGACGTCTATAGGGTCGTCCCCTCGACCCCGGGGCTAGATTGCCCCGGCTCCGTCACGTCCGACGACTATAGGGTCGTCCCCACGACCTCGGGACTAGGTTGGCCAGCCGCCGACATGTCCGACAACTATAGGGTCGTCTCCACGACCCCGGGACTAGGTTGGCCCGCCGCCGACTTCTCCGACGACTATAGGGTCGTCCCCACGACCACGGGCCAAAGTTGCCCTGCCGCCGACATGTCCGACGACTATAGGGTCGTCCCCACGACCCCGGGACTAGGTTGGCCCGCCGCCGACATGTCCGACGACTGTAGGGTCGTCCCCACGCCCCGGTCCAAAGTTGGCCAGCCGCCGACATGTCCGACGACTATGGGGTCGTGCCCACGACCCCGGGACTAGATTGGCCCGCCACCGTCATGTCCGACGACTATACGGTCGTCCCCACGTCCACTGGCCAAAGTTGCCCAGCCGCAGACATGTCCGACGACTATAGGGTCGTCCCCACGACCCCGGGACTAGATTGGCCCGCCACCGTGATGTCCGACGACTATAGGGTCGTCCCCACGACCCCGGGACTAGATCATCCGCCACCGTGATGTCCGACGACTATAGGGTCGTCCCCACGACCACGGGCCAAAGTTGCCCTGCCGCCGACATGTCCGACGACTATACGGTCGTCCCCGCGACCCCGGGACTAGGTTGGCCCGCCGCCGACGTGTCCTACGACTATGGGGTCGTCCCCACGACCACGAGACTAGGTTGGCCAGCCGCCGACATGTCCGACGACTATAGGGTCGTCCCACGAACCCGGGACTAGGTTGGCCAGTCACCGACATATCCGACGACTATAGGGTCGTCCCCACGACCACGGGCCAAAGTTTCCCTGGCGCCGACATGTCCGACGACTATAGGGTCGTCCCCACGACCCCGGGTCTAGGTTGGCCCGCCGCCGACTTTTCCGACGACTATGGGGTCGTCCCCACGACCCCGGGAGTAGGTTGGCCCGCCGCCGACTTGTCCGACGACTATAGGGTCGTCCCCACGACCCCGGGACTAAGTTCGCCAGACGTCGACACGTCCGACGACTATAGGGTCGTCCCCACGACCCCGGGACTAGGTTGGCCCGCCGCCGACTTATCCGACGACTATAGGGTCGTCCCCACGACCCCGGGACTAGGTTGGCCCGCCGCCGACTTGTCCGACGACTATAGGGTCGTCCCCACGACCACGGGCCAAAGTTGCCCTGCCGCCGACATGTCCGACGACTATAGGGTCGTCCCCACGACCACGGGCCAAAGTTGCCCTGCCGCCGACATGTCCGACGACTATAGGGTCGTCCCCACGACCCCGGGACTAGGTTGGCCCGCCGCCGACTTATCCGACGACTATAGGGTCGTCCCCACGACCCCGGGACTAGGTTGGCCCGCCCCCCGACTTATCCGACGTCTATAGGGTCGTCCCCACGACCCCGGGACTAGGTTGGCCCGCCGCCGACTTGTCCGACGACGATAGGGTCGTCACCACGACCCCGGGACTAGGGTGGCCCGCCGCCGACTTGTCCGACGACTATAGGGTCGTCCCCACGACCCCGGGACTAGGTTGGCCCGCCGCCGACTTGTCCGACGACTATAGGGTCGTCCCCAGGACCCCGGGACTAGATTGGCCAGCCGCCGACATGTTCGACGACTATGGGGTCGTCCCCACAACCCCGGGACTAGAGTGGCCCGCCACCGTCATGTCCGACGAGTATAGGGTCGTACCCACGACCCCGGGACTGGATTGGCCCGCCACCGTCATGTCCGACGACTATAGGGTCGTCCCACGACCCCAGGTCTGGGTTGGCCCGCCGCTGACTTGCCCGACGACTATAGGGTCGTCTCCACGACCCCGGGCCAAAGTTGGTCAGCCGCCGACATGTCCGACGACTATAGGCTCGTCCCCACGACCCCGGGACTAGATTGGCCCGCCACCGTCATGTCCGACGACTATAGGGTCGCCCCACGACCCCGGGACTAGGTTGGCCCGCCGCCGACTTGTCCGACGGCTATAGGGTCGTCCCCACGACCCGGGACTAGGGTGGCCCGCCGCCGACATGTCCGACGATTATAGGGTCGTCCCCACGACCCCGGGACTAGGTTGGCCCGCCGCCGACTTGTCCGACGACTATGGGGTCATCCCCACGACCCCAGGAGTAGATTGCCCCGCCACCGTCATGTCCGACGACTATAGGGTCGTCTCCACGACCCCTGGACTTGGTTGGCCCGCCGCCGACTTGTCCGACGACTATAGGGTCGTCCCCACGACCCCGGGACTAGGTTGGCCCGCCGCCGACTTGTCGGACGACTATAGGGTCGTCCCCAGGACCCCGGGACTAGATTGGCCAGCCGCCGACATGTTCGACGACTATGGGGTCGTCCCCACAACCCCGGGACTAGAGTGGCCCGCCACCGTCATGTCCGACGAGTATAGGGTCGTACCCACGACCCCGGGACTTGATTGGCCCGCCACCGTCATGTCCGACGACTATAGGGTCGTCCCCACGACCCCAGGTCTGGGTTGGCCCGCCGCCGACTTGTCCGACGACTATAGGGTCGTCTCCACGACCCCGGGCCAAAGTTGGTCAGCCGCCGACATATCCGACGACTATAGGCTCGTCCCCACGACCCCGGGGCTAGATTGGCCCGCCACCGTCATGTCCGACGACTATAGGGTCGCCCCACGACCCCGGGACTAGGTTGGCCCGCCGCCGACTTGTCCGACGACTATAGGGTCGTCCCCACGACCCCGGGACTATGTTGGCCCGCCGCCGACTTGTCCGACGACTATAGGGTCGTGCCCACGACCCCGGGACTAGGTTGGCCCGCCGCCGACTTGTCCGACGACTATAGGGTCGTCCCTCCCACCCCGGAACTAGGTTGGCCAGCCGCCGACATGTCCGACGATTATAGGGTCGTCCCCACGACCCCGGGGCTACATTGGCCCGCCACCGTCATGTCCGACGAGTATAGGGTCGTACCCACGACCCCGGGACTATGTTGGCCCGCCGCCGACTTGTCCGACGACTATAGGGTCGTCCCCACGACCCCGGGACTATGTTGGCCCGCCGCCGACTTGTCCGACGACTATAGGGTCGTGCCCACGACCCCGGGACTAGGTTGGCCCGCCGCCGACTTGTCCGACGACTATAGGGTCGTCCCTCCCACCCCGGAACTAGGTTGGCCAGCCGCCGACATGTCCGACGACTATAGGGTCGTCCCCACGACCCCGGGGCTACATTGGCCCGCCACCGTCATGTCCGACGACTATAGGGTCGTCCCCACGACCACGGGCCAAAGTTGGTCAGCCGCCGACATGTCCGACGACTATATGGTCGTCTCCACGACCCCGGGACTAGGTTGGCCCGCCGCCGACTTGTCCGACGACTATAGGGACGTCCCCACGACCACGGGCCAATGTTGCCCAGCCGCCGACATGTCCGACGACTATAGGGTCGTCCCCACGACCCCGGGAATAGATTGGCCCGCCACCGTCATGTCCGACGACTATAGGGTCGTCCCCACGACCACGGGCCAAAGTTGGTCAGCCGCCGACATGTCCGACGGCTATAGGGTCGTCTCCAAGACCCCGGGGCTAGATTGGCCCGCCACCGTCATGTCCGACGACTATAGGGTCGTCCCCACGACCACGGGCCAAAGTTGGCCAGCCGCCGACATGTCCGACGGCTATAGGGTCGTCCCCACGACCCCGGGAATAGGGTGGCCCGCCGCCGACTTGTCCGACGACTATAGGGTCGTCCCCACGACCCCGGGACTAGATTGGCCCACCACCGTCATGTCCGACGACTACAGGGTCGTCCCCACGGCCCCGGGAATAGATTGGCCCACCAACGTCATGTCCGACGACAACAGGATTGTCCCCACGACCCTCGGACTAGATTGCCCCGCCACCGTCATGTCCGACGACTATAGGGTCGTCTCCACGACCCCGGGACTAGGTTGGCCCGCCGCCGACTTGTCCGACGACTATAGGGTCGTCCCCAGGACCCCGGGACTAGATTGGCCCGCCGCCGACTTGTCCGACGACTATAGGGTCGTCCCCAGGACCCCGGGACTAGATTGGCCAGCCGCCGACATGTTCGACGACTATGGGGTCGTCCCCACAACCCCGGGACTAGAGTGGCCCGCCACCGTCATGTCCGACGAGTATAGGGACGTACCCACGACCCCGGGACTATGTTGGGCCGCCGCCGACTTGTCCGACGACTATAGGGTCGTCCCCACGACCCCGGGACTATGTTGGCCCGCCACCGACATGTCCGACGACTATAGGGTCGTCTCCACGACCCCGGGACTAGGTTGGCCCGCCGCCGACTTGTCCGGCGACTATAGGGACGTCCCCACGACCACGGGCCAATGTTGCCCAGCCGCCGACATGTCCGACGACTATAGGGTCGCCCCACGACCCCGGGACTAGGTTGGCCCGCCGCCGACTTGTCCGACGACTATAGGGTCGTCCCCACGACCGCGGGACTATGTTGGCCCGCCGCCGACTTGTCCGACGACTATAGGGTCGTCCCCACGACCCCGGGACTAGGTTGGCCCGTCGCCGACTTGTCGGACGACTATAGGGTCGTCCCCAGGACCCCGGGACTAGATTGGCCAGCCGCCGACATGTTCGACGACTATGGGGTCGTCCCCACAACCCCGGGACTAGAGTGGCCCGCCACCGTCATGTCCGACGAGTATAGGGTCGTACCCACGACCCCGGGACTTGATTGGCCCGCCACCGTCATGTCCGACGACTATAGGGTCGTCCCCACGACCCCAGGTCTGGGTTGGCCCGCCGCCGACTTGTCCGACGACTATAGGGTCGTCTCCACGACCCCGGGCCAAAGTTGGTCAGCCGCCGACATATCCGACGACTATAGGCTCGTCCCCACGACCCCGGGGCTAGATTGGCCCGCCACCGTCATGTCCGACGACTATAGGGTCGCCCCACGACCCCGGGACTAGGTTGGCCCGCCGCCGACTTGTCCGACGACTATAGGGTCGTCCCCACGACCCCGGGACTATGTTGGCCCGCCGCCGACTTGTTCGACGACTATAGGGTCGTGCCCACGACCCCGGGACTAGGTTGGCCCGCCGCCGACTTGTCCGACGACTATAGGGTCGTCCCTCCCACCCCGGAACTAGGTTGGCCAGCCGCCGACATGTCCGACGATTATAGGGTCGTCCCCACGACCCCGGGGCTACATTGGCCCGCCACCGTCATGTCCGACGAGTATAGGGTCGTACCCACGACCCCGGGACTATGTTGGCCCGCCGCCGACTTGTCCGACGACTATAGGGTCGTCCCCACGACCCCGGGACTATGTTGGCCCGCCGCCGACTTGTCCGACGACTATAGGGTCGTGCCCACGACCCCGGGACTAGGTTGGCCCGCCGCCGACTTGTCCGACGACTATAGGGTCGTCCCTCCCACCCCGGAACTAGGTTGGCCAGCCGCCGACATGTCCGACGACTATAGGGTCGTCCCCACGACCCCGGGGCTACATTGGCCCGCCACCGTCATGTCCGACGACTATAGGGTCGTCCCCACGACCACGGGCCAAAGTTGGTCAGCCGCCGACATGTCCGACGACTATATGGTCGTCTCCACGACCCCGGGACTAGGTTGGCCCGCCGCCGACTTGTCCGACGACTATAGGGACGTCCCCACGACCACGGGCCAATGTTGCCCAGCCGCCGACATGTCCGACGACTATAGGGTCGTCCCCACGACCCCGGGACTAGGGTGGCCCGCCGCCGACTTGTCCGACGACTATAGGGACGTCCTCACGACCACGGGCCAAAGTTGCCCAGCCGCCGACATGTCCGACGACTATAGGGTCGTCCCCACGACCCCGGGACTAGATTGGCCCGCCACCGTCATGTCCGACGACTATAGGGTCGTCCCCACGACACCGGGACTAGGTTAGCTCGCCGCCGACTTGTCCGACGACTATAGGGTCGTCCCTACCACCCCGAGACTAGGCTGGCAAGCCGCCGACATGTCCGACGACTATAGGGTCGTCTCCACGACCCCGGGACTAGGTTGGCCCGCCGCCGACTTGTCCGACGACTATAGGGTCGTCCCCACGACCCCGGACTATGTTGGCCCGCCGCCGACTTGTCCGACGACTATAGGGTCGTCCCCACGACCCCGGGACTAGGTTGGCCCGCCGCCGACTTGTCCGACGACTATAGGGTCGTCCCCACGACCCCGGGACTAGGTTGGCCCGCCACCGACTTGTCCGACGACTATAGGGTCGTCCCTACCACCCCGGGACTAGGTTGGCAAGCCGCCGACATGTCCGTCGACTATAGGGTCGTCTCCACGACCCAGGGACTAGGTTGGCCCGCCGCCGACTTGTCCGGCGACTATAGGGACGTCCCCACGTCCACGGGCCAATGTTGCCCAGCCGCCGACATGTCCGACGACTATAGGGTCGCCCCACAACCCCGGGACTAGGTTGGCTCGCCGCCGACTTGCCCGACGACTATAGGGTCGTCCCCACGACCCCGGGACTATGTTGGCCCGCCGCCGACTTGTCCGATGACTATAGGGTCGTCCCCACGACCCCGGGACTAGGTTGGCCCGCCGCCGACTTGTCCGGCGATTATAGGGACGTCCCCACGACCACGGGCCAATGTTGCCCAGCCGCCGACATGTCCGACGACTATAGGGCCGTCCCCACGACCCCGGGACTAGATTGGCCCCCCACCATCATGTCCGACGGCTATAGGGTCGTCCCCACGGCCCCGGGACTTGGGTGGCCCGCCGCCGACATGTCCGACGACTATAGGGTCGTCCCCACGACCCCGGGACTATGTTGGCCCGCCGCCGACTTGTCCGACGACTATAGGGTCGTCCCCACGACTCCGGGACTAGGTTGACCCGCCGCCGACTTTGCCGACGACTATAGGGTCGTCCCTCCCACCCCGGAACTAGGTTGGCCAGCCGCCGACATGTCCGACGACTATAGGGTCGTACCCACGACCCCGGGAATAGATTGGCCCGCCACCATCATGTCCGACGACTATAGGGTCGTCCCCACGACCCCGGGACTAGGTTGGCCCGCCGCCGACTTGTCCGACGACTATAGGGTCGTCCCTACCACCCCGGGACTAGGCTGGCAAGCCGCCGACATGTCCGACGACTATAGGGTCGTCTCCACGACCCCGGGACTAGGTTGGCCCGCCGCCGACTTGTCCGGCGACTATAGGGACGTCCCCACGACCACGGGCCAATGTTGCCCAGCCGCCGACATGTCCGACGACTATAGGGTCGTCCCCACGACCCCGCGACTAGATTGGCCCGCCACCGACATGTCCGACGACTATAGGGTCGCCCCACGACCCCGGGACTAGGTTGGCCCGCCACCATCATGTCCGACGACTATAGGGTCGTCCCCACGACCCCGGGACTAGGTTGGCCCGCCGCCGACTTGTCCGACGACTATAGGGTCGTCCCTACCACCCCGGGACTAGGTTGGCAAGCCGCCGACATGTCCGACGACTACAGGGTCGTCTCCACGACCCCGGGACTAGGTTGGCCCGCCGCCGACTTGTCCGGCGACTATAGGGACGTCGCCACGACCACCGGCCAATGTTGCCCAGCCGCCGACATGTCCGACGCCTATAGGGTCGTCCCCACGACCCCGGGACTAGATTGGCCCGCCACCATCATGTCCGACGACTATAGGGTCGTCCCCACGACCTAGGGACTAGGTTGGCCCGCCGCCGACTTGTCCGACGACTATAGGGTCGTCCCCACGACCCAGGGCCAATGATGCCCAGCCGCCGACATGTCCGACGACTATAGGGTCGTCCCCACGACCCCGGGACTAGATTGGCCCGCCACCGACATGTCCGACGACTATAGGGTCGCCCCACGACCCCGGGACTAGGTTGGCCCGCCGCCGACTTGTCCGACGACTATAGGGTCGTCCCCACGACCCCGGGACTATGTTGGCCCGCCGCCGACTTGCCCGACGACTATAGGGTCGTCCCCACGACCCCGGGACTAGGTTGGCCCGCCGCCGACTTGTCCGACGACTATAGGGTCGTCCCCAGGACCCCGGGACTAGATTTGCCAGCCGCCGACATGTTGGACGACTTTGGGTCGTCCCCACAACCCCGGGACTAGAGTGGTCCGCCACCGTCATGTCCGACGAGTATAGGGTCGTACCCACGACCCCGGGACTAGATTGGCCCGCCACCATCATGTCCGACGACTATAGGGTCGTCCCCACGACCTAGGGTCTAGGTTGGCCCGCCGCCGACTTGTCCGACGACTATAGGGTCATCCCCACGACCCAGGGCCAATGATGCCCAGCCGCCGACATGTCCGACGACTATAGGGTCGTCCCCACGACCCCGGGACTAGATTGGCCCGCCACCGTCATGTCCGACGACTATAGGGTCGTCCCCACGACCCCGGGACTAGATTGTCCCGCCACCGACATGTCCGACGACTATAGGGCCGCCCCACGATCCCGGGACTAGGTTGGCCCGCCGCCGACTTGTCCGACGACTATAGGGTCGTCCCCACGACCCCGGGACTAGGTTGGCCCGCCGCCGACATGTCCGACGACTATAGGGTCGTCCCCACGCCCCGGTCCAAAGTTGGCCAGCCGCCGACATGTCCGACGACTATAGGGTCGTCCCCACGAACCCGGGACTAGGTTGGCCAGTCACCGACATATCCGACGACTATAGGGTCGTCCCCACGACCCCGGGACTAAGTTGGCCAGACGCCGACACGTCCGACGACTAAAGGGTCGTCCCCACGACCCCGGGACTAGGTTGGCCCGCCCCCCGACTTATCCGACGTCTATAGGGTCGTCCCCACGACCCCGGGACTAGGTTGGCCCGCCGCCGACTTGTCCGACGACTATAGGGTCGTCCCTACCACCCCGGGACTAGGTTGGCCAGCCGCCGACATGTCCGACGTCTATAGGGTCGTCCCCTCGACCCCGGGGCTAGATTGCCCCGGCTCCGTCACGTCCGACGACTATAGGGTCGTCCCCACGACCTCGGGACTAGGTTGGCCAGCCGCCGACATGTCCGACAACTATAGGGTCGTCTCCACGACCCCGGGACTAGGTTGGCCCGCCGCCGACTTCTCCGACGACTATAGGGTCGTCCCCACGACCACGGGCCAAAGTTGCCCTGCCGCCGACATGTCCGACGACTATAGGGTCGTCCCCACGACCCCGGGACTAGGTTGGCCCGCCGCCGACATGTCCGACGACTGTAGGGTCGTCCCCACGCCCCGGTCCAAAGTTGGCCAGCCGCCGACATGTCCGACGACTATGGGGTCGTGCCCACGACCCCGGGACTAGATTGGCCCGCCACCGTCATGTCCGACGACTATACGGTCGTCCCCACGTCCACTGGCCAAAGTTGCCCAGCCGCAGACATGTCCGACGACTATAGGGTCGTCCCCACGACCCCGGGACTAGATTGGCCCGCCACCGTGATGTCCGACGACTATAGGGTCGTCCCCACGACCCCGGGACTAGATCATCCGCCACCGTGATGTCCGACGACTATAGGGTCGTCCCCACGACCACGGGCCAAAGTTGCCCTGCCGCCGACATGTCCGACGACTATACGGTCGTCCCCGCGACCCCGGGACTAGGTTGGCCCGCCGCCGACGTGTCCTACGACTATGGGGTCGTCCCCACGACCACGAGACTAGGTTGGCCAGCCGCCGACATGTCCGACGACTATAGGGTCGTCCCACGAACCCGGGACTAGGTTGGCCAGTCACCGACATATCCGACGACTATAGGGTCGTCCCCACGACCACGGGCCAAAGTTTCCCTGGCGCCGACATGTCCGACGACTATAGGGTCGTCCCCACGACCCCGGGTCTAGGTTGGCCCGCCGCCGACTTTTCCGACGACTATGGGGTCGTCCCCACGACCCCGGGAGTAGGTTGGCCCGCCGCCGACTTGTCCGACGACTATAGGGTCGTCCCCACGACCCCGGGACTAAGTTCGCCAGACGTCGACACGTCCGACGACTATAGGGTCGTCCCCACGACCCCGGGACTAGGTTGGCCCGCCGCCGACTTATCCGACGACTATAGGGTCGTCCCCACGACCCCGGGACTAGGTTGGCCCGCCGCCGACTTGTCCGACGACTATAGGGTCGTCCCCACGACCACGGGCCAAAGTTGCCCTGCCGCCGACATGTCCGACGACTATAGGGTCGTCCCCACGACCACGGGCCAAAGTTGCCCTGCCGCCGACATGTCCGACGACTATAGGGTCGTCCCCACGACCCCGGGACTAGGTTGGCCCGCCGCCGACATGTCCGACGACTATAGGGTCGTCCCCACGCCCCGGTCCAAAGTTGGCCAGCCGCCGACATGTCCGACGACTACGGGGTCGTCCCCACGACCCCGGGACAAGATTGGCCCTCCACCGTCATGTCCGACGGCACTATACGTTCGTCCCCACGTCCACTGGCCAAAGTTGCCCAGCCGCAGACATGTCCGACGACTATAGGGTCGTCCCCACGACCCCGGGACTAGATTGGCCCGCCACCGTGATGTCCGACGACTATAGGGTCGTCCCCACGACCCCGGGAATAGATTGGCCGCCACCGTGATGTCCGACGACTATAGGGTCGTCTCCACGACCCCGGGACTAGGTTGGCCCGCCGCCGACTTGTCCGACGACTATAGGGTCGTCCCCACGACCACGGGCCAAAGTTGCCCTGCCGCCGACATGTCCGACGACTATAGGGTCGTCCCCACGATCCCGGGACTAGGTTGGCCCGCCGCCGAAATGTCCGACGACTATAGGGCCGTCCCCACGCCCCGGGCCAAAGTTGGCCAGCCGCCGACATGTCCGACGACTATAGGGTCGTCCCCACGACACCGGGGCTAGATTGCCCCGGCACCGTCATGTCCGACGACTATAGGGTCGTCCCCACGACCCCGGGACTAGATTGGCCCGCCACCGTCATGTCCGACGACTATACGGTCGTCCCCGCGACCCCGGGAGTAGGTTGGCCCGCCGCCGACTTGTACGTCGACTATAGGGTCGTCCCCACGACCCCGGGACTAGATTGGCCAGCCGCCGACATGTCCGACAACTATAGGGTCCTCTCCACGACCCCGGGACTAGGTTGGCCCGCCGCCGACTTTTCCGACGACTATAGGGTCGTCCCCACGACCATGGGCCAAAGTTGCCCTGCCGCCGACATGTCCGACGACTATAGGGTCGTCCCCACGACCCCGGGACTAGGTTGGCCCGCCGCCGACATGTCCGACGACTATAGGGTCGTCCCCACGCCCCGGTCCAAAGTTGGCCAGCCGCCGACATGTCCGACGACTATAGGGTCGTCCCCACGAACCCGGGACTAGGTTGGCCAGTCACCGACATATCCGACGACTATAGGGTCGTCCCCACGACCACGGGCCAAAGTTGCCCTGGCGCCGACATGTCCGACGACTATAGGGTCGTCCCCACGACCTAGGGTCTAGGTTGGCCCGCCGCCGACTTGTCCGACGACTATAGGGTCATCCCCACGACCCAGGGCCAATGATGCCCAGCCGCCGACATGTCCGACGACTATAGGGTCGTCCCCACGACCCCGGGACTAGATTGGCCCGCCACCGTCATGTCCGACGACTATAGGGTCGTCCCCACGACCCCGGGACTAGATTGTCCCGCCACCGACATGTCCGACGACTATAGGGCCGCCCCACGATCCCGGGACTAGGTTGGCCCGCCGCCGACTTGTCCGACGACTATAGGGTCGTCCCCACGAACCCGGGACTAGGTTGGCCCGCCGCCGACTTGTCCGGCGACTATAGGGACGTCGCCACGACCACCGGCCAATGTTGCCCAGCCGCCGACATGTCCGACGCCTATAGGGTCGTCCCCACGACCCCGGGACTAGATTGGCCCGCCACCATCATGTCCGACGACTATAGGGTCGTCCCCACGACCTAGGGACTAGGTTGGCCCGCCGCCGACTTGTCCGACGACTATAGGGTCGTCCCCACGACCCAGGGCCAATGATGCCCAGCCGCCGACATGTCCGACGACTATAGGGTCGTCCCCACGACCCCGGGACTAGATTGGCCCGCCACCGACATGTCCGACGACTATAGGGTCGCCCCACGACCCCGGGACTAGGTTGGCCCGCCGCCGACTTGTCCGACGACTATAGGGTCGTCCCCACGACCCCGGGACTATGTTGGCCCGCCGCCGACTTGCCCGACGACTATAGGGTCGTCCCCACGACCCCGGGACTAGGTTGGCCCGCCGCCGACTTGTCCGACGACTATAGGGTCGTCCCCAGGACCCCGGGACTAGATTTGCCAGCCGCCGACATGTTGGACGACTTTGGGTCGTCCCCACAACCCCGGGACTAGAGTGGTCCGCCACCGTCATGTCCGACGAGTATAGGGTCGTACCCACGACCCCGGGACTAGATTGGCCCGCCACCATCATGTCCGACGACTATAGGGTCGTCCCCACGACCTAGGGTCTAGGTTGGCCCGCCGCCGACTTGTCCGACGACTATAGGGTCATCCCCACGACCCAGGGCCAATGATGCCCAGCCGCCGACATGTCCGACGACTATAGGGTCGTCCCCACGACCCCGGGACTAGATTGGCCCGCCACCGTCATGTCCGACGACTATAGGGTCGTCCCCACGACCCCGGGACTAGATTGTCCCGCCACCGACATGTCCGACGACTATAGGGCCGCCCCACGATCCCGGGACTAGGTTGGCCCGCCGCCGACTTGTCCGACGACTATAGGGTCGTCCCCACGACCCCGGGACTAGGTTGGCCCGCCGCCGACATGTCCGACGACTATAGGGTCGTCCCCACGCCCCGGTCCAAAGTTGGCCAGCCGCCGACATGTCCGACGACTATAGGGTCGTCCCCACGAACCCGGGACTAGGTTGGCCAGTCACCGACATATCCGACGACTATAGGGTCGTCCCCACGACCCCGGGACTAAGTTGGCCAGACGCCGACACGTCCGACGACTAAAGGGTCGTCCCCACGACCCCGGGACTAGGTTGGCCCGCCCCCCGACTTATCCGACGTCTATAGGGTCGTCCCCACGACCCCGGGACTAGGTTGGCCCGCCGCCGACTTGTCCGACGACTATAGGGTCGTCCCTACCACCCCGGGACTAGGTTGGCCAGCCGCCGACATGTCCGACGTCTATAGGGTCGTCCCCTCGACCCCGGGGCTAGATTGCCCCGGCTCCGTCACGTCCGACGACTATAGGGTCGTCCCCACGACCTCGGGACTAGGTTGGCCAGCCGCCGACATGTCCGACAACTATAGGGTCGTCTCCACGACCCCGGGACTAGGTTGGCCCGCCGCCGACTTCTCCGACGACTATAGGGTCGTCCCCACGACCACGGGCCAAAGTTGCCCTGCCGCCGACATGTCCGACGACTATAGGGTCGTCCCCACGACCCCGGGACTAGGTTGGCCCGCCGCCGACATGTCCGACGACTGTAGGGTCGTCCCCACGCCCCGGTCCAAAGTTGGCCAGCCGCCGACATGTCCGACGACTATGGGGTCGTGCCCACGACCCCGGGACTAGATTGGCCCGCCACCGTCATGTCCGACGACTATACGGTCGTCCCCACGTCCACTGGCCAAAGTTGCCCAGCCGCAGACATGTCCGACGACTATAGGGTCGTCCCCACGACCCCGGGACTAGATTGGCCCGCCACCGTGATGTCCGACGACTATAGGGTCGTCCCCACGATCCCGGGACTAGATCATCCGCCACCGTGATGTCCGACGACTATAGGGTCGTCCCCACGACCACGGGCCAAAGTTGCCCTGCCGCCGACATGTCCGACGACTATACGGTCGTCCCCGCGACCCCGGGACTAGGTTGGCCCGCCGCCGACGTGTCCTACGACTATGGGGTCGTCCCCACGACCACGAGACTAGGTTGGCCAGCCGCCGACATGTCCGACGACTATAGGGTCGTCCCACGAACCCGGGACTAGGTTGGCCAGTCACCGACATATCCGACGACTATAGGGTCGTCCCCACGACCACGGGCCAAAGTTTCCCTGGCGCCGACATGTCCGACGACTATAGGGTCGTCCCCACGACCCCGGGTCTAGGTTGGCCCGCCGCCGACTTTTCCGACGACTATGGGGTCGTCCCCACGACCCCGGGAGTAGGTTGGCCCGCCGCCGACTTGTCCGACGACTATAGGGTCGTCCCCACGACCCCGGGACTAAGTTCGCCAGACGTCGACACGTCCGACGACTATAGGGTCGTCCCCACGACCCCGGGACTAGGTTGGCCCGCCGCCGACTTATCCGACGACTATAGGGTCGTCCCCACGACCCCGGGACTAGGTTGGCCCGCCGCCGACTTGTCCGACGACTATAGGGTCGTCCCCACGACCACGGGCCAAAGTTGCCCTGCCGCCGACATGTCCGACGACTATAGGGTCGTCCCCACGACCACGGGCCAAAGTTGCCCTGCCGCCGACATGTCCGACGACTATAGGGTCGTCCCCACGACCCCGGGACTAGGTTGGCCCGCCGCCGACATGTCCGACGACTATAGGGTCGTCCCCACGCCCCGGTCCAAAGTTGGCCAGCCGCCGACATGTCCGACGACTACGGGGTCGTCCCCACGACCCCGGGACAAGATTGGCCCTCCACCGTCATGTCTGACGGCACTATACGTTCGTCCCCACGTCCACTGGCCAAAGTTGCCCAGCCGCAGACATGTCCGACGACTATAGGGTCGTCCCCACGACCCCGGGACTAGATTGGCCCGCCACCGTGATGTCCGACGACTATAGGGTCGTCCCCACGACCCCGGGAATAGATTGGCCGCCACCGTGATGTCCGACGACTATAGGGTCGTCTCCACGACCCCGGGACTAGGTTGGCCCGCCGCCGACTTGTCCGACGACTATAGGGTCGTCCCCACGACCACGGGCCAAAGTTGCCCTGCCGCCGACATGTCCGACGACTATAGGGTCGTCCCCACGATCCCGGGACTAGGTTGGCCCGCCGCCGAAATGTCCGACGACTATAGGGCCGTCCCCACGCCCCGGGCCAAAGTTGGCCAGCCGCCGACATGTCCGACGACTATAGGGTCGTCCCCACGACACCGGGGCTAGATTGCCCCGGCACCGTCATGTCCGACGACTATAGGGTCGTCCCCACGACCCCGGGACTAGATTGGCCCGCCACCGTCATGTCCGACGACTATACGGTCGTCCCCGCGACCCCGGGAGTAGGTTGGCCCGCCGCCGACTTGTACGTCGACTATAGGGTCGTCCCCACGACCCCGGGACTAGATTGGCCAGCCGCCGACATGTCCGACAACTATAGGGTCCTCTCCACGACCCCGGGACTAGGTTGGCCCGCCGCCGACTTTTCCGACGACTATAGGGTCGTCCCCACGACCATGGGCCAAAGTTGCCCTGCCGCCGACATGTCCGACGACTATAGGGTCGTCCCCACGACCCCGGGACTAGGTTGGCCCGCCGCCGACATGTCCGACGACTATAGGGTCGTCCCCACGCCCCGGTCCAAAGTTGGCCAGCCGCCGACATGTCCGACGACTATAGGGTCGTCCCCACGAACCCGGGACTAGGTTGGCCAGTCACCGACATATCCGACGACTATAGGGTCGTCCCCACGACCACGGGCCAAAGTTGCCCTGGCGCCGACATGTCCGACGACTATAGGGTCGTCCCCACGACCTAGGGTCTAGGTTGGCCCGCCGCCGACTTGTCCGACGACTATAGGGTCATCCCCACGACCCAGGGCCAATGATGCCCAGCCGCCGACATGTCCGACGACTATAGGGTCGTCCCCACGACCCCGGGACTAGATTGGCCCGCCACCGTCATGTCCGACGACTATAGGGTCGTCCCCACGACCCCGGGACTAGATTGTCCCGCCACCGACATGTCCGACGACTATAGGGCCGCCCCACGATCCCGGGACTAGGTTGGCCCGCCGCCGACTTGTCCGACGACTATAGGGTCGTCCCCACGACCCCGGGACTAGGTTGGCCCGCCGCCGACATGTCCGACGACTATAGGGTCGTCCCCACGCCCCGGTCCAAAGTTGGCCAGCCGCCGACATGTCCGACGACTATAGGGTCGTCCCCACGAACCCGGGACTAGGTTGGCCAGTCACCGACATATCCGACGACTATAGGGTCGTCCCCACGACCCCGGGACTAAGTTGGCCAGACGCCGACACGTCCGACGACTAAAGGGTCGTCCCCACGACCCCGGGACTAGGTTGGCCCGCCCCCCGACTTATCCGACGTCTATAGGGTCGTCCCCACGACCCCGGGACTAGGTTGGCCCGCCGCCGACTTGTCCGACGACTATAGGGTCGTCCCTACCACCCCGGGACTAGGTTGGCCAGCCGCCGACATGTCCGACGTCTATAGGGTCGTCCCCTCGACCCCGGGGCTAGATTGCCCCGGCTCCGTCACGTCCGACGACTATAGGGTCGTCCCCACGACCTCGGGACTAGGTTGGCCAGCCGCCGACATGTCCGACAACTATAGGGTCGTCTCCACGACCCCGGGACTAGGTTGGCCCGCCGCCGACTTCTCCGACGACTATAGGGTCGTCCCCACGACCACTGGCCAAAGTTGCCCTGCCGCCGACATGTCCGACGACTATAGGGTCGTCCCCACGACCCCGGGACTAGGTTGGCCCGCCGCCGACATGTCCGACGACTGTAGGGTCGTCCCCACGCCCCGGTCCAAAGTTGGCCAGCCGCCGACATGTCCGACGACTATGGGGTCGTGCCCACGACCCCGGGACTAGATTGGCCCGCCACCGTCATGTCCGACGACTATACGGTCGTCCCCACGTCCACTGGCCAAAGTTGCCCAGCCGCAGACATGTCCGACGACTATAGGGTCGTCCCCACGACCCCGGGACTAGATTGGCCCGCCACCGTGATGTCCGACGACTATAGGGTCGTCCCCACGACCCCGGGACTAGATCATCCGCCACCGTGATGTCCGACGACTATAGGGTCGTCCCCACGACCACGGGCCAAAGTTGCCCTGCCGCCGACATGTCCGACGACTATACGGTCGTCCCCGCGACCCCGGGACTAGGTTGGCCCGCCGCCGACGTGTCCTACGACTATGGGGTCGTCCCCACGGCCACGAGACTAGGTTGGCCAGCCGCCGACATGTCCGACGACTATAGGGTCGTCCCACGAACCCGGGACTAGGTTGGCCAGTCACCGACATATCCGACGACTATAGGGTCGTCCCCACGACCACGGGCCAAAGTTTCCCTGGCGCCGACATGTCCGACGACTATAGGGTCGTCCCCACGACCCCGGGTCTAGGTTGGCCCGCCGCCGACTTTTCCGACGACTATGGGGTCGTCCCCACGACCCCGGGAGTAGGTTGGCCCGCCGCCGACTTGTCCGACGACTATAGGGTCGTCCCCACGACCCCGGGACTAAGTTCGCCAGACGTCGACACGTCCGACGACTATAGGGTCGTCCCCACGACCCCGGGACTAGGTTGGCCCGCCGCCGACTTATCCGACGACTATAGGGTCGTCCCCACGACCCCGGGACTAGGTTGGCCCGCCGCCGACTTGTCCGACGACTATAGGGTCGTCCCCACGACCACGGGCCAAAGTTGCCCTGCCGCCGACATGTCCGACGACTATAGGGTCGTCCCCACGACCACGGGCCAAAGTTGCCCTGCCGCCGACATGTCCGACGACTATAGGGCCGTCCCCACGACCCCGGGACTAGGTTGGCCCGCCGCCGACATGTCCGACGACTATAGGGTCGTCCCCACGCCCCGGTCCAAAGTTGGCCAGCCGCCGACATGTCCGACGACTACGGGGTCGTCCCCACGACCCCGGGACAAGATTGGCCCTCCACCGTCATGTCCGACGGCACTATACGGTCGTCCCCACGTCCACTGGCCAAAGTTGCCCAGCCGCAGACATGTCCGACGACTATAGGGTCGTCCCCACGACCCCGGGACTAGATTGGCCCGCCACCGTGATGTCCGACGACTATAGGGTCGTCCCCACGACCCCGGGAATAGATTGGCCGCCACCGTGATGTCCGACGACTATAGGGTCGTCTCCACGACCCCGGGACTAGGTTGGCCCGCCGCCGACTTGTCCGACGACTATAGGGTCGTCCCCACGACCACGGGCCAAAGTTGCCCTGCCGCCGACATGTCCGACGACTATAGGGTCGTCCCCACGATCCCGGGACTAGGTTGGCCCGCCGCCGAAATGTCCGACGACTATAGGGCCGTCCCCACGCCCCGGGCCAAAGTTGGCCAGCCGCCGACATGTCCGACGACTATAGGGTCGTCCCCACGACACCGGGGCTAGATTGCCCCGGCACCGTCATGTCCGACGACTATAGGGTCGTCCCCACGACCCCGGGACTAGATTGGCCCGCCACCGTCATGTCCGACGACTATACGGTCGTCCCCGCGACCCCGGGAGTAGGTTGGCCCGCCGCCGACTTGTACGTCGACTATAGGGTCGTCCCCACGACCCCGGGACTAGATTGGCCAGCCGCCGACATGTCCGACAACTATAGGGTCCTCTCCACGACCCCGGGACTAGGTTGGCCCGCCGCCGACTTTTCCGACGACTATAGGGTCGTCCCCACGACCATGGGCCAAAGTTGCCCTGCCGCCGACATGTCCGACGACTATAGGGTCGTCCCCACGACCCCGGGACTAGGTTGGCCCGCCGCCGACATGTCCGACGACTATAGGGTCGTCCCCACGCCCCGGTCCAAAGTTGGCCAGCCGCCGACATGTCCGACGACTATAGGGTCGTCCCCACGAACCCGGGACTAGGTTGGCCAGTCACCGACATATCCGACGACTATAGGGTCGTCCCCACGACCACGGGCCAAAGTTGCCCTGGCGCCGACATGTCCGACGACTATAGGGTCGTCCCCACGATCCCCGGGTCTAGGTTGGCCCGCCGCCGACTTTTCCGACGACTATGGGGTCGTCCCCACGACCCCGGGAGTAGGTTGGCCCGCCGCCGACTTGTCCGACGACTATAGGGTCGTCCCCACGACCCCGGGACTAGGTTGGCCCGCCGCCGACTTATCCGACGACTATAGGGTCGTCCCCACGACCCCGGGAATAGGTTGGCCCGCCGCCGACTTGTCCGACGACTATAAGGTCGTCCCTACCACCCCCGGACTAGGTTGGCCAGCCGCCGACTTGGTCGACGACTATAGGGTCGTCCCCACGACCCCGGGACTAGGTTGGCCCGCCGCCGACTTGTCCGACGACTATAGGGTCGTCCCTACCACCCCGGGACTAGGTTGGCCAGCCGCCGACATGTCCGACGTCTATAGGGTCGTCCCCTCGACCCCGGGGCTAGATTGCCCCGGCTCCGTCACGTCCGACGACTATAGGGTCGTCTCCACGACCCCGGGACTAGGTTGGCCAGTCACCGGCATGTCCGACGACTATAGGGTCGTCTCCACGACCCCGGGACTAGGTTGGCCCGCCGCCGACTTGTCCGACGAATATAGGGTCGTCCCCACGACCTCGGGACTAGGTTGGCCAGCCGCCGACATGTCCGACAACTATAGGGTCGTCTCCACGACCCCGGGACTAGGTTGGCCCGCCGCCGACTTGTCCGACGACTATAGGGTCGTCCCCACGACCACGGGCCAAAGTTGCCCTGCCGCCGACATGTCCGACGACTATAGGGTCGTCCCCACGACCCCGGGACTAGGTTGGCCCGCCGCCGACATGTCCGACGACTATAGGGTCGTCCCCACGCCCCGGTCCAAAGTTGGCCAGCCGCCGACATGTCCGACGACTATGGGGTCGTCCCCATGACCCCGGGACTAAATTGGCCCGCCACCGTCATGTCCGACGACTATACGGTCGTCCCCACGTCCACTGGCCAAAGTTGCCCAGCCGCAGACATGTCCGAAGACTATAGGGTCGTCCCCACGACCCCGGGACTAGATTGGCCCGCCACCGTGATGTCCGACGACTATAGGGTCGTCCCCACGACCCCGGGACTAGATTGGCCGCCACCGTGATGTCCGACGACTATACGGTCGTCCCCGCGACCCCGGGACTAGGTTGGCCCGCCGCCGACATGTTCGACAACTATAGGGTCGTCGCCACGACCCCGCGCCAAAGCTGGCCAGCCGCCAACATGTCCGACGACTATAGGGTCGTCCCCACGACCCCGGGACTAGGTCGGCCCGCCGCCGACATGTCCGACGACTATAGGGTCGTCCCCACGCCCCGGTCCAAAGTTGGCCGGCCGCCGACATGTCCGACGACTATAGAGTCGTCCCCACGACCCCGGGACTAGATTGGCCCGCCACCGTCATGTCCGACGACTATACGGTCGTCCCCACGACCCCGGGACTAGGTTGGCCCGCCACCGACTTCTCCGACGACTATAGGTTGGTCCCCACGACCACTGGCCAAAGTTGCCCAGCCGCAGACATGTCCGACGACTATAGGGTCGTCCCCACGACCCCGGGACTAGATTGGCCCGCCACCGTCATGTCCGACGACTATACGGTCGTCCCCACGACCCCGGGGCTAGATTGCCCCGGCACCGTCATGTCCGACGACTATAGGGTCGTCCCCACGACCCCGGGACTAGGTTGGCCCGCAGCCGACTTATCCGACGATTATAGGGTCGTCCCCACGACCCCGGGACTAGGTTGGCCCGCCGCCGACTTGTCCGACGACTATAGGGTCGTCCCTACCACCCCCGGACTAGGTTGGCCAGCCGCCGACATGGTCGACGACTATAGGGTCGTCCCCACGACCCCGGGACTAGGTTGGACCGCCGCCGACTTGTCCGACGACTATAGGGTCGTCCCTACCACCCCGGGACTAGGTTGGCCAGCCGCCGACATGTCCGACGTCTATAGGGTCGTCCCCTCGACCCCGGGGCTAGATTGCCCCGGCACCGTCACGTCCGACGACTATAGGGTCGTCTCCACGACCCCGGGACTAGGTTGGCCAGTCACCGGCATTTCCGACGACTGTAGGGTCGTCTCCACGACCCCGGGACTAGGTTGGCCCGCCGCCGACTTGTCCGACGAGTATAGGGTCGTCCCCACGACCCCGGGACTAGGTTGGCCAGCCGCCGACATGTCCGACAACTATAGGGTCGTCTCCACGACCGCGGGACTAGGTTGGCCCGCCGCCGACTTGTCCGACGACTATAGGGTCGTCCCCACGACCACGGGGCAAAGTTGCCCTGCCGCCGACATGTCCGACGACTATAGGGTCGTCCCCACGACCCCGGGACTAGGTTGGCCCGCCGCCGGCATGTCCGACGACTATAGGGTCGTCCCCACGCCCCGGTCCAAAGTTGGCCACCCGCCGACATGTCCGACGACTATGGGGTCGTCCCCACGACCCCGGGACTAGATTGGCCCGCCACCGTCATGTCCGACGACTATACGGTCGTCCCCACGTCCACTGGCCAAAGTTGCCCAGCCGCAGACATGTCCGACGACTATAGGGTCGTCCCCACGACCCCGGGATTAGATTGGCCCGCCACCGTGATGTCCGACGACTATAGGGTCGTCCCCACGACCCTGGGACTAGATTGGCCGCCACCGTGATGTCCGACGACTATAGGGTCGTCTCCACGACCCCGGGACTAGGTTGGCCCGCCGCCGAATTGTCCGACGACTATAGGGTCGTCCCCACGACCACGGGCCAACGTTGCCCTGCCGCCGACATGTCCGACGACTATAGGGTCGTCCCCACGATCCCAGGACTAGGCTGGCCCGCCGCCGACATGTCCGACGACTATAGGGTCGTCCCCACGCCCCGGGCCAAAGTTGGCCAGCCGCCGACATGTCCGACGACTATAGGGTCGTCCCCACGACCCCGGGGCTAGATTGCCCCGGCACCGTCATGTCCGACGACTATAGGGTCGTCCCCACGTCCCCGGGACTAGATTGGCCCGCCACCGTCATGTCCGACGACTATACGGTCGTCCCCGCGACCCCGGGACTAGGTTGGCCCGCCGCCGACGTGTCCTACGAGTATGGGGTCGTCCCCACGACCAGGAGACTAGGTTGGCCAGCCGCCGACATGTCCGACGACTATAGGGTCGTCCCCACGAACCCGGGACTAGGTTGGCCAGTCACCGACATATCCGACGACTATAGGGTCGTCCCCACGACCACGGGCCAAAGTTGCCCTGGCGCCGACATGTCCGACGACTATAGGGTCGTCCCCACGACCCCGGGTCTAGGTTGGCCCGCCGCCGACTTTTCCGACGACTATGGGGTCGTCCCCACGACCCCGGGACTAGGTTGGCCCGCCGCCGACTTGTCCGACGACTATAGGATCGTCCCTACCACCCCCGGACTAGGTTGGCCAGCCGCCGACTTGGTCGACGACTATAGGGTCGTCCCCACGACCCCGGGACTAGGTTGGCCCGCCGCCGACTTGTCCGACGACTATAGGGTCGTCCCTACCACCCCGGGACTAGATTGCCCCGGCACCGTCATGTCCGACGACTATAGGGTCGTCCCCACGTCCCCGGGACTAGATTGGCCCGCCACCGTCATGTCCGACGACTATACGGTCGTCCCCGCGACCCCGGGACTAGGTTGGCCCGCCGGCGACGTGTCCGACAACTATAGGGTCGTCTCCACGACCCCGGGACTAGGTTGGCCCGCCGCCGACTTGTCCGACGACTATAGGGTCGTCTCCACGACCCCGGGACTAGGTTGGCCAGCCGCCGACATGTCCGACGATTGTAGGGTCGTCCCCACGACCACGGGCCAAAGTTGCCCTGTCGCTGACATGTCCGACGACTATAGGGTCGTCCCCACGACCCCGGGCCAAAGTTGGCCAGCCGCCGACATGTCCGCCGACTATAGGGTCGTCCCCACGACCCCGGGGCTAGATTGCCCCGGCACCGTCATGACCGACGACTATAGGGTCGTCCCCACGACCCCGGGACTAGGTCGGCCCGCCGCCTACTTGTCCGACGACTATAGGGTCGTCCCCACGACCACGGGCCAAAGTTGCCCTGCCGCCGACATGTCCGACGACTATAGGGTCGTCCCCACGACCCCGGGACTAGGTTGGCCCGCCGCCGACTTGTCCGACGACTGTAGGGTCGTCTCCACGACCCCGGGACTAGGTTGGCCAGTCACCGACATGTCCGACGACTATAGGGTCGTCCCCACGACCACAGGTCAAAGTTGCCCAGCCGCCGACATGTCCGACGACTATAGGGTC